>CM052013.1:1200000-1800000 GCA_028455935.1 Simplicillium aogashimaense
GTGTTGAGTGTTTTGGCTAAAAATTGCGTTCCGCATCGTGTAGCGATGTTTCGATATGCAGGGTGGTGCTTGAAAAAATCATTCTCAGCCTGGAGGGCCTCGTCCATAGGCTTGTTGCCCTGGATATCTTGCTGCGAGCGGTTCACAACACCGATGAATCCCAGCTTAAGAGGGTATACTCTACCAGCCAGGATATCAAGAGCATTGGTGCCGTGGTCCATCAAGTCAAGCTTTGTGAGAACACCAATTGTTCGTCGGCCGAGGGCATCGACATGACGGGCAAGTTTTAGAGCTTCCGAGTTGACAATGTCAACATTGGCAGGCGAGACAGCAAGGATAATACTGTTGGGTTTGGCGATGTACTCAGAAATCAAGTTTCTCGTTTGCTTTTCGATATCGGTAGGCTGGTCTCCAATGGGGACCTAAGAAGCGGGTTAGCCGAGCCACGGAAGTGGCAAAATGCATCAATTCGTACCTTGGTCAAACCAGGAAGATCCACAAGGGTGAGATTGAGGACATGAGGGGAGTATATCTTCAAGTTGATGGGTTGTCTGTTGATTCCCTTGTTGTTTCCGGCAACACGCGAAGTCTCGTTTTCGATTTCTCGCTTGACGTCACCAAAGTCGTTGAAGCGACGGTTAGGGATATGATGGAACTCAGCCCACTCGGAGCGTCGCGCAGCTGTAGGGGAGCTGAAGGGATCGCTTATGGGATCGGGAGCAGATCCATCATCGTGAACATTGATGAGCTGGAGAATGAGGGGACGGCGTGTGCAGATACCACTTCCTCGGGGAAGGAAGTCTCGGCCGACGATATTTTCGAGCACGGAAGATTTACCGGCTGATTGGGATCCTACAACGACCTGGATGGAGTGTTAGCAACAAAAAAAAACGAGGAAGGGAGTATGCGCTGTTGCGCGCGGGGAGGGTTGAGGGTACAATTTGTGGCAGATCCAGGGAGTCGTTGCCAATGGTGTTGAAGACCAGATCCTGGAGCTTGTTGACAGTGCTGAGCAGATCCTCGCCGAGAGCTGCCATTGCGACAATTTTGAGTCGTTAGAGACGACAAGAGTAGCAAGGGGATGGCTCGTGGAAGCAGAGGGGACGGAGACGAGGACAGATGCAGGTGGTATTTTCCAAAAGGCCGCTGGCCACTGATAGATTTGCGCTGCGCGTCTCTAGATGCAAGCTGGGAGGACGGGAAACCTGTCTTGGCTGTCTGGGGGGGCGAGTTCACGTGTTGCCGGTGGTACATGCAAGGTACTCTGCTGTGGTGGAGAAAATGGTGGCAGCAGTCGTAGCCAGGCGGTTCCCAGGGCAGAGGCGAGCCACGCACACGCCACACCCAACGCCAATCAGTAACCACTGCACCCAGCGCAAGGGGCGCCATTGAATGTTTGCGCCACCATATCAAACGGGAATCTAAATGTCATGACTTCATTTATAAACTCAATTTTAAAAAGATGAGAAACTTGCTGGCCATGATACTACTCACATAAAAATTGTCTAAGAAATAATGATTAAGGCACATCATATTATTTTATTTGTCAATGGCGATGACATGAGAGGTCATAACAGGTTAGATATCCTCCAACCAGTGCTTGACAGTACATAGCTGGTGTGCCACTCTATCTTTCACCATGCTACTTCTTACGTTGACATTAAATTCAACAATATTTTAACAATACTCCATGTCAGTCGCATATTCCCCCCCTAATTTAATTAATGTCTTGTATGAAAAAGGGCAACGCAGAACAGATTAACGCGGTCGCGTGTCTAACCAGCGCCAATCCAATCAGCACCGCCCAAACAATTTAGTGGAGACAAGAAGATGCGTTGCCAGGCGAGCGCAAACTTGTCCAGCAGCCAAGGCTCATCGAATGATACACAACTCATCAGCTTTCTTCACAAATACAGCCAACAAAAAATATTCCAAGAAATTCTACACCTTACAAACATGAGTACATTTGGTAGCCCTGGTGCATTGCCAACCACAAAGCCCACGCCGTGAGTACAAGCACTTCTGCAGCTCCCTTGATATCTCGTCATTGACTCTTTTCAACAGGCCCCAAAGAGGCAGCTTTCCCCTAGATCACGATGGTAGGCTCTTACTTGTGACATATCAATTAAACAACCCATTAACAGAAGTATCCAGGCGAATGTAAGGACGTCATGACGAAATACTTGACCTGTATGAAGCAAGCCCGTGGCGTCAATGAGAACCAGTGCCGAGAACTGGCAAAGTCGTATCTATCATGCAGAATGGACAGGTATGAAAAAAATACCCCAACATCCTGAAACACATTTACACCTACTAATATTTTTCAAAGAAATTTAATGGCCAAGGATGAATTTAAAAACTTGGGATTTGCGGACGCCTCCAAGCAACCAGACCAAAAGTCAGAAACCGGACAAGGCGTTAAAGGAGAGCTGCGATGGTAGCCACGACCAAAAAAAAAAAAAAAAGAGTAAAAGGCTCTCTTGTACTATATCACGAAATCTTCTGTCATATTTACAGCGTTGGAATTTTTTACTTTATTTAATTTTTCACCCCCAACTCAATTCATTTTTATGTCGATATGCACCACCCGTCGTCTCTGTTGCTGTTGGCTGTGAAACTCAAAGCTGCGGGCCCGTTGCCTAGTCAACCCCACTGTCATGTACCAGGCCTTGACGTTAACGACATGACCTGCTATCCGCCCGCCTCCACTCCCAAGATCCTTACAATCAACAAGCTTCGCGAATTATTGTTGACCAGTTGCTTGTGCAATTAATTCTACCTGCAATAGGTCGCCTTGACGCTCACCAGGCCCTCCGCAGCCATGAAGACGTACCGAGAATCCAAGCCGCGCAAGGTGACGCCGCCGTCGCCTTCGTACATGAGTAACGACCAATTCGGTTCGTGGCGTCGTGATCAAGGTTCACGCTTACGGTAGTTGCTAACTTTAACCTTGCCAGTAAACTATCTTTCCGACTTACGATCCAACCGTGCTTCCAGGCCTGGCGGCGCAAGACCTCCTCCTCCTCCTGGAGCTGCTCCTGCACCGCGCAGCCGCTACAGCATGGACGCTGCTCAAACAAGAGCGCCAGACCACTACCGAACACCTTCTCAAGCACCCAGTCACGCCCCTAGCACTGCTGCTGCAAGTGTCTCGTCTCGTTACTCTACTGTCAGCTCCGGCGGGCGAGACTACTACCCGTCTCAGCCCACGGCGCCACTGAAGCCTTCTCAGATTGTTCCGACTGCTACATACATGGAACGTGGCCAGCGATGGATGGAAAAGGAAGAAGCTTTCTCGTTGCGAGATGCCATGGAGGAGATGAACATTCGTGAAACTCCTCAGCCACAGCAGCAACAGCAGCAACCAGACGATGACAGCCGTCTCTACGAAGCTGCCCTCAATGAAGCTTCTGAGCTGGTTTGGCAGCATCAGAACGGTGTTGCTCCTCCCCGCCCTGACGGAGCCTATCGCTATCGCCCACATCTTAGAAAGAATAGCTATGCACACGCCCGAGCCGCTAGTATCGGTGACTATGGCGATGACATTATTGCGACGGGCCTTAACCGCGACATTGGCTATCGTTCAGTGTCCGGAAGCTCCAGCGGCAGCGATGGGCCACGCATGTCTACTGAATCTGGTCGTGGAAGCAGCATGGGCAGCAGACGCAAGACGTACGGAGGCGTTGGGGGCCATTCATACCACCGTCGCCGAAGCAGTATGAAGCGCAACATCAGCGGCGAAATCGACAGACCTTTTTGTGGTGATCAGATCTGGGAAGAGCCTGGTACTTCTCCGCAACGCTCCAACCCTGCCTCTTCCACACACACACTGGCAACGACGACTCGGAACCCTGCTCTTCGCTCCCAGGCACCATCGGTGGGAGAGAAGCGTCTGGATCGCGTGGAGATTCACCGCAACCCTCCCACGCGATCTCGCACCGCACAGTACACTATGAATGGACAGTATGGCGCTCCTCCAGACCCTGAGGAAGTGAGAAGAAAGAACGGTATGGAAATCCGCGCCCAGGATATCCGGGACGCAACCAGCATGCGATTAAAGGACCGTAGTGCCAGGCTCCCCGAGCCATCAGCCGTCAGCGACAGCCCTGGCCGACCCATTGTAAGCTTTGATACGAACTGGAAAGCTCCAGGGGACACCACTGATACCAACTCAGACCGGCCAGTCGCCACGGCGCCACTCAACATCCGCAAACTGGCGAGCAAGCACCATATGGACATCCCTACTATCTCTGTGGGACAGGCGGATGGGCCGAAACAGCCGTCGCCTCCACAAGCGAATGTACCGACAATCTGTATAGGAGACGATTCGAACCCGCGAGCACCAAGCATTCCTACTATTAATGTACCGACTATTGCAGTTGATGATGCGCCCAGCGTACCATCCATCAACGTACCTACCATCAACGTCCCCGGAGATGACAACAAAGGCAGCTCACGTCCACTACCCACCGCCTCCAACCGCAAACCCCAAATTGGTCTATCCAAGCCTCCTCGCGGCCACTTCTCCCTGGGGCCTGCTATCCCTGGCCGAGCTCGCACTCTCTGCCACGAATGCGGCTTCCCCATTGAAGGACGCTTCGTCTCGCTAGCAGGCACCCCGGAACGCTTCCACCCTCAATGCTTCAGCTGCTTCTCATGTGGCACCGGTCTCGAAGCCATGGAAATCAGCCCTGAGCCCGATACGGTGCGCAACGCCCGCGTAGATCGCATCCGCCGCCGCGAAGCCGGCGAACAGCTTGAAGAACTCCCCGGTGAAACGGCGCAAGAAGACGGCGACGACCGCCTCCGCTTCTACTGCCACCTAGACTGGCACGAGCTCTTTGCCCCGCGCTGCAAGCACTGCAAGACGCCCATCCTGGGAGAGCACGTCGTGGCATTGGGAGAACATTGGCACAACGGCCACTTCTTCTGCGCAGAGTGCGGTGACCCCTTTGAGCACGGCATGACACACATCGAAAAGGATGGGTATGCGTGGTGCATCAACTGCCAGACGAAGCGGACGGAGAGGCGTGCACCCAAGTGTAAACGGTGCCGAACCGCGGTGATTGGGCAATATGTTCAGGCGATTGGGTATGAGTGGCACGAGGCGTGTTTTCGGTGCGCTGAGTGTTCGGGCGGGTTTGATGATGGGCAGATTTTCCCGAAGGATGCGGAGACGGGCATGGTTGTGTTGTGCACAGCGTGTCGAATGACGGAGTTGAAGTCATAGGCTGGCTTGTCATGAGTGAAGATGTTTGATTTTGGTATTGGTTGGGTGGTTGTATGCACATGTATTTGGTGTTTTTGACTTTTTATAACGGTGCACGAAACTGCAAATGAGAAACGGAAATGGGGGAACGACACTTTATGTGAAATAGAGTCACGATGGTTGTTTTTAAGGCTAAGGTTCTGGTTTTGGTTCTGGTTTGCTTCTGTTTAGTTTTGTGGTTTTTGTTTACACAATCACTAATGGACTTTCCTTTGTTTGCAATTTATCTCATTGAATGACATGTCTGTATAATGCGAAGTATCCGGAAGAATGGTTCCTGCATAGTTATTTCTCCAACGGTTTATGTTGCTTTCTCAAAATATCAAAAACGGCCAGCCAAGTAAAGAGTCCTTGCGGCGGGGGAGACGGGGGGAATGTTAAGGAAAGGATACAAAACAGTGATATTAAAAAAACAACAGAAAAAAAAAGTTGTGTGACGGCCTCTGTCACGATGACAACCAATCCGTTAACGCCACTTTGTCCATGAAAAAATCTGGGATGTTTTTCTTTTCCTCGTTGGGGGGGTTTCTTTGGCTCGTAAGGGTTGTCGTCTAGTTGGATCCTCCGACTTGTTCTTGGTGGACTTCGAGGGTGTCGCCGTCGGTCATTTCGAGCTGAGAAGGTGAAGTTAGAGACAGTTCAGTAAAGGATGTGTTTGCGAGTCCAGGGAATAAGTAAGGGTGGCAGAGTGACAGAGTGAGAGGGACGCACAGTGTCGGGCGTGTCGGTGGGCTGGACACGCTGGCCCTCGAACAGGAAACGAACGGACGTCTGGTTCTTTCCTTGACGTTCACAGAAGGCGTTCATGAGTTTCTCCAGCTTGGTGCTGCGCTTGATCTTAAAAAAGACTTCGTTGTTGTTGTCCGTGACCTTGATGTTGAGATGCTCAGTGGCAGCGGGGGCGTCCTGGCCACCGGCGTTTTGGTAATCGTCAGACATTGTGGTGGTGTAAGTTGTGGTTGTGTCGAGAAAGATGCGATTGTGATGTGATGATGCAGGAGACGGAAAGCAAACAAAGAATGGTGTTGCGAAAGGATTGCGGTCGCAGTAGTTGGTCGCGGGATGGACGAGAAGTAAAGTCCGGGACGTAAAAGGTGGGGGGGCGCGCGGCGTTTGATTCGTGAAGGAGAGATATTTTATTGGGGCGGCCGGCGTGGTGGTGGTGGTGTGCTGGAGGCGTCTGGGTCAGTGTTTAGGCTGCCATGGCGAGTCTCAGTGGGCGGTGCTTATTAACGGGTGGCGTGAGGATTTGCGCCGAGCCCAACGCTGGGCGTCATTGGTGGTGAACTGTGCATCACGATAGCATTCACAACTTGCATAACACGCGGCTGGTGATATTTTCCTTGGTTTGTTGTTTTATTGCCGCTTTACTGAGTCGAACGCTCTGTAATCAATTGATCACAGATACACCCGCTGGTTAATTCAAGGAGACAGATATCGATTGTCTTTCCACAGCCATAATGGTACGTCACAATATCTTCAGCAACGGATGACTTCTAATTCACTCAGGGTTTGCCTGCAGACGATGTTAATGCCACGCCGCCATGCCATCCCCGAGCAGTAAGTCGGCCAATCTACTTTAAATACGCAAGGAACTGACTGACATGTCCAGTGTGCAATCCAAGGTGAGACGACATCAAACATCAACTCTTGACAAAGGGTGCAATATTAACTGTGTAGACTGTTTGACAAAGAACGGCTACAATGAAGCCAAGTGCCAAAACGCGATCAACGCCCTCTACGAATGCTGTTCAGCCTTTTACCAACGTCACGGCGACGGAGCCTCGTCACCAAGCTGTCCGAAGCCAGACCTGTTACGACTGAAGCTGAAGCAACAAAAGGAAGCAAAGCAATAAAGGAACATCTACGTTGTCTTGTTTCGTTCCTTGTGCTATGTTATGTACGATAGCGGTGTACGACATCTTATAGAATAAGAAAAAAGTCTAGTGAATTTGAAGTTGGATGTACCGCTCATCTTTGCGTCCGCTTGCATCCGTGAGGGCGAGCAACATTTCGCGATGAGCACCTGGAGGGCTTTTCTAGGCGATCATTGAGCACGCGTGAGATCCTCATGGGACCTGAACAAGCATTGTGGAATTGTTCTTGTTCCGAGACTCTAATATGAATGCCGATGACATTTGTGAGAGAAAAGAGAAAAAGGGAAAAGGTGAAATTTTGCGCTGCTGATTTTACGTCCACAACCGCTGTTTCGCTTAGCTGCATATTGCTGTAGCGGTGTTACCCGGGACTTACTTACCTCGAGCAGCTTGACAGACGTTTCTCGTAGCAACTAATCAAATCTGGGTTGTTCTTTTCTTATATACAGAGTAAATATGTTATATAAATACCAATCATTCGCTTTAAACCCTGAAAATCCCACCGTACTGGCCATTGGTGAGGACGAATATGGCTGTTGTGTGTGAAGGAAGCTTGTCAATGAGTCGCTCTGGCTCTGTACCACGGTAAGTGAAAACAGAGCACCTACAGCTTCATCAATAAAGTAAATAAATGAAATAAAATTATGACACCGAAATTAAAAACCATAAAATCAAATATCATATATTCCTCTTATTTTTGATATTATTATTTTTGCATGGTCATGTCAACAGCTGTGCACCATACTCCGTTGCGAGTACTGCTCCTGTAGCACTGACCCACTGCCTCGAAATAGCCTGACAAAAGATTCGCGACAGCAACAAACAGCTACAGCTTCTCATCGCGCATCCAACGCGCCATCTCGACTACTTCCCCATTCATGCTCGTCAGGCACACCCATACACCGACAAGCAGACAAACCGGCCACTGACCAAGCCTGTCACCGGCTTGAGGCGGCAACCTAAGCTCTTGACGCCGATTTCTCCCCAGAGCTTCATCACAAGACAATCGAAACCCCGACATCCCACGCCCATCATGGCCCTCAACATTCAGAGAAGCATTGGCCTGCCGGTCAGCTGTGGCCCCGAAGTTGAAGAATTCGCCAATGCTCTCGATGAATGCTTCTCCCCCTACCTTGCGCCGTCTGAAAAGCGAGAACGCATCCTGGACCTCCCCCGACGATACCATGAAAATGCGCTGCGAAGGCTAGCCACAAAGCGTCCGAGACGCGTTCGCGATAGCCACGATGATATGGACATGGATGTAGACGATGGCGATCACAGCTATCGCTCCTCTACCGATTCAAACGACTCCAGCAAGCTGGAGAAGGAGATCCAAACATGGGATCTCATTCGACGACTCCTCCCTCTCCGATCTCACAGCCAAAGCAAGACGTCACATTTCAACAGAAGACAACAAGAACAGTCGACCGTGCAAGAATTTCTCTTGACTGATTCAGTAGCACGTCAACGCCATGCTGTTCTGCAGTGGCTTCAGAACAACGCAGCTTCGCGACCCGACATTGACGACCTTGTGCAGGATCTGCAAGAAAGCGCTGACCGTGGCGACATTATTGCTCACGGATGGCTTCACACACGATCGAAAATCAAGCTGCGGAAGAGCATGACTGCTTGGCCACACCTCCTCGACCGTCAATCTGCTAGCGTTGCCCAGTCACACGTAAACGCTGATGGAGCTCCTCTGGTGACGCAGCTCGACCCTGATGCGGTAACGAGACAAGGACGAAAGCTAGAACCTCAAGACGAATACTTTGAACGCGCGATATGGTTGGGTTGTTTCGAGCATCTTCGCCGCGGCAGCAGCCCAGAGGCCATTCGGGAATGGTGTAGCGAACGAACCGAACTTTGGAGAGCCATCTCCATGTCTGCCATGCTTTTGCCCGTCGATGGAGAGGATTCATCGCCTGATGCTTCGCCCGAATCTTTGGCGCTGTGGCGACGCATGTGCTATGCCCTAGCTAAGCAAGGTGGCTCAGATGATTACGAGAGGGCAGTATATGGTATCCTCTCTGGAGATATTGCGAGCGTTGAGAAGGTATCCAAGAAATGGGATGACTTCCTCTTTGCCAACTACAACGCGCTTCTACGTACACAGCTTGACAACTTCCTATTAGGCCAATGCACAGCAAACACAGTATCGAGTTTGACATCATCGTTTGCTGTATTAGACGCCGCGCAGTTCCTTGGTGGAAACGAAGCCATTGACAAGCGACTGATTCGTTCGTTGGAATCGCAAAAGTTGATACAGGACGAGGCAACAGAACCTAGTAAAGCCCTACAGGGATCGTTCATCGCGGATGAATTGAACCGCCACCTTTACGAGCAAGGTTTCGTTATGATCGAAGAGGCACGAAAAGCTGGACTTTCTTCACTTCTACGCCATCTAGGAACAGATCAACCACAGTTGAACCAGAAGAAGTTCTACAACTTGAACCAGCACGATGGAATGCGCATCGTAGCTCACGTTTACATTCTTTCTGCCCTCGTTGAGCAGCTAGAGGCAAAGGAACAACCCGCCGAGAAGGTGCCACTTCACTGGCGCCATGCCCAGCAATCCATCGTCGCTGCGTACACGGACTACCTCCGGCGAGCAAATCTCCTAGAACTCATTCCTCTCTACTGCTCAACAGTGGATGCTCCTCGACGTTATGAAGTGTTGAGCTGGAACTTGATTCATGAGACGGAGCACAAGCAACGCATGATTCAATTGAAGCTCATCAAGAAGGCGGGCATTGATGTTGTGCAGTTTGTCGAGTCACAGGCAGTTTTGCTATTTGAGGATCTTGGAAATGTAAACGAGGCTGGGTTTCCAGCCAAAAACCTCTTCAAGATTGTTGAGCCCGCATCACTCAAGTCGCGAACAGGCCGACCTATCAAAGCTGATTTCTTTGGTGAAGAGGAGGATGTGATTGACGCTAAGCATGAGAACATGATTCGAGCACTAGAATGGCTCTTGCTTGTTCAAGAGACGTGGCCAAAGGTGTTCTCCATCGGCAGCATGGTCTACAAGTACTTTTTGAGTAAGTGAATGATGCTCAAGTGTGAGAAGCGAAACTAATGAAAGCAGAACACATGCACCTGAATGCGGCTCGCCAGCTCATGGAGCGCGTGCCTTTCGCTGCTGTTCTTCGTGAAATCTCTGACGATGATGAAGAGCTCCGACTGGATAACGTCCTGTTCTGGAAGCACCACCTCGAGCAGAGCAATGTTCTGCTTGTAGAAGCAGAGGATGTGTTGATCGACGCACGAAACTACCGCGAGCTAGAGACGCTGGTTAAGGCCCTTGATAATCTTGAGACGGTAGCTTCACTGATTGAAATTTCATCCGAGTAAGTGTGCCGCCCACGAATCAAAGACACATCTAATATTTTGTAGTACCCCCGCTGTCAACCGCGAGTTCTGGACCAAGGTCGGCGACGAAATCAAACTGACAAAGGAGAATGTCCAACCATTACTACAGCGCTGGCTCCTCCCCAGCATTGAGAGTGAGTTTCCTCTGCCCGCTGGTTTCAACTCAATGTCTAACATTGCAGGCGGCGACAAAACCCTTGAACAAATACGAGAGGCATACCTCCCAGAAACCATCCTGGCATACATCAGCGCCCTCCATTTCGCAGGCACGGGTCTCTCGCGCGACAATCTCCTCGAGTGCATGGAGCTCTCTGCCGTCATTGCGGAGAGAAATTCCGACTTGACAGAAGTGTTTATCAAGGCGAGGAGGATGACTGAGCTGGTGGAGTCGTTTGCGGCGTGTAGCAAAGCGCTGGCGATAGCGACGGGAGAGAAGAGGACTGTGGGAACGAGTAGTAAGAAGTTGAAGGAGATGGGTTGGTCGAGGGATTTGTGGTCGGTTAAGACGTGATTGTATTTTGTAATAGTTAGGATGGTTGCATATAAAGAATGAATTTCTGGCTTGGACTCTATTATCTGAAAATTCCTTTGATTTGAACGTTAAGTACTTGTATTGTCTATGTAAGTGCGCTGTGTGGTGTGTGTTGGTCGTACGTCAACAGCCCCACACCACACCAGACCTCACCTCACCCTCACTACGCCTCATGATCATCATACAACATCACCATCAACACCATGGCTTTTGAATCATCCACGCCGCCCGTTCCACCCAAACCATCATCTCACGAAACGAGCCGCATGCAAACGCCAACGTCAGTCCCGCCTCCACCACCGCCTCACCCCTCATCAGAGGCTCCGCAAGTCTATCATCATCCAGACCATGATGCCCCTCAGCACTACAGGCCTGTGAGCCAGCCTCCGCCTCCTACGCAGATTCCTGACCCAGGAGAGAACTGGCTCCCTGAAATCCTCAAAGATAAATCGTAAGTTTTTATGTATTTATTAATTTATAATTATCCTCGCTTCGCTCGACGTATCTATTGAGCTCAGCGCATCTTTGACCCAAACTTCTCTGGTTCGCAGCGGTGCGCTGGCTTTGTCGCAATACATCTTATCAAATCATACTAATTCGTTTACAGAATTCAAGACCTCGCTACAATCCTCTCATCCCCCTCCCTCCTCTCCTCACTAACCCACTCCCCCTCCACCGTCCACCCTTCACTCCAATCCTCCCACACCAACCTCACCACCGCCCTCACCTCCAACACCGACCTGGCCAACTCCCTGCTCGAGCAGGAATCCCGTCTTGCGCACCAGCGCTCCTCCACACAAGCCCAGCTACTAGCTACCCATTCACTAGAGCGCCAATGGCGCCAGAAGCAGTCAGACATGGACCACGCGATTGCGCCGTTTGCGCCCGCGGCGCTATATCAGCAGCTGAGTCAGGGGATGCAGGAGCAGGCACAGGTATGTCAGGCGATGGAGGAGAGTTTCCTGGAAGGGGACGATGTCATCACAGAGAGGGAGGCGGCGGATTGGGTTAAAAGGTACAGGGAGGCCAAGGTTTTATATTATTTGAGGCAGGAGAGGAAGGAGAGGTGGGATGAGGGGAGGGTTGGCGGGTGGCGATGATCATGATGCAACGAGTTGGAGATGTGATCATGGAGGGATTAGTATAGACTTGCAAAGATGCATCGAGCGAGACGAGAAGACAAAGCCAAGAGATAAAATGCATCGAGCGAAGCGAGAAGACAAAGCTAAAAGATAAAATGTCTAATTTACTTTTCTTTATTACCGACCCAACCTGATGTCGTACCCTTTTATCTTATCATAACCATCATTCAACCTGTATACGCACTCTAATATATTTTATTACGAACCCTCCATCAAAATCACGCTTGCTAAATCACGAATGAAACTTTGTCTCTGTCTACAACGCACTGAAGGGGCTTTTCTTCATATCCGGACTGCGAGGACTCATCGGCAACGCAAACAAGTCATCCTCATTGTCTTTGGAGGCGGGGCGATTCGGAGGTAAGTCGTCGTTGGCAATTGCGGCGAGGGACATGGAATTCTCTCCGCGTGGCATGGCAGAGAAGGATGGAATGGCAATGTCGTCGCCGGTTGGGGAGAGAGTATGTGATGGGACGTCTCTACCTGTGAATGTGTTTGCTGTGACATGTTAGTGTGAGTTCCTGTGATATTGGGAGTAAGGCTTACCTGTCGGACTGGGAATGAGATCCTCTGGCGATGTGCTCAATTTCAAGCCCTTGAGCTTCAACCCCAACCGTCCTCCAATTGGTGATCGTGGCGTGATGGGATGCTGAGCAACTGGGCGGGGTGGGCTCAAAAACGTGTCGGATATCCATTCTCGCTCGGCAATGACCATCTGCAGTCCAATGCCCTCTGCGTTATTCCTCATCTCTGTCGCAATCTCTCTATCTAGCTCTGATAGTCGCTTCTTTGCCCACAGTGTATGTAGAACACCACATGTTCCTGCTTCAACGTCAAACCCTTCCGGGAAGATGGCGGGCAATGGCTTCAATGTGATGCTGGGGCTGCCGCTTCTGGTAATCGAAATCGTAGGAGGGATGGTAGCTTCATGCGGCAGGAGGAAGTATACACGCCGTTTAGCACCATCCTGGTCAATATCTCGAGCTGGTAGCAATGTCGACTTGCCGGGCCACGAAACCTCCCATCCCGCAGCATCCTTTGATTTCGTATCTGATGTGTCGGCGGGTTTGGGAGCCCCAGAGCCAGCTGTGCTGCCTCCCGAGTCCGGTTGAGCCGTATCAGCGGCCGGCGCACCAGGCTGCCATTCCACCATGAGCACCTTTGTCCCTTGGTCACTAAACTCGAACCTGGCCAGGTGAACGGTATCAAAGGCTGGTTGCAGATCGTCGGCGGACGCAGACTCGGTAACCGGCCGAGGAGCCTCCGAGGCAGACGGCGGTTCCATGGCTGTACGGCGGGGTGGGCTGAAGAAGGGCCTTTTCCCTGCAAGCAACTGGAGTGAAGTGAGGGGCGGTTCCCAAGTAGAGTTTAAAGGACAATTGTGACGGGAACACGAGGATGACACGAGTGGGTGGTAGCTCGCAGGGTAGCACTCGGCACAAAACAGAGCCCACGACGCTGAAGGGACGATGTGTAAGAATGTCGACAGAATTGTGAACAAAGAGGCCCGGATGTCACGGCTCGGTTGGGTGTGTGAGTGGTGAATGGAGTGAACAACGGGCGTAGGACGTTTGTTTCGTGTTAGGGCCGAGGTAAGAGTAGCATTGTTGAAGGGATGAAGATGCAGACAAAGGGTTTGCGGGGAAGATGGAAAGAGTCGTGGAGATGGGTAGTGAAAGAGATGCGGTTTGAAGATGTGAGTTGGGGAGTGAAGCTTGCAGTGTGTGTTGGGGGTCAACTGCAGATTTTTTTTTTGATGGGTTAATTAGGTGTGCTCGCTTGTTGTTTAGCCGTGTTTGATGACGAGAGAGAAAAGACATGAAGCTGAGCAAAAGGGTTGCCCCGCGGCGGCGGTTCGTGATGGGATGGGATAGGATGGAAACGGATGGGCGGGGCCCGGGATTGTTCCCGCTACTGGGACAGCTGTTGTAGTGTCACAGCGAATTACAGCTGGTAGACAGCTGGAAGAGCCAAGAATTACAGTGGCTACGGCACATTGCTCAGTGGCTGTTGGTCCCCATCACACCACTAAATTTAAGCTTTTGGGGTCTGCCGTAGCGAGTGGCTCTCGAAGTTATAGGTGGCCAGGGCTGTCAAAATCGCCTGTCACGGTCAGTTCGCTGTTAGACTGACTTGTAAAAATTGACATTACTTGACTAGCGCCGGCTCTTGAAGTTTGTCCCTGGATCTTGATGCAACTTGACAAACAGGTTTATGTGCTCATGATTCTGTTGAGGTGATGAACGGTTGCGCCGTAAGGACATGCCGTTCGTGGTATAGTATGTGCTGCCGGTCGGTTTAGAGCCGATGATAAGCTGGAGCATCTTCTCTCGATGTGGCAGGTCGTAGTAGGTAGTTTGAGGGCGGCTAATGTGGTGATTCATGTCTGGCAGTGTGCATGTAGGAAAGGGCATGAAGTGAGCGCGGGTTACTTCATAGACTCTGTCTTGTAAGTTGGCTTACATCCTATTAATAGCCACTTCTTCGGATAAGGGCACTGCTGCCAATAGCATACTCATGATTATCCAACGACTTGAACTGAACATGTTCATCTCGCCTACCCCAGCTTTTCTCTTCTGTTTCCGAGTTTGATTCTTTCTATGGGGCCTGGGGGACTATCTCGTCCCAAGCAGCAATGGCTCTTGTGCCAGTGGGCCATATTACGTACACCCAACGCAGATCGACCTGTCCAGGCAGACATAAAACAAAGCCAAATGAGTTGTTGAGACACAAGGGTTTTTTGACCTTGATTTGGGCTCGATTAAAATGATACGACGCGTATGCGCAGAGTGTTTTGCTGTCAAGCTGAGTGCCTGTCTTGAACTCCTGTCTTGTACAGTATATTCGTGAAGAAACGCATGATAGCGTCATTTCGGTTAGGTTACAGCTAATTTTAAAACCAAGAGTTATATCCACCACTGTCCCGATAAAGGTAGGCAACTGGCTCATTTGCTTGAAACCTCCACTGGCAGATGAAAGCTCAATCGGGCTAATCCGGGGCCAGCACCCCTTGTCCAGCTCCTGCAGTGACGGTAAGCAACAGCCTCCGCTCTTCCTGAGATCCGTGCTGGGCCTTCTAGAAGGTCACAAGCTAGGTGCACAAGCCTGCCAGACCATGATGGGCGACGCCTCCATAGGGCCTGGGCTGGGCTGGGCTGGAACTACCCGTCTGGGTTGGACCGCCCGCCGGGCCTTGGAGCCGCTTTCTCTGTGAATGAGGATATCTCCGACAACTACGTAAAATGGGCGTTGACTGCATCTATTACTGTGCTGTGCAGCAGGAGAGGATGCGCAGCAGATGGTCAGGCCATATACACACACCACCAAGACCAGACAGCCAGATGTACCTACGTAACTGCACATGTAAAGTGCCAGGAGACAGCCAATTTCCTGTCATGGCAATCACACCCTCCTTGACATTGGGTGTGGAATTCACCACACCACTCCATCAGTGATCGTCAATTACATATCGGCGCTGCAATTTGTCTCCCAATTGAACTTTATTTCTGATTGAAAAACCATCAGTTCGTATCCAGCACTGTGTCGGATATCCAATGTGCCCATCAGAAACATCATCCAACGTAGTGCCCGACGGCTGGCTTCCAATGGCACGTTTCGTTTGATTCACATCTCCATCAATTCTCAAGTATTCATCAAGACATTTGACCTCATTTCCCTTCTTGTTTCATCCTAGGTGGCGGATAATATTTCCGACGCCACCGGCTCGCCCTCTTTTGTGTGTGCTCTGATGTATATCACGACGGCCAGGAATGCAGGGGCTGCTGGAATGAAGCCGGAGAGTACATGGTGAGACCTGTCACGGAATTGTATCCTATCATGGCAAATAAAATGGGATTATCGGAGATGTCAATATCAATTTCATTCAAGAAGCAAGGAGCAATTCATACAGACTTTATTTGGCCCATCAATTAATTAGTTATGTCTGTCCTGTTCATCGCAAAGACGTTTTAACTCCACGTCCCTCTGCTTACACATGTGCAAGGTGAGACGGCGACGAGACACGAAACGCCCACCCAAAAAGGGAGTTGATGGTACATGTACATGTGAGGATTGTACTGTCCAGCGTCTGGCCTGCATCCTGAGCTTGAGTTTATACTGCAGATTGCCTGAGACAAGAAAGTTTCACCGGTTCCCAGTTTGCGTTTCCCTTTGCTTACGACGTGACAGAAAACTTACCATTCGAGTGGCAATTTGCACACCCTTATCTGGGTTGTTAATTTTTCCAACGTTGCAAAAACTGTTACGTCTTAATCAGGGAGCGTTTGCTATCTCGTGAAATTTTACTATCTTCTGTCTCGTGGCCGTGGAGCCTGTTTTGACTGATAACGAATTGCCATGGCAAGACCTCGGCGGTACACTGGAAGGATTTGATTTGACCGATACGAACGAGGTCATGGCGACATGAGCATATGATTAGATTGGACTCGATCCAACAAAGAAGAGGTGAAAATTTAGATTGACCGAGATCAACCCCATCGCGACTTTCGGGAGGCGTCCCGAGTTGTCATTGACAAGGTCTGGGATGGTCCAACCCGGCGCCATCGAGGCATGGTAGACAAATACTCGCCATACAAGGTGAATTGAACGTAACTGCAACACTGTAGGCTTTGTTTTGGTGTCAAAGAACATTGCACTGCATCTGGATCGGCGCGGAATAAGACCTGTTGCACATCTGGCGGCAGAATGGCCGGAGTAGCGCCGCGACGTGGCTTCCCTGGCCCTCCCTTGACAATAGGCGCCGAGTGGACAGACATGAAATAGGCTGACTTAATAACAGTAAGCTATTGAATAGAGCACCGGAAGGATGTGTCGGCCCGTGATGACAATGTTAGAAGATTCTTCATAGTAGGGCGGTAGTCTGGCTCCGTATTGCTGGGAACTGGAGATGATGTCGGCTGGACTTCTGACCTTGAACCCTGTAGTTGAACAGTGCACGTCGCACTCGGGGTTATTCTGCCGCTGGGGAATTGAAGCTTATCAAACGGTCAAATTTTTCCGTTGGACACTTTTGGATTGAATTGTTTGAGCGTTTTATTTTTCATTGATTTTTAATGGGTTTGTTGAGTTGGTTAATGCGGAGTAGGACCGTTTGGATTTCCGTGAGACAATCAAGGCAAGGGAACAACGGCAGAAGATGGATCCGATGGAGTAATTCGATATCGGTACGGACCAGATAGAGACGTATCCAGAGTACTGTACAATGATTATTGATTAACTCAAATTTAATTTAATTTATTTGGCTGATAGTGCTGTGCAGTAGACGAATGCACTTACCATTCGCTATCCGGTTCAGGGTCGTAGCGCGGATATCAATCAGTGGGGGTGCTACGGCGTATGACGAGGACCCCCAAAAGTCAGGTAGTATTTGGTACCAATCGGTACGCTGGGACAGTGCATTTGAGCAGGTATTGAGATGCTCCAGCGCTGTGCTGTACGTTGTGTGGTCTGAGGTGAACAGGATGATCTTTTATGCCATGGGAGTACGTGGGAGGAACTGTAAGCATAGGGGCGACGAAACGCTTACGAGCAGTACTATTCTTACATGTTGTGCTTCGACTGGACTACATTGAATTTTCTAGAATAGTTTCCCATTCATCAAACATTTCCATTTTACTGTACATGTACTTGAATGATAGCCAGTCTCCAGTATTAAGCCCACTTACGAGGTTATCTCGGTTCGCTGCGACGGTCGACTCAGTACCGTCGCTACAGCAGTACATGCAGTACATGTAACTGCAGGAGGGGTGGTGCAATAGCACAAGTACCCACGTCTCGTACAACTCCAGAGACAAGACAGGAAGAGGAAAAAAAAACACAATGATACTCACCGTTGCCTTTCACCGTGAAATTTTCATGAGCCGTCGGGGGCCAAAAGTGTCATATCTGAATTTAATTAATTAATTTGTCGAGATGCCAAAAATAAAAAAAAAAATAAAAAAATCCCCTTGGCCACATGTCATGCCTGGCCATGCTATGATATCAACATGGATAAACATGATGGACCTGCATAAGCCAACCGTCACGCATGTACCAATGGGGTCGCCCAATTTGTAGCACCTATTTTTGAGAGCCGAGAGTGAAGGCTGCCCTACAGCGCAGAGTCTGGTACAGTAAAGCGTCGGCTAAATTCCTCGCCCAGCACCAAGAAAAGGGCCGTAATGCTCCATTGTGCTCCGTGCGAACAATGCCGGCGCTACTGTTTTAGACTGTGCTGGAGAGGCACAGACAACACTAATCCGCACCTAAATGGGAGGCTCCGCAGTACTCGGTCTCACTCAGGTCGCACTGTGCTATGCGATCCGCAGCTGGTAGGTGTAGCGCGCAGTGCTGTTACAGTCCCAGTCTGAGGACGGAGGGGAACTGACAGTCAGTGGCCAGCTGCTGGCTCGGGGCTTTTTTCCTCTGGCTTGTGCTGGAAAGGTACTTGGCAGCAAGTACCTGGGCTTTAATGTGGGGGTTCTCAATCACAATCTCCACTATTAGGCCGGCCAAACGGCCGTTTTGGCGAACCAGAGGCAGGCGCTACGCCAGCCCGGCCAGCCCGTCCATTCCCCATCCTCGCTCTTTCCCTCTTTTGACTTTTGGCTCGCCCTTTGCTGCGTGCCTTCCCAGACTTCCCTGCCCCAGACCAGACCCGGACCCCCCAGAAAGACACTCCCACCCACAGCCCAACCCATCCACCCCATCCCCATTCCACATTTCGCAATCTGCAGTGTCAGTGTCTGTGTCTGTGTCTGCTGCGTCGCTGGCCCAGGTTCTCGCACTCTCTCGCTCGCTCACTCGCTCTCACACACCACACCTCGCCTTACTTCCTCTTTTTCTTCTCCTTTCAATCATCCACCACAACCACAACCACCACCACACTCGACCTTGTCTCGTCTTTCTTTTCCCTTCTCGTCTCTCTTCTCCGCCCGAATCCTTCGTTGTTACATTACACCGTTTTTCTCTCGGCCGTTCTTTTGTATACGAATATCCTCTGTCCCGCTCCCTTCACTGCCGAGCGACCTCTCAACATTCTTCATTCGCTCTCGGCCTCAGACACGGCCATACTTGGGACTTGCTTTCTGCATCTAGTGTAACGATACAGAGCCAGCATCGTATTCGACCCAAACCTACAGAGGCGACAGCATATTTACCGACGACCTTTCTTCACCCGACGACGCAACGCCTTCAACTCTTCACCTCGCATCTATCGGTAGAGGAGTCGTTCGTAGTCTCGAAAGACACCGATCTATCCAAGCGCGCTCGACCTTGCTCACCATGTTTAGTCTGCCATCAACACCCTGCGCAAGACAATAAGGATCGTTCTCGCGCCCCAAGGGTTTGGCCATCGCCGGCCTCTTTCCCTCTAATTACTTTGTTTTGATCAACTATTCGATCTAGTCGCTCGCTCTTCACAACATCCTCGCCCACCATGGCTGAAGCACAGCGTCCAGTCGCACACGCTGCGATGGACCCTCCTCATATTACGGAATTTGCATCCGAGCGATACTTTGAAAAGCTGAAGCAGCTTAACCAGCAGCAGCAGGAACAACAACAGCAACAGCAGTCCCAGACAACACAACTCGAGGCTGCTCAGTCATCGACTTCAACCTTTATTCTCCCCCTACGAGAGTCCTCCTCTGCCCAGGCCCCCGATGTCTCTGCTGCTAAGCCTGTTGAGAAGAAGAGCAGATTCTTCGGCTTGAGACACAAGGCGTCACTGCTTCATTCTAAACAAGCTATTGTCGAACCCGAACTTGTCTCCAGCCTCCCTAAGACCAGAACCTCTACCGACTCTACCAAGACAAGGTACGATCATCGCTCACTTATCCTCGACAATCAATTAACAAGTCTTCGCAGCATCCCCTTCGACCAACTCTTCCTTTCTCTACCTAACGAACTTCAAATACAAATCGTCACCTCCCTTCCTCTGCCTGATGTGCTCAACCTTCGTCGCATATCGAAATCATGGCACGCCCTCATCACCTTAAACGAGAAACCTATTGTGAGATATCATCTCGACCACTCTATCCCCCCTTATGCACTTCGATTATACCCCGCCGACGAGTCCAAGGATATGAACTTCCACTACCTGTGCAGCTTATGGCATCGACTTCATGTAGCAGCCAAGCTTGCCTTCCTCATGTGTGAATGGATTACGAAAGACATCTTCTTGCGACAGACCGAGGCACAAAAGCAAGCTTTTGCACCACAGCACGAGCGCATGCGACGTCGACTTATCCCGTTGTTGTTCACGGTATTCCACTTCTTCGAGACATATCGCAAGCTTTATCTGCAACATCTGAACGAGAACGACGGCAATGGCTTGTCGCGTGAACCATACACCTTCAACCCTATTGAGAAACAGATCATCGACAAGTATGATGATCGAACACTCCTTAGAGTCCATGAAGTCTTCCCTCTTGTTATCTCATCGTTCTGCCGACGACTACGACCTCCTACCTATGTTGGTCGTGTTGAACGTTCGCTCCGTGGTTACGTCAAGGAAAAACCCTCCGACGATGTTCACGTTGCGATCCTCTGCCTTGGCGGTATGCGACAAGTTGAAAGACTATGGGAGATTAAGGGCTACAACAGCCGACGCACTGCCGTTGATAACTGGTACAATGCTCTTACTAAGGAGAAGGAGCCGGCGATAGAACTTACTTCGAAGCCTCGCCTCGGTCTGTTTGGACGCAAGAAGTCGACTAGCGGCGAACGACCAGCTGGACGACTATCATTCTCAGACGGCTCTAAGTTTCGAAGCCCTAGCGGTTCCATCGATGCGTCAGCCAACGGATTCTTTGACCAATTCATCTTCAACACGAGTTTGGCTGCCGATATGCCCATGGGGCCATTGGAGCCTCAACAAGCCGAGAAGATCCTTGGTGATCTACCCGTCTTGCAACATATCTGGCTCGCCTCTGCCGAAGCCACAATCCTCGACCGCAAGATTGTACAACGGCCTCAGGACATCAAGCGCAACCAGGATGTGATGCAATTCCTCATCCGCGAAGACGGAATCGAAGAGGAAGACGCCTGGTGGTACGGCTCCAAGATGCCTGAGCACGTCCAACCCACTACAGACGGCGTTGACGACGATGCTGAATGAACTATACATTACCCCTGAGAGTTTCCAGCCACATATATAAGAAACCTCGTCCATTGATGAACACCATCACTTTCTACTTAACCTTCTACTTTCTCTCTTACTTTTCTTTTACCTTGTCATTCTACGATATGTTGAAGCATTTACATGGCGTTTTATACTTTTTATGAACTTGGGATATTTGGATTCTGGGTATAGGACATATCTACCTGGTGGATATTTTACTTCCGCGCCGTTATGAAACCTGGCGCATACCTCTCATTTTATCTTTTCTTTTCGAAGCGATAGAGGCAAAAACCCTACGTAATGAGTACTGGCTAGGCTGTGCCTGGTTGAATGTATTTACAAGAGGTGTTGGAGTGTAGTCTAGCAGAAGAAAACACATTCAAACATATCATGTCTTTGAGTGAAGTAAAGTGTCAAGTTGAAGTTGTACTCTCAATAATGCCCAGCCAATTATACCGTCGCTTGCATCACCCAGTTATCAGAAGCAAGTTATTGTAAGGTGTAAGAAATGTCCATGTTTTGCTAAGTCTGTCCCATACAATCCGCTGCCAGCGCAAATAACCATTAAACACAAACACACTTAGATACAAATATACCCTAACACTACTCCAGATATCCGACAAAAGTACCAAAGATAAAAAGAAAGAAAGAAAACAGGACGAAATAAAATAAAAGAGCCAAACATGAAACTTTGCACAAGTGGATTAGATCCCTGACTTTGAGTTTTTCCCTGTCAAAAATGAAAAACAGACGTGCGGCTTAGGTGGACAATTATCATAGACTCATTCATAAGATGCTGCTGACGCATTGTTGTACTCCTTGTCTCCCGACACAAAACTTGGGCCGTGGTGAGGTAACGTTGCGTTGGTAGCCTTGCTGTCATGCTTGTTGGTGGGGGTTTGACAATGTGTGACAGCGCGAGTGACAGGAAACAATGCTTTTAACGCGCTGGTGGTCTTTGCTGCATGCGGCTGCGCATGTCGCTCATGTTTGCATTGAGCTGCGCAGGGGATCCAGTGAACGAGTTGTTGGGGTTGTTGCGGTCCAGGCCTGAGTAATCCATCATATAGTTTTGTTGATCACCGTAAGGGCCGTGCTGTTGCGGCTGCATCTGGTTAGGAGGTTGGCGGTTCGCGAAGCCGGGAGGGAGGCGGCCGGTTGCTGCATCGCGGGCGAGCTGGGCGGCTTGTTGTTGTTGTTGTTGTTGCTGCTGCTGCTGCTGTTGTTGGCCCATATCGCCGGGGTTCATGCCTGGTCTGGTGCCGGCCATGCTCTGTGGGAACACAGGGGATTTGATACCAGTGTTCTTGTTGAACGCACCGCCAGCAGCATTTTGCTGTGACATTCTCGCAGAGAAGCTTTGTTGTTGTTGTTGTTGTTGTTGCTGTTGCTGTTGTTGCTGCTGCTGCTGGGCGTAGAGGTCCATGTTGCCCATGTTTTGCTGGGCGTACATTTGGTTGCGAGGTCGTGTGGAGGCTGAGGCTATCATGGGATTGTGAGGCTGCTGGCCAGCAGCCGGGATGTGAGGAGAGCGATGTTGTGTTTGCGGGGAGGGGAAATGCTGTGTTTGCTGTTGCTGCATTCGTTGGTTTGGAGGCATGCCGCCAAATGTGGAGGGAGAGTTGGGCCCCTGCTGTGGTACGCCAAGGTTTTGTGACGGTGAACCTGACATGCCGCCGCTATTAGGCTGTTGGTGAGCAAAGGTAGGCGTGGGGTGGTTCTCCTTGGAGGTCCGACGGCGCTTATTGTTGGCTGGGTTGACGTGGCCCTGCTGAGATGATTGGGTCTGCATGTTGAAGCCAGCGTTGCCCATGGATAGTTCGTCTGTAGACTTTTGGCCCTTTCGCTTCTTCTGTGGCGCGGGAGCAGGCACGTTCATGTGGGGGCTACCTCGAGCATCTTGTGACTGCTCCAGGCCTGGCCAATTACCGTTGACTGAATATCTATTGCCTCCCATAGATGTAGAGACTCCAGCTGGCTGGTTGGCAAACACGAATTGACCGCCTGGTATGTTCGGACTGTCGTTGCCTGCTACGTTAGAGGGCTGATCGGTAAACGACTGGTCCGCATCCTGTGTAGAGTCTTGCTGCTGCTTGGGCTTGTTCTTGGATCCCTTTGGTCGGCCACGCTTCTTGCCAGATGCTGTCAAGGTAAACCCGTCGCTGTCTTGGTTAAGACCTGGAGTGCCTTGACCAGGTTGGCTCCATTGACTTGAGCCGGGAACTGGCGTGCTTTGTGTACCATCTCCATTCTCGCCAGCTTCTTTCAGCTTTTTCTTTATGCCTTTGCTCCCTTTCGGCCGTCCACGGCCTCGCTTGACTGGTGTTCCATCTGCTGGAGCGTCTGTATTTGATGTTGACGAAGGTGGAGCGTCCCCCGGTTTCTGAGACTGACCCGACGGGGGCGCTTGTGCTTGTGAAAGAGGTTGAGAGGCAGTTTGTGGCTGAGCCTGTAATTTCGGTTGCGATTGAGGGGTATTAGGAGTAGGAAGTGGTATTTGGCCGTGTGCTTGTGTCGGAGCGTTGGGCGGTATCGGTGGTAGCGCCGCGTGGTGAGTCGTACCGAGAACAGGAAAAATCTCAGCCATCCAGCCAACGAAAACCGTGCCAGGCCCATTGACTGACACGCTGTGAGGAAAAGATGTGGTGTCGGTGGGAACAGGTCCCTCAGGAATGCCTCCAAAGTATGCAAGCGCTTTGCATAATTGATCAGCAACCGTTACCGGATGCAGGGTCCGTATCAGCGTCAAAAGACGGGCTTGTTCGACCTTGGTATCGTGCGCTGTCAAGCCGGTACCGTACTCCTGAGGGGGCCAAGCGAGTTTGCTGCGCTTGACAGCCTGGTAACCACTCATATTGGCTAATCTGGCAGCGGCTTCGGTGCCTTCACTCGTTCGTTTCGCGGCGGCGTTTCGTTCAGACCTTTCAGCGGAGCCCAAGTCAATATGCATAACGGAAAAGTTCCCGTTCTTATCGTCGGCCATTCCCTGAAGCTTATTTGGCACGGGGTTCCTCACCCGGCCATCGGTTGTGTAGTAGGTCCCAGGTTGAGCATTGAAGTCTGCAATTTCTGGAGGACGACATCAAGTTAGTGACGACGGACAGAGACAAAGTACAGCAGCAGCAGCGGCGGCGGGACAGAGCTCAAAACACACCTCTGCTGGTTCGGTGGGCGGCCGTGTGATCTCCCTGATTCGACGTGGTATGTATGACTTGATCGGAATTGGTGTTGTTCGACATGTGTTGGGATGCGGATATCGCCGAAGCTTTTAATATGATGTTAGCAGTGAATCGAGGCATCACAAGGCCAGAGCAGGCCAGCCAATGAATGGACGCGTACGTGTGCCAGTTGCCATTGCCATGGGGAGGTGACCCTTTATCGTCTAGATGCGCAGCCCAACCAACATGCCCATTTATACGTTGGAGAGAGGCTGACGAGGCGTTGCACAAAGAAATCGATGGAGGCAGAAAAGTCGCGTTGATGGATGGCGGATGGTGGTGTATCGCATGATCTGGATGGAGAGGCGGACGGAGGAATTGCTCAAGCTACCAAGAGCTTCGAGGCTAGAGCAGGGATTAATTCGCCATGGCGATAGAGAAATCTCTTTTTCCTTTTTTTCTCTTTATTTTTTTCCTGGCTTTCAGGCCAATGGATTCCGACCTGCCAAAGCTTTGTCGGGCGCTATGCAACTAAGCGGTGTTTCCTGCCATGGCGAAAACATTGACGTGTTTTGTGCCTATAGCAATTTGCTGGCTGCTCATGCACGTAAAGGGGCGTAGCGGGGTGGCGGTGCACCGCTGCAGTGGCCTTGGTGGCCCAAGACTTGGCCCCACTAACGCTCCCAGTAACTGCACCACTCACTGTGCCGTACAGCAAGCAGCACCTCACCTTACCTTGCCTCGACTGCAGCACCTCGACTACTGTACGTACAGCTCAGTTCTGCACACAGCTCTCCGTCACCTCCACCGCAGCCGTAGAAGCTACTGCAGCTGCTTCATCATCTCATTGGAGAACGCCAAGGCTCACACATCCTCCCTCTCTTCATCGACCGGGACATCAGCCTTTGTGTACCCAACCTCCTCTCCTACAGCGGACATACCTCCTCTACCGCACGGCCGTAGCTCGTATTCCCCGGCACTACCTCGACACCATGTCTACCAGATACGTCGTTGCATCGCTCCCTCTCAGCGCCTTCGACTCGAGCGATAGGGAGGATGGCCTGTCGACGATAAAGGCTACCGTGCCTCAAGATGCTGGCTCTGTCTTGCCCTTCAAGATTCCCGACTTCAAGATTGGCACTCTCGATGCCTTAGTTCAACAAGCCGACGACCTTGCCAAGCTCGAGTCCAATTGCCAGGCCGTCGTTGCCAAGGTCGCCGACTCGTTACGATCTGTCCTCGATAACGACCCCGATCGACTAGCTTCATATAAGATGGTCAACGATAGTACGTGGATCTCTTCCGATGCTTCTAATCCACCCATGCTTACCCCATTTATAGAGCCTACGGATCACTACTTGAGCAACTTTAGCTGGAACAGAGTCCGATACAGAGCCGATAAGTCGCTAGCCGAACTCATTGATACCCTGTCAAAGGTACTACTTGCTCTGTTTTGAGCTAGGCTGTAAATTGTTTTACTCATACTGCCATTAGGAGCTCGTCACCGTCGATAACGATGTCAAGACAAAGTTCAACCAATACAACTCGGTTAAGACCAACCTTGCCGCTCTCCAACGGAGACAAACGTATGTCACGCAACCATTACAGCCAAGCGCATCACTAACATAACCTAAGCGGCAACTTGGCGACGAAATCCCTCGCCCCCATCGTCAACCCAAAGCTTCTCGTGAACGACTCCGAGTACATGGAAACACACCTGATTGCCGTCCCCAAGAATGCCAAGAAGGACTTTATCAAGAGTTACGAGACGCTGGCGCCCATGGTCGTACCCCGATCCTCGATTGAAGTCGACGAAGACGAGGAGTTTGTTCTGTTCGCCGTGACGACATTTAAGAAATACAGCAACGAGTTCTTACAGAAAGCTCGAGAGCAAAAGTGGACGCCACGTCAGTACAAGCACATTGAGGGCGGGCGTGAGGAGGAGCAGCGCGAGCTGGACAAGGTCACAAACGAGGAGCGCAAGGTCTGCGGCGAAGCTCTGCGTATGGGTCGTACGGGATGGAGCGAGAGTGTAATGGTGTGGATGCACGTCGTGACATTGCGAGTATTTGTGGAGGCTGTGTTGCGATACGGTCTACCATTGGAGTACTTGACTGTGTTGATCAAGGTGAGATTAGAAGATTGCAAGCGCGCATCCAAACGGTACTAATATAAAGACAGACCAACTCAAAGCAAGCTGATAAGGTAAAGGCGGCTCTGGATTCCAAGTTTTCATTCCTGGGAGGAAACGCTTTCGGACGCGACAAGCGTGGTAGGGTCACCAAGGACGACGCGGCGTTTAGCACAGAGATGGCAGCGGCGGGACTGGCGACTGGCGAGGGTCACGAGTACACGGCGTACGTGTACTACGGCATTGAATTTCCTTAGTTGAACTGTGGTGGTGGATGGTGACGGTTATTGTATGACAAAGAAAGTGTAGTAGGATCATAGAAGTGTCTATTCAAGCATAACATTGCAACCCAAATGACTACCTAGAATTCTATCATGTCTCATCAATGTACTTTTCCGACCACTTTAACTTGCTGGTCTAGTCACAATTCCAACTGCGGTGCTTTGGGTAAATTAAGCAGTCTTGTTAATGTAACCCTTGTCAGCCAACCAAGCAACAATCTGAGCAACACACTCCTCTACCGAGTTCTCGTGCGTCTTGATTGTGATTTCAGGGTTAGCAGGCTCCTCATATGGAGCAGAGATACCAGTAAACTCCTTGATCTCGCCGGCTCTAGCCTTCTTGTAGAGGCCCTTGGGATCGCGCTGCTCAGCAACCTCGAGGGGAACGTCGACAAAGACCTCAATGAAGGGAATGGGCTCGTCGTCGCCCTGGGTCTGGGCGTGCAAAGCGCGAGCAGAGTCACGGTCGGCGCGATAGGGAGAAATGAAGGAGGTGATTGCGATGGTAGCAGAGTCGGCGAAGAGCTTGGCGACCTCGGCGATGCGGCGGATGTTTTCGTTGCGGTCCTTTTCGGAGAAGCCCAAGTCCTTGTTGAGGCCGAAGCGGACGTTGTCACCGTCAAGGCGGTAGGCCGTCAATCCCAAGTGCAAGAGGTGCTGCTCGAGGGCGGTGGCGACGGTGGATTTGCCCGAGGCAGAGAGGCCGGTGAGCCAGAGTGTGAGGCCGCGCTGGGAGCGGAGCTTTGTGCGCTCAGAGCGGGAGAGGGAGGGGTGCCAGGTGATGTTGCTGTTTTTTTGTGTTTTGTAATTAGTATCGTGAAGTGGGATGGAGGGGTAGGAGGGGTTAAGTGGTTAGCGACCTACGTAGCCATTGTGACGATGAGGGTATCTACGGACGACAAGAGGGAGAGCGGTAGGATATGCGAGGAGGAGTAATGTGTGAAATGTATGTGTAAAAGTGTAATGTGTATATTCTAAGCTGGACAGATTGTTAAAGTTTGCTATGACTATGATGTGTGTCGTAATATGGACGGGAAGCTCCACACTAAAAAATGATGCAATTTTCAGGTACTGGATAACACGACTTTATCCCTCACTGCGGACGCAAAACTAGTCAAGGCAAGCAAAAGCTAGCGAAATGGGAGTGGAAATGGGTTGATAACATATTTGGAGCCGGCGATGGCGACATTCCGAGATGGCCCCGCATGTTTTGCATGACACGGAAGACCAGACGAGTGACGGTTGGTTGCAAATAGTTGCAAATAATTGCAAATAATTGTGTGGAAAATATGCATTGATACGGGAGACACAGTGTGTGGAATAAATACAGTATATTAACAAATGCAGGAAATCTAGTCTATAGTCTACGTTTACTCATCTTCTCTCCTCCACATGAAGATGCCGATGGTCCGTACTGTGACCGACGAAGCGATCACCACTTATACACAAACACGGCCAGTCCATCTCTGCACCTTCATCTTCTGTCCTCTACGCTCTATGTGTCTTCTTTTATCCGTATCGTCTAGATAGGCTTGGGCATCATCTGTACCAGTCAGCAACCCAACCCTCAACCATCTCGCATCGCTCCAATCTCATGAAATCATAAAACTTACAGCAGCAAACTTGGGCGATACAAACAATGCATTCGCCTCCGCATAAACCGTCGGCTTCTCACCGGGCTTCACCAGACTCTCAATCCTCCCCGTGACCCACGCCTTCCGTCCCTCTACCTTGGTGGTGTCTGCCCTCAATACCAAAAAGTTATCCGCCGGCGTTGGCTTCCTATAATTAATATTCAAGTTCGCCGTCACTCCAATCTGATGCGGGAGCTGCGCGAAGCAACACCTAGCCAGTCCCTCATCCAGCATTGTAGCCAGGAATCCACCATGCACAATCCCCGGGTGGCCGCACAGCGTATCTCCAGCAAACATGATGCAGGTGAGCTCCTTGCCCTCCTTATCCGTCCAGATCAATGGCGGAACAGGCACCTTGTCCGGTCCTTGTAATACACCACCGGTTAGGTGTTTGGATCGGTAGGCACCTGGCATCTTCATGTGTGGTCGGGATTCGATCAGGTCGGGACGGGCGCGTAGCTCGGCAACTAGGGGGTGCGCGTTGACAGTCTCTTCGATGCGGCGCGCTTGGTCGTCGTTGGGAATGAAGCGCTTGAGGGATTCTTCGTCCGAGTAGAAGCCTAAGCCTTGGCGGGTCATGACTTGCCATGTTCCTGCGGCGCCGAGTGACGCGAAGACGAGGCCGTAGATGGCGAGGCGAGCAGCGCCGATTGGTGATTTGGCGGGGATGGCTACATAATACATTAGTATTGAAGGTTTGTAACTTTGTAAAGAGACGTAGACTGACCCTGTGCTACTTTGGCTTCCTCCGCGTATCCTCGACGCAGGCTGGCTCCGGCCCATTGCGAACGAGTCGCCTGGCCGATGCGAGTGCTCGCGCGGACAAATCTTTGGCTAAACATGACGCGCAATCAATTCTGCACGCTGCAGAAACAAAACAGAAACCAAAGCGCGGCGAATATACGAGCAATTGGTACAAGTGGTTGTTGAGGGAGCGAAAAAAAAAAATTGAAAGCGAAAATGACACAATCGCGGCCGAGGCGCGGCTGCCACGGCCCCTTCAAGAGTCCCTGGATCGGGTATAGGTTCGGTCCTTGCCGAACAGCTCCGTTCGTCCACTCACAAAGCAATGAAATAAATATACAGTGAAGAATAAAACAAAATAAAACAGAGCAAGGTTGTGAGAATAAGCGGTTTAAATGATATAATTGAATTGTCAACACTTCTAAATTTGTATTTACATATCCTCGTCCTCGTCGTTGGCCAGCATTGCCGCATAATCGTCCACAGAGGCAAACGTAGGCAGGTTCTTGAGCATCCTGCGACGGGCCTTTTCTTTTTGTCCTCTTGATTGTTCTTTTGGTTGCTCCTCATCCTCATCCTCATCCTCCTCTTCTTCCTCTTCGTCTTCGTCGTCATCCTCATCATCCATGGCAATGAGCTCGTCCAGTCCGTCGTCCTCGTCCTCGTCATCTTGGTCTTGGTCTTGAGCTTCTTCGTCGCTTCCCTCAATGTCCACCCCACCATCAGACTCCTCATCATCCAGCGACAAAGCAGGCGATGAACCGTTCAAAGAAGCCATCTCTTCTTCATCAAAGTCGTCAAAGCCGACGTCAGAGCCTTCACCATCAACATCAGGGTGAGTAGACACAAGCGCCTTCCAGATCTCATCTTCCTCCTTCTCCTCATCCTCATCTCCCTCAGCAGCTGCAGCATTGGGTTTGGATGCCTTGGGCTCCTTGGCCATGTCCTGGAAGTACTTGTGGAAGAAGATATCTTCTGCTGCAACATCTTCGACCTTCTTCTTCCAGAACGCGGCGCTGTTGACTTGCGTCGTGCCCGAACTGGCTCCACGGCTGCCCAGCCAGATATCGCCGGTGTCCTTGGTGGCACGCAGAGGCTGCATGATGGACGCACCTCTTGCGGAGTCTGTTGACTTGGGGTTGCGGTAGACAAACTTGTCAAGGAAGCGAATTAGCGAGTGGCTGTCCAAGTCGGGCTTCTTAACCTCTTTCGTCTTGTCAAGCAGAGCCTCGGCAAAGACGTTAACTGAAGGATGGAAATGCGCTTGGTAGGGAATCTGAAATTGTTAGTGAATGTTTAGAGTTTGCGATAAAGAACAAAAGAAATATCTTACCATTTCCCAAAGACAACTTTGTTGAGCGTTGCTATGTTCTGGGTTTCGTTTTCTACCATCGTATACAGGTCTATTCTTCTTATCTTCCTCATCGTCATCAAACATAGACTCTTCAGGCTCATCAATCAATGTTGACAAATCAGGGAAGGTTTGACGCAGGTGCGCAACGACGTAGAGCAGACCACAGACAAATGGTGGTTGATGAATACCGGCTACCTGAAGCATTCTCTTTGCAAACGCCTTAACTCTGCGAACATCCACGTCGTTCTTCAGCGACCGTAGAAGCAAGTTGAGGTACAGCGATTGTTTGGAAGAGGTGACAAGACGAGGGTCGAATAACGATTCGTAAAGCGTACGATAGAATCTGTCTGTGGCGAGAGCTCTAGCAGTGGAGAGATGTTGGATGAGGAGGAGGGCTTGGATACTGGTGTTGAAGTTGGCGGAATGGGCGATTTTGAAAAGGGTGTCAAGGTGTTTTTCGAGGCTAAAAAGTTGTTAGTTACCGTTAGAATACAGAAAACGCTGATTGCTTACACAGTGTCGTTGGCGCCGACAAAAGGAGCGGCTCTGTTCACGCCTGTCAACAACGCCGAAACCAACTTGTCGGCGGCTTCTGTCTCAGGAACAGAAGGGGCGGAAGACTGGTTGGCTCTGTCAGTTCCTCTTCTAGGAGGTCGTTGTTGAGGTCGCCCTCCCTTGGATGCACTTCCATCATCAACTTTTGTAGCTTCTGAATCTCTTTCCATGGTGATTCCTAGGCTGCCAGACTTCAACAATACAATGAAGAGATCAAAGTAGATTCTGATCAACGACTCCGCAACTCCAGGCTCCTTGCTGCTCAATATTGTCTGGTTCAGTGTATTGATGGCGTAATACTTGGAGCGCATGTCCTGAGAAGGGTGCAGCAGGATTTCCTGCTCAACGGTGCGGATGATGATGGGTCGCATGCCAGGGTGAGAGTTCTGGAGCTGCAGGAGAAGGTAAGAGGCACGAGACGCAATCTTGCGTTCTCTGTCTCCCAATTTGTTCACCAACAGAGTGAGAAGGTTAGCCTCCTGTTCGGGCTTCTCCTTTAAAAGGGCATAAATGAAGTCGACGGCTCGCATGCGCGAGTGCTCAATCTCATCTGTGCACAGCCCTTCCAAAAGCTGAATGATTTTGAAGTATGCCGCCTTCAGCCAGTCCTCAAAAATAAATGAGATCAAATGTTCTTGGCTCAGCTTCCCAGGCAGAGGTTGACCATAAGCCCAGGTCTTGGTGCCAGTTTTTTGGAGAACTCCGAGCAAACCGGGTTGGTTTTGAAACGTGCGCAGTCTTCGATCAGAGGGAAGCAGAGTTCCGGGTCCCAGCAAATCCACCAAGGCACTAATAGCTCCCAGGGCTTGGCCACGGCTCTTTTTCGAAGCAAGACCGAACAAACCATCATAAGCACGGACGTTGTGTACGGGAGATTCTTGGACAGCAAGGGTAAGGGCAGAGACTTTATCGGTGAGGGTACCGGAGGACATGATAGTAGACAAGAACTTGTGTGAGGCGCCGGCGAAGATACTGGTGCGATATTTATCTGAGTCTTGGTCAAGGAGAGTTTGCGCGTATTGTTTCAAAGCACCGATGGGACCAAGAAATGGACCAAGATCGTCTGTAAAGGGTTTGGGGAGCTTGGCGAGTTTGTATGCGTGCCAGTCGGAGCGAGGCTCAAAAGTCTATAATCACTGTTAGCTGTCAGAGCTTGAAACAGCGACACAGCTATACGTACCATATTTCCCATTCGCTTGCTTTTGCTTTCTGGGATTTTCTCAGACTCTTGCTCGTCGTCGCTTTCGTCCTCGTCATCTTGCTCTTCCTGGTGTTGGACATCTTCCTCGTCGCTAGCCTCGACTGGCTGAACTTCTGCGAAACCGAGCTGTTTAGAGAAAGCAGCAAGCTCGTCTCTCAGCTTCTTGTCGACAGGAGCGCCGGCTTCCTTGGAATGTTCATCTTCGGACTCGACACCGTTGATCAGCTCCAGATCGTCTTCGTCTCCGCCAAGAGCCTTGATCTCAGCGAGCAATGCTAGAATTTCCTCGGTATCCTGTGTCTTGGAGGCAGAAGCATCGGAATTTCTCTGTTTCTTTGCTTTTTGATTTGGCGACGAGCTTGTAGGGGGGTTCTTTCGCTTGTGATCGTTCTTGGCAGCGAGGTTATGGTCGATTCTGGACGTCAACTGTGCGAGGGTGTCTTCGCTGAGGGCATTGCCGCCATTGGGCAAACCTTTGCCCTTTTTGTTTCCCTTGTGTTTCGACATGTCGACTTGGACTAAAATTTACTGCCTCCGTCGAATTGTGTTGGACGAGACTTGAATTTCAGCGGCGGTCGAGGTGTCGAGGCTTGCCGTCTTGAACTTTTTTCCACCAACTTTTTTGGCGGGTCTTTTCTTTTCTGCCGCCCCACATTCGACGTCCCCTGTCACGCTAGTCCAGGTCGCTGAGCTGCACCTCCAGACTGCGTTTGCGACGCCTTGAGCCTTTGCATATTCGACATGGTCACCCTGCGATTGTTCATTCAGCGTTAGGTCTTATTTGCAAAAAAAAATGTATTAATTTTTGATTTGTATTTCACGATACGGCATGATGAATGTCTATAGACTAGGGTCGTCTGGGGCGAGACTCGCAACGCAACCCCGGAGCGTAGCACGGTGCTCACGCGTGACTCTCAATTGCATCAGATTGCGGTCAACTCTGTCCAAGATATGGGTCCCTACAGGAGGCGTGTCTGCGACTGAGGGAGAATGTAAGTAGTTGTATTCATGGTATTACGAGATCTGTTGCTAATGCGTTCTCAGCTGGCCATGGAAAGCTTGTGCGAGCCGGCTTCCTTCGACAGGCTAGTCTTGCTTGCCAATTACTACCATCCCGTGCTAATTGTTTATTCAGTCTCAATCTGGAATCTTTCAATTACTGCCTTTAGGTGTTCGCGTTCAAGACAAGATCGCAAATCTGCTCGATAAGCATATGCAGGCTCTGGGTATGGTCTCCCCTGCCTACCAACTTGGACTCTGATTGACACATCTCCCAGGTGCTTCCCGTGTATCGTTATCAACAATTACGTCTGAAGATTTATGGCGAAAAAGTGGAAGATTCGACAACGTTGCGCCAGAGGTTAGTATTTCCACGAGTCTTCTTATGTTACCAGTCCTGACCAAGCTTAGTTGTTCTGTTTGACGGATCGCAAAGACGCTTCCCTCATGTTATCACCAACTCACGAAGAAGAAATTACAACATTAGTCGCCAGCACATTGAACTCATATAAGGACTTGCCCTTGCGCTTATACCAAATCAGTGCGTCTCATCTCGCTCATTCAAATTGGTCCTGCTAACCTGTCTCGCAGCGCGCAAATATCGAGATGAAAAACGCCCTCGTCATGGTCTATTGCGATCAAGAGAATTCATCATGAAGGACCTCTATTCATTTGACATAACCCAAGATGCCGCCACGAATACGTACAAAGAAGTGTCTGCCGCATACCGCGCATTTTTTGCCGATTTGAAGCTGCCAATTCTTGTCGCTGAGGCTAGCTCTGGCGACATGGGAGGCGATCATAGCCATGAATACCACTTATCCAATGAAATCGGAGAGGATACAGTGGCTGAATGCACAAGCTGTGGCTATACTGCGAATGATGAAGTGGCTGCTGCTCGACTGTCGACTGGATCGCCGAGCATTACCGACTCTTCTCAGTGTCAAGTATGGCGCGGAATTACAAAAGACAAAAAGACACTAGTAAATGCCTGGTATCCAAAGACTGGGTCTATCGACGAAGGACCAAATCTACATGCCGTCAAGGACGTCGTTACAGGGCTAGACACCAGCATCAACGATGGCTCTTCCCTCTGGTCTGAACTCGCCGCTCAACCCGACATCAAGCTTCTCAACGTTGTCGATTATCGTCTAGCAGAGGCATTTGACAGCTTGAAGGATAATCTCTCCATTTTGCCAAACGATATTCAACTGTCTAATATCGCAACCACGACTATTACCGACTGTAGCGGTGACCCACTCAACCTCCTCCGTCTCGCCACTGGTGACGGCTGTCCCAAATGCGAGGATGGTACTCTCCAAGTGCACCGAGCCCTCGAACTCGGGCACACATTCTACCTTGGAACACGCTACACTGAACCACTAGAAGCACACGTCTCGCTCCCGCAAAAGCCATCAAAGCCGATTCCTTTGGAAATGGGATGCTACGGCATTGGCTTATCACGCATATTTGGCGCCGTGGCAGAGCACAAGTCTGATGACAAGGGTCTCAACTGGCCACGAGCCATTGCGCCTTTCGAAGTAGTCATCATACCCACGTCAAAGGTTAACGACGAGACGTTCAAGTTCCACGACATGCTCGCAGGTCGCAACGACTCTGGATTGGAGTTGGATGTGGTGCTTGATGACCGAAAGGAGACATTTGGCTGGAAGATGCAAGACGCAGATATGACGGGATACCCTGTTGTTGTGATTCTTGGGAAGCCATGGAGAGAGCAAGGTCTATGTGAGGTGCAGTGTAGGAGTCTAGGTGTAAAGGAGAACGTGGCTGTTGAAGTCGTACCGGAGTTCTTGAAAGAATTGCTGGAGAAGCTGTAGTGGATATAATTCGTGTAAACTAAAGCAAGTGTACAATAATTGAAACTCAGTCTCTTTTCGATCATTGGCCCAGTGGATTCAAAACCAGCACCTTTTTGGCTAAGTTTAGCAGACCACATTGTGATCACGCGACAACTCGCAGCCAGCATAACTGAATAAACCCAAATATTGACTCGGGGACTACCGAATAAGATATAAAAGTGTATCAGGGAACGCTAGAAAGAAGGCGTTCAGCCAAGTTGATTTATCCCACTACTTCAAAGGCCGATTTAGATGATATTACTTACTCGTTTGGGCTGTGATGGGGTAAGACTTTCCAGCTATTAGCTAATGATGTTAATTTACAAGTGCAGACATTCTGTACTACAGCCTTGCTCTAAGTAGTGGACGTACGTTAATTGGATAATAGAATGGAATTGGTAATTGGGTACTTTAAATACATAATGTCAATATCTGCAGTGGCCCAAGTTGAAAGGTCTTTTCAAATTTCACATTGGGTCTTCACAACAAAAGTTGGCAATAACAAGTCAATGCTCTGATTCTTATCCATACAGCATCTCGATCACAGTTGGATACGAATAAAAGTTATTTGGAAATTATGGATAATTGTTTGAGTTGATATTGCGGAAATATATGTATACTATGCCCCCATAATCAAGGTTGGTGGAATACAGACTGTCTCCCGCTGAGCCTTGTTCTGCTAACAACCGCCGTCTAAAACCACCAAGAATATACATGTTTCTCGTATAAAAAAGGCGTCCAATGCATTCCCTCTAATTCTGCTGGCAGTGGTTCTCGGCGTCGCATTTTCCATGTGCATCGCTAACGTCGTGCTCGATACAGTCGCCATTGGTGCAAGGAACCCACCAAGTAGTAGGCTTCCAAGGACCATCGACTCTATCGCAGTAGTTTCCGACGCCGAGATGGCAATCGAATCGGAAAGTGTGACACTCAGCATCGGTCACAGCAAACCACTTCTTGATCCAAAGACGCATGTCTCCGGGACCGTCCCACTCCCACTCAAATTCCACCTCGTCGGTGTAGCTCTCCGAATAGCTGTATCCGGCGTTGAAGCCGGCAGCGGCACTCTTGGCAATGTCGAAGCCTATGTCGAGGCCGGCAGTGACGGACCATGAGGTTTCTTTGCCGTGCGTCTCGTGTAAGTGGCAGTGCTGGCCGTCAGCGCACTTCTGGATGTCGCTGACGCCGTACCACCAGAAGTCCCATCTGGTCTTTTGGTTGCGGCACTCTTTCTGGTCGGCGAGGGCGGGGGTGAGGAGGGTGACCAGCCCAAGGAGGAACGAGGCCTTCATGATGGGGGGATTGTTTGGGGAATGATAAAGAGGCAAGCTGTGTGCGTTGACGACGAAAGACTATATCTCTTGAAAGGATTCGCAAGGTATAGAGAGAGCCTGGGAATAAAGAAGCCTACACAGTCTCAGAGGACAAACTGCTTCTTATAGAAAATGCCGAGTATGTCAGACAATGGCCTCACAAGATCAACTACCTCATTCGTCGAGCAGCCTCACATCCTCCAATCTTGATCCAGTCCAAATTGTAAGCCAGCAAGACTATTGCCCTAGACAAGGCCAACATTGTTACACCGCTAACACTCCGTTCGTATTGGACGCAGCGCTGCATTTCTCCATTTGCTACAAGGCCGAAATAGGGAGTGTTGATGAAGTTCTCAATTGAGTAGTTGCCGGAATAAGCTTACATTTAACTACGTCAGCCAAGGCTGCATGTGAGCGACCACTTCAATTGTGGGTATTGCTGGCAGAGGAGGCGACAGCCTCATCCGTGGCCGTTACCAACCACCGCCATCGACTTGCTGCCCATAAACAACGGGATACATGCGCAAACCTCATTAAAAATAACCACGAAATACTAATCACTCACCACGCAGCACACTAGAGATGCCGTGGCCGACGATACTCCGCCGTGGCTCTCACAGCTACGAACTCGTCGGGGAGGCCAAACACCATCAATCCTCATCAAGCCCCAGCGCGCAACTTCTCTCTCGCACAAAAAGGCAACTAGCCCTCTGGCGCATATCGTGCATAGTCTCATGGATAGTGGCGTGCGCTTGCCTACTAGCTCTCATCGTTGACCGCACCGGCATCGCATCAGACTCAATCATGATAGAAAACAACAGCAAGTATCGGGACTTCACCCACGCCGGCGACAAAGCCTGGGACGACCTCCTGACGCCCAATCATGGATTCTACATCCGCACCGTGGATGGCGAGAAGCAAGCATGGGGCATCTCCATGTTCCACCAGATACATTGCCTCTCCATGATGCGCTCCTCTTACCAATCGGTTTTGCTCGGCGAGGACTCTGAACATTCTCATGGGAGGGCTGACAACAAGGACGGCGTCAAGGAGATCCCGAACCATATTACACATTGCTACGATTATTTGCGACAGGTAAGTGAAGCGGCGCCCTCCAAGGCGGAGCCGAGCTGACATGGATATGGATAGAACATCCTCTGCGCAGCCGACGGCACAATAGAAGAGCCGGAGATAGTGCCGAACGACACTGTTGTCACAGGTTATGGGATCTCACATAGGTGCGGAAGTGCCAAGAAACTGTACGATTTGTCCATAGCATCGGGTCTCTTGGGCAGGGAAGATGCTGGGCCGACCTCTCCTGCCCGTAATAAGTAGCACTGGGGCAGACGAGGCTGCATTGTGGGTATATTCTGTAACTAGCGCTGATGTAGTGACGTAGTAATCTATTTACGACTGTTGGTTTGCAAGGTAGAAGTCGAGCATTGCTATTCTCGTGCAAGGCGTTCCACTATAAGGAACAGTTTGCACGGCTGAGTGCCATATCGGGAAATCACCGCAACTCAGACTGTCTCCAAGCACAATTACCATTGAAATAGCCTATTCGGCTAAATTGCAGCTTATTCATGGTGGGAAAATAGGGTTGTCATTCAAATTCGTTCTTCTGGGCACCGTCCTTCGGCAAGGGAACGAAATCCTGCTGACGGGATGGGCTGTTTACTTGCCTTGCATGTGGTGTAGCAACCCTAACAAGTGAGACGTGGAGAACTGCGGAAGCGCCTCATTAATATAGACTGCAGGAAAATTATTTCTCCCCCGTCCTTTGATCTCGATCTAATTCCAGTGACTCCCATGTCTCCCGCAGCCTGACACACTGTAGGCTGAGCTTGGCACTTTCTCAGCCCCAGGAAACGACCTGGAGATGCTTGGTGTCAAGCCAGAGCTTTGGTAGCACAACTACAAGTCAATATGACTTATTGGATACAAATGAGTGTATCCCTTTTAACTGTTAAGAAAGCAGGATCGTCATGTGTCTGAGGGCTCTGATTCGCTGTACGGCACAAGTGGCGAATAGGTGCGGAAAGAGTGACAAACTCCGCGTGAACGGCTAGATGGTTGAAACCGTTTCGAGACACCATTTAGGAAGCATTGAGGAGAGAATCCCGCCACTAACATAACCTTACTTAAACGCATAGGCGATCTTCATCAGCGATCTGCGTAAGTGAGGGAACACACTGCATCGATCGCACTGTTGGCAATCTGCGGCGCCATTAGTCCCGGTGAAGCGAGTATCAGCACGCTACGGCTCAACCATACCATTAACTAGTCATGTAGGAGTAACATCTACCAAGGTCTTTCGTATTTCGCGTTCCTGAGGAGCAGATCTTTACAGTGTTGACTTTAGGTTGGCATCTATGATGCTGATCGTGTTGATCCGTGTTCAGCTTTAACCTCGACCTGTAGGACATGCCAATCCACGACACGGACTCGTCCAGCACGTCTGCACGTATGATCTCGTTATTAAGAAGAAGAAAAAAGCATAAATAGGACACAATCCACTCAGTTGGGAAGAGTGTTTCGAATGCCATCCCCATCTGCTTTCTGACTTTCGAGCAAGACATCAGATCCCATTGATAAACCCGCACAACCCTTACGACCACGCACTCAAAGACAATTACACCAATCATTTCAAAAACTATCCACCGAAAACATACGAACTACCCAGAATGAAGTTCCTCGTTGTTTTGGCTGGCCTCATTACGGCTGTATCGGCCGGGGCTCCCTACACATGCGCTGCAGCTGCAGATTCGTGCATCATTGGAACCACGGCAGGCTGTGATGAGCGGTGCAAGACTTGCAACCCAGCAGGTGTCGGAATCTGTATTGGAGCCACTAGGCAGACTTGCGAATGCTATGTACCATAAGAAACACAATCCATACATATTCACATAGCTTGTTGCCAGACCTTAGTTCAGAATCACATCTTGTTGTTTTCTTCTCAGCTGTCTCGCTCTTAAACCCTAGTATATCTGACTTAACAACGCGATAACTGCGTGCAGATGCTTGTAGCTACATGTTGGAGCTGTTGGTTGGTTACATCCCGGCACGGCCCGGAGGAACCGGAGGAACCGGACTCTGTCGCGGACAACACAAAATATCATCTGAAAATCGGACCGCGTTAACTATACTTGTCTGCCTCAATTGACTAGAAAAAAAATACAAGTAATTGTAAATTCATACTCTGTTTACATATTACCGAGATAGTTTCACTGCACCAAACTATCTGGTGACGCTACGTCATTCGCCAGAAAAAAGGGTCTAATCGAACTAACCGCGGCTGTAAACAAGCAACAACAAAACCCTATCAGTTGTCGCGGAACAATTTTTCCCATGCACAACACATCAGAGGTATCGTCGCAATTGTTGTGCAAATCTCACCATGGGCGACATAGACGAGGCGCCAGCAGCCGCTGACGACACCAATCGCCAGAATGCCTCATCGTCCCGGCGCAGCCTCTCGCTCCCGCCATGGCTCCAAAACTACCACGCGCGCCACTTCAAAATCATCTTCCGCTGCTGGGTCGCCATATGGGTAGCAACGCTCCTGACGTACATCAACCCATCATTGCAGAGCATTGGCGTCGCTACGTTCTTCGCGCCACTTGTGCTCTTTCTTATACCTCCCGCGGGCATTCTCTTTGTGTACTTGCTGTCTGCGCTTACGTTACTCCTTGGAATGTGTTTGGCATGGGCATGGGGAATCATCACCATGAAGGCTGCGTATGCAGCAAGGTCAGATTCACAAACTCAGGCGCGTCTGGAGCAGCTCAACCACGTGGCTACCATGGAGGCTCATGGCTCCGGAAGGGGCGTCGCCTACGAGACGGAGAAGCTTATTCGCGAGGGCTTCCTGTTGGATGCGCGCGTGACGGCTGTGTTTTATGTTATGGTTTGCTTCTTCGTGTATAGCATGGCACGGCTGCGCGTCGCTCAACCCAAGTTCGGACCCAGTGAGGTGTTTGGCAATATTGTCATGGACCTGTTTCTCCTGTACGGACCGACGCTTCCTTCATTCACGCCGTTACTCGGCAAGGTCCTGGTCGTCCCTGGCGTCATCGGCATTGGGTTGGGTGCTGTATGCTGTATCTTGTTCTTCCCACAGTCTACCTCGCATTCAATACTAGATGACATGGGACAGCTTGTGGGCAACGTTCGGGAATCACTGGACTGTACACGAGCTCGACTGGGTGGGCAAGACACCACGCTTCCCAAGTTACATTCTGCAAAGGCCAAGATAAATGCTGTTTTCAAAGGAATACAACCCAAGTTGAGATTTCTGCCGCTGGATTTCTCACGAGGAAGATGGAGCTCCGACGACGTACGCAGCCTACATGACCCCTTGCGAAAGTTGGTCAGCTCAGAACTAGCCCTACTTGATTTCCACGTTGCCAGGATGGAATTTGAAGAGAAAGCCGCGGCCCTGGCATCAGATGAAGAAAAGAACGGCAAGGCTGCAAAAAATGGAGACCACCCTCATGCTATTGGCCATCGACAATTACAAAAAGGCCAAGAGATTCTGCAGGCGTGGTTGGAGCCAGAGCTGTATGCCACTCGCTCAGAAACAAAAGAAGCACTCAGAAAAAGCACAGCCAAGGTGCTGCAAGTCTATTCAGAGAGTCTCGATATTGCGAAGGAGCACATCGCGGTGGTAAACTCTCGCAGATGGTTTGGTCACTCTCGCGAGCAGAATCTGCAGCAGGGCAATGAGATTCTGGAGCGACTTCGAGCAGCTAGACAGGAATGTGCTACGGAAACGATTGAGAGACTAATTGAGTGCCATGCCGACCTCTTCAACGCAGATGGCCAACTCAAGCCAGCAGAGTCTCTTGGCGTCAATGCGTTCCGCAGCTTGTTCCTGGGCATGGCGCTGGAAGAACGAGTTCTTGCATCTGCCAAGGCGGCAGAAGACCTCCTCACCAAAGTTTTACAACTCTCAGAGAAGCGGAAGACTAACCGTATCTGGTTCCCTTCCTTGCCCCGTCGCATCGTGTCCGGGATAGTCACTAGCCGCCTGGATAGTTCAATGACGGGCGCAGTAAATGAAAGCGAACAAGGGCCTGCTATGCATAAAGTGACATCTAATGCGCTGAATCGACAAGCTAGCCAGCGTCGCAAAAGCAATCTTGGGACTATGATAAGCCGTGCCGTCCGAAACAGCTACAATTGGCTCACCAATCCCGCTGGCATATATGCCCTGCGCATGGTGGTAGTCACAATTGCCACAGCAATCCCCTCCTCACTGCCAGCAACAGCAGGCTTTTATTACCGCGAAAAGGGTCTCTGGGGAGTAATTACGGCGCAGGTTTGTGTGCTAGTCTACATGGCCGACTTTACATTCTCGTTGTTGGGGCGCGTCGTAGGAACTGTGCTTGGAGGCTTGTTGGGTATGATTGCGTGGTATATTGGCTCTGGCTCGGGTCCTGGCAACCCATACGGCCTTGCTGCCATCACAGCCGTCATGGCGCTTGTACTCCTGTGGTGTAGATTGTTCTTCCCGCACTCGCTCGTCGGAGCGGCTGTCATGAGTGGCATCACTTTCGTGCTCGTCCTGGGCTTCAGCTACGACGCAACCCACATAGACTCCTATGGTCTGCCTGGATACGGGTACGAAGCATTCTACAAACGAGTAGTAACTGTCCTACTGGGTCTGGTCGCCGGACTCATTGTACAGATTTTCCCCCGTCCGCCCTCATCCAGCCGCCACATCCGAAAGACGATATCCAACACTGTCCGCACGCTGTCCGACAGCTACGCACTGCTCCTTTCACAATGGAACCGAAGCCACTCCAAGGAAATCGACACACTAGCACGACAAATCTTCTTCGATGTGGCACAGTCCCTCGGCGGCCTCCAAGAGTCCATCCGCATACAGAAACTCGAGATCCGCATGGACTCGTTCGATCCCCAATCTCTCAAACGCGCCCAAGAACTCTGCGACACTATGAACCAGGCACTAATGTCCATGCACGATCTTTCGACCAACCTTTCTCCAGATTTACAGGAGCATCTCGTGCGGACAGTCGGTATTTTAGACGACGCGACCATCGATGCAGTCATGGCTGTGCTGAGTGTGGTTGAGCAATCATTCAAGACGGAAGCGCCGCTGCCTGAGCGACTGCCCACTCCGCTGGTGAGTCGATACCACGAGTCGAAGGATTTGACGGCGGGTTTCAGCACAGATTTGATACGGGATGAGAATTATCGCCGGTATTGTATTGCGGTGAGTTCGTATTTGCGGTTCATGTCGGCGGTGGATGATTTGGTGATTGTGTTGAAGGGGGTGTTGGGGGAGAGTCATGTTGTTGATCGAACGTTTGTATAACAGGAGGAGAGTACTGTAAGCAACACATAATAAAGCATGTAAATATAAATGTAAACATTCTGTACATTGAGAGAAGGAAGAAATTCATTGCCATCTACCTAAGGCTATTGCGCTTTTTCTCTTAATTGGCATGCTAGGTTCAACAGGCGCACGAGAAAGAAAGAAAAAATAGACAATAATAAATTAATAAATCATATGCCTTGACCGGCAATTGCTTCATTGCATTGAATTAATCACATAAATTCTCTGTCGTGTAAGTGTGGTGATGTTGTCTGTCGTGTATGTGACACAGCCTCATGCGACCGTTGAAATCCAGACAGGAACGTCGGGTCAATTCCCCCCGCAATAGTCCGCCTCATTAGCACTCTTCTCCAACTCGATGCTGGAAAAGCAAAAGACTACCTTACCCATCTGGCGCATACTAGTGAAATTGCTGATCGATGATTGGCCCACTCGCCCCAAACACCCTTTGCTAGTCAGCCACGGTCTCCAAGCCGAGGCATCTCGACCATGATGCGACTCCTCAAGTCCCCTCCACTAGAATCGCTCTGCTCTGTTTTATTTTTGTAGGTATATTGCATCTGGGCGCCCAGCTTACACGTATACAGAGCGGATTTGGGGACCGGATTTCCAAACGGGGTCGGACCAACTCACCCACTAGTGCTGCTCGCTTCTCACTCACTTAAACCTCTATCCCCAGCTGTTCTTCACTTCCCTTCATGTCGTAAACCCTCCACCGTCAATATGTCCAGTAAGTTCCCCTTTCGCCCCAAAATCCTATCGTTTTCTAACGAAACAGCCGCTCTTCAACTCGGCGCTGCTGCTGCCCTCGCGGCCTACGTCAACGCCAAAGGCTCCCTCTGGTACGATGCCATCCTCCTCCGAGGCATCTTCTCTGGCGGCGGCCGGCTCGCATGGCGTCACCGCGTCTCAAAGGCTACCAACCTCTTCTATGTGCTTGAATACCGCGCACTAGACAAGACTGTCTCCCAGAGACCCTTGCTTCTCTTCGAAGGCCGCTCATGGACCTACGCCCAAGTATACGACAGCGCCCTGCGCTATGGCCAGTGGCTCAAGACCACGTACGGCGTCAAGCCCAAGGACATTGTCGCCATCAACTGCCAGAATTCAGAGCAGTTCATCTTCATCTGGTGGGGTCTCTGGAGTATCGGTGCCAAGCCTGCGTTCATCAACTACAACTTGACGGGGCCTTCGTTGTCGCACTGCGTCAAGGCTGCCACCACCAAACTGTGCCTGGTCGATCCCAACGTCGCCGAGAACATTACCGATCAAGTCCGTGCCGACTCCCCAGGCACGCAGTATGTCATCTTGACGCCTGAAATTCAAGCTGCTGCCTTGGCTGCTCCCGCCATCAGAGAACCTGACGAGGTCCTGTATGAGGACGAGTTCACCAACATGGCCATCCTGATTTATACATCCGGCACAACCGGCCTCCCCAAAGCCGCCATCGTCTCATGGGCGAAATGTATCGTCGTCGCCTCTCTCGCCGATTCACTCCTCTCCCGCCGCAAAGACGATGTCATGTACACCGTAAGTCCCCTCACTCCCCTCCCAACCCCCTTCCTCATGCTCGTGATCCAACTCATGCTCATACGCATCTCAGTGCATGCCCCTCTACCACTCCGCCGCGTCCCTCCTCTCATTCATTCCCACCGTCCAATCCGGTAGCACTCAATCCCTCGGCCGCAAATTCTCCACGCGCACCTTCTGGCCTGAAGTCCGCGCTTCCAACGCTACCATCGTCCAATACGTCGGCGAAACCCTCCGCTACCTCGTTGCCGCCCCTCCAGAACTAGATGCATCTGGCAACAGCCTCGATAAGGCCCACCGCGTCCGCGCCGCCTTCGGCAACGGTCTCCGTCCGGACGTATGGAATAAGTTCAAAGAACGCTTCGGTGTCGACACCATTGTCGAATTCTACGCCGCCACAGAAGGCACCCTCGGCATCTGGAACGTCAGCCGCAACAACCATGGAGCCGGCGCCATCGGCCGCAGCGGATGGATCCTGCGCACCCTCGTCGGACACAACATCGCCGTCGTCCGCATCGACTGGGACACTGAGGAGCCCTACCGTGACCCCGTCACTGGCAACTGTGAAATGGTCGAGCTAAATCAGCCGGGCGAGTTACTCTTCAAACTCCCCGCTGATGACCTCAAGAAACGCTTCCAGGGGTATTACAACAACCCTGGTGCCACTGCGTCCAAGATTATGCGCGACGTTTTCACCAAGGGAGACGCTTGGTTCCGCACAGGCGATGTCGTCCGTGGCAACGATGGCCTGATGTACTTCAACGACCGTATCGGTGATACCTTCCGCTGGAAGAGTGAGAACGTCTCTACGGCAGAAGTTTCAGAGGCTGTCGGCCTACACCCCAGCGTGAGGGAAGCAAACGTCTACGGCGTAGAACTCCCCCACCACGACGGCCGAGCCGGCTGTGTCGCCATCAGCTTCGACAAGAAGCCCGAGCAGCCGACTCTGAAGAGCTTAGCTACCCATGTTCGCAAGTCGTTGCCCAAGTACGCTGTCCCGTTATTCCTGCGCGTCGTACCTGAAGTCGGTGGTGGCCAAATCACGGGCACGAATAAGCAGCAGAAGCATCATTTGCGCAAAGCGGGTGTAAAGCCTGGTGCATTGGCTGATGGATCGGAGTTGTTTTGGCTCAAGGATGATGAGTACGTGCCTTTTAGAGATAGAGATTGGAGCGAGCTGGAAGGTGGACGTGTGAAGTTGTGATTGTTTTGACTAGATTCTAAGGCGCATGTTTCAGGACTTCTTCCAATACTTGATTTGGTTACACAGTTTGTATATATGACGAAATACAAAACCCCCTATCATAACTGAAACACTTTGCGATCATGTCCATTCGTGAGATAACATGCTTATATCTAAGCTAAACTCTACTGTAAACCAGCACATTCCCCATGTCATTTTAAAACCATGACATTCTTTACATACACGGATATCTACAGCCAGTATAAATCCATCTGCAACTTCGATCCGCAGTTCATTAACCTCATCTTCATTATGATCCTGCAATGCCGAGGCCGACTCTCTGGCCTTGAGGCCCATAACCTTGACCTCCAGCAGTGGCTAGCGTTGTCGCTCCACCAGTACCAGTCCTTTCTCTCATACGACGACCTTCCATTAGGCCACGCAAGCCACGCTTCTGCAACCCAATAACGCTACTTAATTCGCCGTTCCATACCATGCCCTCCTTTTCGGTGCTACCGATCTCTGAACCCCATTCGGAGTCACTGCGGTTTGTTGACGAAGATATCTCTCCGCTACGAGGTCGGCTAGGTTGCGTGTTGGTGTTGATGCTCAGGCCACCAGTGCGAGATGCAACATCTGGCTCGTTGGCAGTGGTGCCTCCAATGGAGAAGTCTGAGGTTGAAACGCCAGAGCTGACTGGGTCGAGGCTACTAACGAAGAAGTTAGGGTTCAACGATCCATCAATTCCGCGGCCGCCACCAGCAGCCATGGCCGTGGCGTTAAATACAGCTGCGGCATTGCGACTGTCCAATAATGAGTGAAGACGTTCAACAACTGCTTCAAGAAGGCCGTCAACACGGTAAGGTCGAGATATTTGTAGCAGGGAGCAGAGAATTTGTGGAGTGCATAGAGGCGATGTAGTTGGAGGAAGCGCGCTAGTATAGAGAAAATGTAGCAACGCCTGCACCGTCAAATACGTGTGAGGCAAGTACAAGCATCGGGGTCGGATGTTGGGTGGAAGTGTCTTAGGAGTGGGGGTCGTGTTGACAGCGGCAGCAGTCATTTCTTCGCCTGTATTTGGAACGGCATTCGGATCATCGTCCTTGGGTTCGTTGGCGGCGAAACCGTTATTGCTAACGGTAAGAGTGCTCGCTCTTGACGTCGGAGTATCCGTATTTCTCGTCTCGGGCGTAATGGTAAGTGCTGATACTCGAGCAGGGTTACTGGACATGCCTGATCGCAGTGTGGCCGAGTCTGTACCATCAGAGACGGCTGCTCCCTCTCGTAAGAGTTGCACAAAGTATGGACCCCATCGGCGGCCGACAATTCTTGAATTGACCGGTATACGTTCTCCTCCAATGCACAGAATATCCATATCCGACAACTCGCGCAGATTCAATGCCTTCTCACCAAGCTCTTCACTGGCTCTTGAATGAAATCTGCCGCCGGCTGTATAGCCTGCCTTTCTCGTCAAGCTCAGTCCAGGAGTTGCATACGGGCTACTAGCCGAGACAAAGCCAGACATCGGGCTGGTCTTGCGAGGGTTGTCGTAAAATCCAAAAGCTTCCAGCTCGACCATGCAAACATTGGTGAAGTTGATTCGTCTGTGGTTATAGTCATCCACGAGGCTGCGTTTTCTGTTTCCTAGGATAACAAAAGTATTCCTGCGATTCCACAGCACACCTCTATTCCAACTTCCTTGGCTGAATACGCTGCCTCCAGCGTCGATCCGACTCCATGTAAGAGCGCGCAAATCTAGAGCCCAGAGCGCGTATTCTTGCTTGGAAGACGTCAGGTAAGTGCCGCTCACTACGAAATGCTTATCGATGATGCCGCCGTTAGGGAATCTCAAGCCTGGAGGAGAGTAGTTGCCTGTCATGGGCCACTCTGTCAGAGCGCCATCGGGGGAACGAATTTGCAACTCCAGCTTGACGTCGAGGAAATTGTAGTTCGAGTAGATGAGCATCGAGGCACCTGGCTCACGGGCTTCCTGGCTAATGCCACCGTCTTGTCGAGAAGGCCCATTTTGCTGAGCTTTACCAATCTTTGCGGTAATTGCTGGTGAGAGAGGTGCTGCGACACTTCTGTACGCTCCGCAACTTTTACCCAGCTGCTGCGTCGTCGTCCATTTGAGACTTCGAAGGTTGAAAACGCTGATTTGCTCGATATAGTGATTTGCACCATCCTGGCCACCAACAACAACCATCTGTGCGCCGCCGGAGCCGTCAATATTAATGCCGATCCGGCCTTCGTTCGGGTTGCCTGTGGAAGGGTTATGCTGTAGTGCAGAGTTGGAGGCACTTTGAGAGGAGAAAGATGCGGCAGACGGGAGAACACAGGCACAATGAGCATAGCGACCTTGAGGCGCCTCTTGTGTTTGCACATATTCCCAAGACTTCGTAGATACGTCGTATATGTAAATATCGGACATGACTGTGACTTCTGGTTGCTGCTGTTCATTACTGGTGATTTGGGTAACCGTCGGTGACATGCCGCCGTAACACACCATCTTAGTATCGCCGAGAGCACACATTGAATGGAAGTATCGGGGTGGTGGCACGTCACCAGTCGTCTCAAGTCTCGTCCAATGGCGTCGAATTAAGTCGAGTTCGTACAGGTCGGAAGTTAAAGGAGAGCCATGACTCCTTGACAGAGCACGGCCGCCAAAGACGTATAGTTTGTCGCCTAGGATGGTGGTGGTTGCACCGACCAAAGGTGGAGGCTCGCGGCCAGTTGTACGGTGAACATTACACATCAAGCCCGACAAATGGGCTGAGCCGCCGCCCTGGCCAGTCGCAGTCGTTGGTACGAAGCCATTTCTCGCCTGGGCAATGGCAGGGGACGCCGTCGACGATCCAGGGCCATTGGCATATCCAGCGTTCGGGTCTTGAGATTGCTGGTCATAACCTCCGTAGCCCTGTGAGATGGACGAGTCCATTGTGCTGGTGCGGCTAGTCATATCGGATTCGTAATACGGCCCTCTGTAGGCGTCGTGCTCAGAGGTGGCGCGATGGTCAAAACCGTATGCTAAAGGGGCAGTTGCGAAGCCCGAATCAGGAGGCGGTACAGGGAGCGGTTTCGCTAAGCTATGCTGAAGACTTAGATTCCTCCCGTGTCCATGCTGCGGCCCGTATTGAGAGGGTTGAGGGCGAAGAGGGGTGGAAAATTCGTTTGTTCTGTTCAATTGTAGAAAAGAGTTGCTCTGTGGGAGGGTGCCAGAGCCCGAGTGATGCAGACCTCGATAAGTGTCGAACGAGTCGGGGTTGTATGGGTAGTCGCTAGAGTCGTAGTCCGAGTCGGCAGATTGACTTGACTGGAACGAATTGTTATGCGAGCCTGGATACCATGCGGGATTAGCCATGATTGCTGACGGACTCGCCTAGCGGCGAGGAACCAATCGATGGAGTTGTGGCGCCAGCATATCAGAACAGCTCGCAACGAGGGGCTTTGAAGATGTGAGGGTATGAAAGGACGGGTGGAAGGATGTGGCAGGTTTGTCCAAGAAGGATATGTTCGCAAAAGGTATGCACCGAGTGTTTGGGTCAGTCGGCGATGCAGACGAAGCCAAAACTTCCGGCACCGTCAGAAGGAATATGTGAGGCGAACAGCGCACGAACTGGGTCTGATCGTAGGATACCGAAACAGCGGACACGAGGCAGAAAGGAATGGCGGCAGGGCAAGAGAAACAAATAAAACAGAACCCCCAAGTAAGCAATCCCGACAGGAACGAGAAACAGGATCTCTGCTTAGTCGACCCTTGGCTCGTGGCTGCAGGGTCGCCAAACTCTACCAAAAAATCTTGGAAACTGGTGGAGAGTGCGCAAGCTGGTCCCAGCGTGAGAAGGTGCCAAGGGGCTTGCAGGAAGCAGGGAAAGATATGGAGATGGTTGCTGACAAGATAGAGGCAGGATAATAAAATATTAAATATTAAAAAAAAAAAACATACCTTGTTCTGGAAGCGCAGCAGGTGGGAATATTCAACGGCTTTGGCCCAGGTTGGGCTTACGCAGACCCAATAGTGTTCGGATCACCACTTTTCAAGATGTTTGGACAGGAGGGGTTGGAAGGGTTTGCTCCTGAATGGGAGATATCGAGCGATAGGCGCACAGACGGTCCAGAGCAAAGGGGCGACAGCAGTAGAGTCGAGTCGAGTTCTGGATTGGCGGCTGCATGCGAACAAAGGAGGAGCAAATCAGCGGGAAAGGGTCCCAGGAGAGCAAACGGACAAGAAGTCGCTGGTAAGTCCCCCTCCGGTACAGTGGGCGCTTGACAGGTGGAGAATGACTATCCTAGGTCGAGCGAACCGAGCGGTGGGTGTTTGCAGGGATATGTGCTGGGATTCAACGGGCTGGGGAGAGGATTGAAACGGTGAGAATGAGGAGAAGACGTGAGGCGAACGGGGATTGGGATTTGCGTCTGGAGTGTTTTGTGCAATGCATGCATGGATGCCTTTTTTCCTGTTGAGTTTTATCCTCAGGGGTTCGTACAGCACTGTCGCAGCTGCAGCTGCATCTGCTGTAGCGCAATGTTATTGGTGGTGCAACTGTTGGGGTTCAACCACTAAAACTGGCCACAAGGTGCTCGACAGAGACTGACAGTGGGCGCAGAGCACTAATCGCTCAGGCTGTCTGGCCAATGGCAGTACTGGATATGTGTAGAGACGGCGACGAAGAAGGACTGTGCATGGAAGACATGAGTCGCAACAATGGTGGCTAATTTAAAAATGAGATCAAGGTCTGCAAGACAAAAGCAGTCATGCGACAACAGCTTGCCTTGAAGAAGAATTTCTTTTTCTAAATATATAATTGCTTCTGTGACCGGCATGAGAGCATCTTCAGCAGCCATACATTACTCAACACATTTCGGGCCACCGACGGCTGCATTATTTTTTGGTTCGTTCCAAATTCTCGGTGACCGATATAGAAGGAACGATATAGTATAGGTAGATGGCTTGAAGCAATTAATTCTTTTCAAGTATACCAGTGCAGCCGGGCTTCTAGAATGTTTCATTATGCACATCCCACGTGGGCTTGGCCGACATTTACCGCTCCCTCAGCCTGCGGGACAAATATAAAAAAAAAAGATTTAAAAAAAAATGGATGTATAAGAGCTATTTTATTATTATTATTGGATTACTCTAATATCTACTTAGTGTAGTTCTAGTACTTCTATAGAACTGTTTTATAGAACAGGAGTAGAAAAAATACATACAAAGCCGGTTGAACCATTATTGACACTGGCTAGAAGTACGCTGTTTACTGAGACGCGGTACCTCACATTACTAATATAACCACTAGGTATTATCCCTCAATGTGAAATTAATTTAAGAAGCAGAGTCATAGAGGGATCCCACCACCCTTGCTAGCACCTTGGACGTTTTTAATTATTTTTATCGACTGCCTGTAGTGTCGTAGAGACGCATTCGAAAACGCGCACAAAGTACAGGGTAGCGAGAGACTGCAGCTGGTGATCAACACTCCTCTACCGCCGCTGATAAAATAGAAAAGGCAGGAAAATAAACCAGGTCGGTACATATTAACCTCTGCGCTTTATAGTTTGGATAATAAAAACAAAAATAAAATACACCCAACCTAGCCATCGGACGTTAAGTTTATCTACGGCATGAGCACTTCGGCTCATCGCCGGCACTGGCACGATAGACAAATACCCCACAGCGGTAGGCACATTTATTATTTTTACTTTGTTTTTATTCGTTATTATACTATAAATCGCTAATCTTTATTTATTTCTTCTTTTCTTTTCAATCATGATCAAATTAAATTCTTCAACATGACACCCCTTTCCTGACCACAGAGCGAAAGGAGACGAGGGGGCAGGTTGTCCTCCGATGACGCGAGAGCTACCCCGCCCCCACTTGGCCAATTAATAATTTTTCCAAGCTTCTGGTGGGGTGACCTTTGCGACAGTGGCCTCCCCTCATTCAGCATGAAATCACACCATCGCAATGGATGCGACTCTGAAGCCAGTAGCTGTCACATGTGAAGAAGGCGCGCGCCAATGCTGCTTAAGCCTTGGGGAGGGAGGTGAAGCGCAGGTAAGGCTTGACAATGCGGAAGCCGGGGAACAGCTTCTCAGCCTCCTCGTTGGAGACGGGAGGAGCGACAATGACATCGTCTCCGGGAACCCAGTTAATGGGGGTGGTGACGCGGTGCTTGTCGCCGGTCTGGAGAGAGTCGATGATGCGGAGAACCTCGGCGGCGTTGCGGCCGGTAGAGGCAGGGTAGGAGAGGATGGTGCGGATCTTCTTCTTGGGGTCGATGAAGAAGACGCTGCGGATGGTGAAGGCAATGCCCTTGGAGTCGACGTTGGTGGCATCCTGGTGGTCGATCCTGTGAATTGTCATTAGAACGTGATTCAATCGTAAAAGGAGTGGTCAGGCTTGTAAAGGCTCCCACAGGGTTAAAAACTTACATGTCGTACTTGAGAGCAACCTGGCGCTCCTTGTCACCAATGATGGGGAAGGCGACGTTTCCGCCGGTAACCTCAGCGATATCCTTGATCCAGCCATCGTGAGACTCAATGGTGTTGGCAGAGAGACCAATCAGCTTGACGCCGCGCTTGGTGAACTCAGGCTCGAGCTTGGCGAATGCACCCAACTCAGTGGTGCAGACGGGGGTGTAGTCCTCGGGGTGAGAGAAGAGGATGACCCAGCTGTCGCCAATGAACTCGTGGAAGTCAATCTTTCCCTTGGTAGTATCGGCCTGGAAGTTGGGGGCTTCAGTGCCAAGACGGAGAGGAGTAGAAGACATGATGAAGGTTGTGCAAGTTTGCTAAGAAAGAAGAAAGCTTTTGGGGTATTATGAATGTAGAAGAGAAAAGACTCCCACAACCGGAGCGAGGATGAGGGGAACCCGTCTTATATTTGCCTCAGACGACATTTCTTGTTGCCGTCAACACTAGCCCAACCTCTTGCTCCATGTCTCTCTCCACTCTAATTGAGCTTCAAAGCTGCTGTGCTGTACTGGCCTCTCAGCAACCATAAAGGTCTACTTGAGCTAATGCTCCATGAGTCTCCAGACTTACATGTATAGTATGCACGCGCTCCCACCCAAGCTACAAGTCCCTGATTGCCTGACCAAAGTGGCAAGGCGTCCCCTCGATTGCGTGCCCGGCGACCCGTCTCATTGGCCCGCCTCATATTTGCTAATCTGTCTCTGGTTGACGCAATACCAGCTCCCCAGCGCTAGTCCAGCCATTTTGCGGCGGACGGTCGCTCTAGACCCCACCATTCTCCCGATGAGCCGGCAATGCGTCCACCGTCGCCAGCTTGGCTTGCCTTTATTATCGTATTATATAGCAATTGCTGACAAAAGGGAATTGCGTAAATGCTCCGAGAGTTTGCACTACATTTATTTTGTCTGAGTTGCGAGTGTAACGTAAGGTCTTAGCGCTTCGCCCTACTGCGGATCCTCGGTGTATGCAGGGAGATCAATTCCACCAGATTAAAAATAATGCGATCAATACAAGACGCGCTGGTCATGATGTAAAATTGAGGGACTATAGCTATTTTAGGAAACTTTGGCAGCAAGCCGTCCCTGGACAAACTTAAGAAGGTATCTGAGCGCCATATCTACAGCGTACCGAAAATGTCTCCAGCCTTGTAGTGCTTGGCTGCCGGCGTCTGTGAAACATATTTGTATCCATCTTCCAGTGACCTTTACTTGCGCAATACTATGTCCTTCACAAATGTATCTAATGATGTCGTATTGACTGCAAGCTTGTCGTTGTCCAACGTCTTCAAAGTCCACATACCAGTAACAGTAAACAGCTGATAATACCAGCCCAAATATGCCATGAAATCCTTACTCATCACTCACTCCCTCGCCCTCCATGCCCTTCAACCTTGGCAAGTGTTGAAGACGAAATGGATAAAGGGTTTCGAGCGAGAACTCGAACGGACTGTTTGCGCTGGAGAAAGCTGTCGATGAGCTTCTGCCCGGTATTACCGGTGGCACCGACGATCAACACCAACATTTTGCTGTCTTTGCAATTTCCAACAGAATGTGACGGAATATTGTCTGTCGAAGTTGCTGTGTATCTTTGCTTGATTGATCTTAGCGGCTTTTATAGCAGTAGTCTAGGTAAATCACAAACCGAAGCCAGATCTTGTTTTTCGGTTCCAGCGAAGATTTGACAAGTATCCAAAGTCCCCGCTATATGCACTATTAGCCCATAATGTTGCATCATGAATACTTGACTGTACTCTGGTCAAATTGATAAACTGTGTAGATATTTCTTGAACCCACTTCTGACTAGGATGTTTCTCTCATTAGACTTAACTATGGATTTACCGTCTACATCAATGCTATGCACTTATGTGACAAGCAGATCCTCTTGTAGCGAAGGTGAACACTTCTTCAACTGTATGCACCCGCTGTTTCTGCGCTACGGCACGCCCTCGAGAACCCAAACGAGTCGCGGCAGGCCGAGACTCTATTTGCAGCCTTTTTGCTTTGCTACTTTGATGTAAGATTGTATAAGACATTTGAAATGACAATATTATGACTAGCACTGACACTCGAACTTTAACAAGGCATTTAAGAGCGGCAACTTGGAAGCCTCGAAGTGCCATGTAATGGTATTTCGAAGATATTCAGTCATGGTGGAGCTCATAGATTTACCAAAAAGTTGAACGGGACTTGTTCTACCACGGTATGGTATTTTCATGTCAGCCCTTTGATAAACCTATAAGGAACAAGGCTCAAAAGCTGACGTGCCTTGCCAAGTCACTGGCCTGCAGCTGGGACAACGTCCCATGCTATTTATACAACACCGAGTGGCAAGGCCTCACGCAATTAGTTTCGTCAACACATGCCGAATCAAACAGCTTTGCGGAGGGTTCAGAGCGCTACATCAGGCAAATCAATACCTTCGCTGCTGAGTGTGGCTCCTTGGTCAAACACAATTACTACAACGGAGAAACGCCCCAACTATGACATACCTCTCTTCTCCAAAAAGTCACTGCTGCGGAGCAAACATTTATCGAATGGCTTTACAGTTTTACAGGGAGGGATCAACCTCATTTCGCTCATGAGAGAACTCACTGAAAGCGACTACACAAGGCTAATGGTTGAAACCATAGGAAAATACATGCTGGGGATAATTGCTAGCTATAGGTATAAGAGATGTAGAATACTAAAAAAGGATGTAACATAAATCTTAAATTGTCGTAAAATGCAAAAATATAAACACCCGTAAACGACCACGCCAGGAGTCGAACCTGGAATCTCTAGAGGGCTCGGTGGGTGAGAACCGAAATCTAGCGCCTTAACCATTAGGCCACGCGGCCGATACTTTCCGGGGCTTTTATTTCACACTATGAGCCTAACACTCCGATCCACTATGTCACCATAAACACCACTTCAGTCACGTAGTAACACATTTGGTAGTCACATCACATTACAGTAAAATAACAAATATAATATTAATAGAAAATGCAATCTAAATCTCGCTATGCTTCCAACTCCGAATATGCAATAGTCTAATCCCACGCCCCATCACCAATACGGCCATTCAGCCCAAACATACTATCATCCTTCGCCGCCTCTAGTGGCGGACTCTCCCATTTGCTATCATACGGATCTGGATCACTCTCTTCAGTTGCCTGATCTATGTCTGCATCGCTCGAATGTCCCTGTTCACTCGTCTCTAAATCTGTAGGCGACGTGACGTCCTGACGGGCACTTTCACCCCATGGCTCACGGAGGCAGGATGTCCCCGCGCTGGTAGATGGCCGCTTGCCAAATGCAACGTTGCGGCCCGCTGGAGGAGTGATGGGTTTGGAAAAGTTGAAATCGGCGAGGATTTGCTCCTCTGTCATGGGGGAGGCGGCGAGGTTGCTGCCGTGTTTGGGGACGTGGATGTGCGATTTGCTGGCTCGTTGGAGGCGGGGCTTGCGCGCTGCGGTGGGTGAGGAGGTGCGTACTTGGCGAGCTTGCATCTCCAATCGTTCCTCTTCTGCAGTTTCTTCATCGGTGATGTCGCCGGGGCCGTCGAAGAGGAGTTGACGGCCGGTGAGGGTGCTGAGACTACCGCCTGACCTGCGACGATGCTCTTTCTGAACGGTGCCGGCTTCGATGGGGTGGGAGGAGATGGAGACGGGTTGGTTGAATCTTGCGCGGCCGATGTTGGCGCTGAGCTTTCGCAGGTCTCGTTGGCTTTCTGAGAAGACAACGCGTGTTCGAAGACGATGCACGGCCCGGTCAAGAGCAAGCTCCGTGGCGAGGCGGTCACGTATGCGGCTCAGTTTTGGCCAGGTTGCGCGTTCTCCGCTGATACAGGACCGAAGCATAAAGTCTGCGGTAGGGTTGCTCAGTAGACGAGGCAGATCGTGCATGCCAACCTCTGGGATGATGGTGATATCTCCAGAGTACTTTTGACTCAAGATACTTTGCAGCTTGGTCATCAAGTTGGGTAAGATGCCCATCTCAGCCATGAACTGCAATCTATGCAGAGCTTCATCTTTAGCTAGTGAAGTAAACATGTTGATCCAATCCGCCTCATCGTTACTAGGACTCGTCTTGGCTGCCTTGCTATCTGGGGGCAAATAACCATCCTTGGCAAGGAAAGGAACGACGTGAGGGTTAACTTGAGAGACGATGAAGTGGTTGACGTTGAACATCTCCGCAAGACGTGTCATGGGGAGATCATTGTCAACAGATCCGTCAATGAAGTGTTGCGGTGAAGGGTTCCAAGGCAAGTGTTCACCCGTCAAAGGATCTTTGACCAGGAGGGGAGAGGAATGAAAGACAAGCGGTACTGAGCAAGAGGCAGCAACGGCAGACCAAATCATGACATTGGGCGCGGTGACGTAGTTGAGAAGGCGAGGCAGCTCGTATACCGATTCTGTCGACACACAAATGTTGAGAATGCGTCGAGTTCGGTTGTATGCTTCTTGAAAAGTTATATCTCCGCACATGTTTCTCATTACACGAATCAGATGCTTTATATCTGACCAGCTTCCCTCTGTCAACAGCCGCTTCATGTGGTCCAACATGCTCGCATCACTATCTTCAACCCCGAATACTGCCAAATCACCATATGGGAATTCTTGGATGAGTTCTGGAATCTCTTCATCTGTCCTCGTGCACATTACAGCACAGACAATGCTGCCAGCACTTGCACCAGAAATGATGCGAGGGAGCATCTGAGCCTCATACAGTGCTTTGAGAACACCAACATGGGACATGCCGAAAGTAGCTCCGCCAGATAGCAGCAGGGCGCTTCTGCCAAAACTCTGACGAGCCAAAAGCATGCCTTCCAACAAATCTCTGGGCTCTATATCCTTACTGACTGCACTTTGAACAACCACGGCATCAATCGTGTCCACCGTTGACTGAACATAGCGTTCTATCAACTTTTTCGTTCCACAGTACGAATGACGATATAGGTCGACATTTCCCATGCCACCAAGATCTCTTGATAGATCGGTACGAATAAGATGCATCATCGCTCGCATGTCACAGTTCAAACGAGCTTCGTCCAGCGCTTGGAGCCGGTGCTCAATTAAATCCGGGATATAATCGCCATCGTCGCGGTCTCGCTTCCACTCGTCGTTTCCCTCGAGCATATCCAGTTCTTCCGCAGCGGCATGCCATTGTTTAAAGGTATCAGCTGCCTTCAAACGTATTGATAGAATCTGTTTTCGTTCTTCGATATATCGAGCCCTTTCCCGCTGTTCGACAGTAAGGCCATCTCTCCACGATAACCAAGCATCGTTGGCGCCCCTAATAGTCCGCGATACCTTTCCGAGGAGGGCAGCTTCGCTTTTCGACTTGCGAGGTTGTCGCGGCAGGGGTTTCGAGGTGGCGCTGGTGGCCGGCTGCCGCGAATGCCGCGAAAGCAACAGATCAGCCATGCTTGCGATAATCAGGCGACAAAATTGCTATGGCTGAGAGGAATATTGTAGATGAGTGTAGCTATTCCATTGTCCCCGAAGTTTTCTGGCTTCTGTTGGGAAAAGTGGTCGCCGAAGCTGATCTTCAAAGTGGTGACGTGCCCGGTCGGTCGAACCGAGGTGGAGCGTTTGTATGCGACTTTGCTATAGGTCAGAAAGTCGCGTATAATTACGGTCGGAAGGGTTTGAACTAGCAGAATAAGGGTTGTGATGTTGTGGTTGTAATTCGAGCTGTACGTCTGTGTTGTTTATTTGCTTGCAGAGGTCTGTTAGGAGAGGGCGGCACGGAATGAATGATGGTCGAAAATAACATGTGGCAAGGTACGACTAATGAGCATCTGACCGCCCCAGATGACAGATGACGATGGGATTTGGGGGTCGCGGCTGCGAGCCGAGTAATAGCAGGTAAACAACGCTGTGCCATTGGCTGGTACAGAGTCAGTGTGGGGATGCAGGCAGCAGTCGCCCGCTGTCAAGTGTCTCTGAACCGCTGTAGGCCGCTGTAGGGTGCTGTAAGGCGGGCCATTGGAGAGGCATTGATAAGTACAGCGCCTTCATCAAATGAGCATTAATCTATTTCGCATAATCTGAAAGAAATTTAATTATGCAACAAATCGTTGTTTTATAGTTGTCATTTTTTTCTTCCAGCTTGAAACGGTCAACGTTGGTGGCTTCACCGTCTCGAAGTTAAGTACTGCATTCAGGTGCCTGTCCGTTTAATTGCAAGGGCTATTGCCTGGTGCTGCGCTCACAAATGGCGCTGTAATAATTGGTTGGCACACTGGTCTGCCTGTTTACCATCACAAACATGCACTGCACCATATTCTTCATGGTGATTCGTGGAAATTTCAGCACTCGCATGCAAAGCCGCATGCGCATGAACCAATCCAACTATGGTTGGCCAGTGCCGGACGTCAACATCACCCTTTACCTCGCGTTCCAAAGCCATCCTTCTTGGCTTGACGATCCGCAAATCCTGCAACTTCTCGGCCGAACTCGCCTCTTGCTTGCTACAGCTCTCTCGCCAACCTTACCTCATGCAGCCCGTCGCCGACCTAAGATGGAGACATTACGGGATAACTCTCCTCTTGAAACTGATCAGCACCGCGAAGCAATAGACACGAGACCTCGCCAGTCTGGCCTGTAGATGCGATGGCACCTGGCCCGTTCACTGAGGGGAGGGTAAGGTGTTGAAGCCATCGTCCCATGTCCTGCTGCCTCTTTACGGCCCAAGCTCCCTGCCAATGCATTGCATTGCATGGGAAACCCCAAGATGATCCTTGTACCATCTTGACATTCAATCAATAGGCCATGTGTTGCCACCCCGGGGCAACGACCGAATGGAGAGCTGGACAGTGACCCCTGATGCGAAATGTTCAGTTCATGCTGGCTTGACTGACATGCATGGGATTATGCAGGAAACAGCATGAGGATTGAGGCTTCTCGAAGGCTATGAGTAAACGCCATCAAGCAGATAGTACGTACACCATGGCAACGTGCGTAGAAGGTGCAGCGAACCAAGCCTGATCTTGCCGATAAAAACCGGAAGGAGACATTTAGGTTCTACATTGTACAGCTTCTCGTGTATGCTATTGATTTTCCCCAGACCCGGTCGAAGGAAGGCTGTTTCGAGATCATGTAGCGTCTTCCACTTGCTGCCTATAAGCTGAGGTTTCTGTATGCCATGTGCATACGTGTTTAGGTTGGATTGCAGTGGCTCCCCTCTGGCGTTGTAATTCGGTGCCGGATTAGCACATACTGTAGTCGCAAAGAAACTACTGCAGGCTGCACGAGGTTGGAGAAGCAAGAGTTTCAGCGTGGTGCGAGTGGCTGCGCTTGTTAAGCTGTCGACACTTTAGACACGGAGCTGCATTCTCGATTTGGTACATGCGCACAGGCCCATTGGTTGGCGAGAGAGCCAGACTGGAGCCATTGAACCAGGGTAGCCTGGCCTATAGAGCGACTCAGTAGTACGAGCGTGTGACGATTTCAGCCACAGCGTGTGGTCGTACATACTACGATGGCAAGTAAACAAGTCGTCTGGCGTTGTTTCGCTTCATGGCCGGCCTAGAACACCGAAGTGTACCGAATCACCCACTATAACGGTCGATGATTTGGCAGCCGCAGATGACAGCTAGCGAAGCTGGACAGCCTAAGAGATGGCGTTGGGGTAGTGACGGTGATCTCTGGAGAAAGCTGTTACAGAAAACGAAGACCAGGAGCGAAGAGTGGAAATGCGACCGTGGCGTTTGAGTTGCAGACATCGAGACTGAGGGTTGGGAGCCTCATGGGCTTGGGGGCTTGGAGGCTTGGAGTCTCTCCGTTTTGTTGTCGTGGCTCCCCTGAAAACGGTATCTGCCGAAGAATTTAAAACTGGAGTGCTATAAATTAACGGTTAAATGGAAACACCAAGCGTTATTCTTAATTTATTATTTGGAGAGAAATGGGCAGGGCAGGGTGGAGAGAAGATGGAATCCGGGCCATTGGGAAAAGGCAGATCTCAATCAACGGTGAGTCGAGATTCTTTAATTAAGTCAAATTGCACCAGCCCGCTATGGTGCAGATACATTGTGTGATTGCAAATATGATTCGGGGCTGGATCGAGTCAAGACATGAGAAGAATTGCCGGTAAATGGGCTGACAGGGGCAGAGACAGGGAATATGGTCGAGTAGAGACAGGGAAGAGAAGTGGGAGAGTCTGCGAATGGCCTTGCAACAGGTCACAACGAATACGGAGCACTGTATCCGATTAGTGGGCGGTCTCTGGTGCTGTCTTGTGCTTCTCCGTCTATCTGTCTGTGCAAACGGCAGGGGTTTATTAGCTGCTGGAGCTTGCAGGGGTTGGGCAGTTGATCACGTTTGCGCTGCCGAAAAGCTCACAGGCAGCGATTGCCGGATTGGTGCTATAGGGCCGCTGTTTCGGCATCTGGGCGTGTCTTGCATCTTGTTTCCTAAACTGAGCGAGGACTCTATGCTGCAGCACTTTATTTTTCATGTGAGCGAACTGTTGCATTGATGGGTGCTGCCGTCGCCCCAAAATAAAAGCCTCGAACTGCTTGAGACTCGAGTCCCATCCAAGCAGCGCGGCCCGCGGCTTCAGTGGAGACGGCCTATAAAGGAGTCTAACGGAGAGGCTCCGCTCAGTGGCTTGTAGCTGAAGCAAAAGCCCATTGTTGCCCATCTGCCCACTACAGAGCTGCCTTTGCCACTGAAAGGCTTTACTTTACAGGGCTTTTACTCCGAACCAGGGACCGCCCTCGGGAGGGTCAACCGCTCCACAGCGGCGACAAGCAAATAACTTGCCATGTACAGTAGACTACGTACAGCATAGCAGCTTGGCAACGAGCGCTGTAATTGTAGGTCTCCACATTCTGTCAATGTCACAGTTGCGACGCGAGCCTCAATCTAGCAACGCACTCTTCTCCAAGCCTCGACGGAGAGAAACGCAAGCTACCACAACAAGCCACAGCATGTGAACGTTGGCTTTAGGTCTGGTGTTTGGTTTTTAGTATTGTTTCACCCCGCAAGAGCACGCACGCCCTGCATCCCTTGTAAGGAATGGTGGACGCCGCTGTGGTGCAACCAAGTTCGTCCAGTGGGCAACGGTGCCGAGAGACTGGCCATTCCACTGAAAAGCAAAAATGCACGGCCAACTGCCCACCGAACCTCTGGCTCCCGACGCAAAAGCCACCCACGCCGCATTTTTCCACGGCCCCCCACCCTCTTCTTCTTGATCTGCCTGTATCCCATACAACTTCAACCAGCCTTTTCCCCTCTCTCGTTCCCTTTTTTCCTTTTTCCTGCAAAACACATATATCTCAATCCCTTTCTCGTCATTCCCACATTTCCTGTCAGATCGCCTCGCGCCTTCATCCTTCTCCCTCCGGCACCTCATCATGCAAGGCCGTTGACGTTTGTATCCTCCGCCTTGTTTTGTTTAATGTTGCATTCTTGTCTCTGATACACAGACAAGTCAAGTCAAGTTCAACATGGCAAAGGAAGAGCTCATGGGCACCGATGTTAGCGGTGTCCCAAAGTATGGTCCCAAAGGTCTGCGAATATGGATTGTCCTTTGCGTTTCGTGGACGACGATATTCGCCTTCCTTGCCATTTCTTTGAGGTTATGGAGTCGACGAATCAGGCAACAGAAGCTGTGGTGGGATGATTATCTTATTATATTTTCCATGGTAGGCAACACTTCTAAAACAACAACGGAAGTGTGTTATGCTAACGCGACTAGGTATGGAATTGGGTCGTACTCGGTATAGGATTCGCCATGTTTATCGAAGGTGTTGGCTACCACGCCGACCAAGTTGGCCCCAAGAAAATAGCAAACATATCCAAGTGGCTCCTCATTACTGAAATCATCTACTTTTGGAACCTGTGCTGGACCAAACTCAGCCTGCTCCTCATGTACTACCGCATTTTCCACACGCCCGCCTTCAAGAAAGTCGTCATCTGTGTTGGCGCCTTTGTCGTCTGCTGGGCTATCACTGCCACTATCCTCTTCACCTTTATTTGCGTTCCCGTCGAGAAGCTCTGGTTCCCCGATATCCCTGGTCACTGCGTTAGCGAACTCGGAGTATGGCTCTCCAACGCCAGCTCGACCATCTTCTCCGATATCGTTATTCTGCTGCTTCCCATTCCTCAAATTTGGAAGCTGAACCTGAGAAAGGAAGAAAAGGTTGGCCTGACCTTTGTATTTGGTTTAGGTTTCTTGTGAGTTTATATGCAAGCTCGCCTATTACCCCATAACTAACATTTCCAGTGCCGTATTTGCATCATCTTTCCGAACATGGGTTCTTTTCAACTACTCCAAGAACGATATCAGTTATACATTAGCACCCTTATTAGTCTGGTCCGACGTGGAAATGTGCGCAGGCATTGTTTCTGCTTGCCTTCCAACTCTCCGCCCCGTCGTGGCTCTCGGCTTCGCCAAACTAGGCCTCGAGCGCTTCGACATCTTCTCCCGCCATAGCAACCCCACCGATGAGGCAGATTCTGGACTCCCTCGCTCTGGCATCAGCGGCAAGGAAGACGTCACCAACTCAACATCACGACGTAGCAAACGCGAATCAAAAAAAGATGCATTTTACAGATTACCAGACCACTCGGACCTGGAAAACATCTTGGTGGAATCAGGACACTTTGACAGAGCGGACAAACTACGAAGCGAGTCGAAAACAAGCAAATACGAAGTGAGCAGTCTGGATGATGCCATGACAGTGCATGACATCCAGCTGGAGACGTTGCCGAAGGCACGCACGCGTAATTAAGTCCCCTGGTGGGATACGATTTATGACATGTAACAACCTGGGAGGCGTTTTTGTTCTGGGTGTATTAAAGGCGTTGGCATTTTTGCATAGCTCGGTGATATGTAAATACCCTATTTGAATTTATTGTCGGTATTATTATGACTCTTGTTGCAGTGAAGCACGATATGACATGAAAGCGAGGTCGTGGTCGCCTGCCCATTGGCTAATTACAACATTGGATCGGCACCCGAGGCCAACGTGTGCTAAGGGACAGATTAAAGAGTTCGGGGTATATCGCGCTTAGATCGTATTCGCTCAGCTTATAGTTCCCGGGGATATAGCTCAAAGCATGGGGGTGGCGGAAACATTCTCACATGTCTGGGGGTTTTGGGGCTCTGATGACTGATTATTCGGTAAATGGGCTGGTCAATTCGGTTAAAAGAAACTATGATTGGCTATTGGGCAATTCGATTGGGCAACTATTATAATAAGCTTAACAGGCACAGATTTGTCATTGTTCTTACCGGAGATGACTTTGGTATCGTCTTTGGCGGTAATACCGCGCCATTATTCCTCTCTCTCGGTAGGAGAGCTCGGGCAAATACTCCCTTTCATACCCAACTGTAAATCTACATGTGTTAATCACGCCAAACCCAGGTCTGTTTGGTTTAAAAACACGGCGTTATACCTCGTTAACATGTGAAGCTCGGTTGGCTTCCGTTGTAGGCAAAGAGAAAATAAATGACGACAGGATACTACACATCGTGTTTGATGGATGTACCGCTCCGCCCCATTATCAGAAAGTGCAGGAGCTTGAAGACTATTTAAACCTGGTAGGACTCACACCATGACTGAAATCAACTATTCTGAGTAATATATCAAATAAGACTTATAGATAATGAAATTCAAAAAAAAAAAGAAGCACCCCCCTAAGGATCTCATCCAGGAGCCGGTGGTACGTTGCTATTCCGACGATTGGCTGAAAAACTTCATCTTTGATAACTGGGGCAACACTGTCGTGATTGACTTTGAGGATGTAAGTATAGTACCGTCTAGTTTCGCCAGATACATAGCAATGTACGCATGGCCAAAAATAAAATCAAAAATACGTCGAGACTTAAACGACCTTGTTGTTATTCCACAGACAGATGGCGTGGATAATGTAGCTATGCTGCGGGTGGCTGAAAGCCTATTTCTGAGTGGAGGAGGTTTAGGGCCAGCAGGTGGCAAAACTGCTGGGGGACTATCAGCCGGAATTTGAGGACTGCAGTGTTGATAGAGTGGTGGTTGATGAGGAAGGCAAGCCTGTTGAGGCATAGTTCGAAGACATCAAGGTGCTTGTGGAAGAGAGGAAGCCAGCTCAGCTTTCATGAGATGGGCAGTGATGCTTGGAATGAAACGTTGGCTGCGCACTTGAAGGGACACCAATTAGTGTAGTCGCCAGTCAATTTGTAGAGTCCTTGCACCAAACATTAGAGTGGTAACAGCATCTTGACGCACGTATTCTTGACCATCCCAATTCCATTGCATCAATATCTCCATTCCTTTGAAACACCAATATCGCCCAATATTCAAGTGGCGACCGTTACACACCCATCCCCAGCCCAGGCCGATCGGCTACCCATCCCGGGTGACGCGTCGCAATCATGACGTACTAAAGTCCGCCAGCACAGCAGCCATCCCTGTTTCAAGACATGGCCATCGATATATCAATTAGGTTTCCCCCGCATCAAATTCACAAGGCTTAGCTTTATACACCATCATCAAACACCACCACACAGCCATCATGGACAACGTAGACGCTATCATGTCTTGTACGTACTCTTCAGCTCACTTACACGGCCAATCACTAACACAGACAAGCACACTATTTCAACGACAGCGGCACGACTGCCCTGTGGCTTAATTTTGCCGTCATGCTGATCGCATCAGTCGCCTTCTCAGCAGTGGCTTACAAAGTCCCCGTCTCTATGCGGATTTTCCATATCCTCACTGTCCTGCTCACCGTGACTTCGGCGCTGTCCTCTCTGGCGCTGGTATCAGGCTACGGCGTGACCAAGAAATGCCACGGCGGAGTTGGCCATCATGACGATGGTGTCAAGATCCCCGAGATTCATTGCTACTTGAAGAGCAACTTGCGCATCTTCGAGTGGAGCGTCACTGCTGTCCTGCTAGTCGCGAATTTGAGTATTTTGGCTGGTCTGTCTGGGGCGCAGACTCTTGTCGCCGCGGCAGCCAATCTCATCACTCTCTTTGCCGTAGCTGCCGTCACCAGCGGCGCACACAATCGCTGGGCGTGGTTGCTCATCGTGGTGCTTAGCTACGTCACCGTCGTGTGGCAGGTTGGCGTGAACGGAACGCGAAAGGCTCATGCGCGCGGCAATTCGGTGAGATTGGTGTTTCTGCCATTGATGATTTACACTTTCATTCTCTGGACTGTTCAACTTGCGTAGGTTATCCACCACTCTTTTTTTAATTTTTTATAACTCATTCATACTAATGTGATACAGCGTCTGGATGGCCGGCCAGTATACAGGCAAGATGACTATCGACAGCTCAATCATCGCTTTTGTGGTGTTGGACATCCTCATCAAGCCTGTCTTTGGAGCTTGGCTCTTGTTTGCCCACCACCGCACAGATGGTGTCGCTGTTGAAATTAACGGCTACTGGTCACACGGTGCAACTGGCTCGATTCGTCTCCCGGATGAAGAAGAAGAATAATTTCATTGCAGTCATTCAGTTTGCGTCTAGTCAACCCAAAATAGTAATACAGTTCGTTTTCCAACTTATTGCGTCACAGTGATTGACCCAAGCATAACCTCCACACCATTACAAGGACAAGGCGTCAAATTCGCCCCAAAGCCTGCAGCACCCCCGGGAGGCGTGCAAAAGCACCGAATGTCGTAGCCGTTGTAGTTTTGCATAGGCACCTGTCTCGCTGCCTTCATGTTCACGCTGCAACCACAAGCTGTAGCGCCCGCACCTCCGGCCTTCGCACACATACACTCAGAGGGCATGCCAGGCTCGCTGGAAGGTGGCGTTGGAGCAGGATCCGGGGTGGCACACGGGCACGGAACGACCTTTCCGTTGGGCAGGTCGATGAGACAATCGCAGAATACCGGAACACCATTATCCTTCAGATGTGGCTGCGGTGTCGTAGTGCCATGTTTGCCCATACACGGAGCAGCTGTTCCCCTGTTATTCTCATCGACATGCATGCAGTTGAATCCCTCGATGGTTTCGATACTCTCAAACTCCTTGAGATTCATATTTGGTTGCGAATCGGGGTCTACAGCGCACACCTGGCATGTAGCCACCTTCTTGTCGCCCTTCATATCGAAACAAGGGCAATACCCATCTGGATGCACCGTGACCATCCTGTGAGGCGGCTCACAAGAACACGGCCCAAGGGCTCCATTGACGCAGATACAGTTACCCATCGGCAACTGGCGGATCTACAATCGTGTAAGTGATGATCCCTCCCCAATCTCCACTCAGCAAACTTACCGGCGTTGCCGCCAAGACCGTCGTAGCCAACAATACAAGAAACTTCATGATGTGCAAATATATATTCAATGCATAGAAGAATTTGAACAAGGGAGAAACGGAAACAGAGCTACAGCAGGAAAAGGGCGAATATCAAACTAAATGTATGCTTTGGGGTTGGCGCGAGGTGCATCATACGTTCAACCCATTGCAGTTAGCGACTCAAGGGATCGAGTGCTCTGGAATGTTTTGGTACGACCTGCGCTGCGAGCCTTACTTGGCTAACCGAAGGTAAAGTCTAAACCGCATGTCTCTTGTTAGAGCAATAGAACTGCGGGGTGCTGCTAAAAGTGAATCAGAGTTTGGAGCTAATGGGTGAGTATAGCGCCGCCGTCACATATTCGAAGTCACATTCCTGGTACTAAATCAAATTCCGAGACAGCGCACCGCGGTTCTTCAATCTTGGCTTCTCTGGGAGATTTACCACTGCAATGCATTGCTCTAGCTCTAGATAGCTGCTCATTGCAGAATAGCTTCAATCTGCTCATGGCGTCTAAGCGCCTCTTCAAACGTCGGAACTCCCTCGCCCTTTGCGAAGGCGTCGTAAGTCTTTGCGATGTTACGCGCCGGCACGGGCAGATCTTCCTGCCAATCTTCCCACTTCCACTCGTAGTTCTGGATGGTATCGGTAGCATGATCATGTACTTGCACCGTGACGCCCTTTCCGTACCCGCCAGCGTTTAGTCCAGCGCCCTCCCAAGCTGTGAGTTTCGCCTCGCCCCTGTCACCATTGACGGCCCATGTTAGCGCAGGTGTGTCCTTGAACTGCTGGCCGCGGCGGTAGCGCAGCGAGATGGTTCCGTTGTCGTGTGCGGCCAACGTGCCAGTGATGTTGATTAGATCGGGCACGTTGGTGGTGACTTCCTTCACGACTTTGTCGCCGTCTGTAAGCTGAACCGTAGGCCGCTGGATCCGTGTACGAGAATGGATGTTATCAACCTCGCCTAGAACGAATTGCGTAGGGGACCACACTGCAATCATTAGCTTCATCTTTGACCTCGCCCAGTGTGCTTACAATGACCAAACCCGATTGTAATAGGATTTCCTCCAACGGCTTTATCAGTGAAATATGCCAACTTTTGCGGAAGCTTGACTCTATCCCACGTGCCTCCCGCCGCAACAATCTCACTGCTCAACACCTTGCCAATCGCACCACCCTCAATCACCTCCTTCAGCTTCACAATCGGCGGCGAGTATCGTCCCTGGACGCCAACAATAGTCTTACTACCACTCGCCTTCGCAGCGTCAACCAGTTCCTTGGCATGCTTCGAATTGTCCGCAAGAGGCCATTCTATGAAAACCGCCTTACCCGCCTTGATGCTAGGCAGGCCAGTCTTATAGTGGTCATCAACCCTTGTACTCACGACAACGAGATCAACGTCAGGGTCATTAGCAAGTTCCTGCACGTCGCCGTAGGCCTTTGTCGCAGGGTCCAACTCATACTTCTCAATGGAAGCTTTGGCTGATTCAACAGAGGTGTTAGCCAATGCTACGATTTTATACTGTTCGCGGCCGCGCTGGGACTGGAAGTAAGGGAGATGGGCAACACTGGCCCAGGAGGTGCCTGCTGCGTTGGCTGAGAGCCCGATGATACCGACACGAATGGTCATTCTGATGTTCGTGACGCTTTTTTGTTTTTTTGTTGGATGTAGTTATGATTGATTTGTATAGTATAAATGAGCGATCATTGATACATTTAAGTATTTCTACAAAGATGGTGATAATGCAGCAGTGAATGATGCAATAAATCGCATTTCTAAGCAGCCTTATCACCGATGGTCTTACTCACGACCATAGCTATGGTGCATTTGTAATAATTCATTATTAAACTATCCGTGGTGAGCTTGATGCGATAAATTGCGCCCGCATATATAAAAACGCAATAAAAAAACATTCATCATGGTATCTGTCGTGTTGTGTCTTCCCGTCCGTTCCCTGAGCTCTGATACATGCAGCAGCCAAGCCTGTCGCTGAAACATGCATTTAAGCTTCCGAAACGTCTGTGGCCGTGCCACGGCTATCTAATGGAATCGTCTCGGCATGGACTCCATATTTTCCCCATCTGCTCTCCTGTAACAGCCAAGCTTAGAAAGGACAATCCTTTGCGTCGCGATCAGATGAATTATTGATTCTGGTCCGCGGTTGTGCCACCGAGCTGAAGGGTTGGCGTTTCAGTCAACGCATTGTCTTAAGAAACTAATGCTGTAATTCAGGCTGCAGCGCTCAGCGGCGGTGCTCCTCCTTGGTTTCGCTGTGGGCTGGAAGCTCAGCGGAGAATGATTGTGGTACGGCGCCGCCGCTAGCAATTGAGTTCAAGCTGGCTCTGTGAGGATCAGGCTGCAGAGAATGTGTTGGGTTGGAAAGCGTGGATGTGCGATTTGAGTGAGGCAGGCCAGGACTAGTGGGAGGGTAGTATGCGTCGCCGGGCAGTTCCATAACAATGGGATCTCCGGGCTTAGGTCCGGCATGATGTTGTTGGAATTGTTGCTGCTGGTATTGTTGTTGCTGATAGAATTGCTGTTGTTGATGGAACAGTTGTTGGCTGCATTGTCCTTGATACATTTGGGGTGGTTGCGGTGAAGCCGACTCGGGACGATGGCCATATGGCGAGTAAGTATTGAACGGCTGCGCCTGTCCAGGAATAGGAGAAACAGGAATGGCGAACGACGACATGTCAGGGCTAGTAACGCGCTCAGGAACCAGTCCAGTCTGGGCCTGGGCATTAGGATTGAAGGTGCGAATCTTGCCACCCTCCAACATGGCCTGCAGCTCTCCCTTGTCCAATAACTCGGCCTTCTTAATGATGCGGTCTACCATCTGCTTACTAGCAGACTTAAGAGTGTTCTTGACAAAGCTAATCATGGCAATGTTGCATTTGATTTCCGATTCTTGTCGCAAGTACAATCCATCCTTGGGAATGTTGAGCCTCTCGCCACCCAGCTCATAGGGCTCAGGAGGCTCGATGCCAGGCTGGTTACCAGCAATACGATATTTCTGCCTCAATTCAATACCGAGGGGAACGTAGGTGTGCGTCTGCAAGCCCCAGGGCATGTTGTGGAAACAGCCGGTGAACTTTAGCTGGCCAGAACCGACCTTGCCGAAGCCAGGGACATATTGGATACGCTCGGTGATTTCGTACCACGAGCTGTAGTATTCGTCGGCTGGGGCATTGGGAGGGGCGGAGATTGACTTGTGATCGATAACGAGGGGGTTTACGGTAATGACTTCGCTGTGGGAGTGGAGGATGTCGAGAGCAAGCTGGCGAGGAATGAAGCCGGGGATTGGGGTGATGACGGTGTAAGTCTCCTTTTTGCGCAAGATCTTGACCATGGTGACGGCAGTCCTTGATGATGTAAAGAATTGAAATGCTGCAGGATGTAAGAAGAGGAAAAAAAAAAGATGCTATGCCTGACAGTTAAGAGAATGAGAGCGGAGAAAGGGTCATCAGTAAGCCCTGGGAAGGAAGCGGGGGGGTCTCGTTGAAGAACAGGCCCAACAGCCGCGCCTATAAAGCTAAACAATCGCTGCCCACTGCCTGATACCGCTCGACGGCAGAGGGAGTCAAGCCAGTTACAGCGCAAGACCAGGGGGTGTTGCAGTGTAACAGGCTGTGCATTCCACTAATGGAAACCGCCAATGGCTACTCAGAACCCACCACAACAGTCGCCATAAGCCGCCTTTCCGCACCGCTAAACCTGCCTGGACACTTTCTAGCCACCACTAAGGACGGATCCCCGCCCCCCGTGGAGAAGGGCGGAGTCGTTGCCAGTGTCAGCGAGCCTTATTTTAGAAGCACAATGGGGCTGAGCGACCCAACGGAAGCTGTCCTTTCCGCTTGTACTGCCTGGATTCTCTCCATGCACACTGCACGCACATGCACGCCGATCTGATGGAATCCGTGCTTTTCAACTCTGTGCCATAATTGCATTCTACCATTTGTATCGTTGTGGCGCGAGCCTGACCACCGTCCTTGGGGCTGCGACCTTGAACAAAACGTCATTTCGGCTACATTTAACCGCAGAATTCCATTTGCCTGCAATGTTAAATTTCATAATAATTATTAGGGCTGACATCATACGGCGGCAGCATTCAATTCGCTCAAAATATTTTCGAATATTGCATGTCTGTACCGTAGATCTATGCACGTCCACGACTACTTGAAACACTTTATCAGCCAGACACCCAACAAATCTCACAGGCTCGCCCAATTTCGTATTTCATTTTACAGCCTCGTTGAAACGAAAACGCCGTTGGTATTGGCTATCCTGCTCAAGTATACATGTCAAATAAATTTCGCCTCCGCTGTCCCCATTTTGAATATTGCGCGTGGCAGTACAAGCCATTCGCTCCTACATTAAGAAACAACGCTTTCCCCCTCACATCCAGTTTGGCGATACTCGGAATAATCTGTTGGTCTTCCATTGCTCCTGCTAATTGTCTCTCGGCGCAATTGTGCTGCTTCTCCTAGATCCATACACCTAGGAAGAAGGCCACTGTCTCTGTGAAACAGACGCCGCATTGCCAATGAGACTAAGCTTAAAGACTCATTCGATTAGTCCAATGGGATACCCTGAAATTCGCCGTAGCCGAGAGCGAGGTTCATGTTTTCTGACGCAATTGTTAGCCAACTAGACAGTACAGGGCGATCGACGTAACTTACGCAGGCATTGAGTGGCGGCTCCCTTGTTCAGGTTGTCAATAGTGGCACAGCTACTCAACGTTAGTACAGGTTTTTGTCTATCGCGTCTGACGATACTTACACAACGACACGCTTGCCGGTGCTATCAACAGCGAATCCACCGATATCAACTCCGTGCTTGTTCTGGATCGATTTGACCAATGGAGCCTCACCGACAACTTTGACGAGCTTCTCGCCAGCATAGCGGTCCTGGTAGATTTGACGAATGTCACGAGATGTCATGGTCTTATTCAAGGGAATGTTGAGCGTGAGGTGAATGCCACGGAACCAAGAAGCACTAGACTATTGTCAGTCTATATGGTAAGATGATGATAAATAGTACCTACCAGTGGGGAATAAAAGCAGCCGCTACACCGAGGTGGTGGCTGATTTCACGTTCGTGAATGTGTCCAGTCAAGCTGTCTGTTGAAGATTAGCACATAAATCACTGCAAGGTGCTCGTATCACTTACAAGGCATGAGGTTGTCATGGAGCAGCTTGACATCGTTCTTGGGAGAAGGCTTTGTGCCAGCACCGCTGTAACCCGAAACACCAAAGATGGATGGCATGGCTCCCAAGTGCTCAGCAATAGGTGCCAAAGCCAACTGGGCACCGGTGGCATAGCATCCAGGGATACTGATGCGCGTCGACTGGGCAATCTTGCTTCGCTGAATGACTTCGGGAAGACCATAAGCCCAAGAGCTATCGAATCGGTAGTCGGCAGAAAGGTCAACAATCAAGTTGTTGCTCTGGCCAAGAGCCTGGACAAACGGCTGGCAAACACCGTTGGGGAGAGCCATGACCCAGCAGTCCACTTCGCCATCCTTGTCCATCTGAGCTACCTCCTCGGGAGACAGACTCTGGTAGACAATCTTGCGCTTCGTGTATCCCTTCAATTCTTGGCCGGCGAGTTCTCGAGATGACACATATCGAAGATCCATCTTAGGGTGCTCGTTGATGAGGTCGACTAGAGTTTGGCCAGTGTAGCCACGGGCGCCAATGAGGCCAATGCGTGAAGGTGCATCGTTGGAAGCGTTCTTTGTGCCCAGGGGAGGGTTCGGGTTTGTGTTGAGAGCGTAGGACAGGCGTGAAGTCGAAGACAGGCAACGGGCTTGGGTGATGTTGATGGTTCGACCAAGAGAAGCCTTGGGCATGGCGACGACGGCGGCAGCTCGAGGGGCTGCGCGACGGGCGCCGATGCGCACTGCCGAAGAAGTAGCAGAGAGCATGATTTTAAGGAAAGTAAGCCCAATTGACTACCGACTTGACGGGACAAAACAGAGTGAATGGACGCAGTGTAAGTTGTTCTAACAAGGTGAGCGATGCACGATCTTGACTAAGGTGGATTAATTTGTGCCGCCGCCGAAGTCGCTCTTGTTGGGCGGTGAGTGACACACCCGCTAATTGCAGCTAATCGAGCGGGCCTCTGGGGTACAGCAGCACAGTCACCTAACCCTGGCCAGGAAATAGCGACTGGATTCCCGCTGTGACGCTGTTCAGTGTTGCACTGTTACTCTGCTGGCTGCGGAATACAGTGTTTATGTCAGCGGCCTCGACTGATCCGGCGCTGCCCCGAGGGGTGCACCCAAGCCTGGTTCCCAGACCTGGTTCCCATTTCTGGCGCCTGGAGTTTCATCAGCTCACTGTGCACCGTTGTGCGTACTCTGTATGATACGATTTATACGGACGTCATCAACTGGCTGCCGTCGTCGATGGCGTCAACCTGCACCCCATCACGATGACGAGTCCCTCATCGCAGATCCTTTAAATTTATCCATCCATTGATTCTTCGTTTGACAAATTACATCTGGTTTCTTAATTTATCGAACTGACACTCTTGTGTATTTTCTCACGTCATTGTAATATCTATCTGTTCTCTACCCATATCTCTCAATATGGTGATGCTGGTATCACTCATGGCAGGTCTCGCCCTCGCCAACCAAATTCCGCTACAGCCTCCATCTCATCAAATTGTCCTCGATGATGCCTCTGAGGATCATCGATGGTGGCATAGTCTCCCTTCAGCAGAGTCCGTCTCATCCGCCGTCGACTCGCTGCTCGATACTACCGCCAGCGCAGCCAAGCACCTGCACGACAAGGTGCTGGCAGACCTGGAATACTTGACTGAGAAGCCCAAGCCCAATCATCGAACTATTTATCAGACCATCAGCGACCACCCTCACACTACCAAATTCGCCAAGCTGATTGATGAATTCCCAGATCTGGTTGCCCGCTTGAATGATACGAAATCCAGTCAGACCATCTTCGTGCCCGTCGATGGCGCCTTTGAGCATATCCCTGATGACCACAAGCCTGATAAGGAGGTTCTTGAAAAGATCATCAACTATCACATCGTTGATGAAATCTATCCTGCAAAGCAGGTTCTCAAGGCATACACCATCCCTACTCTTCATACCGAGAAATTCCTTGGCGGAGAGCACCAACGTCTTCGCCCAGGTCTGGACTTGCGTGGCGCCAACATCAACTTTTATAGCCGCATTGTCCACGCTGATGTTGTAAGTGCAGACTCTATAGATGTTAAATTGTCTGCGGCGTGCTAATCAATTAGAAAACAACCAACGGCGTAATCCATGCTATCAACCACGTCCTCATCCCACCACCAATGGTCGGCGTCATTCTGTCATTCCTGCCATCTCGTTTCTCAACACTCCTTCTGGCTTACGAGAAGACCGACTTTGTCAAATTTGTGCACGGCCAAAAGATGATTGGCACCACCATGTTCGCACCTTCCAACAGGGCTTTTGCTGCTCTTGGTGTCAAGGCAAATGCTTTCCTGTTCAATACCAAGGAAGGTCACAAGTACTTGACTGCCATCCTCAAGTACCACCTCGTGCCTGATGTTACTGTTTACAGCGACTTTGTTCTTGACAAGAGAGACGAAAAGACTGAGGATCATCATGAACTTCCCACCCTGCTTGATGGTGCCACCATTGGAGTCGACGTCGCCAGTGCTTGGGGACTAAAGTTCATCCGAGTCAATGGCTTCATTGACGTTGCTGTGCACGATGGTATTGCCAAGAATGGCGTCATTCACCAGGTCGACAAACTGCCACTGCCTCCTCATAAGAAGAACAAGTCATTTGAAGAGCTTGATGGCGAGATTTCTGTTGAAGAGCTCAAGGAGAGACTTCACGACTACGTCTAAATCGTCTCGATAAGAGGGAAAATGCACATTGTATTTAGGAACACGGCACACACTACTCATGAGTTTATAAATCAGATTGGATCCACGCACCGCTCTATTTTTGATTCAGAAGTAACAAGTGAAATTGAACCAACGCGATGTAATGATCTTGGCCTAAACACCCGTAGCCCCCGGCACAATCACAATCACCATCACAACCACCACTGTCGCTACCGTCGCTGTATACTGCACCGCAACTACTATATACCCCAGTATCATAGCTGCTGTACCCTCCAGCATCATGACTATGTAGTTGTGAAATGCTGCCTCCGTTGCAGTCAGCCCTGCCGAACTCACTGGCTCCCTCGCGCTCTTAGTTACCCGATGTGGAAAGTTAACGTAAAAGCTAACGAGAAGAGATCTCAGCTTCCGTAAGCCGTCTTTCACGGAAACGGGAAATCTTCAATAATTGCAGTTAATAATCACAGCCATAACCGGTCGACCATTCTTAAAATCCGCCCCCTCCTCCACCACCGCTATCACCACCACCACCTCCTCCTCCTCCGCTGTCACCGCCGCCGCCTCCCCCTCCTCCATCATATCCTCCTCCCCCTCCATGATGATGATGTCCTCCTCCGCCACTATTCCCTCCATCGTATCCTCCATGGTGATGGTGGTGATGGCCACCAGTGTCCGTCGTTCCGGGATCAGTCCAAGTCGGCGTGACAAAGACAGGGTTTGCCGCAGCATTATAAGAGTTTGGTTTATAGCTTCCACCACTGCTGCTGCCTCTAACTTTCTTTTGGGCGGGACGAGCTATCACATCATGCTCTTGAGCGGCCTTCCTGCCCTCGCGGAAGCACATATTGATGACGGTGTTGGTATGGTATGAACGAACTTGTGGAATATCGTATAGGATGAGAATGAACTATGTGAATACTTAATATCGTCCTTTGAGAAGGGACAGTATTGCTATATATAACGCAAGCAGTACGAGGCTCCGGCCATAATCAGGCTTGTCAACCTAGCGATGCCGCCTTGGTCGACCTCATGACCAAATGAGGGAATTTAGCTCAAGGCAGCGACCTTGGACTAGATTTAGTTTGCTGATCTCACTTTGACACTGCATTTTCAGCTACAATGTGGCGGGCATTTTGGGTTGATTATGTTTGGACCTTTCCATCATAAGCCTTCCTTGCACTGCCACAATGCCTTGTAACTGCGTGGCAGGGCAGACATCGTCCACGTTGTATCAGGGTAATTAACATTAATTGACATTAATCAAAGCTAAGATTCGGGTTTCTTGCTACAGTCTCGCCCTAACGTATTCTGATACTTGACGTGGTAATAAGCCATCAAGCCGCAGCCGCTGCGAGACCATCCGCCACTTCCGGCCAGCCTTGTGTAGCATCATTTTCAATGACCAGTTACACGAGTTTTCGTGCAAAATCTATACATATTTCGTGTAATGCCTGCCGGAATTTGTCGCTTATACTTTTCGTTTTCGCCAATTGGACATTATACTTCAAAGGCTTCGGTATGTTCCCCCGTTCGTTGGTAGAAAACATATGTCACGTTCAGTCTGTCTGTTGAATGCCTACCAACATCATGTGTCCAAGAGACCGTCTCAATTCTTTGCGAGGCAGTAATTTGGTCCATGGTCTGTATTGGTAATATTTTTGCGTCCAACCCGTTCTCTTCAATGTCGATGATCCGCTCCAGTACCTTGGCAGTGAATCTGCTATTCCATACCGCTTCTCGTATGAGCTGCCTTCGCAGGATCTTCACGACCTCACGTCGAACCAGCGGATGGCGACATTTGGCGCCAACTATATAAAGCGCGGGCAGTATTCCCATCTCCGGAGTGAAGGTCGGTTTCATTGAACTGGAAAACTGCTCATGAGCAACCATGACGCTTTTTGCTAGAACCACGCATTGCTCAAACTGCGGCAGAAATAAGTCGTAGAGCATTTCTCGATCCGGTCGCACACTATTAAGTAGTATTGTGGCGATTGTATATTGTATGTGTAGCAGTGCTACAAGTGGGGAGGTAGCAGGGACTCCCTCATGAGGACTCGAACTGCTTTGTTGAAGCCGCAGCATGTTCTCAAAGAGACCTAACCAATCTTCTAATTCCACAAGAACAAAATTGGCTTGTAAAGATAGTGAGTCTATATTGCTCTCCGGACACAGGTGGGCTTCATTGTATAAAGCCATCCCTTGCGCGAGGAGTGCCTGAAGGCTATCCGTGGCCTGGTCGATGGACCAAAACGTGCTGCTGACCGATTTCAGGTGCATAATGTTCGCGTTTGGAATGGTTGCTGGAGTCCAGTCGGTCAGGAACATGACAGCTTGCATATCGAGGCGCCGTATGCGACTTGCAACTTGGCGTATGAAGGTGTGGTTATCCGAGGAGCCTATTTGGGCGTCTGCATCGCTGTCCAGTTGTAACGAGTCTTTAAGAGTGCGCAATAGCTCCACGCCTCCGTATAAATGCTTCATTGCTTGTGTATAGCTGCCAGCAAGATTATCAAAGCAGATAAAGAGATAGCAGACCAATAGAACAATAGCTATCCCATCGTTGGTGCTCCCAGCTAAACTCTGGTCTAGAAGTAGCTGAATGGCCCGGGTGTAGTGAAACAGAGCAGTCTTCTCGACAAGTAGGCGCTCGGCTGCTCGGGGCCGTACGTGGTCTGCAGACACCAAGTCGGTAGAGGCAACTTGTTCATCTAAGCAGTTGCGGTGGAGCAACGCCAGGGCAATGGCCGCATGTCGCACCGATGGCACCGTTTGGGAGAAGTGCATGAGAGTGTTGTGCCATGGATGGTCGCGCGGGTGATATTTACTCAGATGTGGGATGGACACATGTTGAAAGAAAGTTAGCGCGTCTATCTGCGCGCGTCCAGTGATTGGTAAGATATCGAAAGGTCTAAGACTCTACACGGAAGAGTTAGCAAGACAGTTGCGATATTGTTAGTGCCGTCGCTTTGCCATATTGATGATGGCGTAAGAGCGTTGACAAATCTTGGATTCCGTTTTACTCACCATGTCATTGAAGGGATAACGTGATTCAATGTCATCGCTGTCATTATTGCAAACCATGATCGGTTCGCCATAGCCATCGCAAGTACGGCCAGTGCTGTTGCACTTCAAGCAGGACGGGCGAGCTAGATCGCATTTGATGCGTCTTATCCTGAAATATGCCAGAAAGCCATGTGTTAGCCACAGCATTTGTATACATGGCTAAATTAGAGACGAGTTCAGACATACTTGCAAGTTTTGCAGCCCAGTCTTGACTTTGGAGCGAATTTCCGTGGCCTTTTCCTCCAAGCCAGATTCGCCGCCTTTGCGCTCTTCCCGTTCTCAGCGATATTCATTATGATGTACGGGTTGACTGTCAACCGAAGGCCGAGTTTTATTAGTTCAACAAGGCACCGTGATAAGCACACGCAATCTGGGACATATTTCCACAGGGATGTCAGATGGCGTCCTAGGCTGTGCATCCATGTAGCACCGGCACAGCGGACACTTCCTACTTGACAAGACATCTTGTGATTGGAGCGTTCGTACAGGTGGGGGCCCGTAATAAGCATTTCGAGCTCGTCAGACGCTTGCGCATTCCACTGCCCTGTGCTCAATTGGGGCGTGCGTTTCTCCCAGTACAGTGTGTGGTCTCTGCAGTAGTCCCATGTAATGTCACTAAACGCACCTTCGCATTGAAGCTTGCCGTATCTATGATGCGGCTATGTCGGGAATAAAAGCACATTGATTAGCTGGTTCGTACAGGTGGAGTTCAATCGTAAGGCTGCAGTCGTCTCCAATTTCAAAACAGGTTCGAATGATAGTTATTTCAAAAGTTCATAAAAATATAAATAGTCTATGAAATCGCCAGTTTAAGATTTGTAGCAGCATAGCCATTTGATCCCATTCTGCAAACGATATAAAACACAAACGGCGATGAGAAGCTTTCTACAAATCTTTACCACGGTCTGTCTTTTCAGTCTAAGCCTGGGAGGCAGCACCAGTGGTTGCCAAAAGCGAGGAATGGTTTATGACTTCAAAGAGGTAAGTTCCTTTTTATTCTTCCTTTCCATGTCGTTTTCGTTTTTAATTATTGCGACGTTCTGCTTATTCGTCTCTAATTGATGCTGGAGCCTCCACTAACACTTTACACTTTAGATCCAACCTGCCGCCAACCTGACATGGGAACCATGCTTCAACAACTTTACCTGCGCTAAGCTTCAAGTTCCATTGGACTACTCCAACACAAGTCTCGGAACGACTTCAATTGCTTTTATAAAGTTAGCGAGTGAGAATGCCACTACCGATTCCCCAAGTATTGTGGTCATACCCGGTAAGATCGAGATGCTCCATGCGAATGTGTATTAGCAAAATGTTCTATTTACTGATAGTGAGCAATTTTTCAGGTGGCCCAGGTGGCTCAGGTATAGACCTACTTCTATCCGGCGCAGCCATGGCGAAGCAATTGGTTGGAGAGCAGTACAATCTGGTGTCGTTTGACCCTCGCGGCGTGAACAACAGTGGCCCGAGCCTTGACTGCTTCGCTGGTAAACCAGAAGCAAGATTGGCATTTAATCGGCTGCATAACACCGGGTTCACTAATGTGTCGTCCACATCTCTTGAACAACAGTACTACTCGAGCTCCATCTATGGAGAGTGGTGCAACCATGCTCTTAAGACCGAATCCCCTCATGGGTACTATGTGACTACGCCCGCAGTCGCTAGAGATTTGCTCACATTTATTGAGCAAGAAGCCAACCTGGTTGGCAAACGATCCTCAGACGCCAAACTTTGGTCTTACGGCGCCAGCTATGGCACCGTCATTGGCGCCACTTTTGCGTCCATGTTCCCCGATCGCGTCGAGAGAATGATACTCGACGGTATTATCGACGCGGAGCTGTACTATCGGAACGACTACTCTGCCAACGTTGACCAGTCAGATGAGGCAGTGGAACAGTTTGCTATACTTTGCCACTCCGCAGGTCCTAAGAAGTGCTCTTTTTGGGGACCAACGCCCGAAAATATCATGGCCAGACTAGACAACATCATCCACCAGCTTCAGAGCCATCCAATTCCAATCAGTGGTGCCGAGAGTCAAATTTTGCCAGCCATGGCCACTTATTCGGATGTTAAGGCACTGCTACTTAACAGCATTTACAACCCGATTGGTCAATTCCCCATCATGGCTGATATCCTGCAGCAAGTTGAGCAAGGAAACGTTTCTGCCCTTGCAGGCCAGTTCCAAAGCACCATAATTCCATCGGATGCCAATCATGTTATTCAATGCGCTGATGCATCTCGCACAAACCGTATTACGAGCATTCAAGACTTCAGCAAATATGTCGAATACACAACTCACAAGAGCAAGTACATTGGGGACATCTACCCCATCTACGTCGACAGCGTTCTTTGTCGATCAGTCAAGTCGAATCTGCCCGACAGCATGTTGATTCATGGTGCGTATCTCCTTTGTGATTTTTGAAGGCGATCTTCAAAGACATTTGCTGAACGAGGGTGTTACACGTAACAAGCTAACTGGTTGCTTTCCCTGTAGACCCGGCAGTTGGACTAGACAAACCGATGCCATTCCCAATCATCTTTGCGAGCAATACTATTGATCCTATTACTCCGCTGAAATCGTATGTTTTCTCGCTAAAGCTGATATCGGAAACTTTGCTAACTGGCATGATGTTTTGCAGGGCCCGTAAAATGTCTGCTCGATTCCCTGGATCGTTAGTCCTGCAACAAGAAGCAATTGGCGTAAGTTATCGTCATCCAAAAACTGAACATGAGTTAACTTTCCTCTTAAATACAGCATACAGTCATTAATCAAATACCTTCGACCTGCTATGTGGAACATGTTCAGGCATATTTTAGAGGCAAACTTCCATCCCCCAACACGACTTGTCCACGGCAATACGTACCTTTCATCAACAGCCCTTTTTAATCTCTCTTAATATGGGAGACCCTAGAAAACGGTAATAAGTGAGACCCCCAAGAAGGGTAGGAGAATCAGGGCCACATACATTGCGGCGTTCTAGGACTATAAGGGGGTGGAAATTAAAACGAAAACCTTGCTATTTAAAGTACGCGGCAATATAAGCTAGCATAGGGAACTTCCCTCAATAAAAATCTCTTTTCTTCATCCATTTTTTTATATATTTCTTTACGTGTGAACCTAACTGTGTGCCGCATGGTGATTGAGTCGCGGCCACCCAGTTGGCCGCGAGACTCTCCCATCTCCATGGCTAGAGGTGCCATTTTCTCCCGCAACAGTTATCCGCACACGATAATTATTGGATTAACCATTTGATCAAATGGTTCTCATTGCATTTGAACCCTTCAATTGCCGCTATAGGCGTTGTGGCCTATTTTCTGGGTTTGCCCTCTTTCCCTTGTCTCATAAGATCTCGCAACAGTTCATGTTCTGGCGAAAATTGCATCGATCTTCTCTTGTACGCTGCTTTGCAGACAGGGCGTATGTTGGTGTTTTGTGTCACCCCAAAGTCCGCTAGCCAAAGACTCCCGGTTCATTGTTCATTAGTTATAGATACAAAACGCATTGTCAGTTTCCCTTTTTAGAACTACTTGTGATGCATGCCGGGAAGTACTTTATCAGATGGAGCTTTATAAGATGTGGCTCTGTAGCTATTGTAATAAATTGCGGCTGAATAGAGAAGAGGCATGCCTAGACCAATTAACCAGAACAGTTCTTGTGTCAATTAACGGACAATAGCTCTTTCTACATTCCCTGTCGATTTGTATTCAACCAAAGAGTCCGCTTTCCGTTTTGTTGGGATCAAAATCACAACAGTCAATCCTCCAATTGCACCTACGCCGATGGCTGATATTGACTACCAACGCAAAAGCATACATGGCCGATAAAGACGGAAATAGCAGCTACGTTTCAAATGAACAGGCTACTGCATTGGTCAGCTCTGGCGTCAGGCGGATTGAGGTGCTCTCGCTGTACATCACTCTTACAGGACGATTCATTCTAGTCGTTGGCATCTTCGTTGTCGCCTACGTCTATTCTCTCGACATATCTCTTCGTTATGCCTACCAACCCGTGGCGACGGACAGTTTTTAGACGCACTCGCTGCTGGCCACTATCTCGGTGTTGCGTAGTGTCATTGCTGCTGCTGCGTAGCCGACTTCTGCAAAGATTGCGGACGTCTTTGCTCGCATCGAGCTCCTCATAGCGTCCATAGTGTTTTATGTTGTTGGAACTATTGTTGATGCTACGTCGAACGAGGTTGCGACATACTCGACAGGTGCGGTTCTCTACCAAATCGGCTTTAGATGTGTTTCGTTCCTGGTTGAAGTCATCCTCTCGGACGTCACAACCCTGGGCAAGCCGCTTACTTTACTCCTACGTCGCAGTCAGTCCCTTCCTCATCAATGCATGGGTAAGCGGCAATATCACTTCGGAATCTCTCAATAGGGACGTTGATACTTTTTTGCGCTCTTGTGCTTCGACACCCAAAGCGTCGAGATTCACAGTGTCGTTCCGATGCTAAATTGAAAGAAAACAAAATACTCCAAAGCTAGACGAGTCGGCTCCACAGGTGTAATAATATACGAAATGTCAGTAGGAGTTTATTTCAGCTACAAAATATTCTCATTAATAGTAAATGTTCATTTTCCTGTTAGAAGCAACTTGCGAAAAGGAAGCTGTGATGACACCGCTAAGCACTAAAGGGTAGCACAGGAAGGTGGCATTTGAGGTGCCCTACACAAACAAATTTAAATACAAGGCTGATTTCTATTTTTTTACTTCTAATTACCCGAGTATTTAAATTTTCATTACTTTTACCATTACCCCTCTGAGAGTTGAAGCGCTATCAGTTTTGAATCCGGAGACAATGGCAATTGAGCCGCAGTATAGCACATGAATCTCGCCAGAGTCCGCGTACAGACAGACACATGATTGGTCCGCGTATTTGTGCGCTGCCGATACAGCTAGCTTTACGAGATTTCCGCGGATTGTAGGATATCTGATTCGCCAATATTTTGAGTATCTCCACAGTGGGCGAAGCTGGTGTAAGAGTCGTGATGTCGAAGCAAATCTTTAGAAAGAGATTGCGAGTTGGCTTACGCGGACATTGCTGAGTAAATAAATGGCTCGATTCAAAGTATCTGAGTGTTGTCTGAGAGATGGGAGATATTTTCCAGCCAACAGCTATAAGGTCTGTCCCAGCGGCCTCATCTTAGCTAACTCTTTGTTCCCCATCCTTGTTACGGCCATTATTATTGGAGTCGACTATTCAAAATGTCCAACATTTGTAACCCCGATTGGAAAGATGCCAAATGGTCTGTTTACAAGTATGTGCCGTCAGCGGCTCCCGCGATCGTATTCTGCCTCCTGTTCATGGCGTCGGCCGTTCTCCATGCATGGCAGATGTGGAAGACTAAGGCGTGGTTCTTGACAGCTCTGGTGCTTGGCTGTCTATGTAAGTTACTGACATAAAAAAAAAAAAAAATCCCCATACCAAGATACCCCGGAACTAATATGCTTGCTCATAGTCGAAGGTATCGGCTACGCTGCTCGCACAGCATCCGCAAGGCAGGATGCCGGCTGCTGGACATTGATGCCCTACATCATTCAAACAATCCTAATCCTTCTCGGTCCAACCCTCTTCTCGGCGACGATATACATGACACTTGGTCGAATTGTCGGCCTAGTCCACGGCGGCAAGTACGTGTTGATCAAGCAGCGTCTGATTACACGGGTATTTGTCACAGGCGACGCCGTCTGTCTGTTCTTACAATGTGCAGGTATATTTAAAACTCCTGTTTTGAGGTTTACAAACACCAGATACTGACAGGCATAGCGGGCGGCCTGATTGCTGGTGGACGAAACAGCGAAGCCATGGGCAAGATTGGCAATGGCGTGGTCATTGCTAGCCTGCTAATGCAGACGCTTTGGTTCATGTTCTTCATTGCAGTTGCAGGCTTATTCCATCGGCGAATGAATCTAGGACCGACGCTTGAATCTCAGGATCCAAAGATCCGGTGGCGCTCATACCTACATACGCTCTACTTTGCCGGTACCCTGGTGGTGATTCGCTCTCTTTTCCGCGCGATCGAATTTATCGATGGACGAGACGGAGCACTGATGGCCTCTGAAGTCTATTTGTACATTTTTGATGCGCTTCTTATGTTTGTTGTCGTCGCATTCTTACACTGGCGGCATCCTGGAGAGATTGGTGTTTTGGGGCGGGGAGGACGGCCTGAAGTGAATGGGCTAAAGTTATTTGCTCCCTAGGATAAGAGGTCGATCAATTAGTTCAGCTATGACCTTGACACGACGTACATTTACTAGGGTAGTTATTGCATTGCAGTAACTTCTACAGTATGCGATGTTGGTCTGGAGAAAAGTGTGGCTGACTGGGAGACACAAAAGAATCCAATAGAAATCGTTTAATTATTTGCATTAAATGGTAATTAGAGTCTCGAGAGACTTTTCTAGTTCTATCTTTATCCTGACGACTATGTCACCGTTTCTTCCGCAATTTGGATCAATGTTGCCCTCTTCTATATGTACGATTTGTGATTGTGGCTTATATTTCTGTGCTGCTTTCTAGCCTCTATCATCTGGGAGGAAGTCTAATAGCACATAGTTATAAAAATTGATAATGTACTGTAAGTTGCTGTACTAGAATGGATTGAGAATAGGGGTGGTTTCGGTCAAAGTGGTGTCTGAGTCAAGCAGATGCAGGCTACATATCATTGAAGGCTATTCTTAACACTTGTGCCCACTGTGTTGCGCATTACGTGGACGCGAGTAGAAAACTGGGTGAATTTCCTACCTCCAATTGCTTCCTGCCAACGCAACCACCACACTCATGGAAGCTATTCTGTATGATTGTCAGCAGTGCGCATTTTCATTGCGAGTAAACTTAATGCTCTCAAGCCATCCTAACCGCGATAGAATGATCAATGTGATTGAGGGGCACGTGTCTGGCTGCAACGTCCGTCTCCCTGCCGCCAATGGCGTCCAAAAGTGATCTACCAGGGGATTTGACTCCTCCACTGAATCGTCGACGACATAAAAAGTCGCGATTAGGATGTAAAGAGTGCAAAAGGCGCCACATAAAAGTAAGAAATTCAGCAATAATGGCTCCCATTTGACTGGACCACTGACAATATCGCTAGTGCGATGAGAACCAACCATCGTGCTTCAATTGCTACAACACGAGTCGACAATGTTCATTTCTTGAGTCACGGCCGCTACCAAAGACGCCAGCATCAATGGAGACCTCCCGGTCGCCGGCACCCTCACAACCATCTGTCGCACCCCAGGATGCTAGGACCACGACGCAAGAGGAGCAGACCTTTACTATTAAGCAACTACGGCTTCTTTACCATGCTGAGAGCGACCTGATGAATGATTTTGGGGCAGATGGAACGCACGCAAGAGAGACATGGCGAGTGATATTCAAGTGCGCCCTAGACGCTCCATATCTCATGGACCAGATTTTGGCCTTGTCGGCTGCTCGTCTCAGCGTCGACAACACAGACCGGCGAAATGCGTACCTGAATGAAGCAACGGTTCTGCAAACTCGCGGTTTGTCGTTATTTAAGGCTGCCGAAATACCGCAGCCACCAGAATCAAGCGTCGTGGCTCGACTGCTGTACTCGTCTTTTCTCGGCCTGCACGTCTTATTTGAGACACTGCTCTGCCGCGACGATTTCAGCACGTTTCTAGACCAATTCTCATCATATCTCTCTCTACATAGAGGCATCAGAGCAGTCATACCAAATGGTGCGTTCGATAACATAAGATCACAAGTCCCGACTCTATTCGGCGACTACGACTTTGACATGGCCGCCCTTAACGAGGCTGATTCTCTTGCCAAGCACGGCTGCGATCCGCTTTGGACGCTTATTGCAGTTGCGGAGATGGGAGTAACGGCGACATTAGCCTGCAACGAGGCAGTACGCTCTCTGGAACGGGCATATGTCATGTCCCGTCGGGGCAAAGGTCTGAAAGATCGGATCACCCACGTTGTGGCTTGGACGATTACTTTACCGGCTGATTTTCTTAGCCTGCTGAAACAACGACGGCCCGAGTCGATTGTGATTCTTGCGCACTATGCGGTTTTGCTTCACGAGTCTCGCCAATTTTGGGTGTTTGGTGACGGTGGTCAGTTCTTGATCCAGTCTATATGGGCTTACCTTGGTGCATATTGGGAAAAGTGGCTAAATGGCCCGATCCAAGCACTTGCCGCTGGATGAAAGACAGAGTTGAGTAAGATAGATAGATAGAAAAGACGCTTCACATTAGAAGCTCATAGTCTCGCCGTCCATTCGAAATGAAATCGCAACTGATTGCAACTCAACCAAAGCATTATTATCGTCATATATCATAATCATAATCCTAAAATCTGTTGTTGTGTCTTCTTCCTCCTCCCATCCTTCCACCTCCGCCTCCACCTCCAAGCAAACCGCCAACAAGCCCTCCAAGTCCACCACCGCCACCACCTTGTCCGCCGAGGCCACCACCACCGCCCATGCCTCCTCCACCCATTCCACCTCCAGAAAATCCTGATGAGCCTCCCATAAAGTTACTTCCTCCCGAATGACCTCCATGGCCACCACCTCCCATTCCCATACCGCCCATGCCCATACCACCACCACCCATGCCGTGGTTCATGCCTCCTCCATGGCCACCTCCTCCATGGCTACCTCCTCCGTAACCGCCGTAGCCTCCTCCTTGGGAATAGCGATAGTTGGGGTCATTGTTGTAGCCTCCCTTCTTGGAGGAACCCATGCACATCTTGAGCAGCGACATTAACATCTTGCAATCGTCGGTTGTGGAACTGGTGGATCTGTCTAGTTCGCTTCTCGACGTTGGTAGTTTGCAGCTTTAAAGAATGATGCGGGAAAGAGCTTGTGCAATTTCAAGAAGGTATGCGATTTGTTTATCTTTATTTCTTAGTTCCTTGCTCACACCCGATCACGGCCCTGGCTCGCTTTAGTACACCCATTGGTGCGAAGTCACTTAAGGTATGACGTTCAAGCTTTCGATTAATTGGGAACGGACTCCATTGTTTGTGGATATAATCTCTTGGAAATGTGCTTCGGAAAGACTGAGAAAAAAAATATGGTGCTGCCCAGCCTTTTGTGACGTATGACAAGACTTGCGGATGGTGGTGTTGGTTGCGCGCTAGCATGAGACAACACAAGCTGAACGCATCAAGGGGCGGGAAACCGCACGATTTGCCAAGACCCTTGGGTGGACATCTTGCTCCTGGGTTGCCTGATCGTTATTGGAGGGTGGGTATGGAGAGATATTATCGGAGGAGGCTGATTCGGGCGAGATTCCAACCAAATACAGTACCTGACATATTTACATTGAACGAATCTAGCAGTGCCTTCCAATCTCTTGAAGCTTACAACGAGTCGGATTGACAATAGTGAAGCGCAGTTCTTGACAATAAAGTTAGTTCATTACTGTATAAATCGATCCCTGTGCGTATAAAGGTAGCGCTAAATGCTTTCAACTAGTATACAATACTTTGTTGCGCATAAAACCTCGTCTAGCTCGAATACTGGCATCCTCCTCCTCCTCCACTGCCATCAAAGCTCGTGAGCTGTATGGCTACCTTTTTATTTTTGGCAGAGCACAAATTGAAAGCAATTCAGTGCGCATCTTCTGAGCTTCATGTCAAACCTGGTAACTAATGGGCTGTTTCTCTGGTACCGCGACTTTCGCGCAGGACCATACTGTGGTTTAATGGCCAGTACGACAGCCAATCACCACCAAGTTTATGATGAAAGAGGCGGATGAGATTGGCGGACAACTGCCTTAGACTCAGCCTTGCTGTGCACAGCCCCAACTTGATGATCCAAGGACATCAATGCTACGAGCGGAATCTTGCAAATGAATCACAGGTACAGAGTTTGGGTTTTGGACCGAGTTCGGTCATTATCGTTTAAAGATAGTATTATTGCGGTGCTAGAAGTTCAAACTGTGCTAGTATTTGCCATTGAAGTCCATTACATCGTCGCCAAGGCACTCGTTATGCCCTGAGCAATAGCATTCGACGTTGAAGTACCCTTTCTTTGCCGAGATGCTGTGAAAAAGATCTTGTTACTGAAATAATTTGGTTGGCGGGTGGATATAATAAGCAGCGCTAGATCCCTTCGCCACCATCAGCCTTGTTGCGCACAGCCTTAGTTGGTGATGGAGAAACCGAGATCGTTGTGTCGATTTATCAAGCCAATCACAATATCGCGAAGGAGTGGTGCATCTAGCTACTGTCATTTCAAACATGTAAAAGTTCTGTTTCTTTCCTCAATTGCAGTATTAATAGCTCTACCTAGCAAATTCGATTTAAAGTTCATCAATATGGCCTTGCCGACCCAATTGACCTAGCTGCGAAAGCATCTCGCCTGGAAATAAGTCTCTTCTTCTTTGTCCGACTGTAACGCTGATGTTGACCGCCGGGACCTTTCTGTTCAGGTGTCAGGTCATCTGAGTGGACAACACGAGGCGGAGATTCTGGTGGTTGATTGTTGTTTGACCGCCCGAAGCACATTTCGGGTGTGCTGCTTTGTGTAGTTTGAAACGAGTGATTTGTTTGAAGCAATGTATTTAGTAATAAAACGAGAACTTTAAGCTAATTGACTCACGAATTCTAGCCTTACTTATAATCCGCCTCAGCGCTATCTACTGTGTCAGCCTTGGGCCAGTTATGACGTTTTCGTTGCCCTGTGGCTTTGATGCAGTCTTGGCAACCCCATCAACAGTGAATAGCAGTTCGTAGGAGCAGCCTTGACGTTGTACGGTCAGTAAGTACACGGCAGCATGGGTCAAATACATGGACACATCACACCAGCACTGGCTTCTTTATACGCCTTCTTCAAGCACCTGACTTAGTATCACAAGAGCATTGATATAGAAATGTAGGCTAGAATACTGATCCCTTAGACCACTTGGACCTCGCTCGAATGCTTCTACCATACACATAAAACACAAAAGGCACAGGAATGAGCAGCGCCGCAAAGCCACCAGTAATGCTCGATCCTGGCCCAGTCCCAATATTATGATACAGCGGTCCTACTACCAACGGGAAGGCACCCGCAAAGCATGATCGCAGGAACGTGTTGGCTGCAACCGCCGAAGCGGCGTACGCCTGAAACGTGTCAACCAAGTAGTTAAGCGCCGCTTGGAAAATCATGAAGAATCCCGTTCCAAGCAGTACGAGACCAATACACGGAGCAATCCAGTGAAACTTCGGGTGAGCCGTCCACCCGATTAGAAACTGCCCTCCAGAGAACAGAAATGATCCAAACATCATCGGGGGCAGACGCTTTTCTGGAATAGCCCTGTTGCCTGCAGCGTAATACGCTTTGTTGTAAATCAATTGGTTGTAAACGTTAGCAGCGCAGCCAAGGAACGCGCCAATGAGGATACACAGGAAAGGAAGCACGGAGACGAGTTGCCCCCAGCCCCGGAGTTCTGCAAAGATGATGGGGATAGCGCCGAGCTGCATATACAGAATGCCATAGCAGAAACTGGCGTACAGAGCGACAAGGAAACAGATTGGTGTGCAGAGTAGCTGGATAGGTCGGACCAAGAATTTTCTCGATAGCTCGGCGATGGTAACGTCCCATTCTTCGAACTTGGCGTGGAGAGCCCAATTTCCAGACTCGTGACGGAGACGACGGGCTTTGTAAACGAGGAGCTTCTGTGGATAGGATTCGTCAATGAAGATGACGGCGATGAGCAATACGAATCCCTGGAGAATGCCAGTGAGGTATTCAGTCCATCTCCAGCCAAGGTATGGCGTTTGAACAACGGCAGCAGAGACAATTGGTCCCAATGCAGGACCACCTACAACCGCCATAGCATATCCTGCAATAGCAATGCCTCTTTCTGTAGGAGCAAAAAGGTCACCCAGGACACCGCCCGTGTTGGTGACAGGCGCAGATGCGAAGAATGCGCCAAAGAAGCGCGTAATCATCAATGTCTGGAAATCCTTGGCCGTGGCACTACCGAAGCTGAAGCACATGGCAATGAACATAGGTACCATAACAGCAACCCGTCTTCCAAAGACCTCACTCAAAGGTGCCCATAACAGCGGACCAAAACCGAAGCCGAACAAGAACAGTGTTGTGCCCAAGACTGCTGTTTGGCTCCCGACATTGAACTCTTCGGCGATTTGCCTCGTACCAGCAGAGTATGCTGAAGAAGCCCACGTCGCACTCATGGTGACAAAGCCATATATCATTGTAGTCGTAACTTTTTTATGAAACACCCAATTCAGAGGGTGATACGGATCGTCTGGGCCGTCAAAGTCGACAATCTCGTCCGGAGTCGTGGGCACATGGGCGAGTGGATGTGTAAACTGCGGCACGGGCCGGGATCGAATGCGTGACAGGATAGTTTCGCGACGAGTGACTCGACGCTCGAGTTGCGCTCCAGTAGCTGTCGCGGTAGACGATGCGCGATGTCGACTCGCCATGCTGGAACGGCGCGACGTAGAGCGATCGAGCTCTCTGCGAGACGGACGGTGGCCGTCATAGTGACCGGATGGATCTTCGTCTAATTCGGAGTCTGAGGTGCTAGACAAGGCACTGTGCGTTTCTGGGTGTTCAATGTCATCGCGCTCCTTCTGGGCTTCAGGATCCAGCGTTGTCGTCATCATGTCAACAAAAGACTTGGTAGTATTTTGTTCTTCTGGAGTATAGTAAACAACGAGGCCATTTATACACAAGATCAATCATGTATCATGTATTCAAGAAACAGTCCAGGCCGATATTTCCAGGGTGTCCGAGTGATTGGAAAAGCTGTCCACGAGTGCTCCATCAAGGTCAATGCAACACAAGCTTTCAATCGCTAGACGACGTGAGAGAGATTTTGTGGTGTTGAAGGAATTGCGGTTTCGGACGCCCGAGAACCGGCTATGCGGCACTGACGTAGTGGAGGGGGACGATTGTGCTCAGCCAGGGATGTGATTGCCCTATTATTTCTAATTGTTCTTTCTTTTAGTTGGTATTTACGGCGGATCACCCGCTGACTAGCTCGGGGTTGTGGGGGGAAGAGCCTGATTTGGTCTAAGCTCGGATTAGCATAAGAAGGATAAAGTACACTTGCAGCAATCATATTCGATGTAGCTTTGCACTGTCTAACACCGTTTTCACCGCCGTCTATTGTTTGTGTTGAACTTGTTCTGTAGACTTTGAGAAATGGCTGCGAAAGCTTATCTTAGACAGCGAGCCATGTGCAGCAATGTTGAGCTACACACTCTGGACATTACAGCGCCAGCTTTACTTAGATCCCCGCTAGTCTATGCTGTATGCCAAATAATCGCCCACTGGCCTGCTCCGTCATATTAATAGCTCTTATGTGCTCCTTATCTTCAAGACACATCTTGGAATGTGCCCGCCTTGACGCCTGCCCTTCATCATGTGCAATCACGCGGCGTCGTGGATCTACTGCCGCCACAGCGTAGCTGTAGCGCCTCGTTCTGCAGCTGACTGACGCATTGCGATCCTGATGGCGTCAGCCCAGTTGTGTCAGGCGCCTAGGTTGACAGCTCAATCAGGCTCTGGGTTCTTTTGGTATATAGCTATGAGGTTGACCCAACGATGAAGCCCATCGCTCTCAGTAACTACTCAATATCTACGATCCTTTTCTTCCCTTCTTTTTAAAAGCCACCATCCTTACCACCAGAAGGGCGGCAGCACTCATCGTCGAACTGAAAATGCCACAAGCGACCAGCCACAGGGATTCGTTCGCCAGCACCATTGACGAGCAGAGTCGCGATTATCTTCTTGAAAAGTCACTGACGACGGAGTCAACAGTCGAGAACTCACATCGTGAGAGTCCGTATCGCTCCTGGTATGAAGAGGCGCTCGTATGCTAACCAAAATCAGGAGCGACGTCGTCGACGAGCAATGCAATTACCAGTCATTTACCAGGGTTTTTCTTGAGGCTAATCCTCCCCCGCGCATGTGCGCCCGTTCTACAGCACAGAACGTTTGGAGACGGAACCACTGACGGTCTGCGAGGAGGCGGGAAATGAGTTTGTGTGATTCCCCCCCCTGTTAGAAATGGATTCCAATAATTGCATTTACTCTGTTTCTTATATTTATCGGGAAACATTATACAAACTTGGTTCAAGTGCTGGGCGGTTAATGTGTCTACAATAACGCTCGATCTCTGGCTGGGTTCGTACGCCTGAACCTGCAAGCCACCAGGGGCCGCGACGTGACTATTGTTAAAACAGAGACTTAGAAGATCCGCCGTATAAAAGCCGTGCCTAGCACATCTAAGCGCCGAGTGTTGAACCTGTCTGTCCAATCAAGCAAGTTGTAAAGCTCTGTGAGAGCAGCGCCTCGCTACCAGGTAAACTGTAATTGGTCGCATTGACAGTAGCACGCCGTCGCACAACGTCGCAAACTCTCGCAATACGGAAGCAGTGCACGCGTGCGACAACAAATAACCATGTTTATCAATTTTTACGCCTGTTTGAGTTTTGGGCGAGGGAGAAGATGTCATTGCGCGCCCGATACGTTGTTGTCTTACACCACAGCCTTGTTGCACAACAAAGCCTCTGCCCAGCCACACAACCCCTTCACAACGGCATCATACTGGGGAATGATTGTCACTTCCGTTGACAAAAAAAAGTATCTTGGCGAGCTTGTTTCTTGGCAGTACCGTGGTCGGGCGGCAACACCAGCCTGCGGTTTTGGTCAGTGACGTTGGCCACGACATCGCCAAGGCGGCATCTAAACAAGTATTTAAGCAAGGCTATGCATGGACGAAGGTATATAAATTACTGGATTAAGTGAAGACTCTTTTACTGATTTCATAAATTATACCTGTCGACGATATCTCTCACGTTCACGGTGTTTGCACTCTTCTCTACTCTGTTCATACTCATGCGTGTTTCTCTCTCAACAACAGCCGTTGCAGCGGCAACGGCCGCATCGGCACAGACTGGATTCAACTGGAGCAGCGTCACCACATCATCGGATCTCAAATATCACGACTGCTATGTAAACCTCAGATGTGCCCGCCTCTCGCTGCCTCTCGACTGGAAGAATGAGACAGATACTCGCAATGTGACGATCGCAGTTGCCAAGGCTCCAGCCGCTGTACCGGAAAACGATACAGCATTTGGTGGTACCATCATTATTAACCCCGGAGGGCCAGGGGCATCCGGAGTGACTTACTTGGCTGAAGTTGGCAAAGTCCTTCAGAAGCTACTGGACAAACCAGGCAAGAAACATTATGAGTTCCTGTCATTTGATCCTCGCGGGATTGGTTACAGTGAACCAAAGCTAGATTGCTTCAAAGGCAATAAAATGGCTAAGTATGCCCAGCTTTTAGAGACCATAACTCTTGGCGCGGTGGACCAAAGTCCCGGGGCATTGTCTGCCGCTTTAGCAGCTGCCAAAGCACAAGGCGAACGATGTCAGAAAGCCTTACCAGATTTATTACCTTATGTTGGAACGCCAAACGTTGCCCGCGATATGCTGGCAATCGTGGACAAGGTTGACGATCTGAGAAAGGGAAACAACACCAAGTCGGCTGTGAGGCGTGACGTTGATGCCGGCCCAAGGCTCCAGTATCTTGGCACTTCTTACGGCACAATTCTTGGCAATTACTTTGCATCCATGTTTCCCGGTAGGGTCAGTCGGATGGCATTGGACGGTGTTGTGGACGCCAATGCAAATGCCAAGGGGCCAGTAAGTAAACGCATGCAATTCTCATCTTCACTGCTGACATATTCTTCAGGGTTGGATTAGGAGCACGGTTGATAGCGACAAGATTGCAGATGTTTTTTTCAAGGGTTGCTTTGATGCCAAATGTCCGCTTTACAAGAAGAAAGACACTTCTTGGATTGATATGAAGACCCGAGTGTGGTCATGGGTCGACACTCTGAACGACTACCCTCTTGTCGGACAGACTGAAGGTGCAATCGCGGATGTGCTCATCAGGTCAGGGGAAGTCCGCGATTTGTTCACATCTGCTTTCTATTCACCAGCACAACTGTTTAGACCGTTAGCTGCCGTCATTCACGAAGCGATGGAGAGCGGAAACACCACCGGGATTGTTACCAGCCTGATAGGTCGAACTACGTTGTTAAATGATCAAATTTGCAACACATCGACCGAAGAAGTTCCAAGTCTAAACGTCGATGCACGCAACGCTGTAATATGCGTTGATGGGGATGATGCCACTGACCACGATCTATCATGGTGGCGCCGTTACCTCGCGGAAGGTGTGTCAGTATCACGCACCACAGGTGCAACCTGGGCAGCCATAGGTATTGCGTGCAGCGGATGGAACACAAGACCAAACTGGGAGTTCAAAGGTCCCTTTAAGACGCCACAGCCCTCAAAATCAGTGGACGAACCAGATAATGGGCGCCCAGCGGCGCCGCTGTTGCTCTTGTCGAGTCGATTTGATCCTGTGGCGCCGTTGGGCATGGCTCGCGATGTATCGAAGAGGCACCCCGGATCAGGTGTGTTAGTGCAAGAGACTTCTGGCCATTCCGCGTTGTTTTCTGGATCGTCTCTGTGTACCGCAAAGGTCGTGGCTGACTACTTTGATACCGGAGTGGTACCATTGGAGGAGAAGTCCTGCCAGGCTGGCACTGATCCATGGAAGGGTCAACTGAAGCCAGGTTCCAACTCTACTGTGAATCTCGAATATCTGCAGAAGCGGTGGGTAAGATAGGATCTTGAGAAGTCTCATTTTAGTTGCCGGCTGTTGCTGTAGAGGCGGTCGTTCCCATTGCCCAGATATGTATAAATAGACGAGCCCGTTTACAACACAATGATATGCAGCCCATGTAGCATGGTGCTGCAAAAAAGAATCGTTTAACAGCGGTTGCTACCGTGTTAAATTCAGCATTTCAAAAAAAGGTAAAATGCAAAAAAGAACTTCTTGAAGAAGCTGGCGGACTCTCCCGCCGGGAATTGAACCCGGGTCTCGAGCGTGACAAGCTCGCATACTGACCACTATACTACGGAAGATTGTTATTCCGACTCAATTGAGACGAAATCACATTCTGGTTGGGCCAGAATTGTAGTGTGAGCGCCAGTGGGGCTGATTATGCAGAGGGGAGGGCTTATTTTCTACTAAGAACTAAGCAAATGTGCGTCCTGGGTGGGACAACACAGTGGGAACCGAAAATCTATGCAACTGGCATTTGTTGCGCCACAGATGATGCTGATTTTGCATATTTTCGGCCAACCTGCAATAGAGAGTGGGCCCCGGACTTTAGCTGAAATTCTCCTTGCAGGGCTGTGGGGTGCGGAGAACATAATGTTGACGAAATACATGTAACTGGCGGAACCTGCGACAGAGGCCATGGTTGGGCCATTTTGAGCTACAGTCCTTCGGGATACTCAGTGGTGTGGTTTGCAGAGGGCTTTCCAAAAGAACCAAGATATTATAAAATGTGCAGGGCATGTATAGAAGTGTCGAGTCTCTGAGATTCAATATCATAGAGTTTTGCTTGCAATGAACGACTGTGTAACCTGTTATTTGATCAAATTCACATAGTCTTCTGGGACTTAACAAAAACATTCACGCAGTTAGGTCAATTGTGTGTCTTTCTGAGCAGTGCATCCATTTATCTACGCTGTGACAATACAATCTATCAAAATAGTTTACCTCTAGAGTCCAGGCACTAGATGTAGCATGCTTCAAGCACACAAACCTTGTGTGATGCCGCTCACTATTGTGCTGTTGCCTCCACGTTGGCGTCTAACGACTAAGTCGCCTACCGGCTACCGAGGCAGCAGACGCATGGTAGTGTCAGTAAATCATCCATAGATAAGACCAAATGATCTGTATCATCGGAAGTGAGAATAAAATGCATTCGAAGCTTACCGCAGGCCCCGATCGGGCTGGGGCTGGGGTAGTTGTAGGCTGCGGGTATAAGACACTAGTCCGAGGCACGGCAAAGATATAGCCGGTGAGCATATCAGTAAGAGCCAACACACCTCTGGCCACGCACTCAAAACATCTTCACTTTTTTTGTTGTCTTTTCAGTTTCTGCACATCGCAACCATGATTTACACAGGCCCAGGCGAAGTAGAGGTTCCGAAGCTGGATCTCCTCTCATACATCTTTGGTACGGCCCCCCGGAAGCTATACGACCTCAGCGGCTAACACAGACAAGACTCCCCTCATTGCAAATGTACCGATGACACGCCTGTGCACGCTGAAGCTCATGATCCCTCAAAGGTTCTAACCAGAGGAGATGTCCGCCGGCTCACAAAACAAATTGCCTATTTCCTGAGACACGCTTACGGGATTGGAGCCAATGGGCCGGATAAGGATGTTGTCGTGACAGTGTCTTCTGGCCAGCGCGCTTTAGCCTCGTTATTCTATGCCGTGTTGGCTGCTGAGGGAATTTATTCAGCCGCATCTCCCGCAGCAACGGCATCTGATCTCAAGCGACAGGCCTTAGATGGCCCGGGCAAGATCTTTGTTTGCAGCGCCGATGTCAAGGCAGTAGTTGCCGAGGCTGCTAAGGCTGCAGGAATGCCAAGGAAGAACGTCTTAGTTCTCGAGTCTTGGCCAGAGGTCAAACTCGCCAGCATTGACGGTGATGTGGTGTGTAGTTTCGACAAAACCCTGGATTGGAAGCCAGTAACGAATCCCGAAATCCTTGCCAACCGAACGGCCTGTATCCTATACTCTTCAGGCACCACAGGCCTTCCCAAGGGTAAGTACCCCACGCAGCCTTCAAAGCCCTCTGACTTACAACGTTAGGTGTCTGCATTTCCCATGAAAACCTCGTCGCGGAGAGCCATCTCAGCGGCGTGCTTAATCGCCCGGTCAGCCAAAGATGGGCTGCCGAGGGAAACCCATTCGAGAGACGCACCCTTGGCCACTTACCGGTCGCTCACGTTGCTGGTCTGCAGGGATACCTTGTCAACGAGATCGCAGAAGGGGGTATCGTCTATTGGATGCCTAAATTCAATTTCGATGAATTCCTCGATTACGTCGAAAAGCTCAAAATCACCTTCTTTTTCTCTGTCCCGCCTATTTACATCGGTATCGTCAAGCATCCCCGTGTCAAGGACCAATTTAAACACATGCGGTCATATTATTCCGGCGCAGCTCCTCTAGGCAAAGATATTCAACTTGCTGTGAGCAAGAAGGTTGGGGTTACCCTCACGCAGGTTTGGGGATTGAGCGAAACTTGCGGCACCGTGACAGTCACACCTCTGGACAGGACAGACACGGTCGGCAGTCTTAGTCCTCTAATGCCCAACATGCGCATGAGACTGGTTGACGAGGATGGAGAGGATGTCGCACCCGGCGAGCCTGGAGAGGCCTATCTCAAGGGGCCAGTGGTAACCAAGGGCTATCACAACAATGAAAAGGCCAACAAGGATGCTTTCACCGAAGATGGGTGGTTCAAGACAGGCGACATACTCAAGGTTGAACATGGTCTACTGTACATTGTTGATCGCAAAAAGGTAAGTTGCTACATGACGAATTTGGAAAACAGACTGACTTTGTAGGAACTCATCAAATACAAAGGCCTGCAAGTCGCGCCAGCCGAACTCGAAGGACTACTGGAATCACACGAGGCCGTTGCCGACGCAGCTGTCATTGGCGTTCCTCAGGATGACGATGAAGTTCCCCGGGCGTACGTCGTACTTACACCCAACGCCAAAGGTAAGGTTACGGGTGACGATATCGCCGAGTGGATCAAAGCCAAGGTCGCAAGACACAAATGGTTACGCGGGGGAGTTCACTTTATAGATGTCGTTCCTCGCAGTCCATCGGGCAAAATTCTCAGACGAGAGTTGCGTGATTTGGCAAAGAGGGCGAACAAGCTCTAGATGTACAATCAGTTCTATAGACTAAATAACACACCATATGTAGTGCAACTTTGGAGACTAAATTATACAGGAATTATTTCGCGCTGATACTCTCAAACTCGCATAACGCCAAACTTGCATAATACCAAACAGGATGGGGTAGCTCCGCGATGAATTGCTCCTTGCCAAAGTGCTTCCACATTTGGATGCGGGGAATGCGGGGAAGCGGGAGGAGTTGTCGGGAATCACCCGCCTGAAGTACATAGCCGTCAATGGCCTGATTATATATTACGAGCCTAGGATTGGCTCCGTTCCCCTCACCATAAATCAGGAAGCAGTTTGATGTCAATTACACCAAATTACCTCAAATCCAAAACTATATCAAAATATCTTTAGTCGCAAAATACCGCCAGCATGTCTGACAGCGCTCCCCTGGGTCAGGACTTTACCCGCAATGTCATCGACGCCATGGGTCCAAACACATCGCCTCGCCTGCGAACCGTCATGACAGCCTTGATTCAGCATGTTCATGACTTTGCGCGCGAGGTTGATTTGACCATGGATGAGTGGCTGGCTGGTGTCAACATGATCAACTGGGCTGGACAAATGAGCACAGATCGTCGCAATGAAGGCCAGCTCCTCTGCGACGTTATTGGACTTGAATCGTAAGCTGCTAGTACTGAATGATATGTATCAACACTGACAAGAAAGACTATGCGACGACATCACTGCTCGCGCTGCCGCAAAGGCTGGAAACCCGCCTACAGACTCTGCCATTCTCGGACCCTTCTGGCGTGCCGATGCTCCCACTCGGGAGAATGGCACAAACATCTCCACGAACACTCCTTCAGATGGTGAAATTGCCTTGATGCATGGCCAAGTGACAGATGCAGAGACTGGCGAACCACTACCAAATGCGACCGTAGATGTTTGGCAAGCTTCTACAAATGGTGAGTTCAGTGTGAACAAAGAAGGCGTCCCACTAACAATTGCAGGACTCTATGAGCAGCAAGACCCAGACCAAGTCGACCATAACCTTCGCGGGAAGTTTGTTACCGATGCCGAAGGCAAATACTCTTTCTACTGTCTGAGACCTACACCTTACCCCGTAAGTGATACGACACTTTTTCAAGCAAGACAGTGCTGACCTTTTAGGTTCCTGGCGATGGACCAGCTGGAAAGTTGCTCGACTTGATGGACAGACACCACTATCGCCCAGCCCACATTCATCTTATTGTAAGCACACCATAGTCGCTATATAAGCAGAGCAGAAAGTAATCTAATTGTTACAGGTCGAATCCAAGGGCCATACTTCACTCACTACGCAGATTTTCGACGAAAACTCAAACTACCTCAAAGATGATAGCGTGTTTGCTGTTAAGGATGGGCTCACAGTCCGCTTTGAACCCGTCAAGGATGACCCCAAGGCAACGTGGGACCTCGAGTACAATGTCAAGCTCTCAAAGGCTTGAATTTCTCAAGTATTTATCTGAACTGTAATTTAGCTACACAACTATTTTTCAATGATTCGGTCAGCCGTGAATTGCTCGATATCAATTGCAAAGTTTGTCCAGTTTCCACCACCCATTACAGTGATTGACTGACGCGTTCGATTCACTTGTCTTTGTCTTCTGAACTTCTTTTCAACATTTTTTTTAACTACTATCAAGATCTTAATTAACTTTTTATTATTGAATGGGCTATTTTACAAAGACTGGGTTACTGTCATATCAACTCCAACCGTTACGCCAGGCAATTTCAATCCGTATGGCAGTCCACGTACATATTTTCCAGAGTATTGTTCGCCTCGCTTAGCAGCAAGGACCTCTGCTATATCTTGGTACATGTCATAACTAATCAGTTAGCTTGGCTCTACTTCTGAAATGCGGATAACTTACGCGTTCATCTCCTCAATGGTCAGCTTCTTCTTCTCATCTTCGACCTTGTAAGTGGCCGTGCCAGTATTTTCCGAAAAGCCTAATGGTCAGCTTTGATCAAGTTGGTGCGTGAAGCAACCTACCAATTCTCTCGTTGATGTTGTAAGCAGCCTTGGCCGCAGCAGATTGGACCTTTGTCACTCTGGGTAGTCTGATTTCTTGATATACGCTGAGCGCCTCGTCAATGTCGCCGTTGAAGTGGTCCTTGTTGAAAACAATGCCTAGGGCTGCAGCATCTTCAATCGCCATACAGGCTCCCTGACTTTGGTGAGGCATCATCTGCTTCGTTAGCATTTATACAAGATATAAAGGCGGAATGTACGTACTGGATGTCCTGCGTCTCCGAGTAGGCAAACATTGCTCTTGTACAGATGAGGATACGGGTCGCTACACAGTCAGCGTCATTTCTTTCATTGCAAGTCAGAGTACTTACTGCATCCACAATCTCCATGGCTGAATCTCTACTCCAATAGCCAAATGGGCTTTGACCTGCGCATCTAATTCAGGGTATGGCGCGAGAAGCTCCTCAACTGGTCGACTCTCAGCACCCCAGCTTTGGTTTGTGTAATCACCCTGCTCACGAGGGAAGAAGCAGTAGTAAGAAAGCAGCTTGCCGCCATTGCAAGGTGACAGCACTATCTTATCCCATTTGCCTTCTTGCCCACCCCAATACTCAAGAGCATTGTGAACCGAATAGTCAACCAGGCCGAGCTTGACGGCATCTTGAGTACGCACATTGGCGTGCAAACAGCTGGAAGCAGCAGGTCGCTTGGCGGGACTGATGCCAATTTGTCCGCGCACAACAGATCCAATACCATCTGCTCCGATAATGACATCGTGATGCTCTGTGTTTCCGTTCTTGAAGTGAATAGTACTGCTTTCGAGATCAATTTTGTCGCACTGGATTTTGTCAGTAATATCCCCAAATGCTGGCCATGTCACTTACACCATAGTTGACTTTCAGCTCGACTGGTGTTCCTTTGCCTTCACCAAGCGCGCAGTCCTTCAACATGGCGTGCATGTATTGGCGGTGAAACATATTGTACACGAAACCCCATTTCTGTTCATAGTCGTCAAGATCGTAAACGCTGACAGGCTCGCCAGTCTTCCAGTCGCGGTTGATCAACTTCTCCAGTACGACGGGATCACCCTTGGCGACATCGACATCCCACTCGTGCAGCCAGCGAGTCCCGTTGGCAGCACAGGACACTGAAGCACCGACTTCGCCTGCAAAATCATTGCGTTCGTAAATGGTGACAAGATGGCCGGCTCGTCGCAGCGCAATACCAGCCGAAAGACCACCAATACCTCCTCCAATGACACCAATGTTGAGTTGTTCCCAAGGCATTTTGTTTAGACTGATAAGTCACTAAATCAATATGTTACTGTGATGATTGAGAAATGTGGAAGTCAAAGTCACATTATAAATATCTTGCTGCCACATTGCCAAAGAGCTGACCGTGTCGGATGCGTTGCAGTGCACTACCCGACGTGGCACTCAGCCAGCCACCACTCTGGATTACGCATGCCGAGGGCTGTAAAATGGAAAGTTATCCCACTGTAGCAAATCAAAACCATCCCAATTCTCTTCTGGTATGGTCGGCACATCCCATCCAAGCGCATCTGCAGAGTCGTCCGATTGCATGGGTGGATTTTCATTTCGATTGTTCAAAGTGAAGATCCGTTCCACTAAACGAGACTTGTTCCTCGGAACTGTACCACGGCGTTGCAATATGGACTTATCCAGAAGACCTAAAATATCCGAATAATGAGCGGCTTGTGGGCTCTGTAAGGCAAGAAAGTCGAGGACTTCTCTTGCCGATCGGAAGGTTGCTTCGGTTTCGTAGTCGGAATCCTTTTTGGCAAAAATGCTAAGCCCGACAATCAATCCAGCTGCAAAAACGAGGGCCCTATTCAATTAGCTTCCGTAGTATTTCGGATGAAGCAGCAACTTACTTCATGATGCACATGCTACCCAGCAAAATGCCCGCAGACTTGGCATCTGCACATGTTTGTATCAGCAACACTGCGGCGTCCAGACATGCTGTAGCTAGCTCCGACGGTTCTTGCGAATTGAGAGAAGCCACTAGTACGGGCCGTGTAACAACCGTTACGGCAAAATAGTACAAGCAAGAAACATGGATATTGCTTATAGTACTCTTTGAGTCGGATGAGGTCCGCAATCCACTTGGCAGCGAAGCGCTCCATCTCTCCATCTTGGACATAAAATTATTCACTGATGCTGCCGACGCCTTCCCTTCTCGGTAGAGTTTTTCTATGGCGTCATCAACAATGGAAAGTATTTGATATGATGCGACTATTGACGTTGTAGCAGGGTCGGTTGCCAGACTTTGGATCAGGGGAGTGATGTTAGAGCGCAGGTGGGAAGTCGCTGGTGGGCGTCCCAAGATGCTGCTGACCAACATATCGAGGATACAAAGACTCATCCAGACTTTCAATCTATCATGTGTCAGTCGCCGATCCAGCAAAGAAAATAGCGGCTTTTAGTACCTTATCGGATTCGACTGGCCGAATTCAGAGTGCAGGCCCAAAGACACAGCTGCTCTTGCGGCAATGCCCAAATACATGAAGGCGGTGTTCCTGCGGCATGCACCTAACAAGTAAAATGACATGAGCAAAAAGAGTCGCACCATATCCATGTCTGGATCTTCCAGCATTGTCGTGAACCCCTGCCTTTGGACTTCTCGAAAATATGCCCGCGCGGATGCGTCGTGTGATTTGCATTGCGCACCAATTGCAATGGCAATCATGACGGACGTGTTTGCAATGTTTGATGGATGCAGTTCCTGCCTGGCAAACACATCTAGAAATCCACCAGTCTGCAAGATTAGAGATTGTACTTCAAGAACATCGCATCTTAACTTACGGCAGCTTCAAATGTTGCGAGATAGGAAATTACATCTTCATCGCTCAATGAGACGGCGACATTATCTGTGATCGCAGGCTCCGTCTCAAACATACGGTCACTTTTCTCATTTTGCGTGAATTGAGAAGGACCAATTTGAGAAGCCACTGTATCCCTCACAACCTCAAGAAATGATAATGAAGCCGCTTCTCCAATATAGACTGAAATAATTAGCAGTTTCAACGGTGAAACCCCAAACAGGAACATACCTCGTTCTCCTCGCAAGTTCAATAACATGCGCGCATGAGATTCTCGTCCAATCTCCTCTTGCACTCCCCCAGCACTTGCCCCTCTGGAGCTCCCATTTGGCTTCAAAGAGCACTGCGATTCAATTCCTCGCCTCTTACAAGCCGTGCAGGGAACGGTACCGCTGCATCGCTTCTTGGACGCCCTGCAAAACGCACAAGCCTCTGCTGCTCGCCGCCTTTGGCTCGGATGCACTTTTGGTCGCGGCATAGCTCTCCAAACAGCATCTCCGACATGGCTATTGTCGGACAAACAATGCAAAGTGTCGGGTGAGGGTGCACTTATCCGCATTATATTTATGGGAACGCACCCGCTTGAGTGTGGGAGGGGCTGCGTCATGTGCGTTGCTTTGTGGCTTGCGGGTATTGCACTGATCGGCTACGGACCCTTGATGCTTCCCCAGGAACCTGGGGAAGTATCGGCAGCGTTCCGCGATTCAGTGCGTTTTAAGGAATCGGTTACCCCAGGCTGTATTTATCAGCGATAACTGCCGGCGAGTTTATTACGTATATAATAATTTTCTCCTCAATTGGTTTCTGTCTGTTATTCCAGCTTATACCATCATCTCGTACGTCTAGCCACTGTACATCTTATCACATCACATCACATCAATCAATATGAAGGGAAAGGTAGCGTTCGAAGAGGCTTTTGCACTCCCCCGTCTTCATGAAAAGACTCGTTGGTGGGCGTCGTTGTTCGCCGTCAACCCAGACAAGCACGCCCATGAAATGACAGATATTACCAAGACTCGCATTGAGTATATGGATAAGCACGGCGTGGGTTACACATTGCTGTCTTACACTGCTCCTGGTGTGCAGGACATTTTTGACCGCAAGGAAGCTGCTGCTCTTGCTACCGAGATTAACGACTACGTTGCAGGGGCTATCAAGCCTCACCCTGACAGATTCGGTGCATTGGCGTAAGTGACTCTATTGACACAACGATTAAACCACCAACTAACCCCCTTATAGCACCCTGTCTATGCACGACCCCAACGAAGCTGCTGCTGAATTGAAGCGATGTGTCAAAGATCTCGGCTTCAAAGGTGCTCTGGTCAATGATACACAACGTGCCGGCGCCGACGGCGACGACATGATCTTCTACGATAACCCATCCTGGGATGTCTTCTGGTCCACGGTTACAGAGCTTGATGTCCCCTTTTACTTGCACCCTCGCAACCCTACTGGTAGCATCCACGATAAGCTGTGGGCAGACAGAAAGTGGCTCATCGGTCCTCCACTCAGCTTTGCTCAAGGTGTCAGCTTGCATTTGCTGGGCATGGTTACCAACGGCGTATTTGACCGCCACCCAAAGCTGCAGGTTGTCATTGGTCACTTGGGAGAGCATCTGCCCTTTGATCTCTGGAGAATTAACCACTGGTTCGAGGATGTCAAGAAGCCATTAGGACTGGACTGCAAGAAGACCATTCGCGAGTACTTTGCTCAAAACATTTGGATTACCACCAGTGGTCATTTCTCAACCCCTACGTTGGAATACTGCATCACAGAGATGGGCGCTGATAGAATTTTGTTCTCCATCGACTACCCATTTGAGTCGTTTGGTGATGCTTGCGATTGGTACGATGGCGTTGAGCTGAAGGATCCTTCTCATGTGGCAAAGATTGGCCGAGACAATGCCAAGAAGTTGTTCAAGTTGGGCGCGTTTAAAGATTCAGAGTAGTGTTTGTATAGAATAATAAAAATTCACAGCATGAAGACAGTTTAGATACCGCTCAGACTAGAGTTTAGGTGTATGGAAATAATTATATTCGCTATTATTACTATTTGCTTTCTTTTACTTCTAGTTGCGCTGAATCTTTCCGCCGACGGGAAGGGCAACGACCTGCTCGTTGGTCAAGTAGCCACAGTCACCAACGGTGGCAGAACCATCCTTGTTCTCGGTCAGGCAGTTCTTGGAGTTGCCGTTGATCAAGTTACCACCCTGGGTGTGCACCCAGGCGTCGCTGTGGCAGCCGGAGTGGCGGGACAGGAGCTTGCCCTTGGCATCGACAATGCACTCGTTAGGGCGGAGGAGGGAGTTGATGTGGTCATCGTCACGGAGGACCCAGGTCTGGGCATCAGAGCCGTCGCAAGTAGCCCAGGTGACGGTACCAGAGGTGTTATCAGTCAAGCACTTCAGGGAGAAGGTGTTGAAGATGGTACCGGTGGGGGTAACAATGGGGTGGTCAGAACCTCCCATGCCGCCAGAGATACGGTAGACAGCGGTGCCGTGAGAAGCAACATCAGCGGCAGAGATGCCACCGGCGCTGATCTTGACCTTGGTGGACTTGCCAGACCAGAGGTCCTTGACGTTGAGCTCGGTGTTGGGGTCAATGCGAGCGGTGCGGATACCGAGCTTGGCCCAAGAGACGGTGGTGGAGGCGGTGGAAGCGCCCTTGTTGAGGATGGTCAAGAGACGGTCGCCGTTGGCCAAGCTCTTGGTGAGAACATCCCAGGTGGCGTCCTGGCTAGCAAAGGTAGCCTGCTCAATCAAAGTATCCTGATTGACGGCAATGAGGTCCTTGTTGGTAAGAAGCTCAATCTCCTCAGCAGTGAGGGCAGGGATATGAGCGGAGATGATGAGAGGAGCGGAGAAAGAAGACCACAAGGCCATCTGGCTCTTCTTCTCATCAAGAGTGAGGTTCTTGTTGTCGGTGATGAGGAAGTCGGGGTCGTTGAAGAAGTTCTTGTGCTGGAAACGAGCCAGACGAACATGCTGGCCGTAGTTGGTCATGACGCTGTTCCAAGCATTGCCCTTGGACTCGTAGTTGATGACGTCGTAGGAGTGACGGGCCAATTGACCGAAGTCAGAGGACCAGTTCATGACTGTGTACCAGTCAGTGAGGTTGTCGGCGCCGCAGAAGTAAGCGGGGGCGGAGTCGGAGAAGATCATGGTCTTGTCGAAAGCCTGGAGGAGATCGTGCCACTTCTTGTAAATGTCGTAGTACGCCTTCTCGGAATCACCAGGTACGTAGCATCCATCGAGCTTGAGATAGTCGAAACCCCAATCAGAGAAGGTCTTCATATCAAGCTCTTCGTAGTTGAGAGTACCAGGGTAACCGCCGCAAGACAAGGTACCGGAGTCACTGTAGATACCGGGGATAAAACCCTTGGATCTCATGTACTTGGTGAGCCAGGGAAGGCCCTTGGAGAACTTGACGGGATCCCAGACCATGGAGTCATTGTCGGCACGCTTGAGTGTGGACCAGGCATCGTCAAGGTTCAATCGGTTGTAGCCAGCGGCGAGCAGGCCATTCTTAGCCATGGCATCGGCTGCATCGATGAAAATAGTCTCGTTGATGTGGGTGGTGTAACGAGCCCAGTTGTTGAAACCCATGGGAGGGAGAGGAAGGTCTTGGAGGGGGTTGGAGGCCATAGCCAGGCCAGCAGAGGCCAAAACAACTTGAGTCTTCATGATGGCTTCTACAAGTTCCAATTGATGGAGTAGTTCAGTTGGAGGAGTATCACGAGATGAAGCCAGCACGAGAGGCGAACTCACCCATTTATGTATCGTCAACTTTTTTTTTCTCTCGTCTCCAAGTTACCCCAACTCCCAATGTCGCATGGCCGTTGCCGGAACGTCAATCTTTCAGGTGAGTGCACAGGAAAAGGATACGCGGTGGGTAGACGACGGGGATATCTCCAAATCAACCTTCCCCATTGGGCAAGGCATAGGCCATGCTCCTCCACACCATAGGCCAACTTTCACGGGCTTTGCGGGGGATCCCAGCCAAGCTCGGCCGTGAACAACAATCATGATCCGCCAAGGTACTCAACAAGGCAGAGCAAGGTCTACGGTGACCAATGATTCCAAGACGAAACGCCCCATCGTAACGTTGCAGCATGTCTGCAACGTAGTAAAAAGAGAGGGCCAAAGCCTCACTCAATCTGTGTCTAATCTCCATATCTCCAACTCATCTACCTTGTTCAAGTGGCAATTTGTTACGAAACAGATTCCACGCCTGCGTCCCCTCTGAAAGCCGCCAAAGCCGTAAGCCGACGGCTGCCCTCCGGTGCCGACGGGAGTCAGTGTCTGGGCAACGCCACCGAATCATATCGCCAAGGTGCATACAGTAGCATTATCGCATTATCATTTACACTTAAACTGCATCAACGTGTAGTTAGTCGTTGTCTAATCATAGATAGAGAGTCATGCTTCCTCTCATGCTTCTTATCAGCTTTATTTCGGTACCAAAACCTTGAAGTTTGCTCTTCTTCGCCACCCGACTAGTCCAGCGCAGAGTTTTAGCGAGAGCGCGCCCTGGTACCGAGCTCTGACCAAAGAGGTAAGGCTGAACCCGAGCAAAACTCTCGTGAACCAATGTTCTAGAGTCCTGGTCACAATTGTAACGAGGGCTTCAATAGTCTTAATAAACTCATGCGCGATGTAGCGTAACATTCCTCTGCATCCACTCTCCGAATCCACGCTGTTGTCACTTTCCAGGTTCTCCGCGCTTCAATTGATACGATTTTCAGTGTGCCGCGGCTACCTCATTCAGTGAGGAGGTGAAGCCAAGACGTAACCCAGGGTCCGCCCAGAGTAGCCGATTGATGCCGATCCTAGATCAAATGGGCAGCTCCCCAGCGCCTGCTCCACCACCTCCTCATTTCGTAGAGTTAGGACCATTGTCAAGCAAGCTGCAGCTGCAGCTAAAGTTGATGCGCGCCAATGATTTCATTCCGACCCCAGAAAATATTGTGTTCTGGAGGGGACAATAGACCCCGAGGTCATCTCCTCACTGCAACATCAACTCTGTCACTCTATGAAGCGTCGGATATGTTGCGCTAGTTTGAAAGATAGAAAAGATTGTTTAGCCCGCCAGTTGCTAGTTGTAAATTTGGGCGAAACCTACCATTGATTAACATAGCACCCACCGTGCTATTCTATTATTGTTAGCGTACGCTATGAAGCTTTCGCTCTGCGCATTGGCGGCTTTGGTCGCATCGACCACTGCGGCACCAACTAATGCGCCCAACACCTTTACCTACAATCGTACGGATTTCCTTCTCAATGGCCACCCGTACCAATTGCTGGGTGGTCAGATGGACCCTCAGCGCATCCCACAGCAGTACTGGGGCCAGCGCTTGAGAATGGCCAAGGCCATGGGCCTCAACACCATTTTCAGCTACATTTACTGGAACAACCTGGAACAAGCTCCAGGACAGTGGAACTTCAAAGAACGCAATGATATAGGTCACTTCATGAGCCTCGCTCAACGCGAAGGACTGCATGTTGTATTACGTCCCGGCCCCTATATATGTGGTGAGCGCGAATGGGGTGGCTTCCCTGGTTGGTTGAACCAGATTCCTGGGATGGCTGTGCGACAGAACAACAAGCCATTCCTCGATGCCTCCAGAAAGTATATCGAGCGTCTTTCTCAAGAGATTCAAAAGTACGAAATCAACAATGGTGGCCCCATTCTCATGACTCAGCTGGAGAACGAGTATGGTAGCTTTGGCAAAGACAAGGAATACCTGCAAGCCTTTGCTGATATGCTGCGCGCCAACTTCAAGACGTTCCTGTACACCAATGATGGTGGAGGTCAGAGCTACCTCGATGGCGGTACTCTTCATGGCGTTTTGGCAGAGACGGACGGAGGGCCCAAGGAGGGATTTGCCGCCCGCGACAAGTATGTCACCGACCAGACAATGCTGGGACCTCAACTCGATGGCGAGTATTACACCACATGGATTGATGCTTGGGGTTCCAACTACACTCACCAGATTAGCTCTGGTGATGAGGGGGCCATGAACCAAATCACGAGTGATCTTGATTGGATCATGGCTGGCAAGAACTCGTTCAGCTTGTACATGTTCCACGGTGGTACCAATTTTGGTTTCGAGAACGGAGGTATCTGGGTCAACAACGCTGCACAGATTGTCACCACCAGTTATGACTACGGCGCGCCTCTCGATGAGAGTGGCAGACCAACCGAGCTCTACTACAGAATTCGAGACACCATTGCCAAGCACGTTCCCAAGGGATCTATCCCCAAGGTTCCGGAGCCTCCCAAGTTGACTGAGGTTTCCGAGTTCAAGCTTGAGCCAGTTGCTGACTTCCTTGATACCCAGAAGGGGGCCTTGAAGAAGACTGCCACTTACCCCGCCACAATGGACTCTTTGGACCAGGTTGTTGGCTTTGTCCTCTACGAGCACGATGTTGCTGAGGACGCAGCTGGAAAGCTTGCTGTTGGAGATGAGCCCCGTGATCGTGTTCTTGTCTATGTCAACGGCAAGCGTGTCGGCGTCATTGATAGAATCTACCCTACGCCAGCCACTGTAAACATGTCCCTCAAGAAGGGCGACAAGCTCCAGCTTCTGGTGGAGAACATGGGACGCATCGACTATGGCCAGCGCCTCAAGGACCAGGTCAAGGGCATTGTTGGTAATGTCACGGTCAACAGCGGCAACGCCCTCCAGGGTTGGGATATGTACTCCATGCCATTGTCGAAGCTGCCTACTCTCCAGGGTAGCGGATACAAGGTTGAGGACAAGCAGACTCCTGTATTCTACAAGGGATCCTTCAAGCTGGCTCAAAATGCCAATGCTGACCTCAGCGGCGATACGTTCTTGTCGCTGCCCGCTGGCATCAAGGGCATCGTCTGGGTCAATGGCAGAATTATGGGCAAGTACTGGAAGATTGGCCCTCAGCAGCAACTGTACATCCCTGGATGCTACTTGGAGGCGAACAGAGATAACGAGGTTGTAGTCTTGGAGCTGGAGCCCGAGCCTAACACTCAGCTTGTGGGAGAAGGCATTGCTGTGCGAAAGTGGTTCAACCAGGCTGACCCGGATGCCCCCGAGACACAAGCTGCATGAAGAAACTCGTAATTCAATAGTAATAAATCAGAAATATAAACAGTATTAGGTTTTGACAGTTCAGCCCGCAGCTTGTTTGGTGTTGTTCACTGTCCGTGGCCGCATGAGTCACAGCGGCCAAGGCTGAACAGGGAAACACTTAGCGTGTTTTCCAGTGGACAGTTACAGGGGACCGTCCACTATAAACCTCGCACATCTCAGTCCCAAGAGCCGCCTCATCCTCATCTTCGTAGGTCGTCGCTGCAGCTACCTTGGATAGACAAAACAAAGTTACAATGGCCACTCCTACACATCATCCCATTTTTGGGGTTCATATGTCCGAATCAACCATTCAGAAAGTTATTGACATTTTCCCGGGCGCGAAACTACAAGCTATTCGAGAGCTTGACAAGGGAAAGTCGTACAACAACCGCATCTATTTCCTGACTATTTCTCGAAATGGACCAAGCTCTCTGTTCGACACTTCCAACGTTGAAGAGACGGAAATCGTCTTGAAAGTCAATGGCAAATACTTCGGCGCAGATAAAATTCAGAATGAAGTTGGGAGTCTAGGATTGATGCAGCAGTACTGCCCGAGCATCGCAACACCTCGAGTGTTAGCCTGGTCAGAGGATGGCGCACATATCACTGTCGCCAATCCAGAGCCAGACGAACCAAAATCGAAAGACATCACCGTTGAGACAAACGAAGGTGATGCCAGCCATGGTGGATGGATATTACTATCTCGTGTGCCAGGTGAAGCAGCATCGCGGTTCAACTTGGACGCAGACTCGATGAAGGACGTCATGTTGCAACTCGCCGACTTAGTAACCCAATGGCGCACCCAGATCCCACATCAAAAGTTCGTTGGGAACCTTCAACACGAGGCATCCAAAGCAGCATCGCAGATCAGTGTCAGAACCGGCATGAATGAGCTAAGCTTGGCCATCCGCGGCATCCTCCTCGACGGTATCACAGTCACCGAGCCGCTCTCTCGTCCGGACCAATACCACAAAATAAAAATTGAGAAAAAGATGAAAGAGCTCCAGGATAAGGAAACTTATGCCTTCAATAGACATCTTGTTCCCAAGCTTCAAGAATTTCTCACCAACACACTTCCCCGACTTCACATGACAGAAAGTGAAACAGATACACCTCGCTATGTTTTCACACACTATGATATATCTCCACGCAATGTTCTCATTTCAGAATCAAAGAAAATAACTGGCATTGTTGACTTTGAGTGGGCTGGTTTCTTTGATGGGCTTGACGAATTTCTCAATGATTACTCGGCGAATTTGGAAGATTGGGGAGAGGGACCATATGGGGCGTATCTTGAAAGACTAGAGCAGAACGGCATTAAGACGCCATTAAAAAGCATAGATCCAAAATCATGGGAGAACGCACGTTGCCTAGACAAGTTGCTTGAGCACATTGCCCCATGGTGGTTACCGGGCGGCAGAGAAGGCGCTGAGCTGGAGGCTGAACTTCAAAAAGCAGCGGACATCGTCACAGAAAGTATTGCAAAGCTGGAATCGAATTAAATAAGTAATAGACTTGTATTAATATATACGGCCTATTAACTATGCAGCTGGCACATACTACGTATTATGTACTGTGGTGTACGAGGACGACTTCACACTGGTGCACTCTCATGGTCGAGACAAGCCCGAGTGGCTTAAACCTCTCGCAGTCGTATCCACTAAATGGTTCACGCCTGTGTTTTCAATCATTTTCGCACAGATATCAAGCTTTCCAGTTGGTAGCAGGACCCTTGGGACGGTACTTGTAGCCAGGGAACTGGTCAAACAGGCCAATGTCGAACTTGCCAAGCTGGGGGCAGCTGAGCCCACCAAGGATAGGGCCGATGAACTTGTCGACAAGGTTGGTAACAGGGGAACTATCAAGAATACCCTTGTTGAGGAAATCAGGAATGGCCTGCTCGAGAAGGTTGAAAGCGAAGCAAGCAAAGTTGTTGCCATCAAACAAGTTCTTGACGTTGAAGACGCCACCTGTGAGGTCAGCGACGTCGAGACCGACGAAGGAGTTGGGCTTGCCAGTGTTACCACCGAACTTGAGAGTGCGGGGGTAGGCAAGGTACCCAATACCGACATCTAGACCGACGTCGGCGACGGTGTACTTGTTGTCGGAAGGACGGCGGTACCAGCGCTCGGGGACACGTTCTTGGCCACGCTCCCACTTGAAGGAACCAGGCTGGCCACTGACACCGAAGAAGGTCTTGAAGTTGTAGCCATCAAGGTAACCGCTGGGCTCCTCGGCGGAATGGTTGCTCATGAAGTTGATGACGAAGTTGTAGGCGGCAGGAACGACAACGACGGTGGAGAAGGCACCGGTGAAATAGTACGGGTTGTTGGCAATAGACTCATCCTGAACCTGCTCGAAATTTTGACGGAACTTATCACTAGTCACGTATTAGTACCGTGAAGCTACAGATGATTATGTATGAGACTTACAGAGTGTAACGGTCTTCCTTTCCACCAACAGCGTAGACACGTTCAAACTTGGTAATGTTCAGGGAGTGTGCATCACCATTGTTGAGGTAGGCATCGTTACGACCGATAGAGGCATCACCCTCGTAGTTGTTGTGAGAGTAAGACAGACCCTGACCAGTGCCAAGCAGAGCACCAACCAAAAGATCCTCAGGAAGAGGACCACCAATGGACCACACACCCTCCAAGATATTTCCGTCAATAGCAACAGCATAGGCGGCAAGAGCGGCAGCAAGCTCAGGCGACATGTTGTAAAGGGCACCGAGACCAGCAATGGTCTGCTCAATGGAAACAATACTGTCAAGTATTAGTACAAGATATACTAGTGTTTTTATTAGGGATGCAGTAGAAGAAACTTACCCATTACGAGGGAGGTAGCCGTGGTTGGCAGCAGCGTTAAGGCCAGGGCAAGGGCCACGGATATCACCAGGACCAGGAGAGGCATAGACATGCTCGCCGGTGACAGAAACAAGCTGGTCCTTCTCGTCGAAGGTAGTGCATGGAGTAGGGCCGCAGTTGGTCTGGGACTTGGATAGTCCAAGAGGATCCTGTTGGCGCATCTCAAGAAGATCGCGAGCAATTTTCATAGCCTGAGGGTTGTCCATCATAGAAGGCATGGCCATGGCAGAGCCAAAAGCGGCCGCCAAGACAAAAGCTGGCTTCATCTTGAAAAGATCTGAGATGTCTTTGAGATGTGGCTGTAAAAATTCAAAGAAACAGAGAAGAGTGGTTGTTGTGACTATAGATGATCGAGACCTCGAAGCGCACACACCAGACTTTATACCCGAGCACTGCCATCGTCGACTCTAGAATGATCTCCTATACCGCATCATTCAATACATTTCACTTTTTTTATTCGTCTTCTCTTAGCCAAATAATTTCTCGATTTTTTGCTAGTAGTCCCAGTCCCTCAAAGGCTAGTCTCGCTTAGACCCTGGTGTTCCGCATGAGGAGCGGTTGAGAGTGGATTGCGCCATAGGTCTGCGCATTGCGCACACCTCCTACTCGATGCTTCGACAACACACGACACAAGATGGTCCAATCAAATTGTGCCAATCAAAGATATCAGTCCAATGATTTACCCAGCTTCACCAAAAGCTGCACGGGATCGGGAACAACCGAGTGGATCCCCGGTTTTGACGGTTTGAGTACCGATATAGAATGGGGAAAGGCTAGTGTGTAGATGCAGTCGAGCCGTGCTACGCGTTTTTACTAGACTAAAGGCAGGTCGCCTGTTTCATACACACACATTTTAGCCGTTGAGAAGGGTTTCCTGGTCTATCTAGCGGTGTTGAGCCGTGTAATTAGGGGCCATGAGCCGCACCAACCCGTATTAAGAAACACATTTGACAAGGATACAACAATTCTGTTACTTCAATCATTCAAGCGGCTGAAAGATCCAATCAACAGACGAACAAATATCCCCATCTATGTTTAAGAGTCCCTTGCGACCCAAATTTGCTCCTGCGTCGGAGGTGCATGCAGCCGCTCTATGTCGTGCTGACCTCGATATATGATGTATGTAGAGGTCGCGCAGTCCTTTCAGATATTACCCTCCATTTCCTTGTTGCTTTTACTGCCAAATTATAAAATCACCTCATTTAGTACCGCTTCACATCATCAGGCGCTCATGAATTCCCTTACCCACGGCCAATCATGGTTGAGAAATTGAGGCATTACCCAGCCAAAGTATGGAGAGAAATCTCGATCCCCCGCGCTTCATCCCAAGCCTTGCAGCTCTTGTCCCATACATGGCTCTCTGGGGCATTTTCTCTGGGGCTAAAACAGTCTCGTGAGTTGATTTTGGAAGTACTTTGATCGACACCTTGCATCCTGGTGGGCTGGCTTGAATGCCACTGGAGCTGTCATCTCGCCTACAAACAGGCTAAGTCTTGTTATCACCGACTTGGCGTTCTAGGTCGGTCCGAGACAATAGTGAACATCTTTTCTTTTGTCTGCATCATCAAGCTAGCCATACCACTACTACCTGCTGTGCTGTAGCATCCATTCGTCCCACAGCTCTGTCCACAGATATCGACAGGGAGGGGCCTTTTCAGGTCGAATACCGCATAGATTGAGCAGTGCCGCGCCGACAAATGTCGGAAGCTTCAGTGATCATCGATCCAGATGCTTATACTGGATTGTATTGTAAGAGACAATACTACCATGTTCGTGGCTAAGTACATGGACAATTCGCAACTGTAGCACGATCAGCCATGCCGTGATGCTCAACTGCAAGGTCGACGAGCACGACCACCTGTTCGCCATACGCGTGCGAACGAACTCATAAGTCCGCGAGCAAGACACCGTCTCAGCTTGCTCCCTTTCTCAGTAACTTACATCGGATATCTTGAGTGGCTGGCAACACTGACTTACACGGTGGCTGCGTTGTGGAGTCATATCATCCCAACACACAACTCGCGCACAAACCGCATTATCCACAGACAGCTATTGCGTGCCCATACTAACCATTACTAAATCAGGACCATATTGCTCAAACCTGCTTCTTAAGTTCGGAACATGGCACATCCGAGAGTGATGGAAGAGTGTTTCGCTCTCACCCAGCCCTCTACACAGCCATGGTTGATCACTGTCGTCACTTCCACCACCATTCATGATCCGGCAATCAGGGTCCTGGATTCGACTTCAAGTGCCGTATGCGTATTGTCATGGCGTGCTGCCGATTCGGTATGAGAAGAAAATCTTTTCATTTTATTGTCTACTGTTTATGGGCCGAGATCGCTGGAGGGATATGTGCAGTGTTGTTCATGTTGATCGAGCGAGTGTGAGGAGGTGGGTTTAGGGCACGGTCCGGATGTATTTCGAGGAGCTTCGTCATTGATTACATTGTCCGAAAACCAGAAGCCGTTGGAAATACTGCTGTGGATGAGCATAATCCTCATGTTGGACTTGTCTGAGTCTATTGAGCAGAGCAAGTTTTACTCCTTCAGAGTCACTTCCAATATGTACTGTGGCTCACCACATCCCACAGGCTCGACAACTTGAGAAAAGCCCAGGTGCTTGTAAAACGTAACAAACGACGTGTTCTCCCCGCTCAGTGCGTCTTGCTGTCTGCCCCATTCCAACAGGAGCTTTCCAACTCTGCATCCATGGCTGCCATACCAGGGAAGTCGTCAGGCGTATATATATATTCTTTACCCATACTTTCAAAAGTAATTACAACGACGGTGCACTTCATTCATGTATAGAGCTACATTAATGAAGCTCACATGGAGATTGCCCTTTGACTGGAGACTTTGTGTAATAAGTACCAAAGCCACACCATGTAAGCGTTCAATGCGTGAAGAGGCTTGAAGATTGCATGCAGACCAACAACTGCGCCGCATTATTAGGAGATCCGAAACCCCTATTAAATTGTATCCTACATCTTTTCCAAAATAGTCCTTCTTCATTGCACCAGACTTTCTTAACCTTGTTTAAGCCTTCGCGGGCAAGATGACAAGTGAGCTACCCGGTATGCCTTGCGAATTTCTGCTACATGCGTTTAGGATTCAATTGTATTGATAGTGAGCCGAATTTTCAATAATTTCTAAATCGTATATTATAAGCAGTTTGTTTTACTGTATCTTACGCCTAAAAATCCCGTCTTAAATCTGCTGGGGTTGTACCGTTTGCAATGATGAGGCGGATTTCGACAACCAACACAAGAATATATTTCAGGCGCTTACGGCAAAACTAGGGCTTGCGTGGTTCGATTTTCAGTTCGTAATCTAAGCCTCCGTTTGTTGAAGGGACCTGGCAGCCGTGAAGAAGATGGCAATGGCAGGATAGATGCCGACTTGGAAGATAAGGGTTCGCAAGTAGCTGCCCTTGCGACTGGTGGTGGTGACGTAGAGGTAGTGGTAAATAGCTCTGCACCCAATGTGAATGAGCGTATAGTGGTTCATCTGAGCCACTGGGATCTTGGCCTGGATACCGAGGACCTACATATTGTTAGCGTCGTCGCATCTCTCCAAAGTGCACCAGTATTGAACGGGTCGTTTAACGCGTATAATAAAACACATACCACTGCAACGGCCCATACTGCCCACCACTCAAAGCCATTTTGCTGCGACGACTGTCCTCGCAGGATCATAGCCTCCAAGTCACTGAGCTTCTTGCCAGCCGCGGCCTTTGCATTGAGACGCGCGACAAACGCCCGTGGGTTCTCATTGGTCCATCCGCCTTGCACCTTGTTGGCCTCAGCCTTGAAGATGGTGTACCAGTGGGGGAGTGACGCTAGCAGCAGAGTGAGTGGCAATGAGGCGATGGAAAGGCTGGCCTCTCCGTTGGCGACGGCCTTGATGAAATCGAGCATGGCGACGAATTGGTTGTTTGGATGCACCCAATTGAGCTGTTGATGATCTTAGGTGAATTGACGCTCAGGAGAACTGTAGAAAAACAACTTTTGTTTATGCACTCCATATGTGATGTAATTGCCGACCTGGGCCTCGGCTCACGATTCACACTAGGATTGTACTGCGGAGAGGCCAAACATTAATATGGTTGATCCACTGTAGTTTATTATGAGGCTCACAGTGTGCCAGACGTTACTTAAATTGAGGAGATTCCCCTGTTCTTTTATTCACATTCAAACGCGGCATCGAGTACAGGTTGCTCTCTGTGTTGTATGCTCAATATTTAACAATCATTGACAAATGTGTTCAGTCCAGCGTCGCCGCTCCGAAATAAGAGTGTTAATTGTATCGTACTCAAGTCTTCCCCAGCTCTCAGCCTGAGACTACGCATTGTGTCCCGACCAAGCCCTGTGCTCGATATTGACTACCCGTGGCTAGTCAACACTAGTACCATTTTAAGATTGCGTCGTTCTTGGGCGTCGCCAGAGAACGCCATCCGGTATAAATCATGCACAGTGGTTTCATCAGCGGACCATCCCTCACCTGTCTAGATTATTTGCCGCGATGAATTATGTGGCGAAGCAGAAGTCTACGACTAGAGCGGGCGTCAGCTCGAATGTCCAACTCGATGCATAAAATAATTGCGACTTCGACACATCTACTATCCTAGCGTAAATAATTTAGTTACCTACTATTGGAACGAGTCGATCGGTCGCAGCGATGGCCCGCGACTTCTTCTCAGCGAGATACGCAATCATGCTAAGACTGATCACATTGCTCCAGTCGCTGCCAGTTATTTCTTCCACTGTCAAGCCCTCGTAGCCTCTGTCCTCGATGTCGACCAGACCCCGATCCACCAACAGCTTCACAGTATTACTGCAGCCATACTGTGCCGCAGAGTGCAGTGCATTTATCCAGTGTTTGGGCTGAAGGACCTTTTGCACATCGGTGTTATCCAAGATCACTTCCATTGTTTGAGGATGATTACACCTCGCTGCTTGTAAAATGAATGTGAGAGCACTCTCTTCCGGTGTAGTTTCAGGTGCTGAAGGATCAGTTCTGCCGTAGAGGTTGCTCGGGAGCCCAGTGGCTTTGTAAATGCTAGCCCCTGCATCTAGAAGCACTTTTATTGTGGCTGCACCACCACCCTCGCACGAGCTTTCATGGCCAGGGCGAACAGCTCTGTAAAGAGGAGCATGTCCATAGGAATCTTGAAGGTTTGGGTCTGCACCATACGAAAGCAACAGCTTCACCATTGGCGCTGACCTAGCCGCAGCAGCTTGACCCAGGGGTGTCCGATCCTGCAGACGGTTGTTGGCGTCAGCACCATTCTGGAGGAGCAGCGTTGCCGCAGGGTAGTGGATAACAGTACAGGCAGCTCCCAAGGCCGCATCAAAGTCGTCTGCACCGCAGTCCAAAAGTAATTGGGGGAGTTTGGTGGATGCCGTCAGCCGTCCAGCTTCTGGTAAAGGTTCGCTTCGTGAGACATGATGACTGTTGCCGTAATAGTTGGTAATTAACATCCAGAGAGATACATCTGTTATCTTTGATCCATTTCTGCTGATTTGTAGCGAGTCCTTGGACCATATATCCGCGCCTTTCTCAACCAAGTACGCCATCATGTTATCTCGAACCCTGTCAGATGCTATGGTCCTTGCTAACGAAATTGCTAGCTTTGGGGAGGATTCTGCTTTAGTCTGCGCACCCTTTTTAAGTAAGAAGTCGACTATCTCTATATTCCCTTTATTGATAGCGCAGATCAAAGGTGTGTGGCCAAGGTGATTTTGGCAGTTCACATCGGCTCCGTATTTGTCGACCAGCAATCTCACACAACTCATGGCACCAGCCATGCAGGCACGATGAAGCGGCTTTTCCGCACACGAGGCGAGAGGATCTGCGCCATGGTCCACGAGGAGCTGGAAGCCTGCTAACTGGTGCTCGCCGCTCACCTCAGGCCATGGCACATCGGCCAGGATATCATCAAGACCATACTTCGTTCTGTCTTTGGCCACGCCTTCTTCTAGAAGCAGCTTCAAGAGATCGATATTCCCATTACTCCAGGCATGCTTCAGTGGGCTCTTAACGTTGAAGGCACCGAAACCATCTCTTTTCACCCCCAGGCGCAAAACCAGCCTCACCAGGGCTAAATTGCCAGACTTACAAGCCGAGGATAGCAAGAGGCATGATCGTTCACCTGTAATAATATCTGTTGGGGGAAACTTGCAAAATATGAAGTTAACAGTGTCCATATCGCCACTCTCCAAAGCCCCGAAGCAAAAATGCTGGATGGTATACTTGTCATAACGCGGGAACTTTGATTTCTCGGTCCAGGAGAGAAGTAGGTTGAACAATTCGACGTTTCCGGCCGCACAGGCAGCGCGAAGATGAGTTTCGTATATCCAACGCCCGCCGCCGCAATCGTTGACGTCCGCGCCCTTGTGCAAGAGCATCCTGGCCATGCTCAAGACGTTCGGGTTATTCAAAACACAAACGTTATATAAGACCGAGTTTTCGCCATGTTGGTAAGTACCTTTACCATCTATGTCCAAACCAAGACGAATCAAAGCAGAAGCAACTTTGACATGCCCTTCCGTAGCACCTCGACAAACCTTATCTAAAAGCGCAACTTCATGGTCGCTCCAGCGATCAAGGTAAAAATGAGTATCGCGACCTAACAGCCACCAAAATACATCGTCGTAGCCATTGATAGCAGCCGTCTCGAAGCCCAAAGCACACATCATTGGGTCCATTGCTTCCAAGATCCTGCGGAAAGTCGCTTTATGTTTCGCCGCAAAATCAGCAGCCAGTCGGCCGTGACTCTCGACGTAGACAAGCTCTGGAAAACGTGTTATAAGCAGACCCGCGATATCTTCGTGTCCACATTGCGCTGCGAGATGCAGCGCCGTCTGGCACCGCTCATCCATCCACTCGCCATTCGCTCCAGCATCAAGCAGCTGCTGAACTAGATGCAGATGTCCAGCCGCAGCCGCGCCGAGCAATGGGGTAGTTTCTTGATTGAGTAACAGTTTGCCCGATTCCGTATTTGGTTTTAGAACTTCGACAAAGTCGCCGTAAATCGCATCGACGTCTGAACCAGCTTCCAAGGCCAACTCGGCAGTGGACGCTTCGCCGTGGAGGCATGCCCAAACCAATGCGCGCGGTAAATCAGACTTTGCGTCAAGTTTGTATAGAGCCTTGTTAACATGGCCATAAAAATGACTATTGACGCGTACTAGAGACGAAACGTCGCGTAAACGCGTTGTGTAGGCCACGATGTGCAGGAGTAGCTCCTGCGCAAGGCTTGAAAGCGTGGGCGGCGACATGTTGTTTCAGGCCTCAACTTGACTGCGTGTTGATTTGTCCTGGATGCAGTGCAGTACTTGAGAATTCTGCGCATTTAAAATTGCGTGGGTTGCCCAACAGGCACACTTGGGCATGACAATGAAAGGGTAAGCCTAGTGGCGTGTGGAACGTCACGACAAAAGCCAATTTTGCTTAATAGCGCCATGCGCCGAATTAATCTTGTAAATTATAAAATAAATGTGCCGCTACCCATTAGGCCGATTGGTATTGATAGCTTCAAAATAGTCGAGAATATTCCATCTATTGCCTCTAGTCTATGTATGTTTAGAGTATCTATCTTTGTCTAGTATGTGTGTCATATCTTCAATTAAAATTCACCATCAATCCAATCCTTTTTAATCTGCTGCATCCAATCATCAAACTCCTCCAGCAATCCGTTAGTATATAATATCTGTCCAGTGTGTAGCCACTTGGAAAGCGGCGGAATCGTGAGCCACTCATGGTCGCTACGGCACCAAATCTGAGGTTGATGATCACTCGTCTTGTTGTTAGGCTGCTGAATGACGTTCTTCAAACACCTCATACAGAAGCAATCCATGCAAAGCTTGCAGATCACAAACTCCTCTGAAGATGTGATGTTGTTCAGACACTGTTCACAATTTCTGTCTGCTGACAAAACAGTTGGCAGCTTTGGCTCGAGTCGTTCCAGTACTGGTGACTCTGACTGTGTCGAGATGAATGAGGCATTGGGGTCGACTTTGCGCATCGAATGTGCCAACCCTGTGGCATGGGTTTCATCATTTGCAGCCAGCAATGCCCACAGGAGATTGTCAAGAGCGAACTCGTCATTGAGCGGCTCGGTGTCTAACAATAAATCCATACTGTCTTGCACCAGTCCTGAAAGCATCTGTTTTGCTTCGGGAATTCTGCCTTGAAGTCTGTAGAATAATCCTAGATAAATAGCAGCTGTGTTGACATCAGATCCTCTAATGTTCGCAGGAGTGTCGATGTTTCGATGGTCGCTCTGCTTCTTCTGAATCACTTCCAATCGCCCCAGCCATTCTGCAGCCTCAGTTGTATTGAGTCCAGCATGAAGCAGCTTCTGTTTGTAGAGGCTAGCCAGTTGCTGGAAGGAGAGAGCATGTCCCCTTCTTACCATCAAGTTGCCTCGTGCCCGGTATTCGATGAGAGATATTTGTTCAAATACATCAATCGCATCATCCAGCTGGTAGCTGTATGTGCAAGTCGCTCCATAAGCGAGTCGCAGGTACAAAATAACCACAGGATCACGCAGATCATGCGCAGCAGCGATGGCCGACTCAATAGTATCGAGGAGAAATTCTGTCCTGTCTGTCTTGCTGGCAGCTCTAGGAATCCAGTCCAAAATCAAGTGTTTATTGTACTGGTTCAATAATAGCTCAACCAGACGACTCTGTCCCTTTGTATGCTTAGTTAGCTGCAAGGAAATTTCTTGTAGCAGTTTCATGACGTCGTGGTGTCGATTCTCGCGTGAAAGAGCCTCTAGGTATCCGATTTCGGACTCAAAAAGCTCGCTGGGGTTCAGCTCAACGGTAGCAGCTGCATTGATAGCCTTGATGTAGTAGTCAAAAGCGTCTTCGACTTGAAATGTGCGGTAGTAACACTGGGCGACCAGGTAATAGTCTTTGTACAAGCGCCATCTACTGCGCCCAAGAGCCTCCCCTTGGAACTTTTGGTCTGCCAAACTCTTCTCCTCTATTGATACGCATTCAAGAGCAGGTGCAAGAGCCTCTTCATACTGGCCATCTTTCGTAAGGCAGTAGGCAATTCGTCCGAGTGCTTGTTGACGGTTGCCGTCCATTTCCAGAGATCTTTTGTAATACTCTAGGGCTTTGCCATGTTTCCCAAGAGATAAATATGTGCTTCCGACTCGGCGGTTCCAGTAGCCAGTTTCTTTAAAGGCAGCCCACTTCACAGCAGTATCTACTCGTTTATCTAGGGAAACTTCAAGCCAATGAGAACGTGCATGGGACGCGCTATATCCAGACTCCATGAGTGCAATGCTTTGTACGACGTCAAAGCAGAACACGGTGGGAATGTAGTTTTCGTAGCTGTCCGAGACCCAAGCTTCCGCATAGAGTCTACCAATACGTTCGCAAACTTTCCACGTCTTTGAGTCAAGCCCAGCGGCAAATTCTTTTGCGGGCTCGCTGAGATTAGCGATGATATCGGCGTCACTAAACCAGCGCAGAATTCCTTTCAAGTTTCTGTCGGTCAAGACTTCCAATCCCTCATTATTTTTTTTGTACAAAATCGTCCAATCCAAAATAACCGCGTCTTCGTTTAACATTTTGTAAAGCTTCATACCCAGCTCCCTTTTGTCTTCTGCAGCCACTAACGAGGGATCAAGACACGCTAGATGTTCTTGCCAGTACCAGGCTGCATATTGCTTTATCGCTTTGCGGCCGGATCCTAAGTTGTATGAATCAAACCACTCCAGATCAGTAAAAATGTTGAGACATGTCTTGATCACATGCAGGCGCGCATTAACAATGTCAAACTGTATGCGACAGGTAGACTTTTGTTGGTCGCCTTTCCCATCAGATGAGAGGTTCATAAAGTATTCGCGGACTGTTGTGTGGAAGAAGGTCACAAACGTGGTGGACTTCTTGGATCGATACTCTAAATCTTGGCCGGAAGCCATCAAATCAATACTTCTTGTTGGGCTGTGGATGGTAGCCGATCCGCGTCTGCTACTAGACGATATTGTCGATGCGCTTGAATTGCGCGCGTGAACGGCGTGACGCAACGGGCTAAGTCCTCTGTCTGAAATTGCACCGCTGATACTAGCCCTCCCCTCTGGGCTGATGCGTGACGTGGGACTTCCGTCTGTGGGAAGATCTCTCCGCTTTCGCTCAAAGTCTTTGATAAGGTCGTCGGTGGTCAGGCCATCCTCTCTCTCTAGCTCGAAGAAACAAGCGTATTGATTGCGCAGTGTCTCTTCCAATCTGAATGGGGAGTCGCCGAAATGCAGTACAAGCGCAGCCTCCAACTGTTCGAGAGTGAAAGCCTCTTCAGCACAGGCAATCCATCGCAGCATTTCATTGAGATCCTCGGCCTCTTCGTCTGAGATTGTAGCCGACACGCTCTCAATAGTCTGCTCCAGCATGCCGTTTACTTCTTTGGGATAAGTCTCGAGACTTTTAAGAATAGACCGAGGATGTCTTTTTCGGTTCACTTCGGCAAGCATGAATTTGGCCAAGATGAAGAGCCCATCAACTCGCTTCTGCATAAGACTAATAACTTTGTCCCTGAAATCTGGGGTGGTCTGATTAAGAATACGTGACTGCCGCACACCGCGGGCGATGAAGGCAGAGACATCCTGTTCGCTTCGATCCGGTGTGATTTGGATTGTAGTCAAGGTGCCATTGGAACCTCGATCCAGAGCTGCTGTTATCGTCTCGGACATGTATGATCGTCCAACCAAAGCAAACTGGAATGGTCTGTTGGACAAAGAGTCAGGGCTTTCGTTCCCAGGTTCTAGTTCAAAGAGTAACTCTGATATCTCATCTGCATCTGCCTCATCGATTCCATCAAGGAAGATAAAGGTTTTGTTGACAGGTTGGATAATTTTAGTAGATTCGAGGGCTGAAGAAGCAGGCCTAGCAGTCTTGATAGGGTCGACAGTTTTGGTAGAGTCGATGCTTTTCATAGATTCAGCAGCTGAAATAGACTCAATATGTCTAAAAGGTTCAACTAGAAGTTTTCTAAAGGCACTGGAAACAGTGCGGATGTCGTCTGACGTACAACTGCTCTTCATCAGAGCTTTTGCGTATCGCACATCGGTCTCGCTGATTTGGTAGGCAATATCGCGAATTGCTTGGACCACAGATCTCGTTTCAGGGTTATTCTCTCGAAAGAAGAAATAGGCAATCCGCGGTAGATTTTCCACGCCCCAAGACACCAGATTTGCTGTGAGGAATGATTTGCCAGTGCCTGGGCTGCCGCTAACCCACAGATACCGCTTTTCTCCCGCGATCCAAGATTGCAAGGTTTCATCCTGAAGCAACCATTCGCCTGTACCGGACACCCGAGATTTGGCAAAGGCTGAGAAGAAGTCTCCGGGGAATGGCGATGGCTTTAATACAGTCTTGAGCTTTTCGCGTCTTGCCATATCAACTTGGCCGTAGTGGTCAAATCTGAGGGTTTGCAGGCTCTCATTGACTTGATTAATGATGTCTTCCACCCGGTCGGTCTTGTTGTTGAGCTGAGAGACACTACCATAGGTTTCTGCTATGATCAAGCGCTCCTCGGCAAGTATGAGGGTTTTCATTTTTTCTAGGGCTGATTGCACTGGGCCCTCTGAGCCCACAAGCTTCTTGAAATAGGCCTTGATGCGGCCACGTCGGACTTCTTGGGTTGCAATGACGAAGACTTCAAACACGGCTGCAAGAATGGTTGTGAGCTTTTGCCGTAGAAACGTAGACATCTCATGTTGAACATAGACATTGAAGCGCGTTGTGAAGTCCTGTATATATTAGCATATTGCACAAGCTTAGTATCGCACGCGTTGAGTCCACCTCGGGGAATAACGTACCTTAACCTGGTCGAAGAGCTCTTCGATAGTGTCATACATGGATGACACGTTGTGAGCTGCACCCACGAGATATAGCACTGCCGCAAAGATATTTTGCGCTGGTGGAAAAGCCTCAGAGGCAGGACCAGAGGCCATCTCACCAATCAGCTCAACAGGCATGAGGGCCATGCTCATAACCTTGAAGACATTGTGGCGCTTCTCTCTAAAGCGATCAAACTGTTCATTGCGTGCGTTTATCTCGGTGATTAAATCGTTCACGGACTTCATAGGCGGCTTATTGAAGTCATCGAGACTATTTCCCGAGGAATCAGAATACTGTTTGGCCGCATCCGCGACAATGGCCGCAAACTGGGCTTCCATGGCGGTGTAACCTAGCGCAAGAAATTGTGTAGATTAGATCTGGAACATGTTCAACAAAGAACAAGCTACCGGTACTTGGCGAAATATGAAAATAAACACCGACAACAAAGGGGCGGGGAGGATGCGATATTTGTCTACAAAGAGAGCGAGGCGAGCCGAAAGGGCGAAACAGTCAGGTGATGGTGGTTATGATGATACTGATGACTCTTGTGTCGAAGAAAGTGGTCAACTGGAGTAATTAACCGCTGAGAAAGGTCCATTCTCCATTCAAACGTTTATTTTTTAGGGGTAAATTGAGATATTCCCAGCACAAAGACGAAACGAATTAGCGCAAGCAGGGCTGACGACCCCCATGTCGAAAGCCCTGCGCCTCACAAACGATGCTGTGGGGTTGCATCTGGAGTGGAGAGGAGAGTGAGCTGACAGGGCGGACTATGCGTATTAGCGATGGAAATTACGACGCACCGCTTTGTAATGGACCAGGCAGGGTCATTCATTTGCAGATGCAAAGGGTTGCAGGTGGCAGTGAAGCGGTAGGGACGGTGATGTCGGGGATTGTTAGTGGTGGCGGTTAGTGGAGTGTAGGCGGCACGGGACGGCGGGTGACAGTGGCGACGGTTGCAGTTAGTGGACACACGGCACTGCACTTACAGTGGACGATGACGCTGGACTGGGAGCCTGCTGAAGAGCCTGCGGGTGAGGCGGAATGTGAGGAAATGCGTCATTGTGCGTGGCAACCAAGGTGCACCTGACATTGGAAAGCAGAATGAATAATAGTGAAAATTACAATACAATCAACGTCACATTCCCATAACGCAAGATCAAGTATTTTCCCCAACGTGCGTTGAAAGACGAGAGCAGCCTTATACCGTGCCACTAACACCAAGGCTACAGAAGCCACAGTGTCTCCGGGGCCAGCGCCAGACTCCCTCAGTGGAGCGTCTGCCTAGAATCCCCTCGACTAGCGCCATCGACACGGGGGAATGCATCCTGTCACCCAAATCCAACATCTGCATTCACGTCCTCCGTCGCTTCCATTCACGATTCCATCCCTCACTGCCGTCGGCATTGTTGTTTGACCCGGTTTTCCAGGCAGAACATGCGCCGCTTTCCCTCTTCCAGACAAATGGCGCTTCGTGTAGAACCCGAGAAGCGCCATCCGCTGCTTGTCCAGGTCGAATGAAGCCACCAAAGAAGCTAATTCACTGGAGCTGAAATCATCACTCTGTAAACCAGAAAACTTGGCTTGAAGCTGAATTCATCTTGAGACGGTCTAAAAATATAAAGAGAGCAATCATTCCTTCATTTGAGCTGACTCAATCATCATCAGCCATCATCTTATCTCTAAGCTATCAACTTACTTCCTAACTATATCTCACCATGCCTCGCTTCATGTTCCTCATCAAGGCCGACAAAATGGCCGAAGGCGACATCAAAGACATGCCCACCGAGATCTTCGAGGAGATGGGCAAGTACAATGAAGCCCTTAACGCTGCCGGTGTGCTTCTTGACGCTGCCGGCTTTGCTCCCACCAAGCTTGACGCCTATCGCATCAAGTATTCCGGCTCTGGAGAGCCTCAGGTACAGCCTGGCCCTTTTGACGTCGAGGCCGAAGCCCACGTCTGCGGGTACTGGATTGTCAAAACCAAGGACGCCGACGAGGCTCTGTCCTGGGCCAAGAAGATCCCATTCAGGGGCGGCGAGCTCGTCGTTCGCAGAATTGGGGATACTGCTGACATTGAATGTCTCCCTGCAGAGTTGAAGGAGAAGGAAAATAAGATTTTTGCAGAGGCAGCGGCCAGAGCCAAGCAGTAGCTTTGAACAAAGTTCACCAAGCGGTTTTTTGTTAGTCTTTTTAGGACAATTATTTGCAACCATTTTGTTCAATTTCTATTCACATATTGTTGCACGGCACTCCCATTCCTCCGTCTTACAGTGACCATGCTTGTTGCAGGCGAATTTTGCATTCGGCGCCTTCTGTAAACAGTGAAATGCCCTCAAATTAGTTTAGCTTCATCTCGTTGGCCCAATCAAAAGTCCGTGTTCGCATTTGGCGGCGTGGTGACTTGGCCAGGCTGCCCAGCATCAAATTTATCGCTGAGGCAAAGCTAGCTGCAATTCACGGCTGAATCACCAACTACAAAACATATATAAGAAAACCGTTCCACCACCGGTATGCTCTTTCTATCATTCTCTTTACCTATCCTCTTTTCTTGAAAGTTTCCGTGTCTTTGTTTGGTCCGTCTTCATGCGCGTCACTAACATCCTCCCCAGCGCCTTGATGTTACTCGCCACCGATATCATGGCAGCCAAGTCTAAACCTACCAAGTTCGGTTTCATCTTATACGATGGTGTCCTAGTCCTCGACGCCTACGGAACTCTGGATACTCTATTTCCATTGTCTCTATCATCCCCCCATTGAATTATTCATCATCGCTGGCTCAATGGACCCCGTGGCTTCCAAGCCCAAGCAATTCCCCAACAGTATCGGCTCACAGTTCCTTCCTACTCACACATTCGAGACTGCTCCCGAGGATATCGAGGTACCTCTAGTCCCCGGTGGTGTTGGAGCTCGCGACTTGGAGGCTACTCAGCCAACAGCGGATTTCATTCGGACACGGTACCCCAATCTGAAGTACCTGCTCACTGTGTGCACTGGCTCTGCTATCACTGCACGAACTGGCATCTTGGACGGGAAGAATGCCACTACGAACAACCGTGCTTGGGATTGGGTGAGTTTCCTTGCCATGGCTGCTTGTAGCGATACTAACTCGAGTAGGCTATCAGCCAAGGTCCAAACGTGAACTGGGTCCGAAAGGCTCGATGGGTTACCGACGGAAATACTTACACATCTTCTGGGGTATCTGCTGGCATGGATATGTTTTATGCTTTTTTGAAAGATGTATATGGCCAGGAAATAGCAGATACAGTTGCCACTGGACAGGAGTATATCCGCAACACCGATCCTAACGACGACCCTTTCGCTCCGAAGGATACTTAGGCCACTTTGAGTTTTGCACAATGTTTGTTACAGTTGTTATCATTGCAAAAATAAAGCCCCTTAGGATACAAATAGTCATCACTGAGTATATGTACACGATACAGGCTGCTTAACTTCAATCGTTCTGGCAGATAATCCCAAGCAACCTTCGTTACCAGCAGGATCATCACCACCGGTGAACAACCAAAGCGCCCAAGATTTGTCCTCATTAGGGCAAGCAATCAGATCCTCTCCATGAAAGTGCAAGTTTCCCCACTGGTCCGTAACCCATCCCTTCGTCTCTGCATAGCGAGGCTCGCTTTGCCCGCCGGTCGTGTAACCAATCTTGCCTTGGCCTATAGTTATTAGCTTCACTACGTCGCAGTTCCAGGCGAATGCTTACCCATCCCAGAGCGATCAACGTAGACCTTCTGTTCAGCTCCAGATCCGAAGAGATACAGCTCGTCTCCGCGAATTGAAAAGGTTGCAACTCCGTGGTTGTCACTCCCATCTGCACAGGAAGCATTTTGTTCGTTATAGTTAAGATAGAGATTGCCGAGGGCTGCGCTGGCTGAAGCAAAATGGATGGGGCTGGCGCTACGGAGAGCCATGATGTTGAAAGGCTTATTGGTAGCAGAGGTGGGAGCAGCGATTGCCGTGCCTGCAAAGAGGACAGTTATAAGTCTCATTATGGCGTGCGATGTCGAGTATTGGATAAGATAATACAGGATAATTGAGTGTGGCCTCGTTCTGATGTTGGCCAAAGTCGTAAAGAATACATGGCTCTGTATATGAACAACGTCGTGTATTTATGTTGATTGTATAAACATAAAATCTTGTTTCAACTCCACCCCTGCCAGGATCGTCAGGATGCCGCACCACCAACAAACGAGCCAAGACGTTATACGATGGCTGAGATGGGCTGTGCAAGTGCCATTAGTGCTGATCGAATCAAGGGTGCAGTTTGAAATGACGTTCGGTAGCGCAATAATCCCAGACATCGTCTTACCAATTTAAGCGACTGACATCAGAACAACCACGCGATGTCGCGTTGGGTAGAGTTGCAATGGGCTGAAGGATGGGGACATGTTCAGCCGCAACTCGTATTTGCGAAACGACGTGAAATTGTATGCTATGAAATGTATTCTATTGTTGAAATGCTACATGATGTAAAAAAGTCTTTGCAAATTAGAGAGAAATATGAATGTTAAGAATGACGCTGTTCGTAAATCGTTCAAGTCGTACTACTTTAGCCCCCATGTGAGCACGCGGGTCACCATCACTGTGACTCTTCGGCCGCCTCCTGAACCTGCTGATTGGAAAGTCTGGGGTTTCGTAACAGGAGCGCAAACCCAATCATGGGGATGCAAATAGCGAGTCCTGCTACGCAAAGCAGTCGCTGTACACGGCAATACGCCAAGATCATGGCATCTCGCACAGCGGATCCCACAGCAAAATCCTTGATCGCCTCAAATGGGTTGTTGTAAATAAATTCAGCCAGCTCCTCGTCGGGTTGGAAACTGAGCTGTGCTTTAAGGGCAGGGTATAGTGTCTGTGTCCAAATGGCTCCGGCAAGACAAGTTCCTAATGCGCTTCCTACGTTGTAAAACGACAGGTACAGACCAGTGAGGATGGCTACATGGTCGCGTGACGCAGAGGCTTGAATCGAAGCTTGTGTTGGGTATGCAAACAATCCACCGGCCATTCCGAGCATGATCTGGGCACAGACAATGCCAACTCTCATACGGTCGTTTGCTCCTCCGTTGAAGTAAGCGAGGAGCACAAACGTGCCTAGGAAAGCGAGTGTGCCGAGGACGATGATGTGCTTCAGGCGGCGAATTCTGTAGACAATCAGACCTACGAGGACGCCGCTGACGACACCAAAGAAGGAGTAGAATGATAAGATGCGCGTGGCTGTCTCTATGGAGAAATCAAATGCGACGACCAGCACAGTGTACAGATATGTGCCCTGTGTGTACCAGGCAAAGTTGAGGAGACTTCGTACTGCGAGGGCAGCCCACACTCCTCGGTCTTTGAGTAAGTGGAATGGAACCATTGGTGTCTTGGCTTGCGTCTTTTCCCAGTACAAGAATAGGGGAACGCAAAGGAGGCCGATGATTAAAGGCGAGAGAACCTTGGCGTCTTTCCAGTGAGATACAGTGCCGCCAGCTACTGTCAGCGGTGCAAGAATAAGACTGAAAGCGGCAACTAGGATTGCCAGTCCAACTACATCGAGTTCATCAAGGAAATCCGACACGCTCCATGAGACAGCCTGTTGACTACTTTTGGTGCGATTGACACGACGCTCGACAGTGTATAATGTGATGAGCAGCGGCAAGGAGGCAATAGGATAAATGATGCACCACATTCCAATACCCCAGCGCCAAGTCGTAACCTCTAAAACAGCAGAAGTGACGGTCCCGCTCAGCCAGGCATTAATGATGAACGGCAGCGCAGGAACATAGCTGAAGAAGACCCGCGCTCTCATCGACGAGAAGTCTGCAACTAGAATCTCCATCAACAGCACAATAGCCGTGTATCCAATCTGATAAACAATGCCGCCGGCACAGAAAGCGTATACTGAGACGGCAGTGGACTCTATCGCCATACCAACGACATAAAACAGTGTCGCCACCACGATGACCTCAAATCGGCCGAAAACATCCGCAACCTTGGCCGCCGTCGGCTGAATGACCACTGCGACAACACTGCGCAACACATTGATTGTCGATAAATACGAATGCAAGTTGAAGCTGGAAGTAGCGTATGGCTGATACGCCGACCGGACCTGACCCTCCAAGCCATACGCATATCCAACCAAGAAAATGCCTATAAATAGACTGATGCGCTCGCCGGCAGAGATCTGTGCCGCAACGGCATCCATACGAGTAGCTCCAGACACATTTCGAATATCGACTCCCTCTTCTCTTTCGTCTATCGATCGCTCATTCACAGCATCCAGCAAAGGCTCTGTTTCCGTCTCCCGTCTTTGCCCCATTGCTGGAAGCCTAGTGCGTCATAAAAAAGTGCAGCTGACCACCGCTCGCTCCGGTGCGACGAATTCACGCCTCAACAGTCCAGCCTCAGCAACGACGACAGTACCATGGGATAGAAAATTGGCCAAAATTGTATGCAAATGTATGAAGTAATAGGAGGGCAGTTAACGTCGCACAAGAAGAAATAAGGAGCAAAGTTACCACCTGTCAGCGCTGCTGAAGTCGTGGCGAGATAAGATGGATCAGATAAGATTTGCTGATGAGTTTAAGGACAGTACGTTATTAGCGCAGCGGGAGTGAATGCTACGACGGCGGGGACCCCGCTAGACTTTATTATTAATGATTTGCCCACTGTTCACTTGCTTTAGGTAAGGGAAATTTAGGTATGTTCTAGGGTGTCAGCTGGTGCTAGGCCTTGGCTAACATTGCTGGCATTGCGTCTCCGCCCGTAATAAGCCGACTACGGCCGAGTGAGCACATGATGTTTCAGAGGCGGCAGAGTCACAATACTGAGTTACTGTGGAAATGGTGGCAGTATTCGTGCAGCGGCAAAATGAAATCGATGCTGTAAAATGGGGAATTGTATGTGCTGGTCTCCCGAAAGGCTCCGGACGGAATCAACATCGGGCGAGGTGTGTTTTGCTACCCGATCATCCGACCCTGTAGGCTTAACTTACGGCTATTCCTGTGTTGCTTCCATTCCCAAGATCGATACATGTGCTAATATCATGTTAAATTCACTTGAAATACGCTCAAATTCCCCATCACTTCAAACAGCCCAGGATGCGACGGGATGTGGGTATTGAGACCTGTAAAAAAGCCCAAACAAGTTAACCCGCCCGGAGGTCTTTACAAGGGTGTGGATATGTTAATTCACGATGTGGGTAGTCGCATATTGTCTCAATTAATTTTTGCATGTTTGTCGTATTTATTCATTATAAGGAATCCATTGATGATCAGCCCCGATCAGTTACTAATGTTGCACCCTTACATCCTGTGTACCAAGTCAGTAATTGTGGTTAAACAGATCCACTAACTCCAATATTGGATACATGCGTGCGTAGAAGTCAAGATAACGCACCTATCAACCGGGCTCAACCCCAGTAGTCGCATCCCATTCTCCAAGACTTGTCGGGCAGCTTCATACAATGCCCCACGACCCAGCATAGCCTCCGGGTCCAGATTTGGATCAACGACACGGATTACATCGTAGCAAGACGATAGTTGATGCGCCAGTCGAAACAGGTACGTCAAAATCGTCGACGGCTCCAGATTATTGAGCGCCATAGTCGTGACTTCGGGATATTGGGCCATGATACGCAGCAAATCTTTACAATGCGGAATATTTACCACATCGTCTTCTAGCAGACTATCATTTTCGGTAACAAATACCTGTAGCTCAGCACGCTCAAGTCCAGCGCGTCGCAAGATAGAATTCAAACGAGCATGGCAATACTGCAGATACGGTCCTGTATCGCCTTCAAACGACGTCATTCGATCAATGTCGAAGTCGTAGTCATGGATACGCTTACCAGACATATCCTGCACCATTACGGCGGAATTACCAACTGCATTAGCTACAAACTCCGGGTCCTCGATCTGGGCGTACTTATTCTCATTACGGCGCATAACTTCATGCATAGCATTGCCAGTCTGGTCGAGAATATCGCTCAAGAATTTGACGTTGGGCATTCGCGACGACATGCCCTTGACTTTGCCAAAGTTGACATGCTGTAGTCGAGCTGCAATGTCAGGTCGGCCGAGGAGCTCAACCGTCTTGACGACTCGTCGAAAGTAGATGTCTTGTTCGGTCGACACAACGTAGATCATCTTGTCAAAAGCGTATTGCTCATTACGCTCCAACACGGCAGCAACGTCTCGGAGGAGGTATGTGGTGCTGCCGTTTCGGCCTCGCACGATCGCTTTGCCTAGCCCCTTGTACCCAAGCTTCTCGAAATTGATAATGCAGGACTCATTTTCTTCTTCATATACACCCCTTTCTCCGAGTATTGATTCAACCTTCTCCATTGATGCTGGCTTCACTTGCGACTCGCCAGAGTACTCGTCAAAAACTACATTTAAACGAGCATACATGGGCACGAATCGTTGGATGCTTATTTCTCGAAACCGCTTCCACAGTTTCAACGCTTCCTCATCACCGTTTTCCATTCGCTTAAAGAAATCATTACGTTCCTTATACAGTCCCTTAGACTCAATCTCGCTTGTATCAAGTCCCTGTTTTCGTGCTGCTGTACTTGCTTCCGCTTCAGGTTTGAAGAGTTCGTTGATCTTCCTGTAGACATCGAGTAGGTGTTTCAACGGATCTTTGGCTAATTGTTCTTCAGAGCCAAATCGCTGCCATCCAACTGCCAGCAGGCCAAATTGCTTGCCCCAGTCTCCAAGATAATTGAGCTTCACGACTTCCCAGCCCATCGACTCGACAAGTTTGCGATGAATGCACCAATAATCGTACTTCGCATGTGGCCGACATGGAATTCTTTTGCAATATTGACTGATGAGAATTCGACGATGACCCTTTTGCGTCCGGACTCGGGCTCCCGATGGCCAATTCCTGGAATGTGGCCATACGATTGCCCACGGTCGAAAATAAACGGTAGTAGTAGGCGAGGTAGAATTTCCGGAGAGAAGTTAAACGTCAGGTGTATTCCCTGAGCAGTTGGTTTTTGGAATAATTGGCTGTCCGGAAACTTTGCAGCCAGTTCTGTGCACAAATCGGTTGGTTTCTGTCCATTAAGGCGTAGACGCGGTACTGGGACAGTCAGGTCACCGTATGGTAGGGAGCTGGGTAACTGAATGGCATCATAGCAGATGTCATTATCACAGCCTGTTAATTCTGAAAGGATTGATGCCAGCGTGGTGCGGTAGATATCGATTGGACGATGTAGGATATGAGTCGGTTGGCTGGTTGTAAATGTTAAGGTGGCGTAGCCACCGAAAGCTTGTAGCAGTGCGGCAATACCGCTCTCGTCTGGGCTCAACATTATTTTTCTGACACGAAAAGTATTTCTCCCAAACTGTTTACGGACTGCCGAGTCAGTGGTTTCTTATGTCGACTTGGTGGTGGTTGGATGTGTCACATATGTCCAGCATCGGCCATGGTGTGAGTCACTAACTAACATGCAGCCAATACTTCATTGTCTTGGTCGGTCTGCCTGCCCATCTTCCAGGACTTTAGAGTGGAAGTCTACGTATAATGAGTCAATTTGACTCTATTGGGCTTTCAGCCGAAGAGGCAGAGAAGCACAGTTGTAACATGGGTAAATCTCGAAAGTCAAGCGTCCATCAAGGGCAATACCGGTAAACTTGATGAATTCGGTTGTATATTCTAACTATGTCAGATCTCATGAGATGATGATATATGCTAGCCGCCGCCGCATCCTCCACCACAACCACCGCCGCATCCTCCTCCTCCTCCTCCTCCACCGCTTCCGCATCCTCCCCCTCCTCCTCCGCCGCATCCCCCTCCTGCTCCATCACATCCCCCTCCTCCACCACATCCTCCTCCTCCTCCACCGCTTCCCCCTCCTCCCCACCCGCCGTATGAACTTGCATGGAAGTATGTATCGAAGCCGATAGCAATGAATATCGGCCTACTTAACCCATTTGACGCATAGGTAGATCTGTTAGCCCTCTCCGTGGCCAACATGCTTGCCCGAGTGGTTCCATAAGCCTTCTTCCGCGTCTTAACCGAATGTGTGCCCTCACAGTACACGTTTGATGGCACGATGGAATACCATGTTCCGTCATAACGATTGTCTATAGCAGACGCTGCTGGCCTTCCGAAAGATTCCTGTATGGCCTCGAGCTCCCGTTTGAGCGCACCCTGCAGTTGCTCTCGGTCCGCCTTGAAGTAATTTACCTGCCTTCCACGGGTTGCCTTCTCTCGCGTGTCTTCGCCCAGAATTTTCTGGTGGATCATCTCAATTTCGAACAGCTTTGCCTCGTATGCTTCACAGAGCTGCATCCATTTCTCCTTGTGTTGCTTCAGCTCTTGTCGCTGGGGACGAGGATAATATCGTAGATTAAACAGCTGCACCTTCGGTTTGAAGGTAGGTTTGGCGCCGTCTGCTTTTGCCAGTTGTGCTTTCAAATCAGAAATTGATTCTAGTTTCTCGGCTAGAAGTGCCTTGTCCTTCTTCATTACATCGATAGCTTCTTCCAAGTCCTTCCTGGCATATTCGTATTTCTTATCATGTTCCTCCAGTCTTCTCTTGTTGTCTACCTCCTTCTCGGCGCATCTAACTTTTATATCGTCGATCTTTTCCTTTATCGCAGTATTTTTTGGGTCAAAGTAATCTTCATTGTATTTCATAGCCCATAGATATGCTGTCCTATCTTGTCCGGAGGAACGCGCTGTCGCAGGAATGGTATCGTCGTGGTTGAGGCCCTCGCCAATGTGCTCAAGACAGTATTTTGAATAGGCCACAGCTGAGAGCTGATGGGTATGCCAGAAAAGATCGATATCCAGCGTTGGTACAATTATCCCTTGCTTGTCTCTAACAAGCTGAAGGAACTTCAGATAACGGTTGACCGTGCTAGACTTTAGGACGAAGCTCCTATCCAATGCCAAAATGCGCTCGACAAAGCCTTCTTTGCAGAACTGTCGCAGAGGGTTCTTCCACAAGTTGAATACAGGGAACCCAAAAGCCTCGACGGAGCCCTTCACTTCGGGCTCGGGCGGCGTTCGATCCAATTCAGATCCCGCGAAAGTCGCACTGCAACCAGGGCAGTAGAAAATGCCAGTACCGGCCCTGTAGCGGGCCCAGTCGGCCATTTTGACAATGTATATGTTGTTCTTGATGCACTCCTTCGACGGGCATTCGCGGCCGTTTAACCTTTCACCTGTCTTGGGCTTGCGTTTGCACTTCTCAAGTGAGCACTTGTATCCGTGTACATTCAATCCGTCCGTCGTAGCCAGGCGCATCACTCTGAGTTTCTCGTCGTAAGTGATTCTTTCATAAGGCTCGTGAGGAAACATAACCTGCCACTGGCGCTCGCTAGCACTATCCTTGTTGGTAAAACACATCCTCTCAACTGGGAATTCAACCTCCGCATCCCACAGCACGTTAAAGTGGCGTTTGATGTCAGCTTCAAAGCGAAAAGGCGAGAGAAGGTGCGTGTAAAATATTATGGCTACATCCCTACGAAATGATTAGTATAAATGCTTTATTTTGGCTGATCAGGTCGATCTCGAGTTGGGACTAGTTACCATGGCGGAAGCGGCCAGTCATCTTTTGGAGAATCGACACCATTATCCAATATCCATCTCTCCAGCACCTTGAGATACATCGAGTACCTAATTTCGGCACCCATCAATAGGCATTGTACCCTCCATACAGGGCCGTCTTCAACAGTGGAAAAGCCAGGTGGGAGTTCAGGATAGTAGCTTGCCCATTTGGTCTGTGCTGGCATCTGTACATCCTTGAGCATATTCATAAACTTTCGCATAAGAACGATATGACCCTGTTGCATTGTTAGCCAAATATCCAGCTGGTATGTCTGGTATGTAGGAGGTTCAACATATTACATACCGTAAGCCTCTTGCCAGAGAACTCATCGCTTGTAGGAAATGTCATGGCCGAACAGCTCGCCATCGTTGGTTCAGCAACCTGATAGAAATGACAAGCCGTATGTCGTTATTGCGACGTAGGTGCATTCGAATGGAGAGCGGCTTCTATATTTATATGGCTGATTATGGTCGTACAGCTCATCCTCTGGCGTTTTTTTGCTTCAGCCTGGGCAGACACAGTCGCTTAATTGTGAGGCTGATAGTGAGGCGGCCTACAACAAGAGATGACACGGGGCAGTGCTGAGCAGATTAGGTGCTGAGAAACAGGCATGACGATAAGAACTAATGAACAATAGATCGCTCCGCCTCACCCCAGGAATTGCTGACAGCGGAACTTCAACATCGCCTGATTCCGCTGTGTGATGTCCACCTACCCTAGTGCTTCCATCTCTCCATTGCATCATTCTCTCCCCATTTACGCTGACTATCATTTGACGCATACTGCTGTATTGGTGATTTCCAAATTGGTGTATTAATAATTATGAATCGCAAAATTCACGATTAAAACCCACTCCATGTCAATAATCCCTGCCTTAAAGATGACAAGGGCGCACGCATCGCTCTCCTCAATCTGTATCCATGGCAAGAAATGTTTGCTGGTGTGAAGATCGACACTGCATTTCAGTGTCTTGATTCACTGAATCCACTGTTAGCCTGACGTGCATTCCGCTACACAACTTTTAGTTGTACGGCTTGGTGGCCGATCTAGCTAACCGCTTAATTACAAATACATGATGTCACGAAGAGGTTGCATTGCATTGCATCTATTTATTTATTTAAACACAGAGCTATCTGTGCTTGTGTAGAGAGCTTGAATTTATGTTTGGAAATACAATAAAAACATCACTTCCATTGATACTATCACGCCGCAACACGAGGCACATCATCCCGCGACAATGGCCGACATCAAACCCTACAAGATCGACGTCCCAGACGCTGAGCTCACCAAGCTCAAGAACAAGCTTGCTGATGCAACATTTCCAGACACAAACACCTTTTCCGACGATTGGAATTACGGTGCATCCCTCAGTGACGTGAAGCGCCTTGCCAATTACTGGAAGGATGGCTTCGATTGGCGCGCGCAAGAGAAGAAGCTCAATGAAGCTGTTCCTCATTTCACTACAAACATTTCCATTGACGGTTTCGATAACCTGGACATTCATTTCGTGCACCAGAAGAGTACCCGACCCGGTAGCATCCCGCTGCTATTTGTTCACGGATGGCCAGGAAGCTTCATTGAGGTGCTCAAGATCCTTCCATTATTGACTGAGCCAGCCAAGGGCCCTTCATTCCATGTTGTTGCACCGTCGCTGCCCAACTATGCCTTTTCCGAAGGTGTGCAGAAGAGGGGGTTCAGCATCCCGCAATATGCTGAGACAATGCACAAGGTGATGATGAAGCTCGGATACGATAAATATGGTAATTTTTCCTAGTCCCCCTACACAAACGATCGAATCAAACTACTGACTTGATGCACAGTCACCCAAGGCGGTGATTGGGGATTTGCCATTACCCGCCTCATTGGATATCTATACCCAGGTCACTGCATGGCGTCGCACATCAACATGATCGCCGCCAGACCTCCCACATTCTCCCAGGCTCCCTGGCAGTATATTAAACATGCCATTATACCGTACGACGCGAGCGAAAAGAACGGGATAGCACGATCCGCCTGGTTCAAGAAAGAAGGCTATGGCTATAACCTCGAGCAGAGCACAAAGCCAAACACACTGGGATTCGCATTTGCCGACTCACCTATCGCACTGCTTGCGTGGATTTATGAGAAGCTTCACGATTGGACCGACAGCTATCCCTGGACTGACGACGAGATTCTGACCTGGATCTCCGTGTATCAATTCTCACGAGCCGGCCCAGCAGCCAACGTGCGCATCTACTACGAGCGACAGCACGAGAGCCCCGAGCAGGTTGCCAAGGCGATTTCGTATGTTCCGCAAGTGCCATTGGGTCTGTCGTACTTCCCCAAGGACTTGTTTGTGCCGCCCAAGACCTGGGGCAGGACACTTGGGCCGGTTGTGTTTGAAGCTACGCATAGTGATGGAGGACATTTTGCTGCGCATGAGCGCCCCGAGAAGCTCGCCAGGGACTTGCAGAACATGTTTAGCGCGAACGGAGGAGCTTACAAGGTTGCGCAAGCGTTCCAGTCCAAGCTGTAGTGGTGTAATAGAAGGGTAGAGGCACGTACAATGAGTTTTCCCGATACGCAATAAATTGAGCAAGTAGTTTCGTATGTATTCAGTATCTTTAGATTGATGATATCATTTTGTATCTGAAAAAGAAATGGTGGTATTTCTTTTTCGACGAAAACCACATACTGACCGATACTTTATTCTTGCTGATCACTGTAATGGTGTGTCTCCCATACGTAAATAAAGTGGGCGGCATCGGACGCAGACTCGGTAAAGTCACAGGCTCTCAACCGATAAGTGCCGTTTCTTCCCTCAGTCACAACAACCTTAACCACCAACCGCCAATCACCATGGCGTCTGCAACCAAGGGCCAGGCCGATGGCGACAAGAGGAAGGCTCCTAGTCCTTTTCGTTCAATTATCGCCGGTTCAACGGCTGGCGCAATTGAAATCGGTGAGCACAATACAGTCGCGTTTGAAACATTGTCGTCATTAACATTTTCCTAGCTATTACTTATCCAGCCGAGTGTACGACCGTTCAACTCCCTTCCCGACCGTCTAATCTTAACATTTTCTAGTTGCCAAGACTCGATCACAGCTTAACCGCCGTTTAGCGGAGGGCAAGAAGCTGCCATGGCCACCGTTTGGCAAGCAGTGGTACGCTGGATGCACGACATTGATTATTGGCAATTCGGCAAAGGCTGGAATCAGTACGTGTTACGCAACACCGTGGAGGAAGCTATGTGCTAATTGATTAGGATTCGTCGCCTTCGATCAGTACAAGTCATTGCTTGCTGACGAGAATGGCAAGCTCACTGGCCCGAGAACGGTGCTGGCTGGCTTTGGTGCTGGTGTGACGGAGTCATTGCTCGCAGTCACGCCCACGGAGAGCATCAAGACCACTCTGTATGTCTTACATCATGGCAAAAAGCCACAAAAAGAAAATAAGCTAATATTATGTAGTATCGACGACCGCAAGTCTGCTAAGCCTCGCATGCGCGGTTTCCTCCACGCCGTCCCAATCATTGCTCGTGAACGTGGTATCCGCGGTTTCTTCCAGGGCTTCGTCCCCACGACTCTACGCCAATCTGCCAACAGCGCTACCCGGTTCGGATCATACACATTCTTCAAGCAAATGGCCGAGTCCTACACTGCGCCCGGTGAGAAATTAGGTACCGTCGGCACATTTGGCATTGGTGGTCTAGCTGGACTCGTTACCGTATTTGTGACGCAACCGCTTGACACCGTGAAGACGCGAATGCAGAGCCCCGATGCCAAGAGCATGTATGGCAATACATTCCGCTGCGCATCCATGATTTTCAAGCAAGAGGGTATTTTGACATTCTGGAGCGGCGCGCTGCCCAGACTGGCGCGATTGGTGCTTAGCGGAGGTATCGTCTTCACCATGTATGAGAAGAGTATGGATTTCATGGACCGCCTGGATCCCGAGAAGAAGTACATCTAAGGATTGCACCGTTGGAAACAGGAAATTAAAGGGAATTATTTGGCGTTTGGGTCGTATAATAACCATAGAAAGAAGTTCATGTTACAGTTATGTTGTACAGATAAAATATACAAACTTGCCGTACGGGTATCGTCATACACATGCGCCTCGCCTCGTCTCGCCTCCCATATCTATTGTAGTCGAACCATGCCGGATAATCTCTTGCCGATTCTCTCGAGCCATGATCGCTTTGGTGCTTCTTCGATTTCGCGGACGAGGTCTTCGAAGTACGTCGGTTGGCTCTTGGGCTTGAGCATTGGTCCCTTGAGCTTGTACTGTGACGATGTTAGTTGTGTAATTACGCCGTCATTGATGCTGTGAGAAACGTACTCTGTCTTTGAATTTGTCCTGGACGAGGAATTGAAGTGCGCGCGCCTTTAACAGTTCCTCGGGCTCCATGGAAGGCTTGTAATTTTGAAATCGCGCGTCGACGACTTTGCCCAGAACATCTTGGAATTGGTAGTCAGGGCGCAGTTCTTGCTTGGGCCATTTGGCGAAGACGTCGGAGAATATCCGTCGCTGATAATAAAAAATGTTAGACGGACATAGACACATAATTGTACTGCAATACTCACTGCTACGGATCGAGACATTGTGACTGAGAGGTTTGGGATAATTCCTTGCACAGCACCGTCGCCTCCGTGACTTCATCAAATGTCAAAACTATTTTTCGAACACAGTGCCCATCACAGTGTGTACTAGTACCATCGCACGGTACATCATGCCACTTTGTCTGGGTACGTAATCCCAGGCAGACCCTTCTAGAGTCCAATGGCCGATTGATCCACTGAATCACCATCACCTGGCTGCCTCACGAGTCAACCATTAGGTGACACTACTTCCCTTTGCCTTTTCGTTTTTACCCTTTCTCATCACGACTACCTCTTCGATTTCTTTTTTCTTTTGCGTACTGCGCTGTTGATACCTAATTTCCCTCACATTTGCGCCGTGTTTTCTTGGTGTGTTTCAGCTTGGCATCGCGACGCTTTGATTACTCGCCACCCCTTTGCCTCAGCCTTGGCAGCACCGTCCTGCAACTTGTCATCCTCAACAGCACGTCCTCAAGCGAAATAACGAACAAAATGCCTTCTCAGTATGAACGGGTACGCCACTACAATATTTGCGCTACAATAGGAACAATGTACTGATGATTTATAGGTTAATGCCCACGATGAAGACGACGTCCCTTCACCTACCCACATATCCCCGGCCAATGCTGTTCCGAACTCACCGCCGCCATCATTCCGGTCGCGTGCTTCATCACCTTCGCGCAGACAAGTAGACCCCGATTTGGAGGATGCATTTGGCAGCGACAACGAAAGCGACGATGAGGCCGACGATAGACAACGACTTGTTAGACAAAATGCGACACCCGTCGAGCGTACCGGATCGTCATCAATCCACCCGGTCGCTCAGCCTCCTACTCCCAACTCAGCAAGAGGGCGAGTGATGGGCGGTGGCAACGGAACTGATGGTGTTTTTGCGAACATGTCTGCTCGTCCGGAGCGAAATACCGGAACAGCGGAAAAGGATGAACAACCACCTGTAAGATGACAGAATGATGCATCTCGGCATCGACTTGCTAATTATTTATTACAGACCTACGAGCAAGCCGCATTAGATTCTGCGCCTCCCTACTGGGAAACCACAATCCTCGCCCCCGGTATGAGCGGCCTAGATGAAGTGTACGTTGATGGTATGCCCGTCGGATCGGTATTTTCTTTCATTTGGAACGGTATGATTTCAACGGCCTTTACGCTCCCCGGTTTCTTCCTCACATATCTCCTTCACTCGACACACGCAGCCAAGAACGGCTCAAAGTCTGGACTCGGCATCACACTCATCCAATACGGCTTCACAATGAAAGGAACAGCAGAAGGCGAACCTCCCGCTATGAACGGTCCCGACGGATACGCCGACCCCTCTGACCCCAACTCACACGACTTCACTGTTGGTGATGTGACAGGAGACCCTGGCATGGTTGACTTTGGTGACGGAGAATGGCTGTCATATGTCCTGATGATTGCCGGCTGGTTTATCCTGATCAAGAGTGTAGCCGACTTCTTACAAGCCAGACGACACGAGCAATTAGTTATGCAGAGCCCCGACCGTGGTCTGGGTGTACCAATCATTGCGGAGGGCGAGTCAGCAGAGCGTGTCGTATAGTCATCGGAGATTTGAGTTCGTCAGTCTTTGACACATCAGGATATTGTTTTAGCGAGACATGTAGCATTGTACGGCGTTTTTGTTTTTACGGAATTGGAATAATGGGATACAGCAAGTCATCGATGGGTTTCTTATGTTTTACAAGCTTTGACAGCAACACTTTTATTTATTTACCAAAGTACATTGTTACATTTTCCAAACTTGGAGCCCAATGACCTCGGCGTGATGTCTTTGCTGCCTGGCAATGCGACCGTTGTGACCGACCAGGTAGCTGGGACAATGGGCGAACAAGGCGAACCAATTCACGGCGACACAAGCAATATGTTTTGAATATATGATAATGTGTACTTTATACCAGGGCGCCTATCACCAGCCGCCGATGCCCGTGAATATGTTTCCGATTGACAGGTTTGGCTCTTGGAGCCTAGTTAGGGAGTGAAGTATTAAATGACCCAACACCACAGGAATTATTAGTCCTTGGTTGAATAACTATTTTCTCCTTTTTTAACTCCCGTTTCTTCTACGGAATATTTTAATCTAAGGTCGCTGAACGCGACCAGCAACATGCCCTGTCGCCCAGATACACGCCGTCTCTCTTTGAGACGGAGAAGTCTTATTCTATGGTAGAGTGGCTTGCCTTGGACAACATCAAGAACCTACGGGATCTGAGAGACATTGCATCTACGGGTGCTCCATTGGATTAGTTTCAGTTGTCTCAAAACGTGGACAAAACTGCGAGCGAAAACAAGCAAGGCATCCCGAGACACTACAGGGTTCATCAACACAAGTATTGTTGGTAAAGGGTGACGATGCTGATCCTGGTGTTGGTGTTGGGACGTTAGCAGTGGTAACTGAAGGATATTCGGACTCGGATTTGCATAATCTCTGTGCAGAAGCAGCTCTCATGTGGATGATGAACAGACAAAAAAGAACACAGACGGCGACGGTGACGGAACAAGCATCGAAGTGACCATGGTACGGGATTTGGGCGTAACCAAAGTTTGCTAGACGAAGGCCCATTTTTACAAGGCACTTCTGAATTTAAGTTTCTAAATCAATATAAAAATGAAATCAAAACGCAAATGTCTCGTTGTGACTTGTCAATGTTGATATGCCGACTTACATCGCCACTCGGCCTCTGAGGCTGGTAATGTGGAGTCGATAGTGCAACAGAGACACCCCGCGCTCAAGCAAACGACATTCTTTCATCATCACTACATTTCGGTTATATTGAACTCATCAACTTGGTGTCTTTTCAATATCCTGGCTCATCTGATTAAACAAACCAGCAGGTTTCTTGGCCTGCAGGCTTCACAGCGACGAACTTACAAGATGGCGTGGCAGTGTTCTGGGTCAACCAATAAAGAGCTGATTGATAACTTGTGGAAGCATGGACTCATCACAGATGCTCGTGTGAAAGCAGCATTTCTAAAGGTATTTTTATTTTACTGAAAATTTCTTGTACATTCATGTGCTAATTGCATCAGGTTGATAGAGCACACTATGCACCCTCGAGGCCATATGAAGACTCGCCACAATCCATCGGCCACAGAGCTACCATCTCGGCACCACATATGCACGCCTCAGCCTTAGAGAGTGTAATCTCATACCTGGTCCCCTCAGAGATATCTCCTGCGCCGAGGGCCGTCGATATTGGCTCCGGATCGGGCTTTCTGACACATCTCATGGCGGAGTTGGTGGGTGACAGGGGACTGGTGATTGGTGTGGAACACATCGCAGCGTTGCGAGACCTTGGCGAGGAAAATATGAGGAAGAGCAAAGAAGGAAAGGGTCTGCTGGATTCAGGACATGTGCGGTTTGAAGTGGGCGATGGACGAAAAGGATGGAATGAGCCAGCTAGAAAGGGCGACGAGGCGCTCGGGACAAAATGGGATGTCATCCACGTTGGTGCGTCGGCCAAAGAGGTGCATTCGCAGTTGTTGGAGCAGCTGAAGGCTCCGGGGTGGTAAGTTTGATCCTCAGCAGGTTTACAACCCATATACTAACGATGCACAGCTTGTTTATTCCCGTGGATGATGACGATGCTGGTATGAACCAACACGTGTGGAAGATTACCAAAGATGCTCAAGGCAAAGTCACGAAAGAAAGGCTATTTGGCGTCCGTTATGTTCCTTTAACAGACGCACCAAAGTAGGCACATATGGAAGACAGACACAATTGTGATGAGCAGATGGGATTTTTTTTTAATGAGTGTTATTGTTCTAAATCATAAAATATTAAGTGTTACATAAATCATGCCTTGACGCCAGAAATGAGTCCCGCTCGTAGCCACCAGGGCTATAAATAACAGTCTGAAACCCAGCAAACTATTTAAAGAATCCGGCGAACAAAGGAGAAGTCGTTAAGGAAGGTCTATCAGGTCGGAGTTGTTTTGTGGATTTTGATAAGGATGTTTCGTTTTGGTGGTGATACAGTTTTTGGTTTGATCTCTGTCGCTTACAGGACAAAGATGAGAGCAAAGGTGACGGCACCGAGAAGACCGAGGAGACCAACAGGCTGAGCAGAGCTGGCAGCAGCAGTGACGGGTCCAGGAGTGCCAGTGGGAGCTGGAGTACCAGTGGGAGCAGGAGTCTCGGTAGAAACAGGGCTGGTGGGGAGGTCAGAGCTGCATCCGTTGGCAGGGCATCCCTGAGTAGTCTCGGTCTCAGAGGGAGTAGGAGCAACGGTGGTCTCGGGAGGAGGAGGAGGAGGGGCAGCAGAAGAGGTGGCAATGGGGTCGGCAGCCTCGCAGGGAGCGGTGACAGTGACGGTCTTGACGTTGGCATCGATGGGGGCAACAGCACCAGTGGAGGCAGGGCAGTCAGTAACATCGGGGGGGCAGCTAGTGATGGTGATGAGAGTGGTCAAGTCGACTTCAACGGTGGAAGGTGTGCCGGCAGGAGGAGGAGCGACGGTGGTATCAGCAGCAGGGGTGGTGGTCTCAGCGGGAGGAGCAGCGGCGCCATCAGCGGGAGGAGTATCCTGGCGCTTGTTGGAGACGCGGGCATACAAGTTATAGACCTGCTTGGCGTAGGGCTTGTTGGCGATGGGAGCACCGCAGTTGCCAGAGGAGATATCGTTGGCAACGCAAAGGGTAGAGCAGCGAGACTCGGCAACCTTGGTGAAGTCCTGGGGGAGGGTAGAGGCGGTGTTGTCGCAGTAGCAGCTGCCACCGAGGGCGGCGTATTTGGAAGCAGAGGCACCGCAGGCCATCTGGCAATCACGGGCGGAAACGGCGTGGGCTTGCTTCTGAGAGAAGACGCCGGGAGTAGCTTCGACGCAGCCGACGTACTTGTAGCCGGGGATGGCGAATTGAGACTGAGAGATGGCGGCGGTGGCGGTAGAAGCCATGAGGGCGAGAATGAAGGCGTTCATTTTGGTTGAAGTGAAGTAAAGTAAGAATTGAAGGGAGTAGATTAGTTGGTTGAATCAAGAAGGATGATTCAAAGGTTGAGAAAGACTGAGAAAGTTGAGGTTGATGTTGAGGTTGTCGGTTATTGTTGTAGTTGATTGTTGATGAGGATGAAGAGAATTGATTTCCGAAGAAGATTCATCCAGGTTATATAGACAATTCATCATCAGTCAAAAACACATCACCACACCATGCTGTGGCCAAATTCTGGATCACGCCCACACAAGGCATGGGATATTGGAGGTTGGATGAAAGAGATTGTCCTGCAGGAATGTGCTGCCCCCGCGCCATCTGTCGCCCAAAAACCACTTTAACAAGGGCTGGGCAGCCTGCGTTCCTCCAGGCGGCTCTTAAGCTGCAGCAGACTTTAACGGCTCGGCTGTGGCAGCGGTATGCATTGGATTGCGCAGATCCCGAAATAGCAGCAGGTTGGGGCTGACGGGCCTGCTGTGCGCTGCCGACTACCACCTTAAGGTAGACTTTTGTGTGAGACGGACAGAGATGTTGTCTGAGACAATGAGTTCCAGCGTTCCCTTCGGTGGCGTGGTGGTGCGCGCACATGCATACAGCCTCTGAGGTGTATGTGGTTTATACACATTTGGAAAAATATATAAATAATTCGAGGTTGACTTTTGAATTTGAATTAGTTTAAGGACATTTTTCAATGGTGTTATTTTTGTAATGTATGGAGGTGGTTGAATTGATTTGCCGTATACAGAGTTGGTGGTAGAGGTGACATGGCTACATTCCAGTGCGCGCGAAGTGGACGGAGAAAATGCGCCAAAATCTAGATCGCACCTGAAATTCAATTAATACCTCAGGTGAATGAGGCGTCTAGAAAGATAACCACGGGATTAATCAGCCGGAGCTTTTACAAGTCGTCGCTCATGTCCGCGTAGTGAAGATACTACTTCTGACGCGCCATAATTGCATTGTTCGCGGCACTATCGCGTAATTAATTGAATTTTTTCTATTTTTACACTCAGCTGCCATTGTGCACCATTTGACGTGATGCTTGCCTTCGCACTGCAATGATGGTGCTGTCGCTGTGATCACACATATTCTCATTCAATGCTGTCCTATTCCACTTCAATATGCTGAGGCAGTGGTAAAGTCCTCGCCAGAGGACCAGTGCAGCATACTGCCTGGCCACCTTGATAGGTTGCTCAGCTCACCGCAAACAAGCTTATCATTACAGCAGCGACAGTAGGCACACGAAGCTGTCAACACGTTACTATACTCAAACAAACCTGCTCTCGGATCGATGGCAACACCGCCTCTTACAGTGGGAACTAGTCGCAAGCCTCCCTGGAAAGTTGAACATGTTCGTTTGTAGGGTTGCAGTGGCTATGGGCTCGGTAATGTTGATCATCCTGCCTTGGTGATTACCCTGCCTTCCGAGTTCTGGGATTGCACTGAAGAGGAAGATAGCCGGTATTGGAAACATGTACCACTAGACTATGTTGTTGCGGCAAGTAGGCGTGATTTGGAATGGCTGCGCGGAGGCCAAGTCGACAGGCTGGGGGAAGCATGGAACAAACTAAAGTGTAACTATCTAGGCGAAAGTCTCAATTAGGAAGGGAAGTATACTTCCTTCCTTGCTAAGCAGAGATCATTCAACGGCCAAGGGCAAACCACAGTAGGCTGCCATTGCGGCAAAGTTTATCAATCAATCCTCGTGAGGGTCGATCGCAAGCCTCCCGCCTTGTTGGGGGCCATCGCGAATATGAACAGATAAAGGAAAATGTCATGCGACTGGCTATTGTAGGCATTACAAAGCCGGTTCGTTCACGATTTAATATCCATGGATAGAGTCTGAATGGAACACCTGGCACAATTAAAACCTACGCCAATCCGTATATTCTCAAAGGGGCTAAACATGTTGAAATCTCTCCGACTGGGTGAATGGCAAGGCGTCTTCTCCCCTCACCCACCAAGGCTACATTGGATCCGCAAGTCCACAAGCCAACTTACAAAAGTAGCATCCTTAGCATCGAGGCACCTTTGCATCTGAGGGCTTGACAGGAATTGTGGCAGGTCATTCAGCCAACGCCATGTCCACGGCAACTGCATCACCAAGCTCGGAGATGTGACGGTCGTTACACCGCAGCGTTGCGGCTCATTAATTATGTGATTAATTCCGCCGCTTAGTCAATACATCAACACGATATTCACAGTTAAAACAACTAGCGGTGGAACACGCTACTGCAGTCAGTATGACTTGGCACCCTCCGCGAATTGCGGCTCCGCCTCCCGCTCTTGCAGGGCACATGATGACAAGCTAGAATCATGATGGCATAGCGCTCAAAGAACCACAAATGCCCTAATCTGTGAGAAAGTGACGTTGATTTTGGCACTGATCCTCGCTGGAACGGCAGTTCGCTTGTCCGAGAAAGACCGAGTGTCCTTGATCCACGTTAATAGCGTTGTATCGACCCCCGACCTTCCGACGGTGTCGTCCGATGACCCGCGTGGGATGAATTGTTACAGACCAGACTCCTCACTTTGAGCCCCACCGAACCATTCGTCTCATTGACTTAATAAAGAGAACTTGCCTGCCGTGGATACAGGTTGCAGCGTATCTCATTGATCGTCAGTTTTGTTTTTTTCCAGTAGCTCTCCCGGCCAGAACACCGCAACCATGACACAAAGCCGTAAACCAGATGTTATGCTTCTTAGCCATGGACGTACTCTGTCCAATCTCTTTTGCAAAATGATGTCGAAGCAGGATGGCTTTGAGTTTGGCGAATACCACTTCCACGATGCCAATATTCATATGAGATTCAATCTTGCTGATAAACCTCTGGCCGAATACCCGGAGGAGGATGTCGAGAAGTACTATCAAATGCTCAGGGAGAGCTATGATAAATTGTTTGGAGAGGTTGAGGCAGCACATTCTCAGGTATGATGAAGGTTGGATAGGTGATGCAATGGGTATACTGACTGATATGCAGGGCCGTCCGTTCTTCTTTAAAAACCATGTCTCGCAAACGATTGAGCCGTCAAGTCTCAACCAGCACTTCATGGGTGGCACGCCCGCACCAGTTCTCAAACTCACTGGAGACCAGAAGCACACCAACCCCACCCTCCTCCCCGACAGCTTTTTACTCTCACTTATTCCCGTCTTTATTATCCGCCACCCGGTGATGCAGAACGAGTCGTGGTACCGCGCCATCAGCCGCTGCGCACCCGTGGACCTCCAAAACAGTTGGACAAGGATCATGGGTTCCATCCACTACTGTCGCAAGCTGCTTGAGTGGTACGAGGCTACTGTCCCAGGCGATGTGGAGGTTGATGCGCCAAAACGACCTGGACCATTTGCACCGATTGTGCTTGACGCCGATGACTTGCTCGAGAACGGCCCCGTCATCGAAGAAGTGTGCCGTCGATGCAACTTTGACCCTACCAAGGTGCTGTATGAATGGGATCAGACCAAGCCTACAGAGGCCCTGAACGACATGAGCAAGAGCTTCCTGAAGGATATCCATGAGTCCACAGGGGTGGACAAGTCCAAGAGTTCCAAGGGCATCAGCATTGACAGCAAGTATGAGGAATGGAAGGAGAAATGGGGTGTTGAAGTGGCGGATCTGCTTAAGAGTTGCGCGGAGGATGCGATGGACGATTATGAGTACATGAAAGCTAGGAGGATGAAGCTTGCGGAGTAGGTTGATTGCGACATTGAGCGTGGCTTGATCGGGGCTGTGTATGGAGTAATAAAAGGACAGATCTGTAGATTGATTGATAGCGAGATGCAGCGCTTTGTAGGACGAACAAACCCATTATTCCCTTCTCCTTTAGTTTCGCCAAGGCATCGCAGCCATGTGTCAAAGTGTCGCAAAGTGTCTTGGGCCACTCAGCTACCTTTTTTTTCTATTTTTATTTTGTTTGTTGACACTCTGGTGTCGAGCTAGTCATACCCATTGGGACCGACTTCTGCTTGCGGTCTCAGTTGAGTCGCTGCCAAAAAGTGGGTTTTCAGCAGTTCCGTTGCCCAATCAGTGTTAATTAGCGGCTTTAGCGCGATGCCTCCAGCGCCTTTTCAGCGCATCTCTTGAGCGTCTGCAGTGAATCTCCCTGCCCCACAGTGCCCTTGCGCTCCGCGTCCGGGCCTGCTGGGGCCCTGTCAGTACCCAATCCGGGATGCAGCACCCAAACTCTATCACGACTAAGGTAAGTCAGGACAGATGAAAAAAAAAGTAAAAACGTAGAATAAAACCAACTCGATGCCCAAGAAACCTTATTGGGGCTAAACCTTTCCCTCAAGTACTCTTTTTCTTTTGTCGTCTTTCAATGACCTGTTGATTCATCAATACTAGCTGGTGACTGCGCCTGCTTTCCACGTTGCATTGCCATTTATTAAAAGAGGCTTAGGCTTGCGGTCTGGACCCTGAACCCCTCGCTCCTCTAGATGGCCCCGGTAGGATTATTGGTTGCTTTGTCCATTGGCGTCGCAATTGTTTGTTGGGTTGTCCTAGCTATGTTGTTCATGTCAAGGCGGCGCACAGGCAGCGCTGAGGCTGGGTCGACCTTTCGATTTAAACCGCCATCCCTGCCGCTCCTACGAAGACCGCGTCACGACGACGAAGAAGCAAACCTACAAGGAGCAAACGTAACCGATTTCTTGTCATCATCGGCTTCCCCTACGCGAGAAGCAATGGAGCAACACCCACCCGTATACTGCGTGGAAGACTTAGAGATTCCCCCACCCGCCTATCGAAGCTCACATGAACGACGGCCGTCCATGCAAGAGCTGTACAATCTAAAGATACGCCTGGAACGGCTCAAGCGAATGAGACCAAGCTCTGAAACGTCCGCATATGATTTAATTATTCGCCAAGATGAGATTCGCCATCTCACGGAATGGATTCGCAAATTAGAGGGCTTGAGGCACGAGTTGTCAGTCAGGTTGGTCACGGAGGATGAGCAGGATGTCTGCTTGGAGCAGGTTGACAGGTCGAGGCTTCATGCTACGGTGGTACAGAGGGAGACGGGTTGGGTGGGCGTCGGGTTACCGAGAGAGGTGCGGCCGAGGCTGGATGAGAGGGAGAATACACTGGTGGTGAGGAGGAATTCTGAGCCGCCGAGGCAGACGTACATGGGGTTGGAGAGGCTGGAGAGGAGGCCAAGACATTCGCGATGAGGGCGGAGTTTGATTTTATTTTTATTGTACAATCTACCTATATCCATAAGCGAAATACATATCCTCAGTTTGTTTTATTTTGTTTGATTCTTTAATGTAATTGAGGTTTCTCTGAGCTGTTACGGCAGATGGATAGCGTCGGCGTGGCTGCCTGACTTACACTGTGGCTCCGGATCAGCGGAGGCAGGGCAGAGCGACGATCTTCAGGTACCAACGGACAGAGACGGTGTGCAAAATTAGGAAAGATAAGAATGGCCACCCGGTTTGAGATTAGGAATAAGAAATAATTGACCATTATAATGCTGTTCGTAGCGTTGGTTGCGTGCTCAGGCTCTGGTATACGTGAGGAGGTGAGGCATCAAGTGTAAAGGTGTGAACACAAGGGAGGAGCGCAAAGAAACACGCAACTGGCTGTCAATCGCTGAGTTAATTGGCCATGTGCAAATATATTAGACAGGCTTGCTAAACAACGCAGGTGTCTTATCAACTCCGGCTGGTGTTCCGGATTCATGTGGACAGCTCGCTGGTTAGGCATACTCTCTGCTGGCCCTAAATCGTCCCAACGGCACTCACTCGTCCCAGAAGAAAAATGACTGAAATAGGAGCACCCTTGACAAAACTGCAAACTCAACAGCAGATGAATATTTTTTTTTTGTTGGACTAAACATGTTTTTCTTGTCTGACTGACCTTCAGGAACGCCGGTGCCGGAGCCGACGGTGGCCGTGAATGAACCCCGCCAATAACGGGCATCGAGAAGCTATTACCCCACGGAAACTCACGGTAGGATTCACAACACCGAATCTTATAAGACCATCGCCTCTCTTTCACAGTTCTCCATCTCATCTAAATCACATCATCTCACAAACACAAACAACATGTCGATTCAAAAAGTCCTCCTCGTGGGTGCCAACGGCTCCCTGGGCGCAGTCGTCCTCGATGCCCTCGTCCAAGCCAACTTTTCCGTCTCCGTGCTCATCCGGTCCAACTCGGCCTCGGAGCCGGCACACTCGGCGTCCATCAATAAAATCCCCATCTCGCCCGAGATGGAGCTCGACGAGCTAATCACGGCCCTGTCAGGCCAAGACGCCGTCGTCGCCGCATTCCCAGTCAAGGACGTGAACCAGCACTTGCGCCTCGCCGAGGCCGCATACCGCGCGGGCGTGAAGCGCTTCATCCCTGCTGACTACGGTAGCTGCGACGCCGCCAGCGCCCAGGCACAGCACCACCTGCAGCTCTACAGGGACAAGCACCTCGTGCAGCAGAAATGCGAAAAGCTGGGTGAGAGCGCCGAGGGCGACGGCAACTTGTCCTTTACGTGGACTTCCATCGTCTGCGGTCACTTCTTCGACTGGGGTTTACATAACAACTACTTCCACTTGGACTTGGACAACAATACGGCGCTCATTCTGGACGCCGGGGATACAAAGGCGTCGGCGTCGACGCTGGGCCGTGTCGCGGAAACCGTGGTCCGCGTGCTGCAGCGCGTGGACGAGACTAGGAACCGCTTCGTATTTGTGCAGAGCTTCTGCCCGACGCCCCTGGAGGTGGTGGCCTCGCTGGAGCGCGCCACAGGAGTGCCGTGGAAGAAGCAGCATGTGGATTCAAATGGGTATTTGGCGAGAGAGCAGAAGAAGCTCGATGAGGGGGATGCGCATGCCGTTCATGATATTGTATTTGTGCTGGGTAATGTGAATGCGGATTGGAGTCTGAGGAAGGAATTCGCCATGGACTTGTTGGGTTTGCAGGACGAGAATCTGGATGATGTTGTCAAGAGGGTGGTGGAGGAGCATCGCCAAAAGAAGGCTGCGTAACGTTTAAGAAAAAGAAGAAAAAAGAGTATAGGTGAGTGGGAAATCATAAGATTTGACGATGAAGCCTGATTTTGTCTGGGGTATGGGTTAGTAGGCGATAAACGTAGCCGAGGAACGAAGTTGATTTTAGGGATGCAAGGCAACTATAACATGCAAAGACGAATCTAGATTGCTCACCCGCGTAAAGTTCCCAAACCATTGACGGCATTTCCTTAATTGGGCTGAACGAATCCCTTTGATTCTACCGTACACGAGGTGCATTTTCAGCTCCTGGACCAATGAGGTTGTGGCCGAGAACCAATGAGGTCGTGGCTGCGAACCAATGAGGTTGTGGCCGAAAGCCAATGACGGAAACAATCTTGATGACTGCCCCCATCGACTCGTATAAGGGCCCTTGGCGGCGGGGTGGACAAACCACCATCATGGAAGCGACGGTACAACCGTCAGCGTAGATGTCGGCATTGAAAGGCTGGTCGGTCTCGGTACGTCGGGGGGTCTTATTTTTAGAATTTGGAAACAAGGTTAATGTCCAGGGGCCGGGGTCAAATAAGGCTTGGGGGGGGTGGAAGAGGAGTAATACGAGGTTTCGTGCCAAAGCGTGCATTCCAGTGGCATGATAGTTGCACGTCCATTTTCCAGCCTTATAATTACTTGGCGTATATAAGGGAGACGAGTTTTCCGAAATAAATAACACTTTGGGTCAATAAATCAGAATACATACATTCGTTTCATCACTCAACATGAAGTTCATCGCTCTCGCTCTTGGCACTGCGTAAGTCACTGACAAAGTGAACACTCGCAACACAAAACACACTAACATAATCAGTGCCGTCGTCTCTGCCTGTGGTGGTTCTGGAGGCGACCCCAAGGTTTGCACTCCTACTGTCACTGCCACATGGTACGGAGGCAAGGACGCTGGATGTCCCTATGACTGCCCTATCGAGGGCGCTTCTGATGGTACGAGAATCGCCCATCGTTTGACTGGTTCCAAAGCTAATGTAGGACACAGAGGGTCTCGTTCTTCCTTGTGGCTGCACAAGCGCTGCCGACATTGTTGTCAAGACCAAGACTATTTGTGCCACTGCCAGCCCTTGTGGCAACCTACTCAGTGCTTGGGGTACTTTCGTTCAGACGGCTACAAACTGTCCCACTACCACTGCTACTGCTGCCCCAAAGATGTAGATACAAATAGACATAGAGGATATACCAATCAAAGTTTTCACAATCTACTATTCATTATGTTCTAGCCAGGCGAGGGTGTGTAAGTTTTGTGGCGTTGCGACTTGATGGACAGGCGGCGATTTTGTGACTCTCGCGTTAAGACCATCACACAGCATACTATCCTCAAGCTTGATCGACGCATGGAGGTTAGCTGTATTTATTTTAACCGTCACAAACGTTATGGGAAATCATGCAGACCAAATCTTTGGCAGAGCTAACAGCTGGCAAGTGTATCAATGTAACCACGCGCACCTGGCTACACGTTGAATAAAACTCTTCGCCATTTGCATCACTCAGTCTCGGTTGCAACTTAAGCTATTTCTTCTTATCATCTTCTTGCAGAAATCAGCACAGTGGTTCCCATGACCACCCAACATTTGTCAGGATGGACATTTTGAAGCAGTACGCCTTAACCCTGCCCACCGAACAACTTGCATGGTGTCTACGTTTGCTCACTAACTCCACCCAGCCTTCACAATGAGCGAGAGTTTTCAGATCTCACTGTGATTTGCGGCAAAGATACACACCTGCTTCACAGGAACATCGTCATTCCTCAAGCTCCGGTCTTTCGCAATCGTCTCCATCACCTATTTACAGTACGTTGTCAAGCCATGGAACTGTTTGTTGGGCATCGTCCGTGTGAATGCCTCTTCTAATAACGCACTCTAATGCTAGCCTTGCGACGATCTTGCCTTTCATTTGGAAACGACAGATCCAGACGCTTTTCGCTTCCTCGTTTGCTACTTATATCGTGGAGACTATACCAAAGATCCATCATTTCTGCGCGCCACTACAGTGAAACAAATGAATGGAAAGACTGACAACGGCGTGGTGGTCAGCCCAGGCACAAGTGAGCCAGCAAGCAATATGCTTGTGCATTTGAAAGTGTATTTTGTCGCCATTGACTTCGAATGCGAGGCACTGCGCGAGCTCGCAAAAAAGAACTTTGCTGCACTTGTTGCTTTTTATGGCCGCACCAAGTCGTTTGTCGAAGCGTTCGAGTATATATTCTCCGCAAAGGTCGACGAAGAACTGCGAAAAGTTGCTCTGGAGGGAATCGCGACGCACCGCACCTGGCAGGTCAGCGAGAAGGCCGACAAGCTTATTCAAAGCTTGAGTATCAGTCATGACGTGCTGCGATTAGTCGATCGTCATCTAGCGACACCCATCAAACGAAAAGTGTCGTCGTCGACTTCCAGCTCTACTCCTGCTTATAAAGTAGCACGACACCATCGAGGCTAAAGAGGTGTTACTTCTCTAAAGATTTATGGAGGGGTAGCTCAAGAAGCTCATGGCGTACATGACTTGTCTTTGAGGCTGTTGGATTTCGAGCACTTTGAGCATGGGCAGATGTTATGGATACGAAACCGTATTTTCAAGCAGCAAAGGAAGGATGAGAGCCAAGGAAGAGAACAGGCCGAGGCTCTACGTGCACAATAAGTTTAGTAATCCGCTGCAGATATTCGTTTGTAAGGATTGTCCAGACTTTTCTCATGATTTTACTTATTCATATCGTTTTTCTATCTGTGAAGCAAATGAACAAATGTTGCTCATCTGAAAGAAATCGACGCTCAAGCATTTCGAAGGGTCACGTATTTCCTCTACCACGGTGACTATAAAACGGGCATGAAGCAGATCAGCTCATCAACGACTGGCACATCAGCCACGAGGTTCTACAAGGAGTTGGTCGGCCTGATGGAGCGATGAAAAGTCTAAGAGGAATTCCGGATGCATTTATATTGGGTCTGGAACCCCAGCAGCCGACTTTCAAATTTGCGTCTCCCGTAGCATCTCCGGCCTAAAAGTCCCGTCGCACTCTACATTAGTGAAGCTCACTGAGGTTCCATATCGACTTGGAGTTGTCCTAGTTTGTGCCTGGGGAATTTGGATATGAGACACGTTGGCATTTTTCTATTGAAAAGGACTGGACGGGATAACCAAATTGCATCAACAGATACGCATGCACTTCATTGACTAACTGACTATTGTCAATACCCGTCCTGCTGCGATGCGATGTGACTGACTGTACTGTGCTGTTTTTAGAACACCCATGGGCCAATTATAGGCGGGTGCGCTGCCTGACAGTACCTGACAGTGGACCCTGTTCCCTGCTGAACGGTCCAAAAGCCAAGCCCCAAAGTGCCGCGCGCCCCCGACGACGTCACTCCGCCTCTTCACCTTCACCTTGTTTGACCCTGCAAACGCAAGTTAAACGATCCAAAGAATCCCTTTGGGTGGCGATCTCCCGCATTGCGACCCGAATAATTATACGTGTCCCTGCAGCACCTGATCACTCTTTTCCAGTCAAACGAGCCTCTTCCCATCTCTTCTGGCTTTCACATTCGCTGTGTGTCCTTTTTCCGTTTTAGCCTGAGTCAACAATTCTTGCATTTAAGCGCCGTTTGTTTCGATACCATCTCACAAGGCCAGCTCAAACGACCTCGCACAGCCTCGCTGATGACGTCGGATTCTCGAGTCGCGCACACTATCGCCTGCTCAACACAAAACCAACTGCCCCGCCACGGCGGTTACAATCAACCTCATTATCGCGCAACGATTTCGACAAATACGCTCGTTTTCCTGCCAGAAGAAAGAAGAAAGAAAATTGTCAATTCATGCACACATTAGACAGTATTGAGCTCCTAGTCCGTTGCGTCAAGCGACAAGTTCGATCGAAACGTTGACCGCCATGGAGGCCCAGTCGCTTTCGGACCTCAACATCCTCGCATCGAATCCCCCGCAATATCCTGAGAAACCTTCGGAAGACAAGCAGGAGCCCTTGGCTCTCTATATTTCACGCGTACCTGGCACCAGAGGTAAGTTGGGCATCGTGCATCGTGCCCAATAGCCATTGCTCTGGCAGACTGCTAACAAGCCGCTAGATGTCATACTTTCGCCCTTCAAGCCACAGCTGAAAAACGTCACGAACGAAGATGTCGCGAGCTCGTTATACTACGTTCACTTGGAATTGGAGCCTACAGGGTTCGAGGCCCCGGCACCAATCCGAACGGACGACCTAGGAAGTGGCAGCGACGAGAACTCTTCGCCACTCTCCATACCACGTAAACCTCTACCCGACAATGCACATCCTTTGCCTGAGCTTCCGTGGGACACTGGTTCTAATCAACGGAGCTCAGTGGCTACGGACGAGCTGTTTACGATGCCGCCTCGACCTCGTGCTGCTACGACGGGTTCATATGATTCACAATTATCGTTGCCACCTTCAGTGACAAACAGTGAGGGTCTGGGCCTGTCTCAATACACTGGTGAAGCGCATACGCAGCCTACAACCAACCGGCAGACTCCCCTGGCTCGCAAGCCAGTTGGGCCAAGATCCATGTTCCCTCAAGAGCCTCGGATGACACCGTCGCCAGACAGAAAACCGGTTCCAGGTGACGGCAGACGCGATTCAGACGGCGCAATTACACGTCGCCCAGTACCGTCACAGATGAAGCCACCAAGCCGCTCTCCGTCGCCTCGAAAGAGAAGCATATTCTCAGCACCAACAGCGGAGCCTTTCACGTTGACCCTCATCCGCCGTGACCCTGGCACTGGCGCTCAGTGGAACGTTGGAAAAATCTCTTCCCATCAACTGGACGCTGCCGAGCAGGATGAGCAACAGCAACAAGGCAGGCTCTTTGCCCCGACGACACAGGATCAACCCCAGGAGCGTCCACCCATCGATATTCGAATTGAGCATTCTGGATACGCCAAATTTAGAGCGATGCCCAAACCAAGGGCTCCCCTGGATGCCGCGGCGATGGCAGCAATCGCCGCAAATGGACTAGAGGAGCCGGCACAGGATGACACAACCGTTTTTTCGCGCCAAGTACAAATGTTGTACTCTAGAAGCTGGACGTCTAATCTCAAAGACAAGCTCCATCGCTGGGAAGAGCAGATGTCCAAGGGTCATCGCAGAACGGACAGCGATCAGTCGGCCGAAGAGAAGGAAACAACGTCGTTAGGAGTTCCTCTGCCAGGAATGAAGCCGCGAGGTTACGTTTTCACCAGTCCGTGGGATGGCAAGTGTGATTTTCGCACAGGTAATGGTGGTCGAAGCGTGAGGTGCTATCATACGCTGCAGGAGGGACAGTCTAACAACTACAACCCGTTAGTCGACCAAGGCTTCAGCCTGCCCAAGTCGTCATCTGTGGCAGTCAGTGAACTCCGATTCAACTTACCAGGTGCCGAAATTTTTCCAAGCTCAGATCAAGATGTAGAATCCAAGCTGCGCGGACATTTCGCCAAATTACTCAACAAGGATAACGGCAACGACGAAAATGACAATACGGTATCACCGTTCGAGCTAAATGTGGGTGGAGAGAAGGCGGGAGGAGGTAGCCGAGGTACAAGAGCAAAGCTGGGAAAGCTCTTGATATACAACGATGGATTGAAGATGCTAGATTTGGTCATTGCAGCGAACATTGGCGTTTGGTGGGGGGCATGGGAAAGGAGTTTCTAAGAAAGCGAAGGGTTGACTTTATGGACACATGGTGGCGTTCGGGGGCGTTAACAGTTGTTTTTATCGGACAGCAATGCTGTTTACTTTCACATGATGAAGATCACGACGTATGAATGTTGATCAAGCGAGTTCTCTTTAATAGATTTACCACCGGGAGATCAGCAACTGTGCCATGCGATGTGATGCGATATGACTTTTGCCTTGTTGACGCGAGATCGACGAGGGAGAGAGGGTGGCTGTCAAGGAGCGATCAACCAACCGAAGCAGACTCGCAGACCAAGGTTCGCTTTTTGTCTTTGATTGTGCCGGAGCCCGTATATATTGAAATCAACATTTTAGCCTTTCGATATAATCAAGCCATGCGCTTGTTGTCAAGAGTGTATGCAAAAGCGACAATGGATGCGATTGGACGATAACAATGGCGCAGGTTCTCGAATACCGCTGCCCGGACTTGTCAGTGAGCCTTACGGTATGACGTACAATGGTATTATTCTCCAATTAGTGCTCTTTTCTGCGCTGGTAATAGACGGTGAGACGAGCTTGGTTCAAGGAGCATGGCCAAGGTCCAAAGTTTGCCAGTCGTCGTATTTGATACTGGCAAGGCACATAGTGAGTAACGGCATGTACGGTGTCCCTAGTTATTAACAAGAAGTAATGTTAGGCGACTGTTGGTTACGCGTTCAGAGTCTTGTTAGTTCATCAAACGCCAGGCGCATTGTTGTTGGTAACCAATGAGGTACGGTGAATGCTTGACGGAGCATGGTGTCGCAAGTGTAGCAGAAGATGGTTTAGTGCGGGTGGGCCGGTGTCAGTGCCAGCTAGACAAGCTTTTTAGTTCGTCTTCTTTACAGGTATTTCATTTCGTTTGGCTGTTAGAATATGGGGGAAATGAGGGAATTCTCCGATGACGTGGTTGAATCGCGAAAGCAAGGTGAACACTAATGGTGAGGGATTTGCTAGCCAAGTTTGGATGGGGAGAAAAGATTCCTAAATTGGCCATTGATGAAGCCGAAAAGATATATGGAGTAAAGTATTTTATGTTCACGGGCACGGAAGTAACGGCACGAAAGGTGAGGAGTTCTCACTGTGGCGATCCGAATTATGGCCGTCGATGGCGCCGAGACAACTACAACGCCGACGTTGAGTGAATTTGTTTCTTCAGTGGTGTGGCAAAATCTTGACGGACCTTGGAGACGTACAGTACAGCATTTATTTCTTTGGTGCTGATCGAAATTTCACACAAAACGGATGAAGTCAACGGGTAAGAGTGTGAAAAGCCCATAAAAGGACCAGGGTGCCCTCGCCCCTATCTTCACAATTAACGAAAGAATGAACAGGGGTGATACAGGAACATGGGGGAGAATTTCACAAGGCATGCGTGACGAAATGAAGATGTTCACACCACTTCGGCACACAGACTGCATTGGTGTGTTGTAGTGCCAGTGCGCTGGGACAGGGCGAGGCGGTAGGTAGGTACGCCTTGTTTGCTGGATGTTTAATTTGGGCGTTGTTTGCATTGGTGGAGCTGGGCCATGAGAGCCGCGACGTAGTAGGAGAGAGTGGATGTCGATCTCCAGAGTTTGCTGGCAGGCAGCGAAAGTTGTTTCTCCAGATGCTACTGGGCGGCGGAAAAGCTTGGATCAGGCGGCCCCAATCGGTGGAAGACGGTGCGGTCACAATTACTGGGACTCGTGCAGGGGCCGTCGTGACGAGTGGCAATTGTAGAGTCTCTGTAATGCCGTTGAGCGGTGGCTGGCTGAGAGATACAGAGGCTCATCTAACGAGGACGAACCCATGAATCTTCATCTCATCCAGGGGATTGAGGGGATAACTGTTCATCAAAAGGTAGCAGCTGGGAAGGAAACCCAGAGGGCCAACAGTTGAGCAAAGATAACCGAGACAGTCAATTGGCGCTACTGACCAACTTTCTGGGCTAGGCAGTTGGCATACATGGTATTCTACGGGGAATTTGGGAATAACATAACAGGGGAACGTAGCGGAAAGTGAAAAACAAACGCCTGCCACATGTACTGTAAACACCTGCTAGCACCAGAGACGCGATAACTCTCCCTCCTGACCTTTAGCGGCTGACTTGGGTGCAAGTCTTCCAAGGCCAAGCGATCGGCAAGGCTAAGGAGGCTGCTAGACCAGGTCTGTTTAGCCAGGATTAATTTTGGACTTGGGCTGCAGTGTTGTGGGGGATAAAGTGGGAGTAAAAGGCCCCTCTATTCTGTTTCAATCCCGATTCGGTTGCTTTTGCGACTGCCATCATAACATACTGTACATGTACGTACACCACTGTTGACCTTTGGGGGACATCCACAGGTGCAGAAGGGGAAATGATGGCGTCCATTTGCTAGATTGGACGAAGTGGCGTGCAGGTCTGATTGGCTGATGGGCTTGACTTGGGCGAGAGATCGACGCTGGCGAATTAAGTTTGCATGTACACCAGACTTGGTGAGAGCTGCATTGGCTTTTGTATGGAGCTGAGAGAACTAGGTTTTGAAGAGGCAAATTGACGGTTGGTTTCTAAAATTAATTGAGTTTTGTGCCTATCGGGGGATGTTATTCCTGGAAGCTGTTGCAGCACATGGCATCAGAGGCGTGAGGGTTTCTTGTAATAGAGTTTCAGCGTGAACATCTTGTCGAAAAAGGCGAGAGCAAGTGACCGCTGCTCTTAACCTTTTTTGACATGCCAACTTGATATCACGTAGCCTCATCCAAATCCTACTCTGTTCTGCCGCATTTGGGATACTTGACACAGTTGATGTAAGTGCCGGCACGAGTCATATGATGGACTACAACATGGCGAGGCTAGCATCAACATATGAGATCCTTGCGACAGTGTACTAGACAAGTTGAGCAGACAAAACAAGCGATGGTAAGTCGGCGGTGATGCTTTCAGGGACAATTCATGGTGATGAGAATAGTCTACGCATCATATACATGGGTAGGCAGTGGGATGGTTGCAAGGGTTCCTGTTCGGCGGGCCGTTGACTATTGTTCAAGACAAGACAAGACACGTTCGTTTGTGAACCCTGTTGAAGAATTGTTATTTCACAATGGGTTTGATTACACACAAAAAGCAAAACATACTTTTTCCTCCGTTGTCGTGTATGAGTCGTTGTAATTATTCTTTGGAATGGAGGGGCGAGCCCGAGTGGACCAATGTCTAAAAGCAACATGGACGCAATGTTGTACGTGGGGGGAGCTCAGCTGAGGTCTATGATTTGACCGTGGGCGAGTAACAATAATAATAATAATAATAATAATAATAAAACTTTGAGCGTTATTTTGGGTCTCTAGTATACGTTGAAAGGAATTCTGCCCAAGCTCAACCAGGCCCAAAAGTGCTGCATTGCTGTTGCTTCTCCTGCAACGGGCTTATATCAACGTAGCCCTTCTACGTGATGGATGCGATTCTGCCATGCATGCTCTCTCACGTTTTCGAGACTAAGCTATCTTCTCTTGCTGGATTGGCACCAGATGCCTTAGCAATTTGACAGCCCGTGCTGCCACTGCAATCCCACAGTTGAGTCCCAGCCGCCGTGCTTCCAGTGGTGATCGGCATTGCTGAGCTGGATCCGACCGCCCGAACCACAGCGGTGGGCTCCAAATTTCTGAGAAAGCCTGGCTGAACCGCCGCGATGGCTTGGATTCGTTCTCTCATCCCACCTGCAGTAGCTTCGAGTTAGTTCGGTCCGCATTTCACGCTCTTTGCCGATAGCACTAGTGTCCATCTGTGCCATCCTAATGGGACCCTCCCCTCTCCACCCATGTTTATGTCTCTTTGGTGTCCCTACTGTACCTGTCTGCCAAGTATTCTCACCACGTTTAAAGGAGGTACATACAATGGCCAGCAGCTACAATATTCTTGTCCTTTCTAATGCCAGGGTTTACCTTTCTCCACTGTGGTTCCGGCTCTGCCTGGCTCCATCCTGTCGTCGTAGAGGGGGGGCCAAAGTGCTTGACGGAGTGTTTTCTGATGGTATTCTAGGCATGTAATCTCGGAAACATGACCTCATTATAATCTGTAGCCACTAATCAGGTATTGCACTGTAGCCCTGAGTAATGGGTGAAATTTGCAGCAAGCCTCCCCAATGATAAATAGTCTGTGATTCCTCCCATCTGATGGACTACACTTCTCTCCTCCTCCTCCTCTTCATCCACACTCATTTCCAATCTTCTTCTCTTAGAATCTTTACTCTACATTCACATCACTTTCTTTCACATTCAAAATGAAGTTCTCTCTCGTTGCTATCGCCACCATGGCCACTGCCGTCATGGCTGCCCCCCAGTCCATCCGCCGCGATGAGGTCTCCGACGCCGTCCAGCAGCTGACCGACCTTGTCTTCGGCACTGGCGACCAGGGGCTCGGCGTCGGCCAGATCGTCGACGGCATCACCTCCCCCGGCAAGCGCGCCGAGCAGATCAACGACATTGGTGGTCTCCAGAACGTCTTGGGCTCTGGCCTTGGCAGCATCCAGCAGGTCACTGGCCTCATCAACTCCACGCTCGCCAAGACTCAGTCCGGCGAGATCACCAAGGACCAGGCCGCCAAGGACGTCGCTCCTCAGCTCCAGGCCCTGCACTTCAAGCTCACCGACATCCTCAAGAAGATCCTCGATGCTGCCGGCATCACCGCCAACCCTGCTGACCTCGACCGTACCTTGACCCTCGTCGTTGCTCTCCTCTCTGAGGTTCTGTTCACCGTCAAGTCTGTCGTCACCATCCTCGGCATCCGTCCCCAGCTTGCTTCCATCCTCCACTCCCTGCTCGGCCTCGTCTCCAACCTCGTCACCGCCCTCATTGCCCTCCTTGGTGGCCTCCTGCCCGGTCTGGTCACTGGCCTCGCTCCCCTCCTTGCTGGCCTCGGCAACGGTGTCCTTGCTCCTCTCCTGACTGGCGTTGCCGGTCTCCTTGCTGGTCTCGGCCAGTAAGCGCTCTTTTTTCAAAATAGCCTTGGGAAGATGGTAAAATTATACCATGATTGAAGTAATATTTGGGTTTGGTGTTTAGTCTTTTCAAACTGTCTATACTTTTACAATACATGGTTTTACTACTACATAATAATTGTGCCTTTCCATTACCTGTGACTGGTGTACCTACTTTGCTGCTTACATCGTCGCCTGGGGCTTCAACACTTGACCTGCCACCAACTGCGCTTCTGTCTAATCTTTCTCCAACTGACAGCTGCCAGTGCCATCAAAACCAACCCATCGTATCTCTTGTCAATTTCAGCTTCTGGTCTTAACGGCGTGACCTGTCAATGGCATGTAAACAATAATCTCGTCCGAAATATCGCCGTGATGTTCTGGTCCCACTTTCCTAAATAGGCAATTTTTGCTTGAGACGAAGCATAGCTAACCTATACCTTCATCCTAACTTTACGAGCTATCAATGTGACTCATCTAAGCTGACGAGAAATATTTCAAATTAGCCGAAACCATTTTGTCTCTGCTGAGCACCGAATTTGGGCCTTAGATTAGCTATCAGACGAAGTTGGGGGGGGGGGGGCAAATAGCTTCTTGGAATTTAAAACCCTGACCATAATTTCGTAACATCCACGGCGGAGATGAAACAGTTCACCTTCATAGTAACCGACCAGTAACCACGTGTGTCTCGAAAACAATCACAATGTCGATACTGTATACCCTGAATTTCCTTCTTCATTATGCTTGGCATTTCTAGACTGTTTTTTTTTTACGGAACGGGGATTTCATTGTCGTCATTGTTGTGCATTCCTTCCACACTCAGGTCTCGCCCGAGACACCTCCAAGCAAGACATTGCACGCGCGCCCTACGGTTCAATGAACAATATACATTCATTTAAAAAACCTGCAAATTTCTCTTGATGCGAACATGCTATTCATTGCCTAAAGTACCTTGCGCTGGGTGTGGCTTGGCCCAGCCGTTGACGGCAGCCCTTTAGCCGGGATCATCTACGCGGGAACAGTACCTGAATATCCGTGATCCAGGACAGGTCTCCACAAAATATCAATTAAAACTTGACAATGGCGACAAGGACGCGGGATACTTTGACGCGTTCGGCGTCAATGACGACATGAGTAAATTGGTGGCAGATGTGAGACGTGCGTGATGGTTTCCTGCAAAGTTCAAGTGCAATCGGCTAGCCCTGCAGATTGCAGCTGAGCGACGATATTAAACCATGATGGCTCCCTGATCGTGAAGTCTGTGAGCTTGTCCGTGGTATTGGCGACAGGAATAGGTTTAGTAAGCAAAAGTCAAATATTGTGTCCAGTGGCAGGCAAATGGTACGAATCACTCAGTATGGAAAGTTTTTTGTTTCTTAAAATCAAGAATAAATATAACCAAAATAATGCTTTTCGCCATGAAGTATGCCGCCGTTTTCCGATTTCCCCAAAATGATGCCTTTTTGTATACCAGTCTATAATCCCAAAAAGTTAAAGTCCGAGCAGTTCGATCAAGAGTTCTAAGCCGCTTCCTCGGCAGCCCGCGATTCCTTCCACTCAAGTCCAGATTTGGCGCGAAGCAGTCCCCGAATTTCATCGACGCTCTTCTCCTTGAGGGCATTATAGCCATGGTTGCTCAAGGGATAGAAGAGGGCATTGTCATCTTGGTTGATGAATGTCTCGGTGCTCTTCGGAGCCTGACACATGATGATATCAACATCACGACGAATCTGCTCGCAAAAGCTATCAAGAGGAAGATCATTGACGTCTTCACCAAAAGGATTCTCAATTTCACGTCCAATGATGGAGATTCCGAGGATGATGTACGCGGCGAAGACTGTAGCGGGAATCGTGACCCAGTCGAGGGTCTTGGTGAGCTGAAAGGGCAAAATGAGAATGTAGACCCAAGTGATCTGCGAAATGGCGATAGAATATGCCATGGGCAGAGGAGTGTTGACGACTCGATCAGTGCCAGAGAGGATATCGTGCATTGTTCCGAGAAGAGTCATAGCCTGGGTCTGATATGCAGGGGCCTTGAGAGTGCCGTTGTCGATGATGGCCTTGATGTATCTCGAGGAGTAGTTTAGTGTTTCCAATGGAATGTTGCCGAGGGGCTTCTTGGGATTCTTCATAAGCTTGCGAGGGTTGGACTCTGCCATGGGTAAACCAAGAACCATGCCAAGTCTCTTCCAAACTGAAGGTTCAGTCCAATCACGCCTCTCGGCATCTTTGGCAATCATGTCAACATGTCGCAGGCGAGGCTCCAGGTCTCCATAATGTGCAAAGGGTTCAAAGCGAAGACGATGCTTGAGGGCAAAAGAGAAGGTGACGAGCATGTTACAGAAAGATATCTTGGCCAGCAAGTCTTCTTGTGCGTGGTCGTTTCGCTCGTCGGCATGGATCCATACAACTCGGGCGAGCGATTGTGTCACGTTGGAGAGCTGTGCCCAGTATTTGCGTCCGTCGTTGTATCTCTCGTATGCCGTTGAACTTCTGAACGAAAGGGACAGACCGACTACGAAACCGAGAACTGTCAAAAGCGTTGGAGGAATGCCGACTGTATCTGTTAGAGCTATGCAGGTCAGACGTATTGATGGGTATCCTTACTGTCGTGTACTATCTCGGAAATGCACGTAATGGCCGTGGTCCACACAGCGACAAAGAATAATGGAAGAATCATTCGAGGCATGACACTGCCGTGCAATTGAAGGAATGTTGGCCATCTCGAATGGTGTGCTAAATCGCGAGGTCCAGCCTGGATATGTTAGAATGCTAATCAGGAACCGGGATGACGGACATACAAAATAGCTCTCGTTGTGTTCCGGTGGCGTGCCGGCGAGATCTTGCAACTCGACATCCGTCAAGTTCTGTGTCGATGACTTGGACTCAATTCTCTCCGTCATCTGCTTTGTTGCAAACGCAATCTCGTCACTACGAATAGTCGTAGCCCTAGATGCCGGTGCAGTCATGGTGTTGTAATTCCGGTTGTGGTCACGGCTGAATCAATCGCTCAACAATTGATGCAGAAATAGTTACCGAGCAATCTGAAAACGTAAACAAAAGTGAATTGAGGATTAGTCTGGTCTTTATTTACTGATGGAGTCAATATCAGCAAAGCCATGCATGCAGGGGGCTCTGCGTTTCGGCATCCGCTGCCGATAAATGAACAAAGCCCTGTTTCGGCGCCCTTCGTTCTGCTCTACAACATGTAGAGCGAACGACCCCTGTGTGTGCAATTTTTTACATGGGGCGCAGTGTGAATACCCTCATTACGATCTAATTTGGGCACTTTGTTGCTGTGCAGGTCCAGCCCAGACCCTCTTCAATATGGAGTCTACGGAGTAGAGGCTCAGCTTATTGTTCTGCACCCAAGGGTGAAGTCAGTATAGAAGCCCGAGAAGATGCAACATTCGACACAGTCAGAGGCCATTGGGCAGCGAAAACATGCAGCGGTGAATCCTTCCCGCGGCCCGATTTGTTTGCCCACGCGCATTATCTCTCCTTGATTATCTTTTCAATGCGCACAATTCTGCCTCTCACTGTTGATTACGTGCCTGTTTCATCAAGTTCGAAATGCCCCGTTTCCCCTGAGGCTTACGTTCACTTACACTGCCCTTTACACTGGGGGCCAATGCTCAAACAGAAACTCAGCCCTGGCACGGATAACAATGGGTGCAAAACGTAAAGGAGTCAAAATTCACGCAAAATGCTCCAGTATTTCCCACAATACAAGCTCTATACTCGTGTGATCGGAGCTGGTCCGCGTCTTGGCTAAAAGCTAAGTCTATGTAATAAGGCCATTTTTGCAATACTAGATTAGGCGCTAAACAACTTGGGTGCTGACTCGGTACAATTCGGGGATGAGGTGAGAGTGGCTAATAATAAGTCCTTGGTTCGACAAGACAGCAGAGACCAAGGATCATTCCCGATTTGGACTTTGAACAGTGTGACGATATTCCCATTGGAGGAGATGCAACGCCTGGGCGTTGTTTGGAAACGCCACAGCCAAAGGGCTGACGGAATGCTGGCCAATCATCATTTCGGCGAGACAAATTGGGCTGTTGTGATCAAGGCGGCAGCGAATGAGTCAAAGGTCCAGATTATTCGCAAGGGCCCCGTATGCATGGGTATTTGCAACAATTTGGCCAAAGGTCTTGTGCATTGTCATCATTGCTTCCTGGGACATGAAGCTGCCCACTCTGGTGCATGATGATGGCTGACACAAGTCTCCCGTGCTCCAACGCTTCTTACCACAACATGAACGAATTGGCTTCCAAAATGTTGCTCGCGTCGTCTTTCACAGTGGACTATCTTTTGTCTCTGTGTGCTGAGTTGAATTCCACAAAGGGCTAGGTCTAGACATCCCGATAGCCCAACATTTCACTGCCCTCGGCTCAGCCTCCAATCTACGTTTCGGTCGACCAGCCTATCTTGTTCGGAGCGAACCGAGGCGAAGCAGTTACAGCCTTTGTCCACAGCCTTTGTCCAGTAAAATGCTGTGTGAAATGTGTAATCGCGTAAAACCCGTACAGCGCAAATGATATTGGGCGTGAGAACAATTTCAAGGTAAATTCAAACTCCTATTTAAAGCTAACTAGTTTGTTGTCCTACCAGATCCTTTTTTTGGTGATGTGCGACCGACTGTTAGTTGGCGAGAAGAGCGGCACCGCCCATCAAAGCTGCCATTGCGACAGCGGCAGTTTGAGCGGGAGCACCAGCTGAGCTGGAAGATGTCTGCTTGGCAAGTTGAGACGAAAGACTAGACTTCGCAGCACCGGTTGCTGTGGAAAGGGCGCTTTCAAGTGAGGACATTTGAGAGTTTGCAGTCGGGCTGCCAGTCATCATGGACTCACTGCCCGAGGTCATCATGGACCCTCCGCCAGTGGTGGCGGAAGAGCCACTGCCGCCGAGAACCTTGGACGAGGCTCCCCCAATTGCAGAGCTAGCGATGGCGCCTGGTTTGCTGAGGAGCGAAGAAGCTTTGCCGCCGATGGCTGAGCCAATGCCACCAAGATCAGCAAAGACCTGGGGAGATGCAGCGATTGCGAGGATGAGAGCGTTGGAGAATTGCATGATGGTTTCTTTTCGGATGAATTGAGAATTATGGAGTAATAGGAGAGGTAATGTTCAGGAGAAACAGGCGATTCACTAAGACAATTGGGCTAGAGATACTTTATAAGGAATCAACGGCGGCGAAGCTTCGCTTTCAAAAGCCAGTTCTAATTGACTTTGCAATCGTATTCGTTGGATGACGTGCATACAGCTGGAACCATACAATCGGGCTCAATCAACTCCGCATTATCTCCTAAGCGAGTGCAATCGAAGGACCAATTCCATTTCAGCAGGGTTGGAGACCCATTAAATCGACGATCAACGCCAACTCCACTGATGTTTTCAGTTGGACAGTTGGAGTTGCTAGCGCTGGTGTGTCTAGTTAACAGTTGAGCAAAGCTTAGTATACACATTTCATCGTCATCTACCCGTCATGTATCCATAATTATGCAGTATTACCAAGAACACGATCATCAGGCCATGCTTTTCAGCAATTGGCAGGGTGGCTTGCCCCTGGGCTGTGCTATCGCTCGGACAATTTGGCCTTAGTTGCTGGAATCTCGATTTGGGCAAGGCAAGTTTGGGTATAATTGAATGGGTGTAGTTTGTTAGAGGCTATTTCTTTTGGCATCTGGAATAGCTCACACATGAACCTGATGATGGTTTGATGCGATGATTTGATGAGATTTTGCTAATCGAGCAATCTGTCAACCAGCAGCATCAATTGGCCGGATCTACCAAACAATTGGCGCTGATTTAATTTCAATGGCATACTAGATGCCTCCATCCTTGCATTTTTGGCAAGGAACATACGCGTTCCGCCAAAGACATTGATCCATGACGCTGTTGGGGGCTGTTGAGCTCCGCGTAAACCTTGAAAAGTGGTCGCCATGATCAATTGGCGAAAACGAGCGGCTTTGTAGATGTTGTCTACTCCACATACTACCCCAGTCATTCCATGTAGAACAGATGTAAGCTGAAAACACTCGTCACACAACGCACATCTCTCAGATCGTTACGATGCTGATAGACATGGCTGTCGTGTATGAGGAAAACTGGACATGATGATGCGATACACGGTCACTGGCAGTTGGACTCTCTCTACCTTGGCACAATGCAACACTTGTGGATAAATGATGACGCAGGTTGAATCAGAATTTGTTGTATAAAAGAGCGGACGTCTTGTCCGTTTGTTCAAGGTCAAAACAAGCCTAAGAAGCTAATTATATCATCAACATACACAATTATCATCCACAATCACCATTCACCATGGAAAAAGCCAAGCAAGCCGTTTCAAAGTTCATTTCCAATGATGGAAAGCACGATACTCGTGTCGACGAAGATGTTCGAAACCCAGTAACTGAGAAGCACGTCCATCCTCAGCAGCACGAGGAGGTTACCACGGCTGTTGACCGCGAGGTGCACCAACATCACCACCAGACTGCTATCCAGCCCATCAAGGATCAAGAAACCCTGTAAGTTTTCCCAGTATAATTAACTTTAAAAGATCATAAGACTAATTTTGAAACAGTCCTACTCAGCACACAGCCAGATCTGCACCCGTGCAGAAGAAAGTGGTTAACAATGGCAACGATGAGGATTTGCAGGCGGCCCACGCCAGAGACCAGGCTAAATACAGGGATACGGAGACAGTCCATGATACTAAATCCTCTACTTCTGCTGCTGCTGTCGAAGGAACACACACTCATCATCATGTTCATCAGCATGTTCAGCCTGTCATTCAAAAGGATGTTATCCAGCCTGAGGTTGTGCACACCACTGTACCAGTCCATGAAGTCCATCACGAGGCACCAGTACATCACGAGACAACTATGCTTCCGGCAAAGACCCTTGATGAATTCATGAGCAGCAACAAGGGTGTAGACGGTTCTAAGCCACGAGTCCTTAACAAATTTGATGGGTGCCCGACCGCCAAGGATGAGAGCCTTAGGGGTGATACGGCGACGAAGCAGCAGATACACGGAAATTGAAGAACAGCTTCAATGCTTTTGAAATTTCCAAGTTACTTGCTATGCGACGGTGCAATTATTCATTTTCATTAGATATGTCTCTTAATAGAATGGATAATCGGTTAATAATGCTGCGACCAAATCCACAATTTGTGATACTTTATGTATATCTATTCTACAGCGATGTTAATAACCAAGTTCTCACATACACCGCGACACTGCAAAAAATAGCCAGGGCCAGTATCCCGTCACGTCATCTACCACGTCCAGTAGCCATGGCAAATACTGCTGCCGCCATTGCTCCTGTAAATCCTCCGGAAATGTCTTGGATCTTAATCCTACTCGTCGGGCCTTGCAATACTCCCAGTAGGCTGGGTACCATCCGGCTTGGCCCCAATCAGTAACAGCTGCAATCTTGGGATTTGTCCCTGGGGCTAAAAGGATATTTGGAGCAAGCACGTCGGCATGCGTAAACACAATTGAAATATATCCTGTGGTATTTTCTTCTCTTCAGCATTGTCGAATTTCCGTATTACTTCTTGGTCGACCATGGTGTCGTGAATTGGCAGTTCTGTGAGACTTAACAATTCCACAAGCGTCATGGAATTGTTTTACGGGATTCTCTCCTGTAAAAGGTCCTGCAAATTCCGGCACATCATGAACGCATAGATCATTCAACGGTAGCTTTCCAAGGCTGCCTATGAGGCCGCGATTCAGCAACAAGATATCGCCAGTTCAAATGTCCGTAACACATACCTATGTATTTATCATTGCCATCAAATTCCAAGCTTCTCCATGCTCGCACCATCTTGTTTAGCTCGCCACAGATGCCTAACCTCTCGGGGTGGCTGATGCCCGCCCACCGTTTCCCCAAGGTATCGCCGTGCACCAATGCCATGTAAATAAAGACCTGGTTTCCATCTTCTGTCCAGCCGAAGACCTCGGGGATAGGAACTATATCCCGAAGCTTATGGTAGGCCCAAGTTTGCGTCTCAGCTTCTACAGTCGTGACTGAGCCTCCGTATTTGACAAGAAGCCCAAGAGAAGGGAACCTGGCAGGGGGCGGGTTGTTGAACTCCGAGGTCCTTGGGTTGCCAGAGTCTTCATTTGCTTTTCGAACTTCGGCCGGGCTTGGAAGTTGCTCGGCCGGGCTTTCTGTAAAGAAGCTAGAGTTGGAGATTCTCATTTCTCCCCAGGGCGCGAACTGGGATGGAACAAATGCTGCAGAGGACGGTATGCCTCATTGATGTGGAGGCAGTGAATGCAGTGGAATAGTAGGACTGGGACATTCGCCGATATGCACGACGCCGTTCGGCTTTGACCATCCCTTGACACTGCAGCGCCTCAGATCAGCCACCAGCTCCGGTGCACTTCCCTACCTTTTTTTCTTCTCCTTATTAAAATCTCGAAAGAGTCGCCTTTCTAGATTATTTTTCGTACGTATATATTTGAAGCTACGTTTTAATTGCTCAGCACTATCGTCCTCTGTCACCACATTCGGCCAGGTTCAGTCTTGACCAGGCCTACCCAAATAGCCAAGTAATGACGCTCAAAGACCAGTTTGCAATCATTGAAACAAATATAAGTAAATTCTTTCGTATGGTTGAATGAATGTAATGTTTCTAAATGCACATATCTCTCCAAATTGCTACCAAAATACATCGCTTGTCCATCGTCATTGGCGCAAGCCTTGCCGCCGCCTCTCCCGCCGCCCTCTCCCAGCCGACATCGCCAACAGCCCCTCTATTGCAAGAGCTTTATCTGAGGGGGTGGATGTCTTTGGCAGTTTACCCGACGATGCTACCAAGACTGCTCAACGAGTTCACTCAGCTGCGCTCAATACTAAGGCATGGCATTGGATTGAAGCTCGTCTTGACATGCCTCGCGAGCAGCTGATCAAGCGTGATTTGGCGCACATGGGTATTGGCATGCATGTACCATCACTACGAATATAAGTAGCAATTAGGTTGCTTCCCTTGAGGCATGTTTCGTGCGACTTCACTCTCGAAAGCGCCAAGTGTCTGACTTGTAAAAGGTACGGGTGATAGCAATTACGTCGAAGCCATCACCTACGGCATCAACTACCGCGCTCTCGCTGGCGAGAATGATCATTATAAATATTCCCTCCGCCTGAGCTGCGGTATGGGAGGCGACGAGAACATTGACCTGAGTGAATTTGATGCTCTGACGAAGCCTTGCGGATCGTACAGCACGAGCGTAAGAAACTGGAGTGGCAAGTAGTTCCCTACTATAACATCCTTGTTCGGTCGGGGTCGTTCCCGAAATCCCGTCAGCGACTGCAGACTTCAGTGCAGTGTCGTATTTAGACTTAATTTTCTGTCAGCACCGCAGCCGAGCCGACACTCCCCGTCGCAAATCCTCGCAGATCACCCGCTCAATATCTGCGGTGAAGGCTTCCAGACTGTGCCTGGCGTAGAGGGCCAATTCCACTCTACCTTGCTTTTTGGGGCATCTCAGCACGCCGCTTGCTTTGAACCATATTATACCCCGGTTCGTCTAAGGTGATCTCGGCCGTGGTCTTCGGCCAAATATCGCGAGTGGCTGTAATAATTGCAACCCCGCGTCGTTAGCGTCGTCGTTAATACCGTTGCATGCAGGGCCTGCAGCGTTGCAGAAGTATAAGTGCTTAGCAGTTCCCTGTTTCTGTCTCAGGCTTTTTTTTCTTTCTTACTCTAGCCATTTCGCGGGTTATTAGAAATTAGACTTGAAGATTTCAGCTAGCTCAATTATTCTTCAACATGGCTGCGTTAACCCACGGCGTACACGTCCCCTTCACCATCAATGCCCATCCGTTCACCGATGCGTGGAAACTCCCTCCCTCACATAATGTGTACAATGGTAAGCTGCTAAATACCACTCTGAGAAAACTGCGTAATAATTCTTGTAGCGCCTCAACATCTGCTAGGCAAGCAGCCATTGACCGAATTCCACAACGTCTCTGTCACATTCACCGGCAACTACATTCACCAATATGATCAAGCCGGACTCCTCCTCACCATGACACGCAAGGGCCACCAACCCAAGTGGATCAAGACTGGCATCGAGTTCTATGAAGGTTCACCTCGTTTGTCTACAGTATGCACCGATAACTGGTCCGATTGGTCTGTCGCACCAGCCCCCAGCCCAAAGGACATCCAGACCGGCAAGAAGTCAGTCACTATCCAGGTTGAGAAGGAAGTTGGCGACGACGGCAGCTTGTATCTCTGGGTCAACTACCTGGACGAACTCGAGAAGAAGACTCAATTGAGGCAAATCGGCTGGGTCTTCGGTGACCATGGTGGAAAAGGCTGGGATTTGAACCTTGCCGCAGTGGCTGCCCGCCCTGAGAAGAACGCCAATGACGATTTCCATTCCAGATTTAGTGCCGTCAATGTCAATGGCAAGAAATACACTTCAAAGTAGATCAGCATTTTAATTGTATTTGTTTCAATGAAGCCCGCGCAGCAGAACATTTCAGAAACCCATGCATGCATTCCACTTTTGGTACGTCATCCTATAACACCATTGCGAATATCCTCACCTCTCAAAAGGGAAGATAATCCGCCGGGCGAGGGTCCAGGTTCAATTTTCTAAACGATGGACCAGACACGGCCGCTTGGATGAACGTTCTGATATAATTGCCTCCTCTGCCATCTAAGCACCAACTTCCATCCGCATCCATTACAAAACCTAGCAATTGCAATTCTTCCAAGGAGCTGAAGGCATTCTTCCACGCTTCGTATTCCTCCTTGCCAGGATAGAAATGATGTCTTTCCGGGAACAACTTCTTATCTAGCTCGGGAAAGCAAGTGATGGACAAGAACTTGACGCTGATCCCAGTAGAATTTATGGCCATTGGAATGGAAGCAGCCAACTGCACCATAGATGGACGCTGAACACTCATGTGCGATGCGTCCTGAGCACGAATAGGGACGTTGAGCAGATATCTGTACAGCAAAGATTCCTGCGTGAATACCTCCCTCGCGTGAAACGGAAAGTAGTAAGGATCAACGACGTCCGCGACTTGGATCACCTTCACCGAGGGTAGTTTTGCAATGATGCATCCCACTTCAGTCGCAAATTTGCCACCAGCCTTCAACGCGGCTTGTTCAAGCTGTCTCTCCTCGACCTTGGTGAATACATCAGCCATCAGACGTCGATACGCCTTCACTTCTGGTATTTCGTCTTCCTTGATGGGTTCCAACGCTTTAATCATCTTGTAATAGTTTGCAACACTACTGCAATTTCCTTCCAGCTTGGAAGGCTGTAGCGCACAGCCTAGTCTGCCGCCGTAAAACAAATCGGAGAGAACGTTCTTCAGGTATCGATTAAATTCGTCACGATCCCTTGTAATGTCTGGGCGAAAGTGTGCAAGCCCAACTGTAACTTGCAAAATTCCAGATGCTATCAGCGGATTCTTGACAAGACTTTTCGTCGTGTCCAAAGAAGACAAATCGAGGCGAATGCGAAGCAAAGGCACGAGCTTTGGCGATGCGATGTTGTTGAGTCGTCGACATGTGAGTCGCAAGCGACGGATGGCAGGGCCGCGAAGCAAGAACTGCTTGTACCATTGTGGATTTATTTTTTTCTTCTTGGACCATTGAGGATCGCCGTTGGCGGCTTGAAGCTCGCTGTCGAAACAGGACACGATCTGGTGGAGGACTTCATTGGGCAAAGCCAGCAGACTCTTAGCCGGCTGGTCCGCGATGCCGATGCTGTTAGACATGAATGAAAATGGCCTGACCGATGAAACCATCGACGTAGACTTTAGGTGCTAGCTGCGCTTGTCATCCAGGTCTATCCAGCCAAGCTCATGTGACAACCAGGCTTGCGGCTGAAGTTGGTGATGTGGACAAGGCAAAATACCTGACTTCAAACAGCGCATTGAATGGATGACTGAAAATTCTGCAAATATTCTCACAGAGAAACACAAATGGACGAATTCAGAAACCGGTCAAGAATATGGAGCACCAGTGATGCTTCCCAGATACCGCTCGTGACAAACTCGCATCTGCAGCCATCCAGTCCCCCCCCCGCGACGTGATGTCATAAGGCGCATCTAACTGCCATCAAACATCACCAAATGATTACTATCATACCAGTAGATAGTGTGGATTGGGCATCTATCATGTCATGCAAGGCAACCTTGCCAGCTGCCGCAAAGCCAGTGGTCCCGGAAGATGCGAACCGTCGCAGCCATCCATGACAATCTCCTCCATTTAAATTAAAGAATGGATTGGATCTACCACACAGATATCATCAGGATGACCGAATTATCGGATTTAGCCCAATACAGCTCCTCAGGTGACTCTTTCGCTCTGTCTGTATTCAAAAGCAAAGCTGCCTGACGGTTACACAACATCTACAGGAGGGACGAACAAGGCATCATTGACGAGGACATGTGAAGATGAAAATCGCTCAGGAACAGATAATACCTAGCAGCAAGACGTATTTAACGATATAAACCGCCCTGTATCCCTTGGTAGGTCAGTTGTGGAATTATATGTTGGTGTAAATAACACAATGAATCCAAATCAGTCCGGATCTGAAAACTCACATGACCAGCGGTCAAATCGTTCTACCGGCATAATCATGTATTCTGGTTTCTACGAGAACCATGGACCAGAGCATGAGCCGTCAGAGTCAAACTCCGAACCAGACAAGACCACGGCAGAGACAGGGGAGGCGACTAGGGGGCTTAGACGGGAAGAGGTAGAGATGCTGGAAAGAGAACATGCTTCCGCGCCGATTGTAACACAAGATAGTGTTGATCGGGATCTTATTGCGCAGTTCATGGACGCAGAGCCGCAGACGGACACGGCGGACCCGCTGCTGCAGGAACTACTGGCATCGATGAATGAGCATGCAGCGAATGGGGACGCAAAGGTCAATGGTGAAGAGAAGCATTGAGCAGTGGCTTCAACACGCAGGAGGTTGGATGTGGTATGCGGTAGACCATGTCAAGTTGATGAATATACCAAATTGAACTTGCGATAACGGTTGCGACGCAACAACGGCTTACAACGCTAGCTAGTGCTCAAGACAGCCCCGTGCATTGAAAACGGACGAGGGGTATGAACTTGTACAAATGCCGAATCAAAGTCTTTCCAGCTTCGCATTGTGTCTTTGCTGAACCGGCCCATCACGTAAATCTAGAACGTGGTAATTTCACCAGAGCACAGCCGCACCGTTGTGCCTGTTATTAGTTGCATGGACCACGTTTTTCTCCTAGCGTCGTTTCGCATGAACTCTATTCCCCGCTCCTTCAGCCCTTCAGATCAGGTCGCATTCAAACGCGAGCACAATTTCCAGCTGAACTTTCATCGTCAGCAACGGCCTACGCATGCCGATTGGTGGTCAGAGTGCTCAGCGGCTGCGAATCGTCGCTCGTGGCGTGGACGATCTATGATCACGCAGGGCAGATTCAGGGTTCTGATGCCAGAATGCCTACTAATCTGCTAACTGGAACAACTACAACTACAGCTAATAATGTATTGAACGTCGTGGTGAGCCAGCACGTGCATAAACCTAGCCCGGCGGACAGTCGCCGTACTGCAATTAACAAAAATCGGCTGATGCTGTGCTTTCGTTGTTTCCAATCTCTCATTTGCCGTTAAAAACAACATCGCTTATTATTACCCCCCTTGTCCGTCGCATTCTCGCATTCGACCGGACACTCCGTGAGCACCACAATCATGTTCCTGAAACGGGCAGGGCTAGCGGGTACTGCATCGGCGCTGTGCCTCAGCTGAACGCCTCAGTAAATCGCTGAAGGCGATGGCGAAAGTCAAACGGCATAAATCGTATGGGGGACACTGTATTATTACGCTGTTTTATTCATTTTTGGCTACTTTTATACGCGCACAAGGCATAGTCTATACTTTTGCTGGTCTATTCAAACGCCAAGCAACTCTATTCCTTGGGGATGCCCTGGAACTCTGCATATCCAAGCGCGAGGTTCATGTTTTCTACAATCAGTTAGCAAGCTGTGTGTATCCAGATACTAACGTAGACTTACGCAGGCATTGAGTGCTAGCTCCCTTGTTCAGGTTGTCAATAGCGGAGCATCTGTATATAATTAGCATTAATCCTTGACAAAGACTAAACGATTTACTTACACGACGACGCGCGTGCCAGTGCTGTCCATGGCGAATCCACCCAGCTCGCAGTGATGACGCTCAGCCAGCGAGCGTACCAGCGGGGGCTCCCCCACCACCTTGACGAGCGGCTCACCGGCGTAATGATCTTGGAAGAGGTGACGCACGTCGCGTGAAGTCATTGCCTTCTTGAGAGGAATCGACACCGTCAGGTGGATACCACGGAACCAGCTGGAGACGTGGGGGGTGAAGGCTACAGGAATGCCGCGGTGGTATCCAATTTCTTGCTCATGGATATGCCCCGTCAGGCTGTATGCAATTAGGTTGTCACGGAGAAGGTTCACGTCGTTCTTGGGGCTGGGCTTGACTCCCGCGCCAGAGTATCCGCTGATACCAAACACGTTCACAGCGCCATCCACATGCTCGACGAGGGGCGCAATGGCGAGCTGGGCTCCGGTCGCGTAGCAGCCGGGGTTGCTGATGCGGGTAGAGCCACAGATCTCTGAGCGCTTGGTGAGCTCGGGGAGGCCATAAGTCCAGTCGTTGTTGAATCGATAATCGGCAGACAGGTCGACGATGACGCTCTTGCGGTCGCTAGTCTGAGCTACTTGGTCGAGAGCCTCAATGTACGGCTTGCACACTCCGTTGGGGAGGGCCATGACCCAGCAGTCTACCTTGCCATCCTTGTCGAGCTGGGCAATGTCTTCGGGCGACAGGTTCTCGTAGATGATTCTGCGCTTGGAGTAACCTTGGAGTTCTTGGCCAGCAAGCTCTCGTGACGATACGTAGCGGAGATCCATCAGCGGGTGGTTATTGAGCAGATCAATCAAGGCCTGACCGGTATAGCCTCGAGCCCCAATCAAACCAATTCGAGACTTGGCTTCGTTGGTAGCATTCTTCTTGCCGAGAGGAGGGTTGGGGTTGGTCGTGGCATAGCCATGTCGCTGCTGGTTGCCAAGCGTGACTGCGCTCTTGTGAAGGACTCTACGCGTGGGCGTGGCAGGGCTGTGAGTCGCCGAGCTCCTCGTTGATGAGATGGAGAAGCTTCGGGTATTGTGAAGTCGGCCGAGGAGGCATCGGTTGGAGCTCGGAGCAGAGACGCTGGATGGTCGAGCAGCCTGGCGGCGCAGAGCCCCCGATGTGACAGAGAGCATGATTTCTGGCGGACGACAGCCCAATTACCTCGCTGATAAGTGAATCGATGCTGATGATGGCAAAATACAAAGTCGCGCGGGGCTGGAGGAGGGGGTTAACAATTAAATGGGCGATGACTCTGCGGTGTTTAAATTTTTTTTTTTGGTTTTTGGTTTTTGGTTTTGCGGCTCTGCTGGGCCGAAGTCGCTCGCGGCGGGTACACGGCAATCAGCGTGACATTGGCCATCACAGATAACGACTCTGCTCCACGCCGACGTCAACGCAGTGACGCAAAGATGCTACTCTGGTGCAAGTTTGGTGGCATTGCGCAAATGTGCGATGGAAATAATTATCAATACTTGGTCACGTAAATGCCTCTGTTGCGCTTGCAGGTGGTGATGATGTGATTCGTCTGCAGAGCATCAGTGTTACCCAAACCCGAATCTCCAGCCAGAGTCAGTCAGAGATGGAGATCAAAGCCAAGACTCCACTCACCTTAACTCTAATTGGGCGTGGTGTGTGGCTGTTTATTATTACTCCCACCGTCAGGACTAGGGTCCAGTCTGTGCCTGCGATGCCCACGCGGTACCTTGTGCTGAAGGGCAGTGCGCCTGACCATCCACTCGGTTACCCAAATAATAATTACATTTCCCATTAATACAGTTTAGATGTGCAGTGTAAGCACTAATGAATTAGCAGCCGTAGGCGAAACGGGCAGGTTGGTCTTCAGCTTCCTCAGCCGCAGTACCCCTGCAGCTTACACTATGAATCGCTACCCGAATACCGACTTCACTCGCCAGACTAATATAAATAGTAGAACAATCTCTCCCAAAATTCTACATTCATTCAATTCAAAACCACACCATCATTTAACAATATTTCTTTACTTAACTCCCGCTCTCCTTCACAATGAAGTTCAACCTTGCTGTTCTCTTCCTTGCTGCTGGCGCCATGGCCATGCCCGCTGAGGTACTTAGACGCACTATACGCCAACAACATACAAACACAAAATACTAACTTTCCACAGGACCTTCTTGAGAAGCGCACCGGTCCCGGCATCGTCTCTGCTGCCGAGTCTCAAAAGGGCAAGCCTTACGTCTATGGCGGTGGTGGCTGCCACGGCCCTACCAAGGGCGGCTACGACTGCTCCGGTCTGACCCAGTACGCAGTCTGCAAGGCTCAGGGCAAGACTATCCGTGAGTTACTTCTTAGATCAAGAGAGAAGCGAATCATGCTAACACCTCATAGCCCGCACTGCCCAGACCCAGTACAACTCCAAGATGGGCAAGCACATTCCCCGCTCCAAGGCTAAGCCCGGTGACATGCTCTTCTGGGGCAAGGGTGGCAACTGCAAGACTGGCGTTGCCCATGTTGGTATTTTTGTCAGGAAGGGTATCATGGTCAACGCCGCTCACACTGGCACTCCTGTTCGTGAGCAGTCCATCTGGACTTCTAGCGGCGGTCTGTCCATCTGCCCTAATGCTGTTCGCTTCTGGTAAATATTTTATTACAATTGTACATATTATAAAAAGGAACAGGTTTATGGTTCTTGAATATACAAAGTTTAATAGCGAATATCTACTTTGAATCGATGTGTGAGTGAAGGGGTATGCTGGTGACATTGCTAGTTGGTAGCAGTGCCTCTGATTCTGTCGAGGATGGCGAGTTTCCAGAGGGAAAAAGATGTATCATCATGCTTCTCATTCTTATTATTTGGGTCTTTTCTTTTGTAGGTGTATCTTAAAGTACCTAGCTGACAGACAAAAGTCTATGATGCGTCGTCAAGCAATCTGCACCTATTGGACAGTCCATAAAGACAGCACTGGGCCCAGATTGTTGCATGACACAGTTAAGACAATCTATTGTTTTACTTAATAATAAGGCAAAAAGGCATACTTCTATTTCGTATACTTAATTACTGAGTCTTGTCCTTTGGCTCAGTAAGCTCTCAGTACGGTTCACCCGCTGGATGATGAACGAACTCGGCATCTTAACCCTTTCCGCCCCGTTGAATACATTCATTAGCCAGATCAACTAGCGGCAGGCATTGTTAACTCACGATGATGTCAATGGGCTTCCTAAAATTTCATTTTTCTCAAACCTCCCACGCATCTCATCACGCGGCCCGTCGCCCCGTTGCTTCCGTAGGCTTATCGCGCAGACTTCCACGGCCCAGATATGCAAGGTAACGCAATCAGAGGCTATGATGATTTTCTGGATGTCGTAATATTCGATGATGATCTTGGCTGTCGGTAATCACGGCACGTCGCAAGACCCCGGTATGAGAGTGAGGGATGCCTCTACCGCTTCTCTCTCCTTTGCCAACATCTTCAACCTTTTCTCTGTGTCCCCCAATAAACTTCTTTAATCGAAATGAAATACATATCCTTTTTGGTTCTGTTCACACTGGCTGCTGCTATTGCATCGCCCGGTCCGTCGGAACAGGACAAATGGCTGTGGAGTCGACTCGAGGTCATCCCGCGTGGCTGTCCTGGCAGTGATGGAAATACCTGCTGCCCACCAGGTCAATTATCAGTATGTCTTTATCTCTCCATAGTTTCAGTGTTCTGTATCAGTGATAAGTAGCTAACGGTGTTGGGGTTAAAGTGCTCTGATGGCGAGCGTTGCACCTGTCAACAGTGTGGAATTTGCTGCGGTGAGCCATGTGGTACTGGCAACTGCTGTTGAGTGTGGTACATATTCAACAATATGATAAATACTGCTTGCAATGTTTCGTTTTGAATGCCATGTTTAACTTGCGGTGGGACATAGCTCTTGCCTTACTGTTGCTTCAACTTGGCCTGGGCTGAATCTCTTGAAATTTGCTAAGATGTAGTTAAGACTTATTAGAAATAGTTACCAGGTAACCCCCAAAGTTCGAAACATCTTCTTTCAACAACACAGGCAGCTCATCCTCCAAATAACTACTTCTCCAATCCTTCTCCTGCGGCTTCCACCCTAACTTCCTCAACCTATTCGCCCTACTCCGGCTGTTCAGCCCAATCACAGCACTAGTATACTGCTCAAACAAGTCTGCATGTAGTTCCTCGGGGATCGTCTTGGGTGTCGCATCTTTAATCTGACCAGCTTTTTGTAGACCCTCCCCAATCGTCTCAGCGACTTCCTTCCACGACGGCTCATTATCTCCCGAGTTCTCAACGTAGAAGTACGGGTTCTGAATTAGCTCATCGCTAGGAGAAACTTTCTCCACAGCATGTAAGAGCACCACGAATGCACGTGCCAGGTCCAAGACGTGGATATTGCTTTCGACTGCGAGGCCTTTGCCCACGTAGCCTGCGTAACCGTGCTTGCGAGCGAATCTGGTGAGAGTGGGGATTTGAATCGTCACTCGGTCATGTTTGGGGTTGTAGCCGTAAATGAGAGGTGGAATGACGATGCTAATCTTGGCTTTGTCGCCGAGTTCCTTCTTGGCTTTGACGATTTCGAGATCGACGTCTCTGTGTGGTGCAGAATCCGGCAGGCCATCTATTTCGGCCTGGTTCTCATCGTTATAAATCTTATCCGACTTATATTCACCCTTGGAGTTGTCGTCGAGCACTGATGTACCAGATGTGTGTAGGAAGATGGCTTCCTTGCCTGCAGCAGTGCGCTTGCGCAAGCCATCAATCACACCAAGTACACTAGGCATATGGTCGGCAGAGGCAGTGTGAATGACAATATCGGCATCCTGGACATGCTTGGAGATGAGTTCCTTGTCGTTGATATCTCCCAAGATAGCTGTAGCTCCCGATTTAGTGATTCCGTCTGCGTGTTCCTTACGGCGAACTAAGCCAGTGACGTTGTATCCCTCTGGGACGAGCAAGTCAATGATGCTCCAGCCAATGAAGCCGGGGCCGACGATAAAGACGTTTTTGCCAGGCATTTTGAAGTATCTTGGACTGTATTACTGTTCAATTGCTTGGTTGAAAGATGAGTTACACTGATATTAAGAGCACATATTGACTTTATATATGTAGAGAAATATCGGCTTTATCAATCAACAGTGTAATTCCGTGCGGGGGGTAATGCCATTCACCATTTGTCAGCGCCTGCGACAGACGAGGCTGCAGAGATGGATTATAAATCCAATCTTCTGCGGCAGTAAAATTGAGACGCATATTGGCCGACTTTTCTGCTATTTTTAGGGATTTTGCAGTCTCAAAAGCTCCCTCCATTCGCTGACAAGGTCGTGGTGTGGACGCTGTGCTGCAGCACCAGCCAGAGCAAGGATGGCCTGGACGGAAGCTTGCATGGCGTTAATGCCGAACATCCGAGCAAGAGAGTAGCTTATTTGGGAAGCTTTTGGAAAAGGCTTACTTTTATAGCTCGTGTAACTGCTAACCGTACTACATCACTGCGCAACGGCCACCTTGACTGACCGTCAACCGCATCACTCCCTCGTTCATCGTCTGTACCACTTTTCGAGGGCGCATTTAATCCCCACATCCATTGTAATGGAATGAATCGGATTGGGTGTTCAGTTACTATGCTTCCCCTTATTGGGCAGTGACCACGCACATGGAGCGATGAAATGGCCACAACTCGGTACCAGCCTGTGAGTGTCGTTTACGCCCTCCGAGTCCGCAATACTTTTCTGAACATTTTAAGCCGTCTCGCGTAATTCGTAGCCAACATAAATTCGTAGCATTTCCCCCATTAGCAGCTTCATATTAACTTTCATCGTTTTTACTGCAAATCCATACGATACATCATCATGGCGCAAGCTGAAGTACAAAGAGCTGAAGCTCTCGTCGATGCGCAGACCAAGGCGTCCGCCTTGTTCGACGAGATTGAAGCAACGCTTCTCAGACCTGGAATCACAGAAAAAGCACTCAGCGACGAGATTCACGCCCTTGGACAAGCTCGTCACGGCGTGCGCACCCATTGGCACAAGCGCGTCGTGCGCAGCGGACCAAACACCTTGTGCCCCTATGAGGCAAACCCGCCTGACCGCATGATTCTGGAGGACGACATTCTCATTGTGGACTTGGGCCCTGTCTTTGAAGCATGGGAGGCTGACTTCGGAAGAACGTTTGTCATTGGCAATGACCCAAACAAGATCAAGCTGCGAGATGCGCTGGAGCCTGTGTGGACAGACGTTAAGAAAAAGTTTGACCAGCGGCCCGACATGACTGGTGAAGAGCTCTTTGCTATTGCGGAGGCCACTGCATCTGAGCACGGATTCAAGTTTGGAGGTCAGCTCGCAGGGCATATTGTGGGCAATTTCCCTCATGAGAGAATCCCCAAGGACAAAATCGCGCTGTATATCACGAAGGGCAATAACAAGTCGATGGATTGCGTGGGAAAGGATGGATTTAAGAGACATTGGATTTTGGAGATTTACTTGCATGATGTGGAACGACAGATTGGTGGCTTCATGGAGCAGTTACTCACTGTGGGATAAGCGACCTCTGAGGGGGCTGCATGGAGGATTGCTTCGTTCAACTAACTGCATGGTGTTTGGCGCCGGGTCATTTGCATCACGTTCAACCGCTGATGAGTTGTCTCCAATTCCTTTTATTTGTTTTTCCAAGCTCTGTTATTTTTTCGTCCATTTCCTCCACCATGGGACGTAAGAAGCATGCTGTCGTCACTCGGCAAGAGCTTGCCCAAGTTATGAGCAGAGCTAATCAGTATGTAACCATGAAGCGAGGACTTTTGCATGGGGCCTCAGTCCAACAACAGTACGGATGCAGCAACGGCAATGCGAGTTATTCGTGCTATCGAGGCTGGTATTGATCCTTGTACCCTACCTAAAATGGCCCCCGATTATGGCGCGCGCAGAGGAGGGTCGCAAGGAGGTACATTGTATATTTCAGTTTAGTCGTGGAAATGGATTCGTGTTGAGCTTTAAGTCTAGTCTTCAGTGATACTCTTTTGGCGACAGTTGCCCTCATTACCCTCCTCTGAGCTACTACTCTCTTCCATCCGGTCGTTCAAGTATTCCGTAACATATCGGGGGTCATAGCCTTCACTTTGCGTTGCTATTCAAAGAAGTGACAAAGCTTGTGCTACTACAGTGTGGGAGATGGACAAATATATCTGGGTGGAGATTTCGTCTACGCCTTTCTGTCTCATTTCGGGTTGCCTCGTCCATTACAGCCATCACGTCTATAATTCTTCAGGTATTTCGGCTGCTCACCACGATCTGTGACTATATAGTGTCATCTTTCCAGTAGTTTTTAAATTCTGAAACGGGTGCAAGGCCAGTATGGGCAGGAGATGGGTCAGGGCTGCGCCGTGTCAAAGCATTGGCTGTGATGTCGAGTTCTATCATGGAGTCGTGGCTGTCACTGCTGTCGGTAGTATTTTGTTTCATGAAGTACTCGTCTGAAGCTGACACCGCATCACAATGTTCCACTGGCTTTAGTTCTTCTGCCGTTAACCTATTGTCCGCATGCCAACTGTGACCTCTGGCGCCTGAGGGAGTGCTGTGTTCTTCCAATGAAGCAGCGCCGTGATTAAATGGCAGGTAGGAGAGAACGGCGCCCATTTTCGAGAAGAAAGCCGGAAATAGAATTTTCGGCTATTTCCTCTGCAAGATCCTGACTTTGGCAGAGGTATACCGGCCTGCAAGATAAATGAACGGCGTAGCATGAGGAGGAGGACAGGTACACATGAGCAAAGAGACGGTCATGGAAGTTGAGCGACCCTGAAACCACAGATATATATGATGTGAATGGAGTCAACAAAATGCAGCAACAAAAGAATGCTAGATTTTATTTTGTATGGCGAATGCGATTACTCGTAGATTTGCTCTTATCCAAGGCTGGTTAAGGTATTCGTGCTCTGTTTCGGACAACGTACGCAATGAGACTGAACACTGGATGTAATATGGCCAGCTGCTGTCCAGTAGGTATCTGTTACGGCAATCATCACTAACTGGTTTCACTGATTTCAACTTCCTTGAAGAACGGAAATTGGTTCATCATGGAGTAAAGCACTGAAGCCACGGCGAGGTTGTGTTCAAGCAGTGGGCGAGGATAAAGTACCAACTCAGGCGCCAAAGGGTGGGCAAATTCCTGCTTGAAGGTTAGACAAGCAGAATTACTCTCACATTACTCCTAAAATTAAACGAGTGGCCGGGAGCTCCCAGAAAATTGTAGGGAGTGGTCATGGCCAATTTACATTTCGCTCGATCCGGTCGATGATCTGTTTTTTCGCCTCCCCCTCATCGGCCGTGACTCAGACAACCACAACACCCCAAAGGGAAACGTTACCCTTGGCATATATATATATATATATATATATATATATATACATAACCCTATCCTTGCCCATTACTTTCCAGGCAATCTGCAAGATAAGTGGTGTTTGTGAAGATACTTCGGATCCCAGAAAAAGCCCCATCGCTCAGAATGTCACAGTATGAGCTGTGCATTGAGAGGCTTCGCCAAGCTGTGGTACCAGAAACGGCGCACATACTGAAAGCAGCTTGCACTGAGCTGGGAACTGACGCCGAGGCCCTCACGCAGCAGTTCCTGACCTCTGTCAAAGATGACTACCTTTCGCCCACCATCTTCTCAATATGGCTGTCTGTCGCCCGCAACCCCAAGGTCACAGCCGCTGTCCTCCGCCAGCAGCACAGTGACGTCGCACGACGCGCCGCCATCAAGACGTTCCGGAGGCATCTATGCAGCAAGTTGGAGTTTACACAAACCTGGGCCGCCGTGGGCGGTACATCAGGATTTGTTGAGCTCATAGCCACACTAAGCGTAAGGGATATACTGTATCTCTTCAGAGAACTAGGTTCACTATACAGGGTCAAGTCTATGTGCCAGGAACGCCAAGTCATTTTTTCAGACCTTATCATGGCACTAATGCCAGATCCGTCGGCACCTTGCGACGAAGATCAGAGGCCGCTGCACGATGTTTACAGTCAAATCATCCCCTCCTGTGCGCCCGCCATGGCTCTTGAATGGGGCATCAAGGCCATGAATGGCCTGTGGGAACCTTCCTCGGCAGCCCGCAAGCGACGCCGCTACAGATTCTGGTCCCGCGTCATCGAAGTGCACTGGCGCGACTTCGATGGAGTGCAGAGGGATCGGTTTCTATCCTCAGCTATCAGCGCAGACGGCGTCGACCTTTCCAAGGTTCGGCCGTTGGTGGAACGCAGTCCCTCGACTGGCATTGAGGTTCTGGCTAAATTTAACGCTGTTGGCGTCAGAATGAAAACCCAGAGTGGGAATTATATCTCAGATGTGGCCTGTCCAGTAGCAAAGCGCTGCATGTCACCATATGTCGACCCTAGCCTACACGACCATGCCTGGAGTTTGATCATCGAATATTTGCGAATGCACGATGCTGAGAGATACAACTTGAAATCTCCGTACAGCAAAGAAACAAAGAAGACCAATCTCCTTTACTATGCTTCTCAGCCTCGGAGCCGTTCCGTTCCACGCCCTTACGATGAGGAAAAGTTCACGGCCATGTACGGCTACTTAAACAGCCGCGTCACTGATATCAAGGTGGACATCGTTATCGAATCTGTTCCACCAAAAATGAGATATCGATATCTGCGGCTTCTTTTGCAGACCTTGCAGAAAAGCAGAATCGACATTGGGCCTGTCGTATCCACGGACAGTTCCATGTTCAAGGATACTGAACTGGGCTTGCCCGCCAAGGTATTTCTCCTGCTTCCACCTCTGGAGGGTGTTGCCCTATTTGACCGCTACCTCGACAACTGTCAGGGAACCTTAACTACTTCTGTCAGGAGCCTGACGTGGGGCGACTATTATGAACAAGGGAAGTCCATATTAAACCAAAGCGACCCAATGCATCGATACCCTGAACTGGTCAATCTCAGAGCCATGTTGCTTCAGCGAGCGAGTACCAGCGTGGTGCACATACCTTCAAATCTCATCGCTGCATTAGAATACGTACGAACCAGGGAATTACACAAGCGGAAGGTCAATGCTATGGAAACTCGAATTCCCCAGGAGCGAGCCCTATGGGCACTATTTGCTCTCCATTTGTGCATCGCTTTAGATGACTTTACGCTTTACCATGAAACGCTAATCTGGGCTCGGAGATTCACCAGAGATGTATCAGTCATGTACATCTACAGCAAGGAAGCATTGATGGCAGTGGAAGTGTTAGATATGATGTGTGGGTTGCCAAGGGGGGTGCATAGTCTGGCGATATCTTCTGACTGTGTGAAACAAAGAGTCCTGGGTGCCAATACGGCTCTTCTGACACTCTTGGGGACTTTAACCTTGGCTCTGCGTGAGCCTGGGTTTGTTCTCACGAACTGGGATGCCATTTTCACCCTTATTATCGAGGTAGTACGTCTCAGGTTGGAGCGAATCTGCATAGGCACACATCTCACGCAATTCTCAGACAGCGAGATATTTGATAATATCCTCCAACCCACAATAGATCTGCTGGTTGCAGCTGAGAGGATCACCATGAAGCCTGGTCATGAAACATTAGAGCTTCAAGATCCTCGAGGATTGTTGCGAGATGTTTCTCTGCCATCAAAGCTACAACCAAGAAAGTGTATAACAACATTTCTTGACGATTTGGCAAAGTCTCGAAACCAGCTATGGACAGAGCAACGCTCACAAAATGAGCCTGCAGCGTCAAAACTGACCAGTCCATGGCCTCGTGGGTTACCTGTACAGTGTCTGCTTCCCTGGCCCGCCCAGCATGACGCTATAATGCCATTTGTGCGCTCCCAAGCATGCGCTGTAGTCTTTTGCGACTCCGACGTGGTGCTGGCTGAACCACCTGACGACGATGATATAAGGCAAGCCATATCGATATATATTGATTGCTGGCGAGAAGCCCTTCAGCTGTATATCAAACTGTACGACAAAGACTCCACCCGCCTACAAAGGATACAGAAAGCCTGGTCTTATGCACTAGCGAATCTTACTAGCGACCGTATGAGTCCCGATGAGGCCGTACTATTCTGGGACCAGATATTTCGACAAGCAAATATCAAGGTCACAGAAATGGAGATTATCACGGGTGCCAGGGTAAAACAACCGTCGCCGCATTTACCATCGTCAGCCGATCCATTATACCTTGCAGAGTGGTGTCCTGATCACGACGCTGAAACCTTTCAGTCTGGCTTGAAGCAGAAATGTCTCTCGTTAACATGCCTCGATTGCATGTTGCAAATTGGCTCTTATTATGATAGGAATCACCCTCTCAAGGATGAAGACTTTGTTACCAAATTTGCCACTGCAACAGGTGATGCCGGGCCTCTGAAGTTCTGGGAATATCATAGTCAAGAGCAGAATCAGAGCGAGGCAACAATTGATGCATTAGTCACAGCTGCAATTCTTTGCATTAACGGCGAAGACGGCTCACATCCATCATTACTCACACAGCCATTTCCGACAACGCATAACTATCGCATCCCGGCGGTGCGTCTGAGTCAAGATTTTTCAAACAAGCACAGAAGCTCGGCGAAACCTCTTGAGTACCTCAAGAAATATTTGTCACACGTGCCCCCTGAACTTCTTGTTCGGTTGGCCGCCTCAAAGCTGCAGCGCCTGGATTCTGATGAGGGTGAGAACCCGACTTTGTTTTCTAAGTTTGTGGTGGCCATGAAGCTAGTATGTAGCAGCAATGCGCCGCGGCTTGGCTGCCAACTTATTGCCGATTTCTTGATTGGATATCCTGAGTGCAGTGCATGGCACCAGCAAGTTTTCAATCACAAGATGCTTGACAGTCTATCGCCGCAGCATGTTGAATCATTCTTTACTTCATTTGTCGAGACTGTTGTAAAGCGACTGAAAGCGCAAGCTGCATATCGGAACACTTCCGAAATCAAGTCACGACCTGCGACTGTGAAAATCAGCACTGTCAAAATGGTTGCTCAAGTTCTTACAGCAGGGAAGTTTGTCAGCCCTAGCTTCAGCATCAGGGTTCTAGGCGAGCTTTTGTCCAACGCATCACACATTGATATCCGATTTTCTGCGTTAAACACGCTGAGCGAGATGCTGAAGCTCGAGAAGATCAGCCCGAGGTCAAAATCTTCAATCTTCGAACTGCTTCATGCTTACGCAATTCCAATCGCAGGCTCACTCAATGAGAGGCGCCCTGAGACTGAGGCAGACTGGGCGAAAGCTGAAGCCGGTGGCAAGCTACCCGACGTGCAGTTAAGTATGGACGACCGACCAGTATTGGGACTGCTGTTGAATCTTTCAACCTCACATGACGGGATTAGCGATGCAGCCGACAAGAAGAAGTGCCGAGATCTGGCCCATGCTGCCCTTCGAAAGTCAGCGGAGAATAACCATCGCTGGATGAAACTATTCATGAAGGAAAATGCCATCATGCTTCCGCCGGGCGTACAGCTCCCCGCTGTCCCAGTGTCCTTGCAAGGGCTGGCGCAAATGATGGCATCTGATATTCCGCATGACTTGTTCAATTGCATGCAAAACTACATGCTACTCATGTTGAGCCCCCCGGCAGCTCTCAACGCGGTAAAATCGTCTATCAGAGGATTTAAGGAGCTGGCAGACTCCAACGGTGGCAAGCACTGGATGACGACCTGGGATTTATCAATCGTCAAGGCTCTCGAACTATTCATCGCCAAAGCTCTAGCCCCGTTTGAGCTAAAAGACTATGATGACGATACCGATGAACAGCCCGCAATTCACAAACTCAGTCCTACGGCCCCAAGCGAATTCTACTCGTTGTTGTTGGACATCGCGCGACTGATCATACAGGCAGGGGATCCGCGAGTATTCATCAAGTACTTGGGCTGTATGAACTCTAAGTATGGACGAGCTATGTATCAGAATCTTTTGAAAAATATCATCGCAATGATCGACGGCACCCGGACGCTGCAGTGGCAGGCGAATGAGAATCGCCAGCCTCCTCGTTTGCCGGATACTTTCCGGCTTCATATCAAGCTACTGAATTTGCGACCCTTGGAAACAAAAGCCTCGCGCATGCCCGAGGGATTTATGAACAAGTACATAGACCGGGTGGTACAGCTCATGGAACGAATGGCCAAGAGCGACGTGCCACAGCACCATCGCTTCAAGGTTCTTGCGGATCGTGTGATACTGTATCTTGGAGACTACCGTATTCCGGCCGCCCTGCGGCTGGGGTCTCTCGAGAATTTGGCCAACCCAAACGTGCCTGGGCAAGTCGACTGTCTACGTGTTGAAATGGCTGCAATGATACTCAAGACAGTGGCCGATGTCAAGGCAAATGAGCAAAAGGACTCCCTAGTTTCTCAAACACAACAGATGATTGAATCGTGGGGCAACAGTAAGGTGGAGCATTTCCGAAACATTGCGTATTGGACTCACGCAAACTTTTGGAAAAGACATCGTAAACAGTCACCATATAGAACATTGGAGGTAGACTGGCTACATTCGGAAGGGCCGACTATGGAATTCGACGACTCTTTATTGGATTGTACCGAGGAGGAATATGACAGGACGTTGAATCACGACGCAAGATGGGGTTGAAATAGTCAACAGCAACTTATATTACTTCCCAAACATGTCGTTAGAGTCTTAATGACTTGAATACATTTTCAACGTATTTCATGGCTCTTTTTTTTTTGTTTTTAAAAAAACAATGTAAACCCGCAAATAGGAGCGTGCGTTGACCTCACTGTATACTAAATTAGGTCTACGCCATAGCACGAGTGTCGGTATACTCCTTCAACCACGCTTTGACAAGAGCAACCTCCTTGTTATGTACATCAATAATTTGCTCGGGTGGATATCCTGGCTCATACTCGCTCTGTGGAACATCGTCTTCATCCCAATGATGAGTGGCATAGTCGATGAGGATGAATGGCTCCGACGCAGTCGACTTTCGGTCCTCGTTGATACCGATCTTGTGCGCGGTGGCGGCGCGCCATGGATCTTGCTTGCCATCAATTACAGCCACACGAGGGTATGAGAAGTTTAAGCCACCGAAGCGGTTGATAGCGTCAGTGTCAGGAGGTGTAGTGATGTTGAAGGTTAGTTCGCAGGTAGAGTTGGCATATTGCATCGTCACCGCTCGCGACAAGATACCAAGGGTACTCTTCGGGACGCCGTCACCACTGACGAAATAACCCCATCTTTGACATGTAGTTAGTAACATTGTGGGCTGTGGGCCGTTTCTTTTCTCTTTCTCTCCCGATTTCCATTATTCTATGCCACCATTACGGATCTCAGCAACTTACTGGGTACATTTCTGGTAGTTGAAGCTAGTGTATTCGTCGAACTCGTAATCGTCGTCGTCACGCTTCTTCATCTTCTTCGCGGTAGCGACAGCACAGTCTTTCTCGGACTCAGCATTGCATGAGTTGCTCGCCATGCGTCGCTTGAACGGGGGGGCCGATGGATCTTGAAGGCCGGCATAGTTCAACAGACGAGTGGCAGCATCTGGACAGTAACCGGCATCCTGTACAAGCTGCTCAGCTACAGCGCGATTCTTTTCCAGTTCAGGATATTGCAGAGTGTTGGATGTGAGCGTGGCACAGTACTTGTTGAGGGAGACATCGCTCAGTCCTTTAACCCAACTTTCCCCTTGTAATGCATATAGGGGGTGGGCGATGGTATGACCAAAGTCGGCAATCCCAATGGTTCCAAAGTAGCGGAAAAACTGTTTGATCGTGTCGGCCTTGGTCTCGTTGCCGCTGAGAAGCGCTGTATCAACCACGTGCGTCAACTTTCCCATTACAGTACCACAGTCTCCAGGTGCAAAGAGACGAGCAGCTTCGTTGTATTCCCAAAAGTCGTTTATGGCTGCAGTGGTGCCGGATGATGAGATGGCGCCCCAGTACGTTTCTGGATACACCTTACGGGTAAAGGCGGCAAAGGCACCAGCATAGGAGCCACCGTACATAATCCAGGGCGTATTTGGGGCGGTCAGGTTATAATGCTCAAAACCAGGGAATTGGACATGCTGTGCAAAGTAGGCAGCATCAGCCATGGCCTGTTCGGTGGTCAGAAAACGATAGCTTTCCACTGTCAGGTCGGCTGTGGGCACTGGAGCAGACTTTCCATAGTACCGATGCTCAAGCGTAATGACCATGCCCCCAGTGGCCTTGGCCAAGACCGAGCCGATACCATTGTTCAGGTAAGGGACTCGCCCCTGAGCACTTGTCTCGCCTGATGCGATGACAATGACAGGTCCTCCAGGCTTGTAATAGGACGGCTCCAAGAAGTATCGCAGCGGGTAGAAGTCTTTGGAGTGTGGCTCATACAGAGGCTTGTCATGGAAGTGGTCGACAGGTACGGAGAAGCGATATTCTTTGACGGTGTTGTTGTTGGCCACGCCATTCACCGTCATCTTGGGCTTCACAGTGGTGTCGCTGAAGTTGGGGGGTTTGAGCGCCTCGGCAGACTGGGCGGCCAGCAATGCCATCGCGGCGCAACTCACGACACTCAGCATAGTGTTAGATTGAGCAAATTGCTGCGAAATATGAAATGACCGTCTGAAATAACAAGCATAGCAGCAGTAAGGCTGCTCTTTTAATCTGGCTGTTCCCTCGTATCACCTGGCTCTCCCCCTCGTATCAATGCATGAACAATGAGATCGGATGTCATGGCGGCATTTGCCTATTTCGGGACCAGGCCGCATACGAACCCTACGAGGCCACAGGTCATTTTATAATGAATATTACTTTACGCCAGTGAGCTTCCATCCAGCTTTTAACAGACTACTATTATGCAGCTACATTCAATTTCTGTGCCTATATCAACAATCCAGCCCAGGCTAGAGTTGTTGAATGAAGGCGGTTGCTGTTGTAGACTGGGGCTTCACAGGCTATATGCAAAGCAAGCTACATTTTCTGCGAGTAAGAAGACTACAAATAATATGAAATTTTGTGCAAAACTATGCTATCCAACAATTCACCTTTTAATAATCATTTCTGCTCATAGCATAGACCAATATAGCAGTGCACTTTACTTGCTCACTGAGTCGCTGACCAAGGCAGTGTCAGCTCAGAGACGAAGATATAAAGTGGAGTTTGCCACTGATGCTCTTTTATCAATCTGTCCGTCACCTATACACAAGGCGCCGTGGGTAAAGGCTGAGGCGAATACTACGAGCCGGCGCTCATTGACTCTGTACTCGGTGATGGGGAGATTTCGCGCTTGGTTTGACATCTGCAGTTTTCAGTTTGCACAATATTTACAAGTAAGACTGTCTCCGTTCTGGTTTATCTCTGCCGTCCACACTAAAGACAGGCGATGCAATATGTAGATTAGTACCATGAGCAAGTTTCTAAGCAAGTCCGTCCGGCTTGGCTCCAACCCTAGGCTCTGAGTTATACATAAGCAGGGTAGCAATATTACTATACATTAGTATCTATTTTACCTGTCGAGCCCAGATTTCGGACCATCGCGCCGCACAGATTGGGTGTTGCGATCCCCACGCCATCTCCAAAGCAAGTGCCGATTGGCCAGTCTCATGTCAACAGTTACGGGGAATCTGAATAACCGGCAACGGTGACGACTATGCAGATGTTTGTGTCGCAGGGAAAGCACGTGTTGTCTGATTTGATACGGGTTGGACCAAGGTTACATCGCAATGGTTTGAATGGTTAACGGAACTTGTCCATCGTACGATGGACCATTGCCAGCAGGTTTGGTTCAGTATCGAATCAAAAAGTCAATGTTAATGCAGACAACGAGTCGGGGCTCGCCTATGACAATGTCTTGGCTTAGTAGACTTGATTTTTCCCAAATTCTAGTCGCAACGACTATAAAAGCCAATGAGTATGTCTTCAAAAATCAGGCACCTTCCTAACTACAACACTTTTTCTTGTCAAATTAACTTCTGCAAAATGCGCTGTGCACTGATCGTCGTTGCTTCAAGCTTGACTGCTGCAGTCGTTGCGCAAGATGGAGGCTATGTTGGCGATGCGGCTGTCAAGCAATACATCGCCCGCCTTGAGTCATCCTACTCTCTTGACAATGGCAATGCTTCTTTTCAAGACATTGAGATTTCCTATGAAAAGTCTTGTTTCAACAACATAGGATCATGTTCATCAACGTTGTTCTATACTCGCAATACCCTCACAGAAATCGACACTGTTAAGATCACCTACAACGCAATCACCGACTATGTTGCAATCAACAACTCGCCTTCCGCAACTCAGACAGGTAAAGTTACCAAGTCTACAGCTGTCACAGACTCAGTCACGTCGGGGTGGACCATTGGAGGCAAGGTCTCGGGAACAATTGGTGCCAAGAGGCAGGACGAAGCTTTGGAGGGTAGAGCTGGCCCCCAGGCTAGCCTAGAAATCTCAGCATCTTACCAGGACTTGTCAACCTCCGGCAAAACTATCGTCACTGCCGTGGAGAATGACATCCTATGTCCGCCCCGGACTCGCTGCTCCATCTCTACGTACACCTTCTCTGCCACTGTTACTGGAACCTGCATTGTTTACCCTCGCCTTGCTTGCGGTGGTGATGTTGCCGCCTGTGTGTCCAATCGTCTCGATGGCTGCGAGCAGGTCCAAGACTACAAGAAGAAGTACTGTCACTACGCGCAAACGAGTACTGGGACAGTCGTTGCTTATCAGCTCAAGCCTTGTACCGTTTCATTCCCTCTCAACAAAGCTGATCGCAGTCCCGCAACGCTGTTTGTTTTTGACGAAAGCAAATTAGACTGATAGGCTGCAATCTATTCTGCCTTGCAGTGGAGGATCACTTACATCGTTATTGTCGCTTAGAGCATATAGTCCCCGCGACAACAAATTATCTAGTAACACCAGTCTAGTCTGTCCTTCTTATACCATGAAGATGGCTCTTGTCATGCTCCTCAATTTCCTTAAAATAAGTAAATAAATAAAATAAAACAGATTGTTGATGTTAAAAGGCTATCTGCTAAGCAACACGCTGGAGTCATTGTAGACGACAATGTTGTTAGTGCTGGAGCGCTCACCACACCTAAATTTATAATAACAACAAATCAACTTGCTTTACAGAAAATCATAATAAATTCTTTGCTCGTTTTTATTCAGAAGTCGCACCGCCGAAGAACAAGGCTTCTCCGAATTCCACCTCTACGTCTACGCCGCCCTCCTAGTCAAATGGTCCGACAAGCTCGTCAAGATAGACTTTTAAGAAATTATGATGTTCCTCCAGAGCCTGTCTACGAAAGCCTGGATAGAAAAGGACATTGCGCTCCTCCTGAGCGAGGCGTTTATCTGGCAGAGTCTGTTTAAGCGGTCTGCTGCCTATTTGAAGGGTCAACCGAATAGACTACTCCTGACGAATTTGCAATTATAACGGGAGGAGTAAAAGTGTATAATGGTTTTACTTTTTTTTTTTTTTTTCGCGTTGCAAAGGTGTGGTTATTCTATTTTTAAACCCAACGCTATGATTATGTTGGTGCATCTTTTTTTGGTATATACGGCATTCTCATTTACTACTCCATTCATAATAAACGCGATTTCACATTTCTGCGATTACATGTCTGCGATCACTCATATCTACGATCACTCATGATAAAATTTCACATCAATTTCTGCAATCACTCATCTACAATTACACCATGTCTCATATAGTAAAATATCAAGTCTCATATTCATTAATGATGCTCAAGCCAAGATGCGGCTGCGTTCCACCACCTATCTCTACAATACATTCACCTCATTGAATAAATCGCTATTATGCCCAAAACAATATCATATATACAAGAAAAGCATAAACGAGTAACCAACGCCAGACAGAGCTTTCATCTCAAATCATCAACGTACCCAAGCGTCTTCCTTTGCGGATCACACACCCTCGCCCACTCCAACAACAACCGCCACACATACAACTTCATATCCTCCCTCCTCAGCACCTTCTCCGCCCACTCCTTCCCGGACTCGGCCATATGCTGCGCCGCCAGATCGCCCGCTCCCGAAAAGAACTCCAGCGACGCATACATATCCTGAAACGTATTGTCAAGGGGCGCAAAGTGCAACCACGGCGTGAGACGGTCATCATGCCACTCAGCGTAGACGGTCGCCTTGAGGGGTAAGCTGGTCGACTGGAGAAAGCCGCGGAAGCGGGCGCTGAAGGAGTTTCCGTCAATGTCGGGCAGGAACTTGTAGTCGTATTGTTCGCTCATGTCGATCTTTTTGACGATTTTGAACTTGCGTCGCAGCCAGTCGCAGTTGTCGTTGGGGTGGCAGAGCTCGATGAAGCCGAAGTTGGCAAAGTCGGCGAGCCAGGAGCCTAGTTGGTGGTTCTTTTGGCGCTTGCTGTGGTATATTTGTTGGGGCGGGAGGCGGAAGGCCGGGGATCGTGTGTTGTCGGCTTCCATTTGGGCGACCACGGTCGTGTTGAGCATCTGGATTAGGCGGTGGCGCTGGAGGTGATGCCATGTGTCTTCGTGGGCGTGACCGCCGGAGGCTACGCCGCGCCAGATGAGCTTGTTGAGCTTTCCGCCCCATGGGCCGCCGTGAGTGTTGCCGCCGGAGTATCTCTCGTCGTCGGCGAGGTACATGGCGCCTGGGATGAGGATTTCGTTGTTTTGTGGCAGTTTGCTTCCGCCGAACAGAGGGATCAGTTCGGCAGTAGAGCTTAGACTGATGGGTTCTACGAATGTGCCGTGGAGTCCGCCGAGGTGAGGTTGTACACATGCGTCCATTGCTTCGGTCCAATTGCGAATATAGCCCTTGTAGGCGTAGGACGGCTGCCAATTGACGGGCCATTCCGCAGGGGCATTCCAATCCTTTGGCGACTGGATGTTATATGAAGGGCTGTTGGGGTTGCAAGTCTTGACAGCCAAGTCCCAGTATCGCTCGCCAGGCGCCAAGCTGAGCCAAGCCGGGTCATGGTGTTCTGGCTTGGAGGCATCGACGTCTTTGAGACCCGTCATGTTCGTAGTGACTTGCGAGACGTCCACCAAGGCGCGTTCCTTTTGCTCCTTTTGGACATATTCGGCGACCTTCTCAAACGGGACTAATAGGCGAGATTCATCCATGATATTGACCGGCATATCAAGATCGGGCAAATGCTTGGAGAACTCAGCGACGAGGTCTGTCCAGTGTTGGATCCAGGAGACGGCACTCTTGCCCTGGCGTTTGGCCTCTCCGTTGCGCACCTTGACGCCTTCTTTCCAGCCAGCCGATTTCGTGGCCAGCTCCTTAGGATCAAGAGCCCAAAACGGCGTCAAGTCTTTATATATGCGGTCGAAGAAGTCCTCGACCATAATCGCATCGCTCGCGAGCGCAGCCTTGTACCAGATGTCGAAACCAGGAGGCGGGTGTCGTCCACGGCGATCTCGGTACGCAGCAGCCGCGGCCTTGACGTCTTTCGTTTGTTTCGATAATAGTGTCTCATGTCTATGTCGAGCCTCGTTCATCAGCACTACGATCGGATGTTTGGTCCCCAGCATGCCAGAGACCTTTTTTCCTCCGTGACCAGCGTCCCATGTTGGCGAGTCTATCCAGAGATGGAAGTTGGCGTAGATGAAGAAGATGATGAATATTGTAAAACTGCCTCGCATGATGGCCCGCGAGGACCAGTTGTGTGGATTAAATGTTTTGACGACGAAGCGTCGCACGCCGAGGAGTTGACGGGTCAACGCCATGGTGGGCGATGGCGACAGTTCGCTGAAAGGCTATTTGAGGATGGTTGTCATAAATCCAAGGTCCAAAAAAGAAGAAGAAATTGAGCAGAGAAAAGCAAATGGCAGTCAGATCAGAGAGACATGCTGGCTGTGGTCGACGATAGCCAAAAATAGGGATTGCGGGTTTGGAGGAACCAACAGATGAGGATAGTTAAGTTCGCAAGGAGAAAAAGCAATAAATTAGCAATTAGTGCAGTCACGGCCAACGCCCAACCCCAACTCCTACAGGGGGCTTCCTCGCTTTGTCCCGCGCTTGGAATCTCCTTCTCCACTGTAAAAGGTCGTCCCTGTCGTCCCGCCTCCGACGCAATGGGCGCAGTTGGTTAGCGCGTTGGTCTCGGCCGTCTCCCCAAACACCCGCTATCTTAACGAGTGGCACTAACCTTCCTACAGATATGCATCTATATATATGATCGAATGTAAAATGATATTCTTTTTGCCACTTTTACCCACCATTGGCTGGCAATTTTTTCACTCTCTGTCTCCTTTTGTTTTTTTTAGTCGCGCAACTGAATTACTTAATTATTTTACCCATGCTGGATAACTGTCCTCTCCGAGTTTGTTCCAACTTGGGCTGTTACTCTGTGGTCCTTATTACTTTGCCTGCAGAACTTAAAAGAAACAGGTAATATTGAATAAAATTTAACTTTTATGGTTCTATTTTATTGTATACTGTCTAGCTGTAGAAAAATCTATTTAGTATAGTCTCCAGTTACGTGAAAGATTGGTTTGGTGCTTGATTACTTTGTGTCGAGGCGACGCTCAGTGTTTGCCCTTCTGTTCACAAAGTCGGGGTACATCAGAGTTAGCTCGACAGCACCACTGGTGATGTTGTCAACAGCCTCTACTCCCTGCATGAAACTATTTGGCAGCGTGTTAGTGCATTGTTATGATTGCACTGTAGGATGAAAACGTACCTGTGATCTTGGTTGCCAACTTCGTACTTCCAAGCTCCAAAGCGTCCACGAGACAGGATATCTTGGGCACGTAGATGCGGCTCAATTTCAGCCAACGCAGCGTCTCGCTCAACACTTGGGGTCGGGTATCCGTGGTCGAACCGGCGGCAATACGTGCTAACGATCTCATCCTTAGCGAAGATGAGGTCATTCGTTATCATGTGCTGAATGCAATCGTCTACAATCGTTTCGTGGTTGACTGGTTTGTATGAGGACTCGGATACCTCGAGCATGACCGACCAGTAAGGGCCTGGCTTAGGCTCCTGGGAGTCTGGCTTTTGTCCATTGGCAAGGCGCTTGGTTGGTAGTTTAGTATCTTTGTTGGGTTGGTTGAAAGGCGAGTAGTTGGAAAATATTGTCGCGCGATAGAACGGGCACTTGTCCTGGAAGAAGTATAGCTGCACCGCACCATTAGTCTTCTGTACATTTTTGGGATGTAAAACTGCCTACCCAGCATTTGTCGCCAATGCGGTCGGGGCGCTCGCCTCGGATTCCCACACCAATGACATTAGTAGAAGAGTAAAACAAGGGCTTGCAGAGTTGCTGAAGCTTTACGTCTCCCATACTCTCGGCAAGCAAGTCCACAGCCATTGTCAAAATAAGGTGTTTATAGTTAACAACCTCCCCTGGTATAGAAGTTAGCAAGGTGACTTGTCAGCCTATGTTTTTGTAATCCTACCAGATTTCAAGTATGCCTTCTTCGCAGCGGGGTCAACCTTTGTGACTGCACCATTGTCACCGAACCTAGTATTCTTCTATGGGAGTGTATCCGCAACAGCAGTCCAGATACCTCCAGTACCACCATGGGCAGGGAACAAAAACGTCGCATTTGGGCCCCAGTTTCCAGCTACTTTACCGAGTACAACATTTCGAGCAAGCAGCTTTACATCAGGGGCGGCGACACGCTCACCGAGCCATGTGGCATTCATCTATTTCTGTTAATATCCGAGAGTTTCTGTGTTTATTCGAGACATACCTTGGTCGTTGGAACCGCCCAAACGTTGAAGTTGTAGGGGCGCATGAAGATTTCAGTCAATCGCTCACCAACATGTCGTACATTCCACTCGTCGAAGTTCTTGGGCTTGTCATGTGGGGATCGCACTCGGGCGGTAAGAGCAGCATCGATAAGGCTCTCCATGCATTTCGCCTTTTCCTCAGCTGGTAGAACCGCAATGTTGTTCTGGAAGGGGTATGGAACCCATTCGCCTCCGAAACTTACGTACGACACTCGCTGGTGCTCGAACCAGTCATTCTTCTTTGGTAAAGCCTCGTGGAGAACGTCGTCAAAGTACTTGTAGTGCGAGAAGATTACGTGGCCGCCGACATCGAAGAGCTATCAAGTATTAGCTATAAGTAGCTGAGACTAGTTGCGGGCCGGCAAGGGAAGTCGCGACGTATAAACCCCTCTGGAGTAGTGTCAGTCGATGCCAAGCCGCCGGGAATGGGGTTCGAATCGACGATGAGCCAACTGGCACTGTTCTGTTGAGCGTATGGAGGTAAGTATGGTTATCATGTATTAGCAAGCATATGTTGTACTGACCAGGTGGTTCAATCGCTTGGCGGCGCCGAGTCCAGTTGGCCCAGCACCAATGACCAGGACATCAACGTCGCTGCAGCAAAGGTTAGAGGTGAGAAGCATGTGCGCAATACGGCCTTTTCACTTACAAGTTAGCGCTACCCATTGTAGAGTCGCGAAAGCGAAATTCTCGAGAAGAAGTGTATGCCAGGTAGGTGATGCTGGCTGTTATTTCAGATTATGATCTTGAGGAGATTCTTGGCAAGTAGATTCGGGCAATGTGCAAGACAGGCAGTAATTAATACAAGTCTGAACTCGACCAAGGTGGGCATGTCTGTCGCTAGCAAAGCCACTAATTACAGGATATGATTCAATTTCCAGGGTCCCCGACGAATGTAGCTTAGGCTATCCATTAACGGTCAACAGCCTTCTCCACGACGGTGCATGGTGCTGTTACATCGACGAAGGGAGGGGGAAACGTCAGCCTGATATGTTGCTGCAGAGGAAAGATCAGCGCGTTGTCCATATCTGCTTGACGATTGGCGTCGGCTGTGAATGAAGAATGTGAAATTACCAGCTCATTGTTACCACTGTGGAACATTGAGATGCCATATGCCTCTAAATCCCCCGTTGCATTGTTGGCCAAAAAGAAGCCGCCATTAGGCGTTACGAGATCCTCCCATTTTTGATCATTAAAGGCGGAGAGGAACTTTTGCATCGACCAAAGAGCTAATCTACTTGCCGCCATCACCCACAATTACACAAGATCGAGGGGGGCAGATTGCAACTCGGGCACAATACTCGAAAAGAGAGCCCTAGACGAAAAACTCATACAAGTCTGCAGCCAAGAGCTGGACGGCTGGCTAGGTCCTCATAGGGCCCGTCGGCTACGCCACGTCCAAAATGTATCTTCACAACTTCCTTTTATAGCTTAGCCATCTAAAGTTGTTGCACTAGAGCGCAGACCAGACCCTAACATTTCGCCGTTAGCTCCAAAGCAGCGCTTCTCGCCCTGGCTGCAGACCATCAAGCCCCTGTTTCTCCAACTAAACTCCACCCGCATAGCTGTGGTATTACTGATGCCTACGCAGAAAACAATGCATTAACTTGCAGGCGTCTCTGCAAAGTAGTGGCTGGGGTAATTATGTCTGATTGTGTACGGCCGCTGCTAGGCTATCCGTAAATGATCTGCTATCCTGACCCTTGCTAGTTAGCAAACGAGGGTCCTCGTACCTCGTGCATGCAATGCGACAGGACAGACGTTGCTGGAGGCGCCTTGTCCCTGATATAACCTCGCTTTGGTCGGCGTGGCACGGGAAATCTGATCCGCAGTCTGTGGATGCAGTTGTAGGGGACTCATAGACTTCCCTAACTGGGGCTGAACCTTGGAAAGAGTTGGGCGGGGTTCTGGAGAGCTTGCTTTGGACAGTTCGGTTTCCAGGCTTGTTATACTGGGCTTGAGCGTGTAACAGAGCCTAGTAAAATAAACCCGATTCCTTGTGTATAACAAAGTTTAGGGAGTACAACTTAATAACCAACAATAGTTTACTAGTATTAAAATGCAGCTTCCTTCAATCATCATCTAACTCAATCACCTCCATAGTACTTTATGATGATCGCCCTCCTCTCACACTTCACATTCCCCTGCAACTCAGGTCGCTGCCTATCCACCGACGCCCTAGAACTCTCCTCCAACGCCGTCCAGTTCCCATTCGACGATATCCTAATCTTCTTAACATTCAGTTTCCCCTCCGACTCCAATACCAAACGAATGCCCACAAACAGCTCATCGATCCGCAGACTCTGATGTCTTGCATCTTCTCCACACAACGGACACCTCCAACTGTCCGCCAGACTGGGCTCTGGGCGCGAGTCCTAGGCAATCAAGTTAGTCTTGCTGGGCCGTATCTGCAGCAAGTTATCTAGGTCGAAGCATTCCAGGTGCTAGTAGTTTATGCCTTGCACCGGAATAGTGAAGATGTATGAGGTAAATTGATTGGCAATGGTCACTACCAGTGAGTCGTCTGTGATCATGATATCGTCATCTTCTTGACCTGCGAGGCCCTGTCGTTTAGAGATCTCGTTTCGCGTTTGCTCGAGGGTGCAATGCGGCGACCTCTGGACCAGGTCGATGACGGTTTCGTGGCTCATGGTGGTGATGACTTCAATAGCGGCAAAGAATGTTGAGCCCTTAATAATGTTCAATTTGGAATCTGGCAAGCTGATTTTCACAGTGTTCATTCCTTGTTTAACGAGAGAAGTAAGGTCTACTGGTAAGTCAAAGCGAAAGTAGTGCTTTCTATATAACTAAAGTGGGACATTGTTGAAGTTAACCTGGATGTTTTCCGGCCAGTATCCAGATAACACTGCCCATTCCGCATCTGTAATGGCGTTTGTGGTGTTGTCGACTTTGCATATTTGAAGTCTGTACCAACGGCAGTTTTCAAAATAGCTTACAACGGGTATCCATACTGTTTCGTGCCCAGGTATAAGATACGGAAGTAACTGCATGTCTGCCTCGGTTATCTCGAATTCAAGAAGGTTGAGTCCCAAGATGGCTGGTGTCTCGCGTGGTCCAACGGCAAGATGGCTGAGTGACTAACAGAATCTGCTTTAGAACGGCTTGGCAGGCGCTCGCCTCGGACTCCGTGAGCCCACCAGGTGTAAACTGGTTCTGACAGAGAAAGAAGGCAAACCCAGAAAATAGGCCACAGCACCTGTAATAGCAATTAAAGAGTTTGGATACAGTAAGAATCATTTGATCAAGTGGTCAATCCAATAATTACCGTATATAGATAACTATTATAGGAGAAAATAGTATCTCTAGTTATAGATATGGGAGAGTTTTGTGGCTGTTAGGGTGGCCGTGACTCGATTACCATGCAGTATATAGTTAGTTTTATATATAAAATGAATACAGAAGATTGATTGAGGGAAGTTCCTTATACTAGCCTAAGCTGCTGTATACTTAAATAGTAAGATTTTTCTTTTAATTTCTACCTCTCTATAGTCCTAAAACGCCGTGATTGATGTATGCAACCCTGTATGACCCCCTGGTTCTCCGGCCCTTTCTGCGGGTCTTAATATTATAATCTAATTGAACTGTAAATACTATACTGTATATTATGATGCTATTACTGTTTTAGATGTATTTGCTTATGTGACCTTTTGTTGGGGAGTATACAGTATACTTTTCAGGTTCACACCTTGACCTCACCACTGGCAACAAGGTGGACCATCCCAGCACGTGCCAGGTCACGTTTTCTCCATGTTACCCAATCACCGGGCTAGCATTGTAATCCTGCAGGAGCGACTAAGCAAATAACCAGCACGTCCAAAACCGCTCCTCCAGTTCTCCGGCTCGCCTTTCCCAAGGGACGACAATAACCCACGAACCACCCTCTCCGCTCCTCATCCACATCCTCAATCGGCCCAGGACAAGATCAATTGTCCTCTTGCACGACACCATGGCCCCGGCTTTGACGACCTCTGCGGCCATGATGGCTCGCCGACAGCTCATCTTCCGCGCATCCAGCTCCTCCGCCATTGTGGCCTACCGAGCAATGGCCATGGCTCAACAACAACAGCGAGGATACGCCACCCCCAGCGGCCCTCCTCCCAAGAACTTTCGTATCAGCCAGCGTACCGAGTGGCCTTGGGACAAGGAGAGTACCCTCGATCGTCTGGGACGTTATTTCCTCTTGACCGAAATGGCGAGGGGAATGTACGTGCTCTTGGAACAATTCTTCCGACCGCCGTATGTCTACATTCGCATTGCAACAACTCCAATTGAGCTTTGCGTCGCCAATACTTGACCATGAATGCTAATCAACGTCCCTAGATATACTATTTACTACCCCTTCGAGAAGGTATATCTGCCGACGATTCATAACAACACCACTGTCCAGCCAGGAATTAACCATTGATGTAGGGTCCCATCTCTCCCCGATTCCGTGGCGAACACGCCCTCCGACGATACCCCTCTGGAGAAGAGCGCTGCATCGCCTGCAAGCTTTGTGAAGCTGTACGTTTATTTCATGCGCAGCACCAACCTCCGCCCGCTAACCATGCGCAGATCTGCCCTGCCCAGGCCATCACCATTGAAGCCGAAGAGCGCGCTGACGGCTCTCGCCGAACCACCCGTTATGATATCGACATGACCAAGTGCATCTACTGCGGTTTCTGCCAGGAATCCTGCCCTGTCGATGCCATTGTTGAAAGCCCCAACGCCGAATATGCCACCGAGACGAGAGAGGAGTTGCTGTACAACAAGGGTGAGTTGCCACCAAATGTCCCATATTTCAATTGTGCCGATCGTCATTGGACAAGCAAAGGAATTTTTGGGCATTTCCCACCCACCATGATGTAAAGAATGCGTCACTGACTGATTTGCCTTGCAGAGAAGCTGTTGTCGAACGGAGACAAATGGGAGCCCGAATTGGCTGCTGTCATTCGCGCCGATGCCCCCTACAGATAAACAAAACTTTTTTTAACACTACTTTGGTTCTCTTTGTATCATTTCAACGGAGCACGTGTGGCGATGTAAGCCAAATAGAGGATAGCTGTGTGGAAGAGGAAGAGGAGCACATTGTATATAGGAGGCAGGCATGGAGCCAAAACAGATTTCATTTGTTCACATACCAGCTTATGTGCACTGGTCAATGATTGTGATACTGACCTGTAGCACTGCGTTGATGCATTTGATAATTGTGCTTTTTACTGTCTATTAATGCTCTATAGCTATGTTTGCGACCACGACAACCCCGACGACAAACTCTCGATGCAGCATTCAACACTTATACGTCTTCAATTCGCCATCCTTTCCGGCTGCAGTCAGCAACAGCTCCATGAGGCCACTTGCGACCTGTCGCATAGAGATGTGGTACTGGGCGTTGGTGGGATAGAATGGGCACTCAAGACCACTGTCATCGCCAAACTCAATTGCGAGACCTTGGACACGGTTGGCGCCGCATTTCTTGCCGTAGTACTGGCTGAGGAAGTAATCTGTGCTACCACCAGAACTTGGATAAAGGTCAGCCTCGGCCTTGGGAGCAAAAGTGACATTACCGGCGAGGTTCATGGCAGCACTCATACGCTTGGCTGTGGCAAGCTGGCAGTTGATATCGGCAGCCTCAATGTATTCCTTGTACTCTTTGTCGTCAATGATTCCTCGCTTGCCATCGTAAGTAGGATTTGTGAAGCTCTGTTTAGGGTCTGTGGTTTGGGTGTTATCGTCACCCCAGCCGTAGAGAATATCGCCACCAATGGAGTGTAGATCAACGAACCAAGACAGCTTGGTGTGCTGCTTCATGAGCCAGGCAACGTTCTGGTTCTCGGTCTCAGACATGGCAGCAGTGCCGTGGAAGGTCTCTGCACTGGCGATGTCAGAGCTGTGGGTTTTAGCATCAGAGCTGAAATACTTGGTGTAGTTCCAGACTGCATCAAAGTTGCGGTTTAGGTCAACGCCGATACCCCATTCTCCTTCGGCACTCTTGCGGCTGCGGTTCTTTCTCCAGCAATAACCAGTCTTCTGATCATAGGCAACACCATCGGGGTTGACAAGAGGCATGGAGACGATCCCGGCGGAGGCAGCCTTGACAACATCGTCGTGTGTGTACGTCTTGTTGCCATACTTGAGGCCAGTGCCCTTGTCGCGGGCTTGAAGCAAATCGGCTAAGAAGTAAACAATGTGGTCTGGCCCACCTCGTTCACGCGCGTGAATGCCACCCTCGATATATACACGAGGCTCACCGTCACCGATGACAATGCCGTGCATATATCGCAGCTCAGTTGTTTGCTGAGGGGCAGTGAAGAATCTAACGCCCTTGTAGGTAGCAAGACCTCTCAGCGCAGAGTCAACCTCGTCTCCGTTCAAGATAGTCTTCAAGTCTCTATCCTTAGTGGAGAGGCCCTGGGCCACGACGGTTCCATTCTTGAAGCGGTCACCGGTAGCGATGGGGATGCCGGTGAATCCGGGGTCGTAGTCTAGCTTTCTAAACTTGGACGCAAATGGCGGAGCGCTTCGCTGTCCATGGAGGTGAAGCTGGTGACTGTACTCAATCTCTTCGGGGAGCAAGCAAGCATTGGCACCAAGACCAAGAGTGGCAATGAGCGACAAAGTATTTTGGACCTTCATTTTGACCGTATATGATATGGAAGTTGACAGCTTGTGTGGAAGGATAACAACAAAAGACTTAGAGTCCTGTGTCCTGTTTACACTTTGATCCTCAAACTAAATAAGGACCCCTGGTTCTGCGCCAGGAAGAGTCGGGCCGCATTGGGTGCCCATAATAGGAAGGAAGTGGTGGTGTAGTGAGCAGCAGTGAGGAAAGAACAGACTGACGAGATTATGCTAGATACGGAGTCACGGTCCAGCTTTAATGCCGTCCATTGTTGGGAGATGAGGGACTGGAATTCAAATAGCTTAGACGGTGTCTCATCCAAGCTAGCAGCTTTGTAGTGTGTGGGCGAACTAAGAGAAAGGAGAAACACATTTTTATCATTAAATTCTGCACTGAGTTTTCACTTTATTTTACTTTATTCCAATTGATTGGTCTTTAATGTAAGATCTGGGGTTGTCTCCTGATTGTTACCTTCGTTGGTGCAGGCTGGTCTCGTATTAATCTGGCTAAGATTGGCGTCTGCATCGATTCGCGGTTCAGTTATTGGATATGCGTTGGTGGATATAAGGACATGGTCATAAATACAGTTCTTTAGCCACTACCAGATTACTGTTTCTGTTACTCTTCAAGAGTTTTTAAAGCCGCATCACAGTTCGTCAAGGCTCATCTTCTTTCTCATGATAAGGAGCAGGGCATCGCTCTGATGCATACCCGAGTGCACCAAGATTTTGAGTAACCGCAAATAGGTTACTACATAGTTTGATATATCTTTTTCACAGAGATAATCCATTATTTTCTTAAAGAATATTTACCACACTATTTACTTGGGCTCAACAGCTCCTTGAAATGTAGGGTAGGGCAGCCAATAGAAGCACACCAAACTCCATGACTAATGAGCAACACGTGACCCGAAGCTCTCCGCGGCCTGAGGAAGGAACAACCCCCCAATCCGAGCTCCGACGTTTACGCTGAGTGGCCCGTTCAGTTTTCCGTCCAACGAGAGAAATTTAATCCAGCTCATTTGCCCAAACACCATCACCAGCCGAACCACCCTCGTCATCAACCGACACCTTTTCCTCCAGTCATCAGCCACTTTGCGCGTGCCTTTGACTCCTTCCAAGCAAATCAATTGAATTGCTCTTCTTTTCGCCTCGTCGATATACCAGTCCTTGCATCGCCAAGTTTCATAAACACCCACCTCCCTTTTATTCATCATGTTCCGCACAGCTATCCTCCGCTCGGCCGCCCGCGCCGCCACCCGCCCTGCCACCTCTAACATCGTCCGAAGAACGACAATGGCTGCTCCTCGCGTCGCCATGCCCATCCGTGTCCAGGCTATTGTCCCCGTCCGCATGTACAGCGCTGGCGGCAGTTTGAAGAAGGAGGAGGTTGAGGGCCGCATCATTAGCTTGCTCCAGGGCTTCGACAAGGTAAGCTAGCATTGGATGATACGGGGGAAACTGCTGCGTGTTGATTATGAAGCTGCTACCTTTGAGCGTGTTTCTTGACCCCGCGCGGCCGGTTCCGAACGTGTAGCATATCGCGAAGCTCCATCGTGAATCATTCGCTAACATAACAATAGGTCAACGATACTTCCAACGTACGTCTCAATTAACCCCGACTCGCATTACACCACCTATATATACAGCGCACTAACCCCCAACAGATCAAGGCCACCGCTCACTTCGCCAATGACCTCGGTCTCGACAGCCTCGACACCGTTGAGGTTGTTATGGCCATTGAGGAGGAATTCAGCATTGAGATCCCCGACAAGGACGCCGACTCCATCCACTCCGGTACATAACCCCCCCGTTCTTTATTAGGCCCCCCAACTAACCCCCTGCAGTCGACAAGGCCGTTGAGTACATCCTCAGCCAACCCGATGCCAACTAAATCGCCTTGGGGCAAACACCTTCAAACTCGGTATAACTGATGCCAAGATACCATCGCCACCCCTTTGTACGATATACAAAAACAATCGAAGAATTTATGAGAATGTGGGAGTCGGGACAAAAACAACGAAATTAGGCGCAGTGGAATAGATTCGATGGGTTAAATCACTATTACCTTAATGATTTGCGGTCAATGGCAATAATACATGTCATTCCGATTTGGCGAATTGCGGCATGCTTTTTTCTCGAATTTGAAGGAAAAGATGAGGGGAAGGGGCTGTTGAGGTCCTCGAGGAGGACGAAAGGCATATCGATTTGCCTGGCAAAGGATGTGGATGGATGGCCATCTATGTCGGTTTTTTTTTTGCCAAACTATTCTCCGCTGTGACTACTCTTGTATTAGTGTATAGAAAGCATTCTGCTGTTCAACTCTGCATCGCAACTGTTTTGTGTATCGTGATCTCACATTGTCATGTCACATAATGTATCGCACTGTATCGCACTGTATCGCATTGTATCGCATTGTATCACATTGTATCGTGAGCCATGAAGGCATGTATTTATCTACAGCAACCCTAATCAAACAAATTCCCCATCCTATGCTCCCTTTGTCCCTTTTTCTCAGCCAAAAATAGAATAACCATGACATTTTATATCTTGCGAATGAAAGATCTGCAGGGCAAGTAGCAAAAACCAAGAAGTAACACGCAAATACAAAATTAAGATCCAAGCCTGAGTTATGACAATAAAGCAAATACCACCTCCTTTCCGATTCCGATTCCGATTTCCATTTATTTTTAAGGTAAGCCAGTTCTTGGTGCGAATTCAAAAATCGGTGTAAAGGTCAAAGCCAAATCTTGATGTTAAGAAAAAAAGAGAAAAAAAAGAAAAGAAAAAAGAGTGGCAAGCGGGATTAATAAACCGCAATAAAAGACCTTTGTCCGGGACGCCATAAAAATGTAATGAGAATAATTCTCGCTGTGGTGAAAATCACAGGTAGACAAAACGAAGTAGCTTTTAGACACCAACGAAATACTCAACTACAGCATCATGATTGCTCTGAAGGTGCAGATGTTTTTGAGGCCTTGGCTGCTTGAGTCTTGCTGGCTACGGCACCTGCATAGCTTGTGATGCCGCCCAGGCCGAGACCGGCAGATATGCGCTTGCGTCGCGCAGCAACAGAGGCATCTTCTTCCTCTTCCATGCTGAACACGAATGCAGGGTCTTCTTCGTCGATGGGCGTTGTGAAGCGGCCAGTCACTGACGAGTTGATGCTGCCAGTAGATACGTGGCGCTCCATAGCACGCTCTTTACCGATGGCAGAAGGTCCGCCTTGCACACGAGCAGTGGCAGGGTGTAGGTGGGGGTTAGATGTGCTGGGAGGCTCGTCAATACGGCTGCGCTGAAGCTGCTGTGACAATACAGACATGGAGTCGCTGCTGATGCGCTGTGAGGAAGGTCGGCCGGAAGCGTTCGCACTGTTGAGGCGCTCGCCCATCTCCTGGGCAAGCGTCGAGTTTCGAAGTGGGCTTCCAACGTGACCAAAGGCTGATCCTGCGGTTCTGGCAGACCTGGCCATCTCTTCCTCTTCCTTCTGGCGCTGGAACAATGGACCCCATCGGCTTGAGGGGCTTGATCCCATAGGACTGCCATACTTGGGGAGAGAGCTGAAGTCGACATCGTTTTCGCCGCGCATGGAGCTTCTTCGAGCCTTTTCCGCGGGCGTCAGCAAATCTTGTAGGTTTTCGGGGAGGTAGTTTTCGGGAACGTTGTCGCCAGAGTCGTCGCCAAACGCAAACTCAGCTTCCCAGTCGCGATCGACGTTGGTCTTGGGCATGCTAGAGCTGAGCATCTTTGGTTTGGCGTATCGCGATGAGTGCATTGCGCGTTTGCCGAAGTACTCTTCGCCGTTGGGGTTCTGTGGGTTCGGGGGGCTGCTGGCAGTGGGGGTGAGGTGCTCAGAACCAAAAGCTGAGGAGTGTAGGAGCTTGAGAGTGTCGGATGTTCTGGCATCTTTGCTGGCATTGATGAAGGAGGACGAGGGCGATTCGAAGCCGAACTTGGAGGGCACCGATGACGGCCATGGGGCTGCGGGGAAACGGGCAGCGTTGGAGATGCCATTGGAATCAAACGACGCAGGCAAGGGCGCATCCAAAATGGACAATCCCTTGCCATTCAACGGGGAAAGGCCCAGGCCGTCGCGCGGAGAGCCATATGTCGAGCTGGGCAGCGAGTATGGAGAATCGGAAGGGTGGCCGTTATCGACGCTGAGCTGATGGCGGTGGTGTGCGGGGTGGATGTGTTGGCCGTCGGCGTTGATGTAGGACTGGTCGTTCTGGTACAGCGACGAAGTTAAAGCGCTGGAAGCGGATGTATTGAAGCCGGCAGATGTAGGAGAAGTGGGATTGCCTTCAACTGGCACTCCGCCCGGCGTCGTTATTATTGTGAAGCCATTCTTGCCGTAATTGACTCGGCGACCATCGGGGAGGACGTGGATGTTTGCGCATTTGGGGCCGAACTTGCAGTTTCCCTAGAGTTGCAGTAAAAATTAGAATGAATGCTCAATTTGCATTGACGAGTTTCTGAGAAGTCGTTTTTATTTTCCGTCACCCCAAAGACACAGATTGAGTGCACATCATGGGTAAGGGCGGATGGGTCAGGGTGCCGGAAAGAGCGAATGTGACGTACCTTTGCGAAATACTTGCAGATGGTTTCCGAAGCCGCGCCTAAATCGTGACTGAAGGGACAAGCATTGCCTGCCTGACAAGCGCCTTGACGAAAGAATTTGCATGGAACGTGAGCGGTATCTAGAGTGGCGCACAAAAAAAAAAAGTCAGAACTAGCTGTGCACTCCGGCGAGAAGAGGAGAATTCAAGAGGAGGGGAAATTTCTTTGTTGGGAGAATGGTCGCGTGGAGGTGCGGGATTGGGATGCGGTGCGACAAGCGAATCAAGGAGGAAAGTGAATTAAACGTACTGGGGGGACTCCGAGCCATGGCAGCGGCCGAGGGCGAATTATTGCCGTTGTTGGGAATTGTGAGGCTGCTGCCGCGGACATGGCGATATTCGGGCATGATGCCAGAGAGCCGTGAAGAGCGGCGTCGATGTTGATGGTGAGAGTGAGCAGCAGCAGCAGCAGTAGTCGGGGAGAAGGAGGCCAAGGAGGAGGAAGCAGCAGTGGAAAGCGACGAGAGAGGAGGCGAGTTGGAAGAAGAGAGAGGCGAGGAGGAGAAGGTGGAGTTGACGGTCGTGGTGGGAGAAGCAGAGGTGGAAGCGGGAGAAGAAGAGAGGCGGCGGCGATGACCAGCAGCGGCGGCGTGACGAGAGGCGGGGAAGGCCATGCCTACAGCGGGTGCCGTCGCGAATGGTGCAGGCGCTGCATGGCCCGTAGCGCCTGTACTGCTGATGGATCGGCCGCTGTTGGCGGGTCTGGTGGAGGGCCTTGTAGGTCGTCCGGGGGGAGTTGTAGGGGCCACCCACTGTAGCTGGTCGCTGGCCAGGGAAGGGTGCCAAAGGACCTGCATGTCGACGAGACAAGAAAAAAAAATAATAAAAAAATAGAATGAAGCAGAAGGAGAAAATAATAAATAGGGCAAAAACGGATGAAGCAGCCGAGTAACTTGGATGTAAGAAATGTCAGAATTTCCCGACTCAGAAACAAACGTCGTGTAACGGGTTTCAAATCCTCATGTCTCTTGACTCTGCAAAAGGGAACACGATATGGACATGGGCCGTCCCGTTTTGATATACGCAGACACTAAAACAGAAGGCTGCCAGACCTGAAAGGAGAGCGTCTGCAATATCTTGTGCAACCAACAAGTTCCGACAATCCGGAACAGTCCAAAAAAGTGATAAGACAAGACCTGAAGACGAGGCTTTGGGTAGTGGCGTGAATATTGAACAAGCCAAGCCCAACCTGACTCGAGACTGGGTAAAAGATGGCAGCCAGAGACGAAAATCAAAATCCAAAAATAAACAGAGTGAACCAGAAGAGGAATACAGATGTTGTATAGGATGAAAGCCCAAAAGAAAAAAAAAAGATTACAAGGCAGGGTCAAGCATTATAAGTTCCTTGTGCAAGCGTCCATCCACACCTCCATCACTACTCAGACTTCGTTTTTACGAACCCCATGCCAGCCAAGCCAATTGCATCCATCATCTAGTTTACTTTTTAGAATGTACATCCTTCCCGGATAGTCCAGGCATAGTTACGTCTCGTGCAGAGTTAAGCAGAGAGAAGAAGGAAAAGAGGACACATCTACGCCAATGTACAGCTACAACCATTCGGTTCCCCATGATTGGCCACGAGCAAAGTGTGGCCGCCAATGGCGTGTAAGTCGAACTCTCCCACCGCAATGCTTCCGCTTCCGTTGCAGAACATCATCGGTCGATGGAATCCTGTACTGTCTTGGTGCAAATTTGCTTACTTTTTTGCCATGTTGCTCCCCCATTGTCAAATGAACTGACACGGCTCGTGTCTCAGAACAAGGAGGGTGGGCAAGGATGGCCAAGTACCGCACGCCCGTGCAGTACTTTGACTCTGCACGGAAATACTGTCAACCCCAGAGACATTGGCAAGGCTAGTGCTGTGTCTCTCTTTTGCATCTCCCACACAGCTCGCATGTATTGGCACCCGTTACGCGCACACGCACACACACCACACCATGCGTGTATAAGACAGGGCTTCCTCATTCGGCGGGTCGAGTCAGCCACACCACCAATTGCTCAGCAGACATGCGCCTTTGCTTTTTCTTGGGAACAGCTTCGCCTCTTTGGAATCGATTCGTCGACGCTTTCCAGACGTTATTCTTGGCTGAAGTGACGCTTTCGGTAAAGAATCTACTCGCCCCAAGTATACATACATCTCCCTACACGGCCTGTTGACGACGTATGTACATCCCCTGGGCTGCGTATACGAAGCGTCTCCCCAGGACTATTCAATTTCGTATATTGTATTTAGACTCTATCGCCGATTACAAATGACATGACCTTCCACTGCAACCGCACCTCCGAAGCTCCCCATATTACACTCCAGCCCATGCATGCACCCGATCCCCAAATCCTGGAAGCAGAGTTTCATTTCCCAATGAACCATGACGTCCGGCTACGTCCAGACATCCCGTGTGTTTTGCCTCTTCCATAACCCCATGCGACTCACTTCAGCCTGCAGTCGATCTCCTTGGCGCAGAATGAACTAATACACTGTATTTCGTACAAGCGCAACGGAGCAATTCCCCCGCAAGACGGTGACATAACAAGCCTCCGCCAAGGATGCAGCTCCCTGTCGATATCGCGGATAATTAAATACGGCTTTCACATCAACCATGTCTTTACCAGGGTACGCAATAAATGCAATATTTGATAAACCCATGCACGTATACTCCTTCACACTGCAGCGTGTCCATGATTTTCATTCCCCGGATCACTCCCGTCCATGTCCCAATACAACCTTGCTGTCGCATATCACCATCACTTCCACAAAAGCAAGTAGAGTTGAGCCTCCCGTTGTTTAGACTCGCTTCTCCCCTCAAGGCCCTTAAACTCGGGCTAATTCTTGTCCCGTAACTGATATGTCTCTTCGCCGCCGCAGCCGAGAACTGACCACATGTTCGCGTCCGTCCAGCCCGTCGTCGCATCTACAAAGTCACCGGCTTGCAGCTAGTGCGGCTGATCCTTGCTCAGCACGGCCAATCGCCTCGTCTCCTGCCACCGTTTTTGTGTCCGCCCTTGCACACCATCTTGCTTGCGCTAGCGTTGGTGTGGTACATGCAGTTAACTCGACCTGTTGTAGTTACTAGTCGCCCAGTTAGTTATTGCAGACTAAATCCAAGGCATACATGGCACCCAGTCCGTCACCTCAACTACCGCGACCTGTCAAACAAGGGAACCTTGACACTCCCGAGAGCCTTTTACCGGATGATCCCAAGCCCAAGGACATTCACCGCCACAGCTTTGAAGCTTCCTTGGTCGTCCTTGACTTATAACGCTGTGGCTTAAACCGTCAGCTCTCGGGCGCCAAACTTGCCACTGTACTCTAACAGGCATCAAAGTCACCTTCCGTGACATGCTCGGCATACCCTTTTCGTGCTTCCATGTAACTGTAATTCTAATATACCTTTGCACCAGGATGCGGCCAGTCCCCCACGCGATGCAACCCCAGCTTTGCAGCCAGACGTTTCAAAGTACATCACTCATCACTCATCACCATCATCCGCATCGTAGTTCCCGTTGCGTCGTAGGCGGCGCCCCAATAAAATTAGATCTATCATTTTTCTGTCCTTGGTCTCTAGCCCATCACCACCACCCAATACTTCTCCGCGATTGTGTGCAGCCTGCAGCCCTGACACACCAGCTTCGCTGCACCCCAAGGGTCATGTGGCGTAATTCAACCATTTCAATCTCATCCCCCAACCCATGCATGCAGGCATGTTCCGTGAATTTTTCTTGATTTTCTCTGGAGAGCACACATTCACTTTCCCTCTTCTTTTCTTGCTCTGTTCCAGTTACATATTGTCTCGGTTTTCGTCCCAACCCTAAACCTCTGCACTCCAACTCCTACGTTGCCTCGAACTCTATTTTCCTCTAATTCCACGGGCCGTGACGGACCGCTGTGGAAACGTAGATACCTCTTTGGAGCAAAGTAACAACACGCAGCCTCGAAGTCAATAGCCACGGGCAAGTACCGAGTACATCTCGCCTACTGCTCCCTATACACTGAGGCTCGTTGCACGCCACAATCGTACTTGCAGGATCTCCCACACCAGGTCCTTGTATCCCATGATCTGTTTGGCTGCCCCACCATGGGAAAGAGGGTGGTGCTGCTGAACATGTCAACGACGCATTGGCCTATCACCGATCGCCGTCTGTATGTTGCGCGTCGGAATTGAGTCTTGGAGTAAAAAAAGGAAACCCGGATTGACGCGTCGCCCTGTTTAAATGGTGGCCAAGGCGTGTGAGTGCTGTTGGTGGTGGTTGGTCACTGGAGTCGGAGTGTACTCCGGGGATGTCTCGAGCTGAGCAACTGGTCGTATAGTTCTTTTTTTTTATGGCTAACGATGTAAGTATACCTTCACTGGGGCGTTCAAAATTGTTGTCTCATTGCAGTTAATCAGGCTGGTGGCATTGGATGCCAAGTTTTCGTTGCATGGAAGCCCTGCTGTGGGCTGTCTTGTGATCGGGGGAGCTCGTGTATACGACGGAGCCGGTTTTTCAAGGAGATTACAGATCAGTGCTGTGTAGAACGTACCAAGATAGTGTTTGGAAACGTCAGCCAGTGTGTAAGTTGTCTGCGCTGGACTGCAATTCTCGATTACATTGCATGAAATTGATGCCCTCTTACTTACTGTGAAGCTTTCTTTTGATTAAAGAGATGCATGAATCTGCAGTACTTGTATTTGGAAAAAGCTAAGAGCGCAGTCTCATCGAATCCTTTTACTCCCCAGTCATAACCGATCGATCACCCTCCACCCAGACAATCTTCACCTGCCAAGTCTTGAGCTTCCACACCCCATCAATTTTGACCACGTCACACAAGTAATAACACCCCGTCAAAAGCTTATTACCTGGCTCAAAGCCCTTCCCAGCTCGAACATGCTGAGCCATTGCCGTCGCAGTCACTTTCGCAATCTGGCCGTCCGTGATATCCACACGCACATTGGAGACCAAATGCGTTGTGTCAATCTTGCAGATGCGATCCCACACAGTAGCTTTCAATTCGTCAATGCCATTGGAGGTAGATCCAGGCATTTCTGCAGTGATATCTTCAGTAACGGATGAGCGAAGGAGGTCTTCGTCTGCGAGGTCGAAGGAGAGGACGGCTCGGAGGAGGGCATCGGTGATGGCCTCTCGGTCGTTCATGGGGCCGGAGAGCTGAGCGGGGAGTGTGAAGGACATTCTGAATAAAATCCTTTGACGGCAGATAATGGAGTATGAAGAGGTGTAGACGACGAGGCTGAGTCAATCGGGCAAGCTGAGGCTCTGTTGATACGGCTTTAGAGAGGAGATTTGCCTCTTATTGAACTGCGAAATTACGACAATTTATAACATTACGGATAACATGCTTCAACACAGCACAAGAACGATCACTATTGATCGTGCTATATTCGCCAGTAGTGTTTGTTAATTATTCCGAATAGACACAGTATCGCCCACAGCCTCGCCGGACCTAACATCACTCGTTGCCAGAAAAACACATTAACTCCGACAATTTCCTAACTCCGGATTAGATTGTATGAAGTATCACTTCAATTTGACTTTCAAATAATCGCCGAAAGGAACTAGCTTATCTCAGATGGAGAAATGTACAAGCATAGCATGCCGCATGCCAATCATATTGATAGTGGTGGTCATGAACGTACGGCGGCCAGCAGCTTCGACAGAGGTACTGTTTAAATCATTATATGTCATGTAGAACTACATGAAGCCGGTTTTCCATGACCGCCATATAGAACATACCCAAGCAAGACATCACTTCCCAGCATCGGCCTTCAGCCCAACAATCCTATTCACAACCTTCTTCTCTTCCACACTGTCCTCATCCAACGCCTAAACTGTTAGCACTATCTTTCAACAATTCACTGCAGAGCTCGCAACTTACAAAATATCCGACCCTCACAGCCTGGAACCTATTTTCCACCTCACCCAGCCCCTCCACCATCGCATCGTACACCCTCTCACTATCCGCATTCACCTCCCCATCTACCCATAACGGCCCAAACACTCTCGCTTCCACTCCCTCAGCCCCCTCTCCAACCCAATGAATAAACGCCTTTGGTTTCTTCTCTTTCTCAAATACAACCCTAACGCTCTCCTTCGTAGATCCCACCACTCTTACCGGATACGGCGCCCCCAGCAATCCAACCACCTTGCCTGGCGCAAGACGATAATATCCTTCATCAGCTTCTTCTCTAAAGTCACTCCGTTCAATAAACACCTTCCTTGTCAACTTCAAAACTCGTTCATCCTTTCCAAGTCTAACACGCGCTTCAATTGGCTCCTCAACATCCTCAATCACCACCTCCAACGGCTCAAGAACCATCATCACCCTCGGCGTCCTATGTTCCAGATACTTTCTCACAGACGTCTCAAACCTCGAGATCAATATCTCACTCCATGCCGTACTAACGCCCAACTCATTAATAAACGCCAACACGGCTTCAGCCGGCACCCCCCTTCGTCGGATACCACGCAGTGTATACAATCTCGGATCATCCCACCCCCTCACCACCTTATCTTCCACCAACTTTCTAAGTAACCTTTTACTCGTAACCGAACCATTCAATCTCAACCTCCCTACAAAGAGTTAGCAGACATCCAAGTCCAGCATCTTCTGTGCACCTACCAAACTCCCTCTGCATCGGACCCGTCATCCCCAACGAATCATTCAACCACTCATAACTCTCCCTCGACATTCCAAACTCCGTCGTGCATAAACTATGCGTCACGCCTTCCAGCGCATCACACAAACTATGTGTAAAATCATATGTCGGAAAGATCTTCCACTCCGGCTTTCTAACATGCTTCTTATTCTTGATTCTGTATGCAGCTAGATCCCACATTTGGGGATTCGGACTCTCCATGTCCATCTTCATGCGCAGCACAGCCATCCCCGGCTCCATTTTCCCATCTCTCATATCATCAAACTTGGCCAAGTTCTCTTCCACACTACGGTCGGCGTGTGCACAGCGATATCGCGGCCCAGCTTTGCCATCCGACCCGCCGCGCTGGAGATTCTGCTCTTCCTTCGAACAATGACAGACATACGCCTTGCCCATTTTGACCAATTCCACAGCCAATTCGAATAATTTATCAAAATTGTCGCTCGAATAGGTTACCTTGTCAGGCGTAAATCCCAACCAGGCAATATTCTTCTCAATCTCTTCAAAGAATAACTCCTCCTCCGCATCGGGATTCGTATCGTCAAATCTCAAAATCTAACAAGTCAGTAACCTATAGTCGCCTCTATTGTCAATGACTATTCCTTGTAATGATGTACTCACCGTCTTCCCACCATGAAATTTCGCAAACCCGAAATTCACCACAATCGACTTCGCATGCCCAATATGCAAGTACCCATTCGGCTCAGGCGGGAATCTAGTCAATGGAACAACAGGCTTCTCATCATACACATCTGCCAGGAATCCATGCTCATATATTGAATCGGGATCGGGTTCTTCTGTGGCACGTTTGGGTGCTGTGGCTGTTGCTGTGGCCGTTGCTTTGGAGGCAGCTCTGGCAGCTTTCTTCTTGCGTTTAAGGTCTCGTTTGCGCAGTTCGTTCTTGGATACCATTTCGCCTGTTTTGGCGTCTAGGACGAGCCTATTGGCGGATTCCGTTAATTCTTCCATTTTCCTGCTGCTGATTTGTTAAGTTTGCAGACGTGAGCGTTGTTGATGTTGATGTTATGTTATGTTATGTTATGTTATGATGTGAAGTGAGTCACTGTCAACTTGCGCGCCGACTGCCTCGGTGTGACACAGGACATCCGATGCAGGGCAGCATACAAATGAATTACAGTTCATTACAATTATTGCAACAGAATTAAAACAGTTCATTCCGATCCGAACAAGATACAGTCATACTGGTCTATGTCATAACTCGTAGCCATACAATCACTTCTTCAAAGTTTGCTTAACAATAGCCAAACACTGACTCGGCTCCTCAAACACATGCCACGCCTCCTTGGGTATATCTTTGAACGCCTTCTCAAATCTCTCGGGGTCATTCTTCTCCGATAGCCCAATCATGGCTGAATCGGTAACCTTTCGAATTAGAATTAAGTGAATCCATCCCGGGAGCGTGCGGTATCTAAAAAGTCAGCTCGGATCAAATCCTCGATACACACAGTCAACTTACATTTCTCCATATGCCTCGGGATCAGACTGTGTCGAATCTCCAATGACAATCATCTTGCGGGTTGGCAACCACGTATTAATCTTCTTCATGCGGTCCACCTTGTACTCCTCCGTATTTAGAGTCAGGGCTGCCAGCAGTCCAGCGATGGATCTCCAGCTTGAGTCGCGCAGAATCATGGTGCCAGGCGGGTAAAAGCTTTCGCGGAACTCTCTCAAGAACGGGTACAAATTGTACGGTGAAGCGGACAAGTAGAACCAGGGACTGTCCTTTGGCAGCGCAGCCTTGATATCCTTGTATAGTTCCGGCATGCCATCCACAGGCTGCGGGTCGTTGATGAATGTCTCTCTCAGAATACCAACAGGATCACTCGTCGTCGTGACCTTGATCGTATCATCAATATCTACCACATGTTAGCATCTCATCGCCCCCCGTCTTTCACACCAAACTCACCAGAAATGATACCCCATCCCTCCGGACCAGCATAGTAAGTCTGCATATCCAACATGGCCGCCGGGCCCCCCTCCGCCTCTGCCTTTGCAGTCACCAACGACCCCTTCCCATGACTCCCAATCTTCACCAACTGCGACAAAACACCATTCGTCCCCGTCGGCCCCAGCTTCAACGGCTTCCTCGACCCATCCTGTAAGATATCCACCGTCCTTCCCACCCGAATATCCCACACAAACGGCAACAATCTCTTCTGAATCGTCGCCTTCTCCTTCGCATCATCTGCCAACCCCAGCACCTTTGCTACTCCCGAAACCAAATCCACCACTTTACTATCATCATCCGTCTCAAACACAGCGGCCACAAACTCAGCTTGCCACGATCCAAACCGCGACGTGCGAAACGCCGTGTTATCCAACAGCCACACCGTGTCGTCGCGCGTCACCGGCTTGCTAAACGGGTTCCAGCGCAATAATTGCGCCTTTACCGCATCGAATCCACTCAAGCGCTTGATAGGTAGATGCGGCTCGTACTGGGGGAGGTCTGCTTCGACCTGGTCGAAGTTCTTTTCCTTGCGGGTGCGCAGCTGCATTTCGCTGGCGAAACGTGAAGGGCTAAAGTCATTGGCCATTGTGACAAATGTATCGGCGGCGTCTTTTTATGAAATTAATTAATCCCCCAAAAATGAATTATGCCTGTGTCTCGTGGGGGGGTGGGCAAAACCGTCGCGCGTGCTACTAATGATGGTAACGTCAAGGGGCCTGATGGTCCCGTGAGTCAGGACAGGCGCGCAGTATATAAGGCTGGATGAGCCCGTAAGAAGAAGAGAGGGAAAAAAAAGAAAAAGGTAAAAGCAACGTAGGCCAAGTGAAGCTGAGCAGAAGAGGCTGTAATGTCAGGTGAACAACGTGAAATTAGGCTGCTCGATCAGCTACGCCACGCTTGTGCTGAGCGAGGATGAGTGTGTACCAAGATAGTGCGAGGCAGCAAGTAGGGCGGGAAGGATCCAAGAGGCCGTCATTTCCTTTTAATGTCGTCCCTGGCCACTAGAACTCTTTGGAAACAAGTGCTCTCTCCCAATAGACGAATTACAGGCCCCAAGAACCACTGTAACTCCAGCCCAAGCCACCTACCAGAGGCCTAGTTCAGCTGCATGATGACGATCTGGCCGTGCGATTCGTTCCCCATGTCGTCATGCAATGATGCTACCCTTGCAGGAATCAAGTCTGTCCGTCGCTTAACAAATACCTTGCAGCGACAGCCACAGCGCAATCAAAAAGGCAAGCCGCAGACCGTCCCCGGTGTGCTTGTCATCGCTGGCTCAACTTGCGATTCGGCCGTTGCATAATGGTAAACCTTAATTTCCTCCACGGGCCGATCCTCGTGGTCTATTCTCCGATCACCTGTTCTCTGCCCCCATCCCCTGACTTCTGTCGTACTCGCCACACAATCACCACTTGTTAGCCATGGCGCAGTTCATATCTCGGTCCGCACAAATCTGTTGTAAACTTGTATTGCTATTGGTGCAATCCAATCTCCTTCATCAACAAAGATGACCCAATTCGTACATGTAGAGCAAGCACTGTCGCTAGCCTTGGAACTATTATTACAACCAACCTAAACGCTACCTTTTCCTTCACAAACAAACCAAGCAGACGAGAAGTCTAAACAAGAGGTAAAATTCCCTGGCCCGAAACATAAAAAACGCAAAACTATGCAAAGAAAACTATTTCGTTCGTTTTCCAAAAATAAAGTAAAGAGGGTATTTCCTCTCTGGGAAATAACCGCCGCTAAGTCCCGAAGTCAACTCCAATTCGCCAGCATACGAGGTAATCAACCTCAGCCACAAGAGGAGTCGACACGCGGCCCAGTTTCGTAAAAACGGAAGCAGTGTCTGCCACCATCGCGCGCCCTTCGTGATTCCCACGTGCATGTCATTATCTACTGATCCATCCCTTTCGCTGTCGCGGGGGGAAGAGCTTGTCCAGCACTGTGATTGCCGTCTCCTTAGCGATGTGGTCAATGGCTCTCTGGCTAATTGTATATGAGTCGTAGAACAAGTGGTTCTTTGGCGTCTCGCATGTGTCCAGCTCGGCAGTAACAGCTCCTGCAATCTGCATTTCACCAGGCATGCATGCTGTCCATACGTCTAGGAATCGCATAGACGCAGTTGGCGACAAGTTACCGCGTCCCTTGGCATCATGAAGTCCTGAGCGCTGCATTTCCTCCTCGGTCATCGCATCAAGAACAGCTGAGGCAGGATCGGACATGACACCTGCTCTTCTCGGATACGGAGCGACAATAACATCGTTCAAACCCTTGTCCTTAATGCTGTCGGGTTGTAGGGCTGGTGGCAAGTACTTAAGCAAGCTATTCATGGTAGGCACCTGCACAGCGGCATCCTCTATCGCTTCTGCGTCGACGCCTTCAGGCTTTGCTCCAGCTTTGTCTGTCCATTTATGCAACTCTTCGCTTAGTCGCTTGTTCCATCGTTCGGTCAAGTAGGCGGCGTTGCGCATCTGCTCGGCGGTCGAATGAGGATATGGGGGTACGGGTCGCGTATGCCAAGCTGGTGAGAGGGTCACGTCGAAGAGCTTGGGGATGAGAATGCGGAAGCTTTCCAGCTTCCGTTTGTCCATGAGATTTGGTGCATCTTGGGCCGTCAAGGCCATGATTTCCTCCTTGGTGGAATTGGACCAGAAATCGGAAAACGCGCTCGACTTGGGATTCAGTGCTTTGACGTAGAGCATTTCGATTCGATTGAAGAGGTGGCCAATTAACGCCTCAATGGTCTGCTCACCATCCTTGCGAGGGAAAGCAGCCAGGTTCCAAATGTCCCACGTGCCGAAGCTGAAAACGAAAAGTGTTTGTCGCGGTGCCTTGGATGGGGGAGGCAAGGCGAGGAACTTCTTGATCTGCGCGTCGAGGTCGGCAATCTGGTCAAACGCGGGATACTGTTGGGTCAGGTATTGAAGGTCGAAAGCTGGGTTTTGGGCAATGTTCTTGTCCTTGGCAGACTCCAGGGTCTGTTTGATTCGGCCGCTGTATATGCTATTGGACAAGAGAGCCGGATTACCATCGCTAGGGGGTACCAAAGACACATAGGAGACACAGTTCAACTATGTCAAGCGTTAGCACTGGCAAACCGACAAGTTTCCAGCAATGTGGAGCGCAAATGGGTAAAGGCTTACTCTTTTGCATAGAACCTTGGTCCACGGTACACGGTCAGACTTTGTTTTGGAAGGCATGGCACTGCCAGCCAAATCTTGAGAACCGAATGCGACCACGCGCAAGTCAACAGCTTCGCCTGGCAGGGGATTAGACCACTGGAGAACAGCCTCGTAACCACCAGTCAGGCCAGACGGCATGACACCAAACAACAAGCAGACGGTGAGCACGCAAGCAGTAACTTGCAGGAGGAAACGAGGACCTCCACGCCATAAACGGGTGGTGCAGATGACGACGAGGGCTTTGAGGCGCTGACTCCAGGTGGGTGAATGTTGTGCTCCTCCGAGGAGCGGGTGATCGGGAGGCTCACCAGCCGAAGGCAACAAGGTACCAGCCATTATTGCGAGATGAAGATTGACGGAGTGAAAGGCCTAGTAGCCGGCGAACTGGGATAATGTCGCGACGGTAAAGGACGAGTTAGAGGTGGTGGTGATTACGAGTCGAGCGTCATGGAACAGCAAGGCTTGGGACGTGGTTGAAAGCAAACGGGAAAGAAATGGATATCGTAACAAGTGCAATCGATGATGCAGGGACGCCCTGGGTTATTGGATTCTGATTAGAGGATAATCTGAGTTGTGCTGCTGGGGTGGTTTGAAGTGGTCGCGTGCTCAGTTTTGAGGTTGGCCAGCTACCAGTAGCCACAGCAGGGTGACAGTTGTCGGATGAAGAAAGAAGAATGGGGAAAAGAGAGAGCAAGAAGATGAGAGTTGGGGAACAAACGGCCAAAGAGTGGATAAGGAAGGGAAGAGAGAAGCAAGGAACCGGGCGTAGGAAAGGAGCGAAAAGCCTTTTGTTGGTGGGAAACCAGCAATTCAGCAACGGAACGAGGAGCGGCGGATATGGAAGAGAGAGCAGAACAAGGAGAAGTTGGTGGGTGCCAGTTATGCCAATGCACCACACCACTGGTGCACAGCACTGCAGACCAGACGGAACAGTGCAGCGAGGACGATCAGCGGCTTTAATTGGTTGCTCCCAGTCGAGGGCTGGCGGATATGCAAGTGGAGGGGGTGAGGCTTTCAGCGCAGGGCCTGTATGGCAGGAATTAGTTAGTGCTCGACGCCCAGTGTTCAGCGCTAATGGCTTGCAGTAGTGGTCGAGAGGTACCCGGCTGGACTGCCAGGTTTGGTTCCTGGCAAGCCCAAAAAAGCCTGGTTTGGTTACGAGGATTTGTGGAAAGAAATGGCGAGATCAAAAAAAAAAGGGAATAATCAATTCAATACGAGGCTGGATTGAACGTGTCATGATTTGTATTTGGAGAAACGGGAAGCGGACGAGGACGAACCAGGTAAGGAAAGCTACCACACAAGACAGCGCTGTGAAGAGACACTGAATATCATCTAGTGGACTCTACTGCACAGAACTGCACGAGTACTGTAAAAGGATTTCAATCAAATGAGCGCGGAACGCTGACAAGGGAGACACACGCCAAGGAGGATGTGGCAGCAGCCCGGGTATGCAAAATGTTCTACTCCCTTCTTCCCGCTCTATCGAGATGAGCCGAGTCAGTATCGTTTTCTATCACAGATTTCTTTCATTACGCGTCTGTTGTATCTAATCCGTCTACTTTACCCGTTCGTTAAAGCAATCGGTGGCTTGTCCTCCACCTAAGATACCGTCCCATGCACGTCCTGTGACAAGAACAATACCGGGAGGGGCGACATCATATCCGCTTCACTGTTTCGCCTGTGGCACCATCTCCCTGCACATCGCGTAACGGTCGAGATCAGCCAAAAAAAAAACCACCCACAATCTACACCAATAAGATTATCCAATTCTTTGTATGCAAAGGGGGCACGCGACTGACTTACCCTTCCCCCACCCCTACGGAGTCAACATCCTCTAGCACCGCACTAACAACACGCCACTAATCATAACTCATCGTCAGTTCTACTCGTGTCATACTTGCGCATAGTTCCGAGAGCGTCCGGAAATTATAGCTGTCCGTTAACAGACACATATGCCGCCCAAAAAAACCAGGGAATCAACGCAGAGTCGTGGAAAGCCTGCCAGACAGCACGCCCAGCTCCTCCCAGCTCCTCCCAACCTAGCCAATAATGTCTCATCATTCTGCTCAACTCCAGGCACTGCATCCCTGCTTTCTCCTCCTCTATTCTCCATTTTCCCATCTGCTCCAGGAATTACGATTGATTGGCGCTTGCAGGTAAGCTTGCAGTTTGAGCATTTTTTAACACACAAGTCACAGGAAGCATAATGAGGCCTCATGCGGCATCTCTGCATGAATTAAAGGGGCCCTTGGTCTCGTCACCACACGTCTTTGTCTTACCCCTACATCCATCGACGAAGCCAGGCGATCACTGATCATCCCGTTCAGGGTCTACACATATTCCTGAGCGAGAGACGCTCCATACCATACAGCACACTGACCTCTCCATTCCCTGCTTTATCCGTTACGGTTAATGATATGCAACGTAAACGTCCCGTCATTTAACGTCGAAAGCCTCATGCTCTTCCCTCCATTATTCAATATTACTGTACAATAAAAAAAAAAAGGCTCGCTCTCCTGTAACGCACATATATTACGCCATACTTGGCATGTTCTGCGTTGTGGCGCCACACTTGGCACTATAATTCCTCAGCCCCAAATTCAATTCCCATCACGCGCCTTGCTGTTGCCACCACTCTTCGTATTATTTCCAAGCATGTGTTGGCCAGAAAATAATAAGATACTCACAATAACCACAGATAAGAAGAACGGCAAAATACATACACTACGCGGCTCGCGGCTCCTTGCCTCGACGGCTGAGTGCCCCCGGGTAATTTGCCCTGTCGCATGTCGGCGCCGCGTCGGCCAGAACCCACAGCCACAACCCACAGCCACAACCCCAATTTGTCCATTTCGGCAATTTGCATTTCAAGCCGACGTTTATTGTGAGTACTGTATCGGCCTTTGTTTCCCATTGTATATATCATGCTCTAGCTACTAAGCGTTCAAGTTGATCAGTTCAATTAATGTAAAAACACAAACACAAACACTCCAGCAACACATGTCCTGCCTAAAACAGGCGTCGTGCATCCAAAACTCGTAGCTACATTCTTGCCCGAAAAGCCATCAATCAAACCCCAAGACGCTCGAAAATACTCCCAGTACAGACGTCACTATCCCTCCCAGTCTGCGGAGAGTGAGCGACAACTCCCATACTAACGAGTCAACAACTCGATTGGTAAAACTTAATACAAACAACTTACCAAATACAAATCACAAGCACATCAAGCCACAAAGCTCCAGTGGCCACCCACGAGAAGCTTTGCAACGACCTAATCTGCGATAGTATAATAACGGCCACCATAAAGATAATCAAGCATGCCACAAAGCAGATCCCATTCTCCGCATGAACCTGCGAGACCTGCGAAATCGCCTGTCCCTGGATGAGAACTACCGTCGACACAAGCAGCAACATCTGCACCGACACTCCAACGTCCGTAGCATGTCTCCACGCCGGCCACATCTTGCCGTTTGAGTGAATGCAATTCAGCCTAGGCTCGTTCAACTGGCGAACCCTACTAGCCCAAGCTTCTAGACGCATTTGAGCAATTCTTTGATACAAGTGATTAATATGCGAATAAGGACAACAGTGACACATAAAATTTGTCGAAGAGCATGGCTTACTGATATTCTAGAAGGGGTCACAACAACAACCACAACCACAACAACGAATAAAAACACCGTTGCTCTTATACAGAGAATTCATCATGTGTCGTCAGATATTTACCCCCATCAGCCTCACCCACCGGCTAAACGTATCTGCAGGCATGAGTTTCCCCTTACTAGATGCGGCACTCACACCAAACTCACGCCATTCCTCAGCCGTTGCCAATGTTGCTTTGATGACCGACGCCATTATTATAGGTCTAGCAAATGTCGGGTCATGCTCGTGTCGTTGATGCATCAGAGCCAGGTTCCTAGCCAGTTTCTGTGATTGTTGTTCCACGCGGGAAGCTCCATTGCCCCCAAGGGCCACATGGAGCCTTTGATGAACGAGGCAGGCTGCAGGCCCGGCACTGAGAAAGTCGCAGAACCATTTCAGGCTTGGTTCAGTGTGACAGTATTCTATAAGGCCGATAGCATCCAAGTCTGGTCGGTCAAAACTTTCCAGCAAGTCGTGGAACCATTTGAGAAAGGGCCGTCTAAGTGAATGTAGTTTCTCCAAGAGATACGCTTGATCCGATGAGATTTGGCGATTCGTAACATCTTTCGCTGTTATGAGCGATGTGCACTCTACGAGCATGTCGAGGATTGGTGCAGCGTAGAGCTGCACATCTAGATAGGTCTTTAGGCGTCCTGTGGCTTTTGATGCTGTAGACTCGATAATTTGTGTCCAGTCTTTCTGGAATAGAAAACATCGAATGTTGTTGAAGAACGCGAAAGAGGACTAATTGACGTAAGACTCTGCTCATTCATCAGGCTGAGCATACTTACTAGTAAGGATAGTCGATTTATTACAAGAGTGCGCTCGAAATCTGTCTGGAACCCCGCAGGGCCACGATGCTGGATCATTCGCGCAAGTCCAAGCACATGCTGATTCAAGCCTTGCGAGCCCCCTTGCTGAAGAGACTGTGTCATCATTAGCAAACAATACTTGCAACCTGGTAACGTTTGCGGTCCAAATCTTACCTCAAAGTAACAGAGCAGCTCGGTGGCGCACACCGTCTCTGGTGAAACCGACTCGTTGGGATCATTGACCGCTCGCTGCAAGCACTGAAGCGCATACGCATATAAATTCAGCATCTTGGTGTCCGCCTTGGCTATGAACAGACAATCCGTTTGCGCGACGGCAGAGGTGTCGCATGCCCTCCTTACCGCAGCAGCAACACAACTCGCAGCAGCGTCAAGCGTGACATTGTGTCCCGCCCTGCTGGGCAAATATCCTAGCATCGACTCTGTCATCATGCGCACAGCCTTTCGCGGATCATCCGAGGTACTCTTCAGCGTCGAATTCATCAAAGGGACCAAATACAGCAGATCCTTGGTATCCCTCGATCCATTGAATATTGCAACCGACATGGGCGCCATCGGAGGCGGAGAGGTCTCATCTACCCCCTCTACAGTCGGACTAACATGATAGCCTGACCCAATACACTCTCGATCTGCGGTTAAGCAATTCCTGCAGCGAGGCTTAGCCTCATCGCATTTTAACCTTCTCTTCCTGCACCGCCATTAGCCTTCGTCTTTCGGTTATCGCACCGCATTCATCGCATCGCATCGCCTTACCTGCATGTGAGACAGCCGCTCCTAACTCGGGGAGCCCATCGCTTCTGCCGAGGGGCCAACAGCCTGTCTGGCTGACCCGGAGCGCTCATCTGCTTTTCCATGGCATTTGCGCATGAAGGGCAATCAAGATGATGGCCGTTACCCGCTGAGTTGTGTGAGTAACAAGGTTGTAGAAAGTAGAGGCGCCCGCTTATGTCCAAGCGTCCCTTCTCCGAGTTAGCCGCAGCAGGCGTTAGCCTGCTTTTCGAGGAGACCCCTGGCGCACCATTGGAGTTGCAGAGGTTGGAATGTAACCTTGCTAAGTAATGCATCCTACGACTCCAGTAACTTTAACGAATCATTCAGTAGAGTTACACTGCGACGGGGGTGGTATTTTATTAAATGCACATACGAGTTGGCTACAACAAAGTCCTGGCTTCGGCGGATATCCGATTTGGTAAGGCTGGAGGACACGCATATGGTTCTGCGATATTTGCGGTGGAGGATGTGTGCAGCACTAATTGATTCGTCTAAATTGTGGCCCCGGGGGTACGAATCCCCTATGCCGCTGCGGCCAGTCTCATGGCTGCTAATTACTATTCGCTCTTCGCTCTTCGACATTGTGCGCGATATTCCGCGAATCTCTGTACCGCCCGTTGATTTGCCAGCCCTGTCGATCTGTGATACAAGGTTAATGTTCCGTCGGTTACTCGCAGTATACGCTCCTGGATATTTGACACGTTGCAAACAATGTGATATAGAATTGTAGTAAATAATGCGGCTAAATCAAATAAACTAAATATTATACATTTTGTACTAATTCATGTATCTACCATGTTCGACTTATATATGTGTGTGTTTCCACCACGTTGGAGACAAGAGAAAGTGTTGTGGCGGCTACTTGCTGCTGCTGCAGATAGCGTCTTATGGTGGCCCGTTATAATGTAAAGGATTTTATGTTGGCGCATTGCTTTATAGGAAAAGAATATCTTATGCTAGTTTCTTGTAGCAAGAATGAATGTCTTGTGGCGGCTTGTTTTTGGCAAAAAGGAGTGTCTTGAAAGCTTGTTGTAGCGTTAAAGAAAGTGTTGCAGCGGCATGTTGTAGAACGAACGAATAATTGGTGGCAGCTCATTATTGGATAAATGAATGTCTTGCGGGGCTTCTTGAAAAGTAAACGAAAGTCTTGGGGTGATTTGTTCTATGAAAGCGTGTCATGTGTTGAGGTCTTCCAGCATGCTCAACCTCGGATTAGGCCGCGACAGCGAGGGACAGAGGCAAGCACTTGGTAACCGTGCCTCCAGTGACTGACTCAATAGAGTCATCGCTCTGGAGAGTCTTGATACCAGCCTCGACGTCCTTGGTCAAGAAGACCTTGGCGGAGCTTCCGTCGGCAAAGTCACAAGCAACAGCGTGGAAGATCTGCTGGTTATTCGCGGCCGCAACATACACGGAAGATCCATCAGTGCTGGCGGTAGGAACCATGACAACGGCCTCAGCGTTCCTAGGGACCTTGGAGGCAGCACTGGTGCGGACTCGGGAGACACCGAGAGTTCTCATGCTATCGCTGTAGAAGTGCATAGGCTTGAGGCCCTTGTTGAATCCAATGGCACCTTGGGAGTCCGTGGCCCATTGTGCAGTGCAGTCCTTGGGGGCATCCTTGCTGTTGACAATGGCGTAGAGATTATCGTCGGCGCAGGAAACGACCATGGTCTTGCCATCGGTAGTGGCCAGAGGGGACAAGTTCAAGGTGTAGTCACTGTTGTGAACTTGGGGCTTGCTGTCGCACGCCTTGATGCTGCTCATGTTGTTGCGAGTGCGAATAGGAGCGTATCGTCGAGTGGATGCCTGGGTGTCGTTGGGGAAGTTGCCAGGAGGGGCGCTGTCATCAGGACCAAGACTAAACACAGTTAATTAGCTGTCTAAAGTTGAGAGCTAGTTAAATAAAACTTACGCAATGCACCCTTGGGCAAGGGGATGTTCGCCAGTGTCAAAGAGATTGAAGTTCTTGATATCGAGGACGTTGACATCCAGTTTGTTCTGGATACTCAGGGTAGTGCTAATTCCAGTGCAGCCGTTGGTATTCGCGATGCCGGCTTTGAAACCTCCCGCTTCATCAGTGCCGACAGAAGCTGCAACTTGCGCGACGCCCTTAATGATTGGTGTATCAATGAGAGCAACTGATTTGTCAAACTTGGCGACCTTGATACCAATTTCGAGGCTCACTGGCAGACTAGCCGCAGCAGACAGCAGGAGTCTACCAGTGGCTTCAAACTTAGGAGAGAATTTAGGGTCAAATTTGCCCTTGTTGTTGTCCTTGTTGACCACGTCAAGGTTGGCTTCCGATCCAGAAAAGTCAAGCTCACCACCAACGAGCAAAGTACCCTGTGCGGAAGCCTGAAGATCGATGCTCGAGGCAATCTTCATGAAAGGTCCGATATCAACAGGTCCGAATGATAGGCCAGGCAGACCCAGGCTGAAGAGATCACTTCCGACGGTCTTTTCAAGGGTGATTCGGGCATCAACACCGACATTGACGTTCAGCTTGAGGTCGTTTGTCTTGACGTTGACTGAGGCCTCTTTAATGCCTCCGAAAAACTTGACATTAACCGTTCCTGTCAATGTTACTGTTCCCTTGGCAGAGCAATCCACACAGAAGACATTGAGATGCTCTTTGACCTCTCCGGCTGTTCCAACATCCTGGCTAGCACCGGTGGTGAAGATGAGAATGGCGTTATCTCCGAAGGGCGACTTTGTGGTAGGAATGGGAATGGGAAGGCCGCCGGGAAGGTCGATGTTGATATCCGTGCTTTTACTCTTCTCGAGGCGGGGTTTCAAGGAACGGGGCTGGGCTTGGAATGATTCTTTGGCAGACTCGACAATGTAGGCGCCAAGACTGGATGACAGAGCACTAGAATGCAAAACGCCGGCTCGCTTGCTGGAGCAGGACAGGCTGGGGGGCTTGGCACCCTTGGGGAAGATTGTGTCGAGAAATCTTTCAGAATCAGCACTCAGAGCACTGTAGCCGATGGTATCATCAAGCGTTTCGTCGAATGATGGACCAGCAGCAGCAGTAGCGAGACCAGAGGCCGAGGGAGATCTGCGAGCATTGGCATTGCCGGTGTCCTTGTTAGGCTCATACCAGCCGAATTCAATTGTGGCCTCATCGGCAATGTCTTCCGGCTTGACCGCTTTGCCCTGAGCAAGAACAGACTGGTTCTTCTCGTCGAAGTCCAATTTTGTAGTGTTAAAAAAGCATCGATCGTCAGTTGCGTCCTGAAGACATCCTTTGACGTCGGCAATGAGAAGCAGACCGTTTTCAACGTCCCACTTCTTCGCCATGTCAAATGCTGTCTTGTCTGTGAAGTCCATCTTGAGCTCTTGGTTCTCGGTGAGCTGAAAGTCGACGTGCTGGGAGTGGTCCAGGTTGACGGAAGAGACGTTGAACTTGTAGTTCATGTATCCGAAGTAGCCTGCCTCATTGGGGTCTTTGTCCATTAGTACGATATAGCTCATGTTTTTGTTGTGAATTTGACTAACCTGCTGAACCATAGTACATCTTGTTGTTTGCCTTGGCCTGGATCGGAACAACATTTGAGGCAACCTTTTTGTTCACAGTCCAGTGAACATTGGCAGGCAACTTGTGGGTTTGGCCTGAGAAGTCGCGAGCCGGGGTAGACGTGCTAGAGACAGTAGCCCCAGTCGAAGTCGGCTGGCTCTCGGCATGGACAACAGCATTTTCTTGCTTCTGTCTAGGCACAGCAGGGCAAGAGTCCTGGCCCTCAGCGACAGGCTGGGCGGAGGGAATAGTGCTCGATTGAGCTACAGCTGGAGAACGACCCCATAACGATGATGCAGAAAGGAACGGAAGGGCGTTTACAACAGCCAGCGAGTAAAACACAACGGAGACTGGCTTGGGAGGCAACATGTTGGCTGCGGCAAGCTAGATCTCGTGATAGTAAGAGAGTGACGGGAAAGCAAGTGAAGAAAAGAGTGAATAAATGAATGACTGAAAGAGACGAGCAATAAATGAATGGCAGTGTCGAACTGGAATACACTGAATTGGATTGGAGTTTTTTTTTCATTCCATGATATCCGGGTCAACGTTGGTCTTTTATCCAGAATGAAGAACAAGAAGCGGATCGCAGCAAGGTAGTGTAAGTGTGGCACTATATTCCCTCTGGAGTTTTAAAAGTCTGACGAACCCATCTGATGGTGTGGCCGATATTAGATTCATGCATGGGCCAGCCTCAACTGAATGTCTTCATCTATTCAGCTTGGCGCTGTCTGAAGGGCAATCTGTCTCGTGGAATCCCACTCCGTCGCAGCGGGTGCGCATGAAGCACGAACCGGATGCGCCGAATAATCGATCCCACGCGTGGCAAGGAGTGAGCTAAAGTAACGATACATCCACCTAGGAAGCATCTCATTGGGCTGTCCCTCCATTAATTCATCCTGGCGAAACCCAGCTTGCAGGGGCCTGAAACGGGTGAGATGCGCACCGACACTTCCTAAGGCTAGAGAACGGGGGTTGGTCGACTTCAGGCGGCAGCGCTTGGGCCCCGATGATTTCTGCAAGGATATTGAGGTGGGCTCACGGTGAATGCCGAACCATCAGGCATTGGTGGGATTTCAACCAGGAATAGAACTCTGGTTCATGCGACGTCTGAGGCTTAACTGTTACCGAAAAGGGATCAACAAAACACACGAGGATCACGTCCAGGCAGGGCAGCCAGTGATGATGAATTCTACTGACGCACCTCTCAACGTTTCTTCTGCATTTTACACGTCTCAGTATGCGTTTGTAGCTGTGTGCCCAGGCCACTCCCCTAGGATTGCAAACGATAGAGATGCTGGTGAGTGTTTAGCATTTTGAGTCTCCGTTACAACGGTAGGGCTAAGGTGGCACTGGGGAATTAGAGTTGGGCGCTTTACGTATAATCTTATTTCTATTATGGGTTGTATATTGGCAACAGTGATTGTGTCCATGGGGTGGTGGTGATCTGGACTGTGGTTCCGAAGTGTTGGTGTTGGAGGGCATAAGCTGACCGCCATTACAGAATGTAGGCATAGTTTCATTCATGAACAAATGAATATTATGCGTACTGTTTGTGGAGCACCACGTGCGTTTAACTCTTATTCTGTAAATAATTTATTAGTGTTGCGCATTGGTTTATTCCTGGAGTGTCTAACATGCACAGCGACATACTTCCTCGCATTGATAAAACGGTGTTGTGCTGTACGTGTAGATGGTGGTTGTTGTTAGGCAACGGCCGCTGTAGAAATGCCCCTGCAGCGCATCCTATAGGCTGCTTTACCATGCTCCCTCCACTGTGGCTAGGCGTTGAGATGCCATTAACGGCGCATGTCAGGCCTTTAACACCCCCACCAAAAAGTCTACAACAGCCAAGTCAACCGCGCCACAGCCACTCCAGCCACTAAACTTGCAGGCGCGCTCCCTCTGTGCCAATCAAAGCCTGCCAACGTCACCGGAACGCCAATCCGTCAATCCTCGGCCCATGATTGATCCCATTGTTGGTGTCCTCTTCACCACAACCTCCATCCACGGCCGCTTCCAATTCCCATCACGAGTTTACGATCAGCTGCACAGCGTTACTCATCGCGCATTATTACTCCTGCCGTCTGTGTTGAGTCGCGTTCATTTTCTCCGACTGTGCCCCATCGCCGTTTCGTTTATTGCTTCGTCGCCAGCCATGAATCCTCCTTGAGTCCGGATATAATGAGCTCTCGCAGCTTTCGCGTCTTTCCTTGAATAGTCTCGACTGCTGTTTTCTTCTTATTCTCAAACATTACTTAGTAATTGCAGCGGTTTCGCATATGGGGAAGCCGTTTCCATCATGTTGTCCCATCTACGCTTTCACCGTAAGGGGCAGTCGAATCCTTCGTCGCCAGGCGCGGACCAGCAGCCATCCTCCGCGTCTCCGTTGAGCAGCACACAGTCTCCCTATTCGAACGATCCTTCGTATCCAGACAGCCTGCCGGTCTCTGCCGCATCCTCGACGCTTCCACCGTCGCTCCCTCCGATCACTCGCGTTACATCATCTGACTCGGCTAGCGCAGGCGGCGCCTCGCCCAACTTGGAGAATGAGTTCAATGTGGCAGTTGGGCAGTCACAGTCGCCGCAGCAGCCTGCACGAGTGCCATACAAATCGTCTTCAGGCTTCATTGGTGGTGTAGCTTTGGAAAACTATCGCCGTGGCCTGCAAGCCAACAAGCAGCCCACTACCTCGGACAAGAACGAGTCGCGGTTGTCAGCAGAGATACCCCATCGCAGACGGCCAACGCCAGTGTCGAGCATCGCAGACGTTCCTCCTCGGCCGCCACCTCCCCCTCCCTCACAGTCATATACTCAACAAAGTTCTTCTTTCAGTCATGCTGTGGAATCGCAGAATACGACAGGTACGGCTATGCGTCGTACGCCAGCAGCTCATGTGCCACCAGTGCCCTCAACGTCCTCAACCCCGGCTGCCCTCCCGATGGAGCCGCAAAAGGGCAGAAAGGGGCTTCCTTTCCTTAAAAACCCAATGTCCACGTTGCTTATGAGGCGAAAGACAAATCAGAATGCTCCTGAAATTCTACCGCTGCCTCTACCAACTCAGCCTGAGCTACCAACTTACGATCCCCGAATTAAAGGCACACGAGTGCACGACTTTAGCGCGCCTAGGAACCGTGGTACATCCGCTCACTCTGCCTCTCGAAACACTATTGCTCCCGACGCGGAAGACCGTGCGAGGCATTCGATAGACCGTAGTAGCCGATTTGGTCGCAGCGCAGGCAACTCGGTTCGTTCTGCTGCTTCACAATCTATCGGGAAAACGCCAAGTGCTTCATCTAATAGGACTGTGGAGGTTCATGAAAATGATGATGGGTCATCTCCTGCTCCAGTGGAGTCTACTACTGCAGGTATTCCTGAAGACGGCCAGGTCGTTGAATCAATAGCGCAGCCCACGGGTTCTACCCGGACGACTCGATCTCGCAATGTTTCTTTGTCGTCAATTCCAAAACATATGAAAAGCACCTCGTCGAGATTCAGCTTCGATATGATAGGAGCGGCGAAGCAAGAAAAAATTATGGAAGAACGACATCGTCAACGTGCCCAAGAACGACAAGATGCCGATGGCCCTGACAGACCAGATTCAAGGTTTGACGAATTTGATGATGATGACTTCGATTACGATGCTATGATGGATGACGATGGGCTCGAGGAAAGAATACCTGGAGTGAATGCAGACTATGATGAGGAAGATCCATACATGGAAGAAGATTTATACGTGGACGACGACAACCAATATGGAGCGGAGGAAGCATCCGTTGATAACCACTTGCATCCTGATAACGACCAGGAGAACTTTGCAGGCTTCGTCTTCCAAAGGTCAAATCCTGGCTCATCGCTTGCCAGTCCTCAAATTAATACTCATGCATCTACACCACGAGATGCAGAGGGCATGGTCATTGGCAATGCCATCACAAAAGACACGCCCACCACACGCGCTTTCCCGTTGTCTCCAGAACCGGAAGCCTCTCCAGATCCAAAGCTATCACAGCAATTCTCAGGCTTGGGTATAAGTGACGCACAATCACCTCAATATCAAGCCTTCAATCAATCGCAAAGCAGGGCACTACAGACTGTAAAAGAGGATGATTTATACTTTGATGACGGTGGTATCGCTGGATACGAAGACGAGTTTGCAGAAGACTTGGCAGCCGAACCTGAATGGGACGCGACGCCGTTTGACGAATCGATATTCGACATGAACGACACAGACCAATTTGGTCGACCTATTCCAGGTGCCTTCGCGCAGGCTCAGTCTCAGCGCCGTGTACAACAGGAGAAAGAACTGCCCACGAAACGTGAATCAGATATGACTTCAGGATTCTCTGCGCAGTCAGGCACTTCACGATCCACTGCTCACACCTCGATGAGTGTAGATGCCGATGCTGGTCACGGACTAGATAGGAAACGGTCCACGACGAGTGCAGCTCGCGGTGATAGTGACCCCGAACAGACAGGGCAGCCTACCGTCGACTATCAGGCTGCACTGGCCGCGGCCGCACACAAGGCCGCTGCATCAGGTAAATTTCAGCGCACAGCTTCGCCTCCTTTGGAATGCTATGAAGATGCAGTCTCGACCGATGACCACACTGAAGTTCCCGTGGACGACGATGCGGGACTAGAGGACTATGAGTTTGGATACGAAAATATGGACGATTTCGAACTCGACGACGATGCCATCATTGCAGAGGCAAATGCCAGTGCGTTAGCTCATGACTCGGATGGATGGTATGGTACAGAGTTTGGTTTCTATGCCGCTCCTGTGACCCAACACCAGCCAGCTTACAGCTCAAGCGCCGGCTCGTCTACCACTGAATTCGACTATGCCAACGGTGGCTTCTTCGGGCCGAAGGGCATGAGCGACCTTGCCCGCTCAGCCAGTGGACGCTTGATTTCTCGGGAGCCAAATTTGACGCCCATTACTGAGCGATCAGAGTATTCTAACCGCAATTCTTTGATGAGTATGGGTCTGCCAGCACTGCAATCAGGAACCCCTACTACGTTGCAGAGCCCAGGCCTTGCGCAGCTGGCTATGATGGCCGACGCTGGAGACGAGCAGATGACGTTGTCTGCTTTGCTAAAGCTCCGATCTAAAGCCTGGGGCGGCTCGCAGGCCAGTCAATCGTCATCGCGAGAGGGTTCGCCGCAATCTGAACGAGGAGATCTCGCCAACTCACCCTGGATTGCTGCCGGCCAAGGACACATGCGGCAAAACTCTGGGCTATCCGGCGCCAGTAGAGATTCAGACTCATGCAGTGCGCCGGGGAGCCCGACCGTGACAATGGCAACACCAGCAGTTCCACCGCAGCCTGCTGTTCCTCAACAACGTCACTATGGCAGTCCTCTTCGGGGAAATTCCGCACCCGCTGCGTATCGCCCGAATCCCCAACCGCCGTTCCAGTACGCCGGTGAGGTGACCGAATCAGCACCAGTATCTGCAGTCTCTGAGCGACTACCTAACGACTTCCCTTGGACGCAACCCGGTTATGCAGGCCATGACGCCATGCCGCGCCCTTCGCGCTCAGCAGGCGCACGTAACCACCACAGGCATAATAGCTCTGCAGATAGTGTCTCGTACATGCTCGAAGGAGAGGACACAGGACAAGCACGATGGGTCATGGAGCGCCGCAGGACCGGTGAATCGGGGCAAGTGGAAATTTTGGAGAGAGAAGTTGTAGAAGGTGGAAGGATTTAACTTGTGTAGGAGAAGTTGGGGAAAAATGTCTGGGAGTACAGCACGGACTGATGGAGCAATGTTAAGACGGCCTGGTGCCATTACATAAAAGCGAGCGAATTCACTTCTGACTAGACTTCCTAATTATAGCAAGGTCTTCATTTTCATCTATAATTTAGTTTTAATGCAAATGTCTATGTCGCAGTTCTATGCTGTCGCAAATATTATTCATCAACAGGCACACTACTCTCCCTGGAGAAAGTCCTCTCGGGCGGATCATCACGCAGTAAATGCTCAATGTCAGGCAATATATGTCCCTCCGTCACGACCGGGAACGGCGTCAATACATGGCTTATATCCCCCCACCACTCCTCGCCATACTTCACATACCAGGCTACTGTTTCTCTCAAGCCCTCATCGAAGGTCGTCTTCTGACACCATCCGAGTTTGCGCAGCTTCGTGGCGTCGACAGCGTACCGTCTGTCGTTGAACGGGCGGTCGTGCGTGTACTTAACCCACTTGCGAAAGTGTTCATCGTCACAGGGCATGTTGAAGGTGGTGAGGAGTTTAGCGCATAGCTCAAGGTTAGATATTTCGTCGGTAGAGCCGACGTTGTAGATTTGGTTCATATGGCCAACATGGAGGATGGTGTCGAAGGCGTCGACGGCGTCGGAGGCGTATAGGTAGCGTCGGGTGGGCTTGCCGGAGCCGTGGAGGACGAGCGGGCGGTTGCGGCGGAGGAGGCAGGTGAATTTGGGGATGATTTCTAGGCCGGTTAATTTGAGTGAGAGGGAATGAGAGGGAGAGACCTACTTTCGGGGTATTGGTGAGGTCCGTAGACATTGTTGCTGCGGACAATGATGCATGGTAACTTGAAGCTCTTTTGGTAGGATTGGACGAGCATTTCGGCAGCAGCTTTACTGGCTGCGTAGGGGTTGGTGGGTGCCAGGATACTCGTCTCGAGGAGCTCGTCGTCATGTTCTTTCACTTCGCCGTAGACTTCGTCTGTGGAGACGTGGATGAAGCGCTTAACGCGCATCTTTTTGGAGCTTTCTAAGAGGACATGTGTGCCGTAGACGTTGTCGTGTGTGAAGCTGTATGAGTTTCCGAAGCTGAGGTCGACATGCGACTGAGCTGCAAAGTGTAGCACTGTATCGATACGATGCTGTTCCATGCAGTCGAGAACCTGGGATGGCTTGGTGAGATCGCCATGGTAGAAGGAGAAGTTAGGCTCCATGTCTAGAATGGCGGTGTTGTTGAGCGTGGAGCAGTAGTCGAGCTTGTCGAAAGAGACGATGTGGTAATGAGGGTAGGTGAGGGTGAGGTGGCGCGCGACCCATGATGCGCTAGCCAGTTAGTAGTTGGACTTTTACGTGAGCTTGAAAACTTACATGAAGCCTGCACCGCCGGTGATGAGGATGTTCTTCACTTCTGGGCGAGGTTCGAACTGAGTGGTTCCTTTGAGGACTGGTGCACGGTGGATGATGTTGGTGTGTGATCCTGCAGGGGTCAGCTATGTTTCGCCAGAGGTCATAGACCAAATACCATTTTGACCGTTAATGGGAGCATGGTCGCCATTGGTGTTTGTGTCTTTCGGCGATGTCATTGTAGAGTGAGTCTCATCGGCGATGAGAGTAGATGAGATGAGAGAAGGGCATGGCACCCTGGTTAGTGCAGTCGCAGGGTGCAGGGCTCAGTCAGACTGCGTCGGCACGGTTGGGGTAGAGTGTGGGGGAAATATTTGGAAATTATTGTGAATTAAGAGGAGGCAATTGAGATTTGGAGAGAGCAGCGCATAGAGAGAGGGTTTTCAGGGTTCAGAGGGTGGAAGCAAAAGTGAAGCCGTTGGAGGAGTGGGACTGGCAGAGACAAGTGACGCAACACGCCAAATTAAGATTAGCGGGCCGATCATCGCGTCTTGGCTGCAGCAGGGACAAGATGGTAATTCATGCGTTATTTTGTGAGATGAATTTGCAATTAATCTGTAATTAAGGACGTATTTGAAACCGGGGTAGCAGGCGCATATGCGGTATGGTCAAAATCGTTGTGGTTGTACACTCACTTCATAGACACTAGACATCTGAGTCAAGTTCAGATAAAGCACGTCTATTCGCCAGTATGCTATAACAAATAAAATAACCCCAGATTGTACATTTACAGGTTGAACCGTTTGCGATCCTTTTCCATCTTCGACTTCCACTCCCACTGCGTAGCATCATCTCCCTCGCTACCAGCTCTGCCAATGCCTTTATCAACACGACGCAGCTTCAACGTGAATCGCGGTCCCAGTTCCTGCAGACCTGCTCGAATATCCTCCACGCCCTTCATCTCCTTTCCATCAGCTGTGACGATGCTCTTTTCCGTCTGGCGCTTGTCACGGAATACATAACGGTGGCGTCGGACAAAGATGTAATCGCGCTGGTTGTGCAGCGTAACGACTTGTCTACCCTCAAACTCAGGCTTGGGCGGGAACATGGTCTGGAAGATCTTGGCTGTCAACAGACCCAAGGGCGTCTTGAAGTTGTTGAGGAGCAGTTCTGGGTAGTGGTTCGTGGGGTTTCCGTGTCCGGGCAGCTTCTTGCCTTCGATCCAGTTGGTTATCGAGAAGTGGAAAGTTGGTCCGGTGGGCAAGTGCACGATAGAAAGACCAGTGGGCTTCTTCAGGTCTTCCTTGAGTAGAATAACAGCGGTGTAGTCCTTGTTGGAACTGAATTTGCAGATTTCTCGCAGGGAGTACTTGTGGCCATATCTGTGTGACGAGCGAGGAATGTAGTTACTGTTGGGGAATAATGTGCACAGTAATTCGGCCTCTTGGTGAAGAGTTGAGTTGAGGGAGGTAGTAATGAGGATTTTGGGCGTAGGAGGAGGGACGTCGGTGAATAGGTTGGGGAACTTGAGAGCGAGTGATGACGGCGTCAGATCGAGGTTGGTGCTGGTAGTAGAGGGAGCGGCGCTGTTGTCTCTTCTGGCGCGCTTCTCACGTTGGCGCTCAATTGCAGCCTGGCGAGCTTCTTCATCTGCCTCCTCGTCACTATCCAGCATACTGTCGTTATCATCATCGTCGTCGTCGTCGTCCAACGGGGCGTTGAGAGCTTCTTGCTCTGCAGCTTCAATACGGCGCCGCTTCAATTGCTCAACATCGACCACAGCGCCGAGACTGTCATCATCCACATCGTCCCATACACGCTTCTGATCAAGTGTTTTCGTAGGGTTCTTGGCCAATCGCTCGGCTTTCAATTCCGGATTGCGGCTTTCTGCTTTTCTGCGACGAAGTCTTTCGTCTCGACGTTCTTTATCCTTGTTCTTCTTATGTTGCACATAGAGCTCCCGCCGCTTGAGTTTGTTGGCGGAATTAAGAGCCGCCTCGGAAACTTTTCCAAACCCCATCTTGGCTAAATAAACAGAATAATTCCTTGCTTCAGCAGCACACTGACGCAGGAAAAATGGTTGGAAAATGAGAAGCTAAAATTTAGGCGTGGAGGGGCTGCACCGAGCGGCAGAAAAGTCCAAAATTTTGGCGGTGAGAAACATTTTTGGCTGCGAATTGGCTGGGAATTTTCAGATCCACCACCAAAAACTGACGGGCCCGTGGTGGACTTTTGGCGTGCAGCCGACTCTAAAAAAAAAGTCTAGTCTTCTGCTTTATTTACTCTAGCAACTCGAAGTCGATAATAGTAACAGCCATGGCCACGTTTGGGTCCAAACGGAGAAAGCTGGCTCATCAGCCTCCCAACGATGAGGCCAGTGCTGTCAATTCGTCCAAAAAGACCCAAAAGGCTTTCTTCAAGCAAGCTTCCAACTGGAACCTCGAGCAAGACTATGAATCCCGACCGCGAAAGGGCGAAAAGCCTAAGAAGCAGAGCACGAGGCTTCCTATCAAGACGGCCGATGGCAGAGTTGAACAACTACAGGGCCTGGATGACGAGGGTTCCGATGTTTCGGTGGAAAGTGACACAGAGTGGCTGGAGGGACGAGAGGACGACGTTGGATCAGAGCAAGAGGATGAACCCAAGGAGCAAAAGCCTGAAATTCCGGAACCACAATTGATTTTGGAGGCTCAAGAGGAATTGGCTAGGCTGGCTACGGCTCTGAATGAAGACCCAGAGGAGAACATCAGCTCGCTTAAGACCATGGCCGAGTTCAACTCGTCTAGCAGTCCGACGGTTCAGCTTCTTGCGCTCATGACGCAGATGGCTGTATACAAAGATATTATTCCCGGTTACAGAATACGACCTCTCAGTGAGCTGGAACAAAAGGAGCGAGTCTCCAAGGAAGTTCGCCAAATGCGACAGTTTGAACAGTCCATTGTGGCAGGTTACCAGGTCTATATTAAAGAGCTTGCGCGCTGTGCTAAGCGCGAGACGACACGGATTAGGGGAGGTCAAAGTCTCTCCAACGCCGCATATACCGCTGCTTGCACTCTTTTAACTTCAGCACCACATTTCAACTTTCGATCGGAACTTCTCAAGATTCTAGTCTGGAAGCTAAGTAAGAGACGCCTCGATGCCGACGGAATCAAGTGCCAGCAGGCAATTGAGCAACTATTCCGAGAAGACGATGAGGGACGCCCGTCCTTGGAAGCTTCATCTATGCTCTCCAAGATGATGAAGGCTCGTGAATATCAAGTCGACCAAGCGGTTCTCAACCTTTTCCTCAGCTTGCGCCTACTCACCGAATTTGGCGGCAAGGCTTCAAGAAACGCCGTCGAACGTGATGAAGACCAGGAGTTTCAACCCAAGATCAAGAAGAGCAAGCGTGAATACCGCAGCAAGAGAGAGAGGAAGCTTGTCAAGGAGCAAAAGACGCTTGAGAAGGAGATGAAGCAAGCAGATGCATTGGTCAGCCATGAGGAACGTGATCGCATGCAGTCGGACACATTGAAACTCGTCTTTGCCACCTACTTCCGCATTTTGAAACAAAGAGAGCCTCATCTCATGGGTGCTGTGCTGGAAGGATTATGCAAGTACGCGCGCCTCATTAACCAGGATTTCTTCGGGGATTTGCTCGAAGCTCTCAAGGACCTCATTCGCCATACTGATGAGGACGGTTCGAAGGACGAAGATGAGGAAAACGCAGAGGAAGATGACGACGAAGATGAACCTACACGAAACCTTACGCGAGAGGCTCTTTTGTGCACAGTTACAGCTCACGCTCTGTTGGCCGGTCAAGACGCACACAACTCCCGCAATGACCTTCATCTCGACCTCTCCTACTTTACGACGCACCTCTACAAATCCCTGCTCGCACTTTCCACCAATGCCGAATTGGAAAACACGAAACCCAACGCAAACACAACAAACACCTACACCAGAATCAACGTCCAAACCACCACCGTCCTCCTCCTCCGCTCTCTTACCGCCATCCTCTTACCGTCTTGGAACATCCGCTCCGTACCGCCTCTACGCCTTGCCGCCTTTGCGAAGCAACTCATGACGACTTCCCTTCAGTTACCCGAGAAATCATGCCAGGGAACATTGGCTTTGCTGAGCGATGTAGCCAACACACATGGAAGAAAGATTAAGAGTCTGTGGGATACGGAGGAACGCAAGGGAGACGGCAAGTTTAATCCGTTCAGCGATAGTGTAGAGGGCAGTAATCCATTTGCAACGACGGTTTGGGAGGGAGAGTTGTTACGGAAGCATTTCTCGCCCAAGGTCAGGGAGGGTGTCAAGTTGATGGAGAAGGAGTTGTCGGCATAAGTAGATGTATATAAGAATTATGACTGAATCCTAAACACATTGTTGCAGCTTTGCAATTGGTTAAATTGATGAGATAAACCAGTATTCGCTGTCAGGCCTTGCCCGTCCGTACTCTTTGTCGATGTACGGCTTGGCCACTAACAAAGAGAAACCCCAAATAACCAAAACCCAAATAACCACAACAAGAAGGAGCAAGGAGAGACGGTGTCAATTGGTGTTGTAGTTGACAAAAGTTCAAAAGTGCAAAAGTGCAAAAAGTGCAAAAGTGCAAAAAGAGAACTCCCCCGGGAAGGCTCGAACTTCCAACCTCCTGATTAACAGTCAGACGCGCTAGCCAATTGCGCCACGGAGGACCCGTTGTGGCAAGAGGGCTGCTAATTTTTACTATTAGCCCTAAGCGTAACTGTACGATCTGCTCGCTGGGCAACATTTGATGGACCAGACCTATTCTCAACGTACAACTAGTACAAATACCTTTCAAAAGACAGTCAAAAAAAACCATTGATATTATTTGCAAGTATTTTGAATACCTTGGAGAGAGTTACTTGTGCTCTTTTTGTATACACAGCAAACAGGGCTATTTTGTGTCTGTGGAGAAACGGCACACAAGCTGATTCACTGCTTCCAGCTATTGTAGGTGGTATTGTTTTAACTGGCTCATTGATTGCAAATGCATTTTGAATTTGTCGTGTGAATTTTTTCAATTCCACACAAAATGTAATTAAGGCGTGGCCAGTGTAAGACAGGAATGCTGTGATAACTAACGCATTTGCTTCGAATTTGAAGCCTACCCGGCACAAAAATCATGCACGGGTGTGCAAGCGAAATTGAGCGTAATTGCACTACATTTAGGTCAATGGATATAATCTATGTTTACTGACACTTTACCGACTTATTCTGACGTGAGATTTGTTCCAAAATATCTATTGTAGAACTGCGTGCTCCGTACAGATGGCCAACGGTCTAACGTAAAATATGTACGCACCAAAAATTTCACCTGTGAAGCTGCCCAATTGTGTGCACATTTTATTAACCTAGAAAGAAACCTTTGGCTCAAAGAACCTGTTAGTAGTTTATTAGAATGTATCCGAGCATACACTGCGTTACTGGGAGGCTCATGACGCGGCTTTTGTTGTCCTGTCCAAGTGGTCTGTAGTAAGCAGTTGGAGGCCACCGCGACACATAGCCTCGTCCATCTCTGTCATACGGCTCGCGCGCCTTCTACCCATCTGCTTTAAAGCTACCTTGTCATCCCGGAAGCTTTACATTATCTGACTAGCGTCATCCTTGTGCATTGCAGCACAACATCATCGCGTAATACCGTTGTGCGCTTAGATTACTCGCTGCCCCCTTGCTCAGCATCAACTATTGGACGCCCTGAACCAGCCTGTTCATCATGCCAAACTGGCAATGGATCCTCACAACTGTCATGCTGTGCATCGCAACATGGATAGCCGCGTCGACTCCACGTAAAGGACGAGAACTTTACCTCTGCGCGTCGCCGGTGAAGTACCTAGAGACCGGAGGACATGTATATATTTACGAAGTTCACCAGCGCGTTCACCGACCCAGAACTTGCATGGTGAACGTCAATGAACCTAACCCGGCCGTTGAGGAGCAGATCAAACAAGACTTCAGTCGATATATTGAGGAAAATGTCGAACCAAATCACCTTGGAACATGTAGCTTGCTACATCACAACGAAACAGCGGTTGTGCGAATCAAGTGGGTTCGCAAAGAGGCCTTGGAGACTATTGGTCTGTCCGGCATTCATTGTGGGAGACTGAGTGGGACTCTTTAGGACATGATATCACGTCAGAGTATTAGGGCCTAGGTTCAGGTATTGTAGATAGACGCCTTGACTGGCTTCTTTTAATACGTGCTTCAGGAAGATAGAGACCAATTAATACCACCTTTTGCCACTATGACATAAAAAACAAAAATGGAGGTGTATACGTTCTGGTCAAACGTTTCACAGAGACTCGACGCGTCTAATTTGATTGAAGTGGGTGCGTGGATCGCAGGTGGACAACACATAAGACGGTACTAGGGCTCACCAGAAGTACAACTCAATTAATTAATCATATACTATATTGAGTAGCTTAACATCAGCTTGCTTTTTAGCAGTTGAACTTGCAAACAAGCATGTTCAAGTTTGCGCCAAAGCCACCAGACTTTGAGAACTTGCAAGACTCTGAGTGGAAGTCAAAGTGCTGGTCCGCATAGTCACCATACCTGTAGATCCAGTTAGTATGCACACGCATTGACAACATTAGCTAGTGATAACATACCCGTCGTTGAATCCGTTTATGCCACCAGTTACGTGTACGACGACGCTGTATGGAAGCTCAGTCTCGACGTTGTTAGGTCCATTGGAGCTGGGGATAAAGCTTCCGATCTCGCGGCAGTTGTCAGTGTTGGGCGTGTCAACGTCCATGGGACAGTCGCCGCGCTTGATCTCTCCCTCAATGGGCGAAGAGTTGTCAATGTTGAACTGTTGCTGAATTTGCATGTAGCAGTTGTCGGCGGTAGCGACGGACACGAGAGCCGCAACAGCGGTGGTGAGGAGCGTCTTGGTGGAAGGCATTTTGTTGATGTGATGGATTGTGCTTTGAATTGAGATGTGTGGCAGAGTTCAATGGATGAAGAACTTTGCTCCCATTTATACTTTTTTGTTGGAAGCGTTTCGAGACTGTCGAGAAGCCAAGTATTTTATGAGATACTTGGCAACTGTTTCACGCATCTCCCTCATGGGCGAGGATATTCGGCAGCAAACCGTCGGACACTGTACTGCCAACTGAGGCTAAGAGTTCACGTCAAATGCGTCATTGTAAATCTCGAGCTGATGTGTAGGGATGCTCCCGTGGGGCTGACGGCGAGTTCAATCCTTTCGGTCCCGAGTCGACAAAGCTCAACTGTTTCAGTTCATCAAGGACCCAGCAGCTTATTCCCGATCCATGGCCCGTGAAGAATATGATGCCGATCTGTGGGGGAGTTTCCTGCTATTGCAGGCAGCCGCGTCCAGTCTGAGAGCTATGTAAGGTAGGTTTCACGGAATATTCCATTGGCTTTAATCAACGGCAGGTCTAAAGCAAACCTAATGCCAAGTCTCAGAGGTTCGCAATGTGCGGCGACGAGTGGAGAGTTCGGAGACTTGTAATACAACGCTTAAGCGCAACTATGATGCAATGCAAATATAATGCAGCAGCAATGAAGAGAAACATTTCGGCTGTCAATGTTGAAACCAGTCTCCTTGCTTATGGATCTTTGTCGCGGAGTAATCGTCGTGGAGTAATTGGAGTCTGTGTATGATGCCATGATGTCAAGATCAGACGCACGAGAACAAGGGCAACGGTCTATTTGGCTGAAGGTATTTTTGTCGTATAATCTCTGAGATGTTATGTTCGAGAACAACCGTTCCACTCAGGACAATGCCAAGCATCCAATTCGTCACAACGTAGTACCATGGCTGAAACTGGCAACTATTGTGTAGTCAATGTGCATTGCATTTGGTGGCCACCTTGGATACTTGCTTTGGGGGTCGATCGGGTGCAATACCAAATTTGGTTTTAATAATAATAATAAAAAAATAAAAAAGACCCTAGATTGAACAAAAGATATTTTAATAGGCGAGCTGAAGCATGAGGCAGCCCAACCAAACCCCAAAAAAATAAGGATACTCCCCCGGGAAGGCTCGAACTTCCAACCTCCTGATTAACAGTCAGACGCGCTAGCCAATTGCGCCACGGAGGACCCGTTGCAAAGGGGCGAAATTATTTTCTCTTACAAACTATGGAGCAATCGGGACCAATCTCGACTCGTGAAATCAATTGACTCGTTCTGCGCTGTGATTCTACGTTACATGAACCCCCCCAATAACCAGATCCCAATTGCTTTGATTTGCTACCGTAGAATTGTACTCCATTAGTTACCATACTCAGGGACGAATGGAATAGCCTCTGGGCGTAAGGTCTGGCGCTTCTGGCATGGAGTGTCCTCCTCTCTTGCGCTCAATGGGCAGGTAGGCTCGTGCTTGAGAACAGTGGGAGAGTAGGTGAATTTTCCCGCGTTGTATGCTTCGTTAGCCTTTGGGCTGGCAAAACGAGAGCTAGACAAGCCTTTCTTCGGAACTGCCTGTGGCTTGCAAGTGCAGAGTGTTGGCCGCATGAGCTGCCCAGCCAGAATGGGAGCCACGGAAGCCTCGTCTTCCTTAGGTACATCTGGCTTCGAATTCTCCGAAATCTCCATCTTGGAGAACCTGTCAACAACTGAGTCGAAAGAATCTGTTTCATCCTTCTGGTGCAATGCCATAAGGGCGTTGTACACGTCCAAGATGTCTGGGACCGGTGCTGGATTGAAGTGCGGCATGGCGCCGGTGGAGGCGAAGTCCTTTGGCTCGGCTGCGATAGGAACTGAACTGGCATCGAGTCGAGGGAGACCGAAATGTGCCGGGGCTGGCTTGGCAATGGGAGCCTGGGCTATTTCGATTGCATTCGGAGCAGGTCCCTTCGGCTGAGCGGTGATAGAAAACGCATTGGTGTCTGCCTGGAAAGCCTTCATCTCCGGAGCGGCATGCTTGACAACGGGGATATTCTTTTCATTGTTTACAACTCAAGTGAATTAGTGAATGAAGAATTACAGAACGGAAAGATAATTACCTGGGGCAGTGTTCTCCTTGCGCATAAGGAAGTCCATGCCTGCCGAACCAATGACATTGGGCACACCACTTCGAACGGGCCAGACATTATCGATCAAGTTACGCGAGGCAAAACGACTCTCTTGAGCAGGCATTTTCATGGCCTTCTTCTGGGGCCACGCCTTCATCGGTGCGGGTGTTTGCCCTGCTTGAATCGGTCAGTGACTAATATCGTCTGCAGGTACGGGAGGCGGACTCTTCGGGGCGGGAGCAGAGGGGGTTCTCTGCTGGAATTCGCTATGTTTGCCTCCCTTCTTGAAGCTCTGAGCAAGAGCAAGGGCATCTGCAAGTCGTGCTGCGTCTTGGAATCCAGAGTTGCTCATGCTGGCGCAATAGAGCAAGAATAGTCAGATAGAAACAGTGGCTATAGCCAAAAAAGAGAAGATGTCAAGATGAAACGAGACCTTAAGGGATAGAAAGGGAAAAGAATTACACGAATCCGTTTGGATTGCTGTGTACAGGCTCACATAGAACGCAAAGTGGCCAGGTGACTGTCACTTGGCCATAAGGGCTAGGGGCAACATAAACAAGGCAGCGGACGGGTTAGATTAACAGTAGGGGCTTTTGGGGACATCAGTAAATCCTTCCTATTGCGTTTTATTGAATTGCCGCCACTATGTTGCTCGAAATTCCATTAGATGGACGGCACAGACGGGATATAGAGCAATTGCCAGGGTAGAGCTAAGCATGGTTATATAATATTTCTATTCAAGGGGTATCACATATTCTAAAGTGCTATTCTACATAGCCATTGGCTCTATGTCTTGTTGGATTTGACTCGTTTTGTCCCCACTGTCGTCTCTATTGTGTTGATCTTGGTGGCATTGTAGCGTCCAGTTTCCGCCTTATTCAGCCAACCAACATGCACAGGAGAGACATTCTTTCGAACAAAGTCTAACAGAGCTTCAGAGCCTCGTGTATCAGGCTCGATAGCAAGAGACGAGACCCTGGCTATGCCTAAAGTGGCGCTAAGTCGATCCGAGCACGCCTTTGAGAATCCAACTAGTCGAATTTCGTCGTTTGGAGCCGCCCTAACCGTCGCAGAAGCAACCATTTGCGGGAAATGCGAGTTGAAAGCTGCAGTCTGATCTCCCCGAGAAACAAAAACCATTGAATACGGAATGTTGTTTGGTTTGGTTTCCGTTTTCCGGGCAGCATTGTTGGCAGTGGCTTCTTGGAGCCGCTTTGAGATGGAATTGAAGCCAACGTCGATCTTGTCGCTAATTTCTGGCTTGGGAGGTTTAGTGACCGCTTGAGAATTCTCTTCATCTGTTTTCATCTTCTCTTTCTCCTCGAGTTTTCGTTTCTTTTCTGCTCTCTTGCCCGCAGATGGCTTTACATGTCGCTTGCGGTAGTGACCAATAGGACTCAAGAAACTGGCGTTTGGTCAGGCATGAACCTAGATAGCTAGAATGGGTACTCTTACCTGCATAGTAGTTCCAAAATAGCATCTTGATCACTGGAGGAAACCTCAGGCCTGCAAATAATTAGCGTTGCCGGGCGAGTTGAAGTTTGGTGCTGTGTCGTACCAAGCAACTGTCGAATACGGCGTGTCGAGCTGGTGGACAGTTTTTTTGCGGCCAGCGGGTTGTGCTGCCGAAGACATGATTGAAAACCCGAGATAATTTTACAGAGTGTGATATGGGTTTCAAATAACGGGAGACTGTTAACAGATTTACATTCAATGGCGCTGAAGATGTAAACCAATACTGCCTTCGTGTAATAGGCTGGACTGGGCGATTCTCTGGACATCGATGCAGGCTTTTGCGGGCGTCACGTGTAGCACGCCAGCATGGGGGATATCTTAAGCGCCACGATCTGAATGAAAGTTAAACAGATAGATCTGCATGGAGATAAAAAAAAAAGCATTGCAAAAGTTTCATCTTTATCTTAGATCTCTATTTAATTTCGCAGTTTGTTCTACTCTTGCTGAATTGCAAGGGGCTGCATTCGTCGCGGTGTATTGCAAATTAAGCTACGCAAAATAGTTGACCTCAACTCACCCCATCCATGCCTTATTCCACCCGTTGATTAACAATCTTGCTAACAGCGCGTGCTTACATGGCTGGTTTTTCCCCGATCCAAGTTAAAACAGTATTGCATCATTGATATACAGTGCTTCTCGATTTGAATAAAGTGGTGCACAATTGCAACTCAACCGTCTGTTACCTTGGATTATTTTCTTATTGAGGCGGTTTACCTATACAGACTTGTCGTCAAGTAAACATTTAATTAGCAACCACACGTCTTCAGGAACGGCACTGCCATTGTGACATGCCGTTATAGAACAAAAAAGACGTGGCACCTATGGCGTTGCACGCTCGAAAGATTTCATATTGAAGGAGTTTGGGGAAAAAATAAAAATAAAGAGCCTGCGAGATATTTATCAGATGACATGTAGTTCCTCGAGAATGACTGTCCGAGTGCTATGATGTTAAATGATCGTCTCAAGGAACATGCTTTATCAGCATGCGCTTGTGCTGTGCTGCGTTTTAATTTTAATTAATTAATTATTTATAAATTCTAGTTCTCCCCTTTGCCTTTCCAAAACTAATGTAATGCCAATGAACAAACGACTATATGAAACTGCATTTCAATTTTTCTTACATCACTTCACAGACAGTGAATCGGTGTTGTAAACCTTGTTTGATGGATCACGCTAGGCAACGAGGGCAGCAGAAGGAAATTGGAACAAAGGAACCCTAATCTACTAGGCACATACGGCACTGCACCAGCCAAAAACTGTGCTCTACTCCGTACTGGAGTAGCTGTCGTCACGTCTAGGCGCACGTCTGGGGTCCGCGACCGTGCTAGTGACGCAGCTCTCAGCAGGGGCTAAAACACGCCTGCCGAATCCCCCACCACAGCTACCCCTCGCTGCCACCTCGCCGTCCCCACAGAAGCCTCCGCCGCGTTTCTTCACGCTTTCTACAAATACAGTGCACTACGCTATATTTTTTGGCCAGCTTTTGCGATCGCCTCGTTGTATGCAGCTAGCCTGGCTTGTTCAAGTATTATTTCTTCTTTGATGTCCCCGATTTTCCTTTGTTGCTGCTTTCATTTTCTACGTGGTGCAGCTTCCCGAACAGCCGCCAGACACAAACCCGGCTTTCCTTGTTTGCTGAGTGCGCGAACGCCTGTGCCAAACGCCCGCTGTCGCAGCGCCAACTCAACTCCAAAGGCTTGTACATCCACACATGTTAAAGCTGAATCCTTGCCGCCTTGTCGGCTACACTGACGCAGAGACGTCTCTCGCGCTTCCTTACTCCAAGGATGCAACCATCCATGGATTCCTCGCCTAGACCACAAGACCTTCCCGAATCCGAACCGACCGCCGCTTCAGACCCAAATACAGCCCGCCCAAAGCCGTTTGACGATGACGACGACGATGCTGCTGCCCGAAAGCGCAGACGTACATCTGCCTCAGTATCCCCTGTTGCCTCTTCCAGTGTTGTGGATGCCGACGAGAATACGTCCATGACACATTCTTCCTCCGCTGCAAGCACGACCCGGCCTGATGATACGGATCTGCAAACGCCTGAGCCTATGAGTCCAGAATCATTATCGGCCAGTCAGCCTTCTTCAAGCAAAGTCACCATAAACCTCCGAAAGCTTGAGAGCACAGAAGCACAAGCCTTGCCCGTACCATCGAGAGCAACTAAGTTGCATGAAGTGATCATGGACACGATCCAGGAGACTGTGGAAACTACTTTACGGAGCCCAGCGACGATATCCCAAGTGGATACTAGTCCAGAAGACAACATAATACAGAACGTCGAAAGTGTTACTCAAGATGGAAGCAACGCAACTCCAGAAACTGCCGAGCCGACTTTTGATGTACGACATCTGGCACTCTTGGATCCCAGCGAGCACTTCCCATTTCGTGGCAATTTCAACAGCCCCGAAGAAACTTTGGATCGCCTTGTCAATCATCTGTCTGCAGGTACGTTAATTAACGTGAGATCACCGGAAATTAGAGCTAACCGCTTGCAGACTCAGAGCTGGGCGACAGGATATTAGACGACCTGCAAGATTGGACAGAGTTGACCTTGACATACATCGAACAGGTTGATTTTGCTAATTTTCGGGAAACCTGTAATGGCAATGTGAAATTTTGGACTGACGTTCCGGATGTATTGGGGGCAGTCATCAGCAGACAGTATGGTCATCCTGAGACATCAATGTTTCTTTCATTGCTAACCGACAGATAGAACGGAATTTTTGCCCTCTTCTCCAGCTACGATGGCTGCTTCAAGACTCTATCTGTCATTTGCTAAACTGACAGCACGGTTTATTGCTCTTGACTGTGAAACTCTTGCACTCTCCCAAGACGCACAAGTGGACAAATCTGAGTCTGTTCCAGTGCTGTTCTCTTTGAAGTACCAGCAGCAATTTCACAATGCAGTAGAATTAGAACTGCAGCAGGGTATGGGTGAGGTCATTTCGGCCGATTCGACCACTGCAAGTCGGGATCGGGCAACGGAGCTTTTCTTGCGCTTCCAACAGTGCCATGGCGGAGGCATCGACTATTTGACGAAATTCATTAAGAGTTTGACGCGGCTTGCCAGGGACTTTCCAAAGCTAGCCGACTCCCCCACACCAGTTTGCCAGCTTTTGGCAACCTATATGCAGCATTCACGCCAAGTTGCCGAAAATGGCGATGAGGAGGCTCAGTGCAATTTACAACGTGGCTATGACTTGTGGCGTATTCTGTCCTCTTCTCTGGAATTCGCTGTGGAAAAGCACGTTACACACCTGAATAGTGAGATGGTCTCGAAACGAATTCAATATCTATCTCAAATACTCTTCAACTGCCTCCACAGCAGCCATCATGATGCTCAAGCGACGGTGGATGACTGCAGACTACTTTATGCAGATTTGCCAGCTGCTAATGCGTTTGAAGCTGCAGCTTGGGACTGGCGCATTCGTATTCTCGCAAAGCTGGTTCAGTCTACGCAGATGCAGCTACGTGTAATGGCTGTTGGGACGCTTAGTTCGGAGCTTATCGTGTATTGGAAGCGGCTAGGCTCGACAGACAATGACGGTGGAATCTCCTTGTTGAACACATTAGGGACTCAACTGGTCCGCACCGGACTTATCGACTACATCATCGGCTCGAGTTGCCATCCTGAAATCATCCTAGACAGTGCCAACATTATTGCGTTTCTCGCCATCACGAAGCTTTATGGCGAACAGCAGGCAGATCTGTTGTGGAATGGAATTTCTGAGAGCCAAGATCCGCGCATCTCAGAATCCATCTGCAAAATGTTGAGCGGAATTATTCAATTGTTCGATCGTCCGTGGCTGCTGGACTTCTGTCACCGCTTCAAGTCCATTCGCATGGACCAGCTCACCCTTGCGGCTCTGAATTTACTTGAGGCTGTATTTCGCGAACTGATGACCAAGTCCAAAGCTGACGGCGTCTCTCTTGAATTTCTCCCCGTTGAACTTTGCTGTCATATACTGAGGAACGCCAGCATGGTTGGACAGAGCCTTCGACCAGCTTTCCCGGATGTGCATCGTGCCGCTCAGTCCAAGCTCAGGGAGCTGCTTGAACACTGTTACGATTCAGATGCTCGTGAAAAGATCTACTCAAAATGCATACAAGACCTTCAAGCCAAATCCGAAACGACTCTGGGGAGTCTCTGGTGCCTATCAATCGCTACGCGACCTGGAATCATATCCGAGTTGACGACACTATCCGAGCGATATGAGTTCACTCGATTGTTAGTAGAAGACTTGAGCCACGCTGCCAAGCCTAGCCACGGCGCAGAATCGGTACCTATTCTTTTTGGAGATGTCACGTATCCGAGACGAGATTTCATTACTTGTATAATTCAACATCAGCCCAAATATCTTGAGAATAACCTTGGGTCCCATCTTTGGCAAATTCTTGTTGGGCATGAATCCACTTCAGAGCAAGACCGTGCCGCGGGTTGGCAAATACTTACCACTCAAGGTGGCCCATTGACAAATGACAAGAATCCGTATATACAGACCTGCTACAGACAGTATCTACCTGAATTAGAAACACGCTTCTTTTGCGACGGAATGCTCAGGTTCATACAAGATTTAGTACTAGCTGCTGTCAACGATGCCGATCCAATTGCTATGGATGACCTTGACTTTGCTCAAAATACTGGTATTGAACAGCTCTGGAAAGTCGTACTCTCTGCCGAAGACGACACACTAGTTGAACAAGCCATTCAAATCCTTGTGGTTAAGGTCTACTTGGATAGCCGCGTTATTATGTCCAAAACACCGCTCCAAAGACACCGATTGCATTGGTCTCTTGTCAATCGTTGCTTGCGCAATATGAGCAATACTGCCCAGAAAATCAAAGCTGCTACCGATGGGACAACAAGTGGGGAAGACGAATCCATGGTTGTCGTCGCGTCAGATGATGAGATGGCTCAGTTCGAGAAGCAGTTTGTCAGGTCACTGAGGCTACTGCGGTACTTCCTGGAGGAGCATCAGGCACGGCCAATATTTTCAGCTCCAGATATCCGATCCCTGATGCCATCAACCCCATCAGATGTCCGAGGCGACCTTGCCTGCCTCAAGTACCAATCCTTTGACGGGAACATGCAAACTGCAGTGATGCCACTGACCATCGGGGTGGATAATACTGCCGGTTGCCTCTTAGCGAGCTTGCGAAAGGAAACAGGGTTCGAGAACTACAAAGTCTATTACCGGGGGCGACTTTTTGTGCCTTCCGAGAGTGACATCTGCAAGTCGCTTCAGGATCTTCAACTGAAAGATGGCCTCATGTTGGTGAAAAAAGAACAGGACAGTGCTTTACCTCCCGTCCGAGTGAAGCCTGGATCATCTTCATTGGAGATTGAAATACTGGCATACTTTGAGGAGTTTTGGAGCTATCTCACCATGGCGGATAATATTGCAAGAGAGGTTTGTCGCGCAGAGTCTATTTCTTTTTTTTTTCTGAGTCTCGAAAAACAAGTTTGCTAACTGTTAGACATCATAGATCTACTGCTTCCTAATGAAACTGCCAGCTGAAGGCAATGTCATGGACTTGATCATTACAGGTTCTGCATCGTACAAAGATCTCTTTGTCGGCCACCAGCCTTTCAAAGTCTTGTATACAATGTACTCCTTTTGCCAATGGATCGGTAACAACGTGGCGCGTCGCGAAAGTTCCGGACAACAAGGCGATCAGGGTATGGATATCGTTACACCAGCGGACTCAGCTTGCGGAGTCACTTTACAGCTGGTTACCCAAGCATTCAACGACAAAGGCCTTATGGCAGACACTCCAGAAAGTCTGCAGCCCCAGCTTTTAAATACCCTGCTTGGGACCTTGGATACACTCTTGAAAGGTAAGATGAACCCGAAAATTGAGAACTTGCTCCTAACCTGTATATCTAGCCGCATTTGCTTCCACTTTGAGCCTCGATGGCATTATTGAGCTTCCCAGTGACCGCTTGTTGGAAATTGTTGCCTCTGTGAGTGGGCTCAATGAATCCATACACCCGTCTTTGGTTACCAAAGCGTTCCGGATGATCATGTACCTAGCAGTACGCAACGCACAGTTTTGGGTGCAAGTCCAAAGAGATACCAGGTTTCGCCAGGTAGTTCAACATCTATGCCTGCAAGACAAACGGCGACAGTTGCGCGGGTATGTCGTTGAATCGATCAGAGAGTCGGTAGATATGGCTACTACGAATGCCCAAGAACAAGAATCTGACACTGCCACGGATGAGGCACAGAATTCGCTTGTATGCTACTTCTGGTCAGCTGGGTTTGAGTTGTTGAATGAAGCAATGGAGATGCCGCATCAGACTGCTGAACTGTTTCATCTTCTGCAAGTATTGTTAACAGCAATGTACCGCAGCTTCCCCACAGAGCTTGACCTTGCGAATGTGGCTTCCGAACTCGGAGAGAAATTACTGCGACATGCTCCAGCAGAGGTTAGCATTTGCTACCGGTATCGTTACACTATACTAACTGCTTTTCAGAAAATGGACCAGGATCCCAACCAGGCCGATAAGATGTGCTCAGGTCTTGTCACATTGTTGCAGCTCTGCGCGCAACTCGACGCAGCTTCAGTCTCTACTGGTACTCTCCCGGATCATTGTCTCGATCGTGAAGGAGCAAAAATGCATATAAATTTCCCAGTTGAGATCTTTTGGAGATATTTGTTCCCGAGACTCAGCAACAGAGGTGATGGCTCACGAGACGAAATTATTCATCATTATGACACAAGAATTAAGCTCTCTTGGATCATGCTTCACTTGACAAAAACCGATCCCGGCATGTTACCCGCTGCATTACGCGCAATGAACGAAATTGTGCCTTACTTTGCCAAAGATGAACGTCAGTCATTCATTTCTTTATACTTCGTGGGGCTCATCACAACTTACAAATTATCTAGCTGATCCATATTGCTACGAACTTCCTTTCCAATTTGAGCCATCGGACGCTCTAAAATCTCCTTGCGGCTATGTTGGATTGTCCAATCTCTCCAATACATGCTACCTAAACTCTCTCATGACGCAACTGTTCATGAATGTTGGATTCCGTCGCTTTATGTTGTCTGTTCCATTGAGAGATCAAGGGCAATCGCAGAGATTGTTATCACAGACCCAAAATCTCTTTGGCTATTTACAAGAAAGCTTGGAACGAAGTCAAGAACCAACTAGCTTTGTGCACTCGATCAAAACTTACGATGATGCCATAATCGATGTGCATAATCAGATGGACGTTGACGAGTTTTACAATTTGCTCTTTGATCGCTGGGAGGGCCAAATGCGTAATAGCGACGAGAGAAAGGCCTTGAGATCTTTCTACAGCGGCCAGCTTGTCCAACAGATCAAATCCAAGGAATGCGAGCACATCTCTGAGCGTCTGGACTCGTTTTCTGCTATTCAGTGTGACATCAAGGGGAAAAGCACATTGGAAGAGAGTCTTCAGGCATATGTTGACGGAGAAATTATGGAAGGAGGCAAGTTCGAGACCATCGTCGCCCTAAGAATAAATTCTAACTGCTCACTAGATAACAAGTACAAGTGTACGTCTTGTGATCGACACGTTGACGCTGTGAAAAGGTATGTCTCGCATGAGCACCCGGCCCATCATTCGGTTGATACTGACGCACCCCGTAGAGCTTGCTTGAAAGACGTCCCTGACCACATGATCTTTCATTTGAAGAGATTTGACTTCAACTTACGTACTCTACAACGCAACAAGATCAACGATTACTTTGCCTTTCCCCCGTTCATTGATCTGCATCCATATACTGTTGACCATCTGAGTGGAACCGCAGAATCTGGCATAACCGACGTTTTTGAGCTGGTTGGTGTTCTCGTGCACACAGGAACGGCTGAATCAGGGCATTACTATTCTTACATCAGGGAACGTCCTTCAGAGCCTGGCCGCGCAAGGTGGATTGAATTCAATGACGATCATGTCAGTTCCTGGGATCCCAATCGCATGGAGGACATGACTTTTGGAGGCTCGGAGCCACGATTTGCTTTCGACGGAGACCTTTCGGCCAATGGCAGTAAGCCTTACAGTGCTTACATGCTTTTCTACCAACGCTCTTCGTCTCTGGTAGTCGAACAACAGGGCTTCTCTCGCCATGTTCTCGGTCCAGCACGTGTGCCCATGAATCCAGACTTGAAGTCTCATATTGCGGAGGAGAATAGTATTCTGATCCGCCGAAATTACATGTTTGATCCATGCTACGTCAACTTGGTTGAGAGATGTGCGAGTCAAGCCTTCGAAAGCCCACAAGAGGCAGACACTGGCCAAGGGGACCATGGCATGCATGAACTGGCCATGGAGATATCCCTCAGTGTGTTCGATCAAATTATTAGCCGCACTGACAAACTTCCTAACATGGAGCTTTACACTGCCATGATTGAAAAAGCCGTCAGGGCATGCAGTCGCTGTGCGCTTTGCGTACTGGATTACTTTAGCGCTCGACCTTACTCATTTCGCTGCCTTCTCCAACGCAACGTAGAGCAACGAGTGCGCATATTTATGCGCGAATTATTGAATATTGTTTGGGAGCAGATTGCGAGCAACTTGCCTGAGCTCTATTCCCCCAGTGGCAAGGCAAGCTCTGGAGAGTCTTCGGACAGCGATGATGACATGATGAGCCTGCAACCGGCTGCTGCGACGAGTCCATCAAGACAATCTGCTGTAGAATCAACAGTCATACTCTTCAACTATCTTTGGAAATGTTTTCATATCAACATACGGTCTTGGGACGAGTACTTTGGGACGATTGTGGACTTCGCCAAACGCGGACACTGTGAAGCATCGTACATCTTGGCTGCAGACTACCTATCCAAGTCTTTGCAGATTATTAGCGCTGATCAATTAACGGACCCACCTGCTAATTATGCGAAGATGCTGCAAAATGTTATGCGCCGGAGCCACACGCGAGCAGTCTCTTACAAATCTATCCTGCTGCTCGTAGACCATCTACTGAGCCAAATGGAGGTGAAGCTCGGGCCTGATACTATCGTTGATGATCCCATGGATCGACTGCTCTACAAGGTACCTCCATTTCCTTGGACTGCGAAAGAGGTTCAACTGGTTCATTCTCATCCAGAGAATGAAGGTTGCAGTTACTTTGCCGAAAAGCTGGTGGCTATTGATCAGGCGCCTGATTTCACATATCGAATTCTTTCACGTTTGGTCAACACGGGGAGACAAATGGATCAACTTATATTCCACACCTTTAAAAGACTTACCAACCTAGAAGCGTCCACAATAGAGCCATTGGATCCCTTCTTACGCGGATCGGCTGTCTATTTGACAAGTACAAGCTCGACGGACCAGGCAGAGCGCCTGATTAGCCACATATGTGCGCAAGTACGAGCTTTCCAGAATGGCGAGGGTGCGGCCTTTCTGGATTTCGTGCGCACAGGCTTGGACCCGGATCGAGAAGACCCAGAGAGCAACCAGCAGATCTGTCAGTACAGCTTTGGTATCCTTCCTATGTGGGCACCGGTGATGCTTGTTTATCTGGACAGTCAGGTGCGGCGCGATACAGAAGACTTGATCGACAACTGGGTGCTGCGACCACTATTGGAAAACCAAGGCGAACAAATATCAGTTTCACAAGAACATTTGGAGAAAGTGAAGATGCTAGAAGGTGTTGCCATACAAATTGCCAACAAATGTCTATCCTACTTGATAGACAACCACGTGAAACAGCGCTGCCAGTTACTCAAAGATGCAGCCGCAGCAATTTCGAGAGTGCTGGCGAGGTGCAGTCAATTCATTGAGACCAGCGATGAGTTGACTTCCGCAGAGAAAGAGGAGTTCCTGGCAACACGCGAGGGTAAGTGGAAGACGTTGAACCCGAGCAACAGGCTCTCTGTCCAAGGCGAGCAACTGACAATTACATAGAAACGATGAACGCACTCCGACCAGTGATAGTGGATACAGTAGAGGAAGAACTTTCCGGTAAGCACATGGTGCAGTGTCCTGTACATCAACTAACTGTTCCTGACACAGACTGGAGCAATTCTGCAGTATCATCTGACCAGCTGGATGATGTACTAGAGACTGGCCATATGGGGTAACAATGGACGGGGATGAATCACCCTGTCCCTGAATGTGCCGAAAACGGACGACTAATGTTTTTGTTTGCGATATTATTTGTTTTATTTGGCATCCGCTGTGTCACAAAGAGGATGTCAAGACTAGCGGCTAGACAGCATGGCGTTTACGGAACTTATGTTATTTTACTTTTGATACGAATAACGACGAAATTCTAGTTTCTACATTTGACTTGTGGAAAGTGAAGTGACTCAGCACATTACATGGGTTGGTGATGCTCGATGTGGACGGAGATTCGCCGACGGCCATGTAGGTGACAATGATACTGTTGCAGCCATTCATGGGCGTTGCCGCGCTCGATGATTTGTTGTTCAGAGGCGGTTGAGTTACATGAGATTATAATATTTATTTTTAGAATGATCATGAACTGAAATGATTGCCGGTAATTAAACGAGAGCTGGAGATGCAGAGGAAGAGCTGGGACAGGGGTAATTCTGTGCTGCAGGGGATTGTTATGTAGCCTTATCATGTATAGCAGAGAAGGAGTTTTCCCAGTCTTCTTTGGGAATGGTTGCAGAGCTTGTGCAGCGCCTTGCAGATGGATTTGGGCTCGATGTGCGGGATTGGAGTTAAATATGCAGGGTTGTGGTGACGACAATGAGGATGATGGGATTGGCGGTTTCTATTTTTGGGTGCAGAATGGCGGGGATGGTCGTGATTGGCTGATGGATTTCCCCGCTCTGAACGTCGGCGCTTAACGTGATGTCTTGATGTTGACGAGATGGGGCCAATAGCTGGCTGGAATAATAGTCTGAAAATCAAGTAAATTTAAAATTACTTATTATGGGTACTGTTAATATCAATAAAGTCAAGTGCTTGTTTAGAAATGCAGTGTTTGTCGCTGTGTTGTGTACTACCGTGTTTACCTCCCCATTCTAAAAATAACCTCACTTAACCGCCCATCTGCACGCTAAGCAGCTCCCGCCCAACCCGCCTGCCAATAACAATCAATTCCTCACAATCCGAGTTATCTTCTGCAAGATGAGCTTCTATTTTTGTTTCCCTTCATCACAACCCTCCACAGAGAACCCCAAGTCCCCGGTCGCGTGGCTTCTTTCGGTTGCACCCGCGTTTCAGGAACCACGTTTTTGTTTTCTCACTCTGGCTGTCACAGGTAATATGGGTGTGTGTGGTGTGGATTCTGCAACCCTGGTTTAAGGGGTAAGTTATCGTTTCAGAATAAACGTTTTGCATGGGGTGTTTCTATTTTAGAAACTCGCCAGAAGCTTGTTTCATGTCTGAATCGAGATTGGTATATGTATCTAGATGAGGCCCTTCCATTCCACTTTTGGGATTGTCTGAAATCAAAGGCAGAGCCTTGAACATCTTTGCATTCCTTACTTTGGTTGTGGTCTATGGTCTTTTTGTTCTTCAACATGTCCCTTAAGGAGCGCATCTCTTCCCCACTCGAGGCTGGACCCTCTGTTCTGGACGCAGCTTATTTGCCGTCTCGACTGACGGATGCTCTTGAGTATGCTTCGTCGAGGCTGGTTCGCAAGTCTCTTCATATCAACCTGGTTGTTATCAAAAAGGAGTATCAGATCCCCGCTTCGTCGGTAACTTTGATTTCCACGCCGACGACGCCTGCTTCACCGCCACTGAGTGAGCGGTTCACAAAGCACTTTGCAAAATGGACACGACATGGAAGTACGCCTGGGACGCCGAGGAGTGCCATTTCTTCGCCGGCTGTTTCCGAGTTTTCGGTGCCTAGGTCGCCGTGGCCGCTTTCGCCTTCGACGCCCATGTCGCCTATGCCTGCTACGCCGTCGACGGTGTCCTCGGTGGCGACCGATTGTTCGACGGCGAGTAATGGCGGGGTGGACATTCGGTTGATGTATGCAGATGATGTTGGGATGAGGGGTGAGAAGATCCTGCAGACGATTATGGACAGGGCTGCTCGCAAGTTTGGCATTCCGTAAGTTTGTCGCGTGCAATGATGAGGCTCTAGCTAATCCGATCAGATCGTTTTCACAACTTATCAAAGTCTCGGGACTTATGAGTCGACTTGTGCACAGCTCGATAGCCCAAAACGATATCCTTTTCTTCTCCGACGGCATATCTCTCGTTTCGCTCGATCGACTATACAGCCTCAAGTGTGCTTTATCCAGCTACTCCAAGACTCATTACTACCTGCGCCTGGAAGATGCAGTGGATGACCTGCGACGATACGTATTGGCAAACGGCGGACGACAGGTCTCAAAAATCGACCTGCTCCGCTCGTATGATTGGTTGAGCGTATCGACATCGACTTTGAACGACTTGGATCGCATGTATCGACGTGCATATGGCGGTGCGGATGAGGTCGGCGGCATGTCTGGAATGATGTGCTCGTCATCAACGCAAGTAGATGTGCCTTCGATGATCATAGTAGAAGAGCCGCAATCAGAGGATGTCGTCGCAGAAGTCGAAGTTAAATCCATACCGGAAGAACCAATCGGTGTTCCCGTCAGCACGACCCCAATACCCGTTCATAAACCATCACCAAAAGGGCCACTTCTCAAACTACAAACAAACTTCGATCAGAAACCAAAACTGGAGAATGAAAAGGGCGAGGAGGAAGATGACAGGACAGCCAGGCCGAGCGCTATACCCCGTAGTTCGCTGCAGCCGTGGAACTCGTCCATCGATCAGATCTTAAGCGCAGGAGCAAATCCCATGAGTCCACAGAGGACATCTGTCCGACAAGGACCAATGACACCAAATGGGTATGATGATATCTCGCCTATCACGAGAGGTGAATGGGGATTCTTGACGACGGATGATTCGTTCCAAGGAGCCAAGAGGGTGGCTGTAGAGACGTTTTAATGCTTTTGTACCATAGATACCCAGCATAGCGAGCTGATTTCTTCTTTTCGCTTGTTTTCTCCTGCCGTTGAACGTGTTTGATTTGATTCGTGATGGAATTGTATTGGATATCATGTCATTACCAACCATATCTATTTCCGGCTTCTTTCCGACTTCCTTTGCCCTTGGCAAAGCTTTCTTCCAGTGCTTCACGCTGTCCCTGTACATTTTGCACCAGCTGTCGTAAGTTGTGCTTGCCTCCTCCCTGGATGCCGCGTACGGGATTGTGGACCTGTTCCTCGCCGTTGGCTCGCAGTTCCTCGTTGTGTTGATACTCCTGGTCCATGTTGAAGTTGATGACTTTCTTGGCGGAAAGACCAGAATCGCCTCCACGGCCAAACAGCTCTCTTCGCGCAGCTGCAGAGAGGTTCAGATCATCTGCAATGTTGCCCAGCGACTCGTCTTGCATACCGGCATTTTGATGGGTTGCTGGTTGCGTGTATGCTGCGGCGTAATCATCATAATTGCTTGTAACGTTGGAGTATGATTCAGACGCTGATTCGAATAACGGTTCATATGCTCCGCTGGAGGAAGGGTTCGTAGATTCTTCTTCGGTGTGCATAGAGAATAAGGATACTTTCTTGGGTGGTTTTCCGGGCTCTGAAGCGACAGGCTTCGTTTCTTGTGGTTGCGTAACTGATTGCGCTGGACCTGACGCATGTTTTGTGGTTTTCTTCTTGGGATTCCGAGACACAGATAATGGCTTGAACATCATAGGTTTGCCCGTGAGCTTCACTTCATGAGCAGGCTTTTGTTCGTCAGGTATAGACGGTTGCGCGTCTCGTTTCGGGGGCGGCAGGCCCATTCCCAAGCCTACACTGTCGCTGTCTTCTGAGTGCTCTGCATCACGACTGAATCCGGGAGCAGCACTCGTCTTGAAGCTGACCCCGACTGGTTTCGATTGACTTGAGGATGGCGTTGAAGGTGCTTTTGCGGCGGCGTTCTTTGGCGCTGGCAGAAACGAGTTGAAGCCCGAAAATAGACCACTTCCTCCTGTTTTTGCTCGTTTCGCCGGCGGTCCATCCGGCTGTAAAGTCTCTTCGCTGGAAGCTTGTGGCAAGTTGACGACAATCTTGCCAGGGTTGGATCGGTCGACTACTTTTTGGAATGGTTTCTTCGCGCCGGGCTTCGCGATGGGCTTTGGTGGCTTTTCGGGTTCTGAGTCCGATGAATCAGACTCTGAGTAATCGACGAGGCCCATGCTGGGTGATTATGTGCCAAACGGCGCGGCGCAAAGAAATGGTGTTGGAGATGAAGATGGCAAAGTTCAAATTCTGGTCCAGAATCCGGAGCTAAATTTGGCGTGGATCGACCTTAGCGCAGGCAGTGCTGTGCTAGCCTCGTGCTGCGGCTGCGGCCTGGCGAATACCCCACGCTCCAGCTTCATCATCACATCGGCCTTTGCTTTGCTCTTGCATTCGGCTAGTTAACACAGCAGTTTGTTGAAATGCGATCGTAGACGCATATACAGACACAGAAGTGTGCACTGACGGACAATGTCTGTCATTCAAGTAGAAGAGTAAGATATCCGTTTGCCCCGGCAATTCGATGACGAGACTGGCTAGCTAAACTCAACATTCTAGTCTTGTGTCTTACCAGCTACGAACGAGCTATCTCAATGACATTGCAGATGGCGTCGGCGAACGACTACTTACTGTCGACGAAAGCTTCATCAACTCTGCGGCCTTCAAAGCAGCTGGCTGGCGACCCAACTCCTCGCATACCAAACGGACGCATTCCCCTCCAATCCCGACCGCGATCGCCTCAGAATACTTCCAAGCGCCAAAACAGCTTGGTATATCACTCGAAGATGGCGAAGAAGATGGGGGAATGCTTACCGGAGGAGGAGCGGACACGATGGGACCGGGCAATGCGACTAAGAGACGTAGGCGCCGAGAGCAGATGGAGGAGGACGACAGCAGCGACCTTAGCGATGAGAGCGAAGACGAGCCCGACCAACGAGCGGCGCAGCAGATAAAATTTGCCAAGATGCCAGTTCGCCATCGCGCTGGCTCTTCACCGAATAGAGCGACGCCTGCGAAGCTGCAGGCTGTTGCCAACACATCTCCTCGTGCATTGCGTAGAGGCTCACATTCGACGCTGGGGACGGTATCTGAACAGCCAAGGCCGAGAAGAGATACAGTAACGAGCAGTGAGATGTCGTCTGAAAGCGAATTCGATGTTCCGTATGCTCAACGACATCGAGAAGCAGCAAGAGCGGCGGCAAGGGCGATTCAGTTACAGGAAAAGATTAACGAGGAGCCTACCGCGGGTATTAAACGAGCAGACACAACATTACTGCCAGAAGAAGAGGAAGACGACTCTGATGAAGGTTCAGAACTGTCGGATGATTTCGTTCAAAGCATTGATTCTGTGTCTCTACTTGATGGGGTGGACAATGGTCCGATCATTGAACCAACAAGACAAGTCGTTGGCACTCCTCCTCGAAACTACCCCAGACGCTTGACAATCCGGAAGTCAATATCAGGACCACCAGTCATGTTGGGTACATTACCGCCACCCCGTCCAGTGAGCGCGATCCGTCCCTTGAGCGTTATGCAACCTCACAGCCTGCTGTCTGCTGCTTTAAAGGCGAAACAGAATAAGGCTGCCATTCCGTTTCAAAAGTATGCACATTACAGCGGTCAAGGCACGCCGGGGTCTATTGCTCTTCGAATCTATCCTGCATTTGCCAAAGACTCTACGAAGCCATTTGAGGTGCTCATTCGTCCACGAGTCAGCGATGGTCAAGGCGCTGAGCGAATAGTTACAGTGGCGGACCTCATTGGCCTAAGCTTGTATCGATATAACGAGGAGAAGAGAGAACCGTCGCTGCCGTCAGGGAAACTGAACATCAACAGGTGGACACTACGTATGGTGGAAGAAGGTGGTGAGGTGGACGATGACTTTCCGCCATTTGAGAGAACAAAGCCTCTTACGTCTTTTACCACAGTCAACAATGCTAGCATGAGAGGTGGAGGCAGAATGCGAGCCAACTCAAAGGCATATGACGACTTTGCGCTTGTCCCTGCTACAGATAAGGAGTTTGCGGAGAATAAGGAACTGACACCTCAAGATGACGAGGAGGAAGCACCATCACAAGGTGCGGAAGAAAAGTCTGGTGCAGCGACACCCATACCTGCGCCGTATGTCGCACCAACAAGGCCACGGCAAAACCCGATAGTGACAACCACGTATCGACCAAACACTACCCCACTGGATATGCCACAAATGCCAACTGCAGCACCAAACACCATACGAGGGCAGCAGAAGCTGCTGCGGGTACACATCATGTCGTCCGACCTGGCACCAGGTCAAATGGTGACGGTGGACGTGACAACGGATACGTATCTGGCTGAAGTGCTGGACCTTGTTTGCCGCAAGAGGCAGCTCGACAAGGCGAATCATGTTTTGAAGCTACCTGGATCAGGTGCTGTAGTCATGATCGATAGGCCGGTGTCATCCATTGGAAATGTGTCTGATCTCGAGCTCTATCGAAGGCGTTTTGCGACGGATGGTCCTCTAGGTATCACAGGATCGCCAAGCAGTGCGTCACCAAAGGGGGCTCAAATATCATCAGACCCTCGCAAACCAAGCAAGCTGGGACCACACCCGCTGTCGGGAGTGCCTCTGCAACCGGAGCACTTTACGAGTGGGACATACAAGAAGTATACAGTGTGGCGAAAGCAGCCGATGCGACTCGTGGGCATGAGCGAGAGAATATTAATGATTGACGGGGAGTACATTCACATTGTTCCAGCTTCAGGAGGCAAAATTACACAGGATGGATCTGGCAAGACAACGACGGTGCATTTCAGCAACGTGATAGGATGCAAAGTGCCTCGCAAGCACCCGACGAATGTCAAGGTAAGTCTACAGTACACAAGAGAGGGCTAACAGAGAAATTCTGTATGTATTGAGCTTGCGCAAGAAGATGGCTGACGGTTGTTTCCAAAAATAGCTGGTGGTGTACAAGGCGACGGAAAGTAAACGGTATGACTTTGAGGCGCGCAGCGCGGACGAGGCAGCCGAGATTGTGGAGGAACTGAAGAAGGGCATATCTCCATACAGCAGGGATGTATGAGCAGAGGTACATGTAGCAAGATGGGAAGCAAGATGGCAGTTTATGTGGATACAAGTTGCTATTTTGAGGCAGGCTCAGCAGAGGCTTTGAGCCTGTTTCTGATGGATAGTAATGAGGATGAACATCAGCACAGCGATGACGACTACAGGAGGGCTGTGGCTTGAAGTGTGGTGACACAGCCACAGTTCATCCGTGTACCCACCGGAAGTCGGGATGGATCTGGCAGGGAACGAGGTGGTGGCCATGCATGCTGAGAGCTGTGATGTCGTTTGAGTGGTGGAAACAAGGAATCGACGGAGGGGTTTTAAGAGGCAAGTGAGAAAAAGTTTGGCCATGCTTGTTTTGAAGTTGGGGGCCCATTGCCAAGTGACGATGGCTGCCTCACTTCCTTGGTTCTCGGTGTTTTTTTTTTTTTAGCGATTAGTTTCATGTATGATACATTGGACGAGGAGTCTGGCGCGTTAGAATGAATGCTAAGAAAGTTTTGCTTGTTTTTTTTTCTTCTTTTTCTTTTCCTTTCGCGTTTAAGACTGTAGTTGCTGCATTGGACGTGGACATGTAGTTGAGTCGGTGTGCATTATGAGAACGTAGGTGCAGCATGAGGTAGCAGTGTAGCAGGATGGACATGTCTTGCGACGATAGTAAGCCGACTTGCGACATGATGCAGTTTACGGGTGTTCAAGGCTGGTCCCTAGGGAGGTAAACGTAGCAAACAAGTGGTTTCGGATACAATGTACTGTATTGGAGGGGGGGTGTCTCATTTGGAGTGGTCAGGCTGTGTGGTAGGCAGGGTGCAAGCCATGCATGTCCAAAAAAGTAGGAATTGAATCGATGCAACTGTTTACTCTGGAGAGTCTAGAATTGAGTGGACAGATTGTGTAATTTTTAGAGTAAAGGTTGGTGTCTTGATCGACGACACTACGCAAGCCAAGATGCAAGTGGATTGTGACAGTCTCGATTGCAGGAGTCTATTGCACGGAAACTGGCTCAATGGCTGAAACGATGCTTTGGCCAGCTGGAGAAAAGCAAGGCAGGGTTTATTGTTTCTTGTGCCGGGTTACCCCGTGGCTGAACATGTACTGTACCTGGTATTGTTAGCGGGCTTGGTGGTTGGTGCTAAGTGGGTGAGATGACCTCAGTGCCGTTTTGCCCCAGCTTGCGTTGATTGATTTTGGCGTCCATGCAGCTGGGGAAGAAAAAATTATTCGAACGCGAATATGAGTTGATACGACACTCGAGAGCAGCTGTAAATTTTATTTTTCTTGTCCAGTGTCAAGTAAGAATGATTGGGCTCAATTGGGTGCCCTTTTTTTACTCATAGATCTGCCATGTCTTCAACTTAGTAAGAATATACCTAGTACAGAGCCTGCAGAGCCTGCAGAGCCTACCGCGGGCGCAGTTGTACGTACGCAGCGCTGTAATACAGCAGGCTGTTGCTGGTCCAGCAGGGGTTCATGGACCGACCGGGGGCCGCTAGCGCATAGACCTTCAGGGATTATTGGGCGGCGCTGATGTCACCACTCGGGGCTGGGCTGAGCTGTGCCTGCGCCACATGGGGAATTACCAAGTTTAGCAATCCAATCTCAACCTGCCTTGCGCCATTGTGTTGGAATTTGCGGCACACCCACCGTGGTAACGGGTCTTGGGCTGTGTACGACGCCTAGTACATATACCCCTAGAGCCTCCCTCTTTTTGTTTTCTTTTCCTTTTCGAGTCTACTCATTCGCATCAATCAACCTTCAATCACATTTCTACCACCTAATACAAACACCCAACACACTTCCAACAAAACACATATACACAGCCAACCGCCAACATGAAGTTCTCCATCGCTACCCTCTTCCTGGCCGCCGCTGCCACCGCCTCTCCCAACCCTGACATCGGCGACGTTGTCTCCAAGGTTGGCGGTGCTCTCTCCACGGCCGGCGGAGCCGTCAAGTCCTTTGTCGGCGACGTTTCCACTGGCATTCACGACGGCATTTCTGCTGCCTCCACCGCCATCGACGGCGCAAAGTCAAAGATCTCCTCCGAGATTGGCGAGATCAAGACCGACGCTTCCAAGATTGAGGCTTCCATCACCTCCAACCTCGCCAAGGTCACCTCCTCCCTCGGCGCTGAATACTCCAAGGCCACCGACTCTTCCGTCAAGGCTTCCATCTCTTCCGCCATCGATGCCGCCAAGTCCTCCGCTGGTGCTGCCCAGTCCTCTGCTGAGGGCAAGGTCAAGTCCACTGCTACCGGAAAGGATGCCGCTGCTGCTCCTACTGCTGCTGTTGCTCTTGGTGCCCTGTTTGGTGGTGCTGCCATTGTTGCCAACTTCTAAGCAGTTGTATTATCATAAGAAGAACTGTTATAAAAAAGCAATCACTGGAGTGGTTGTAATATTAATACCCCCCGGAATGAGGCATGGTTATATCATGTAGAATAGATCCACGAAGTAATGAAAAACAATTCAAACTTTACAAAATTCAGAGTCTGAGGTCCCTTCGCTGTGACAGTCATCAATGCTATGTGGTCTTAAGAAGAACAACAATGGTATCATTTGCGCATATCAGCCCATAGTCTATCAATAATCTGAAATACAGCCGTCACATCCCTCATCACCTGCTCGTCGAATTTGTCTCCTAATCTCTGCTGAATTTTGTCTGGATGCCACCGCACTCGTTCATCCTTCAGCTTGCCAACAAATGCTTCCTTGCCCAGCTCCTCCATCGCCAGTCCCCGTACAAAAAACGACCTCACAGCCTCCTCGGCAATGTCGTCTCTTTGACCACTCTCAACCGGCCATGCCATAGCCTCAACTGATCCATCCCATTCCGTCCACCCTTCTGTATACTTCTCCCAAAGACTTGTCCACTTACGCTTCTGTCTTCTTTCCTCACCACGTTTCAGACTGTGTTCCATCTCCTCTTGAATCCTGCGATTATGGCGGTCCTCGCGCTCTTTTTGTTTGCGACGCTCTTCTCGTCTCTCTCGTTCTTCTAACAGACCCGCATGCGTCTTTTCCCACATGCGCTGACGAACATGCGATGCGTACTCTTCGTCTGTCATGCGCTCCAGTTCACCCGTCGGACCAGGCTGTTCTTGGGCGTAGATGTGCACTGGTTGGCCATATACACCTTCCCAATATGCTGCACCCTCGTCGTCAGCCATGGCATCGAATAGCGATTCGCGGAATGCAGCTTCGGGATCTAGCGGTGGCGGATCATGAGGGTTCGTGGGAGTAGGTGATCGACTGCGCCGGGACTTGTGCCGACGATGGCGTCGCGATGAACCATGGCGGCTGCTGCGTTCGCGTGATGAATGTCGAGACTTATGGCCCTTGAGCTTCAGGCGGGAGCGCCGAGGTCGAGTCGTGTCTGCGCCATGGCGGTCGTCTTGGGTGTCGCCTGCTGGCTCAGCTGACTTGGGAGAGCGAGATCGCGACCGTGACTGCGAACGGTGTCGTCTTCGGTCAGATACCCGAGGTTGGTCGGGTTCTGGATTAATGGAAGAGAGGATGTGTCGCCGTTTGGGTGACGTTGGCCGTTCATTCATGGCGGTGCCATATTGTGTTGGAGGAGAGTTGATGTTGAGAATGCTGGATGCTGAAGAAACTGAGGCTGCCCCGCCACACCCTACAGGTCAACATAACTTACAAAACCTCTAACCACCTTGCATCTCGAATTATTGTGAAAATGAGCAATATGCCTTAAATTCTAAGTGTATATGGCTACAGCTCACAAAAAAATTGGCACATCAGGTGAGCTTACAGAGGGTCTTGCGCTGCGGTGAACATAAAATATCGCCGACACTCCACGACCTTACAGCTTTTATCTTGAACTCTCCGAACGACAGCCCGCACTGTATTCAGAGTAAACTAAGGACGTTATAGCGACAATGGCATACTCGTTCTTCGATAGCAGCGTTCAAGCTGCCAAGGCTGCCCTCATCACGCTAGACGGCCTTCTCACCCAAGCCGAGAAGCACATCAGCATTGACAAGCTGGTAGAGGCTCGTCTTTACGACGACATGTTTCCCTTCCCGGCCCAAATCAAAGCCGCTTCAGTTTTCTCGCGCAAGATTCTCTGGAGATTAAACGCAGCAGAGGACCCTGATAACACAATCCAGCTATCTACCTACGCTGAGATGCACGAGCTGTTGCAGGCCACGATAAAGGACCTGGAGGAGGCGAGCAAGGATAAAGATGAAATCAACAAGAAGGGAGAAATTGCAGAGCCTACGAAGCTCTCGGGCCCAATTCCAGAATTGAACCTTACTGGCAAAGCATACGTGCATGGTGCAACTTTACCCAACGTTCAGTTTCATTGCGCCATGGCGTATGCGATTTTGAGGAAAGAGGGCATTCCTGTGGGCAAGAAGGATTGGATGACTGGATATATTGGAGAGTTTTTGCCTCCAGTTCAGTTGTAGATACTTCTTGCAATAAAATAAATATTTTTGTTTGCAAATAGGAACCGTGGGTTGCAAGAAGGAGGGCTCTGTAGAGTTGGCATGTATTCTATCCGCTACAACATACAGAGCACAGATGACGTAGCCTAATTGGTGGGCCGCCAGGGGACATTTATTTTTACAGTGGAGGCTGGTTGGCTGCGGAGGGCATGAGCTCGGGCGCCAGTAACGTCTCGTCGTAAAACCTAAAACTGGACAGCCTGGCCGCTCATCACTTTTTGCGCTCGACAGCAATTAAAAAGTAGCGCACCTCGAGCCCCGACCCGAGTTTGAATTTGTGCAGTGGCCTAGAGAGTGCGACTATGAATTGATTCGTAGCGACTAGGGACAGCACGACTCTACACTCTCCTAAACCGACACCGACGAGATGGCTGGCATCATCCTGTTGGTCGGCCTTTGCGTAAGCTCTCCTAATTACCGACTCGGACGAACAACTGTCTAACATTGTATAGATTGTCATGGCGACTGCGTAAGTCTAACTGTGACAACTGATTATGTTGTAGTAGAACCACTCGCTAACGGCTTTGCAGATCGTTCCTCGCAGGAGCCTTGCCCTTGTCCATGACATTATCGCAGTCGCAGTTACGATTAATATCTAGCATTGGTGTGGGTGTCCTTGTAGGCACCTCATTGATTGTCATTATACCCGAAGGAATCGAGGCGGCTGCTTCCCCTTCAGAGGCGTCACATCTTAAGGCTCGAAGCTTGCTGCGACGGGTGCCTGTACGATTGGCGAACGAGGCTAGCATGATCCTTGATCAAGCCACGACAATCCGTTTGAATGCACGACAATCCAACGACAAATATATCAATGATGCAGTTCGAAGAGCTACCGCCGATGACGATGATACGATAATGGCCATTAGAGAGGACATGCGCCAGGATAAAGATGCCCCGGGTACTGATGGTCCTGACCAACCCTCCAAGAACAAGGGCACGAATGAGAACAAGAAAGAAGACCATGACCATGAACAAGCACATAAGGAGCATGCAGAAATCCCCACGCTCGAAATCGGCTTGTCTATGACCCTCGGCTTTATTCTCATGTTCCTCATTGACAGACTACCCCGACACGCCGCTGAAAATATGCAACCTGTTGAACAAACTCAACATATCAGCATGGATAATCTTGCGGGAGGAGATGCAGCATCAGTTGATTTGGAAGCAGAGAGCTTCTTGGGATCTTTGGCACCAACGCGGCGACATGCCCACAGCTTTGCGACAACCATTGGGCTTGTAATTCATGCCGCAGCTGACGGAATTGCCATGGGAGCCTCTGCGACTACGGCTAACATGAAATTGGGATTTGTCATTTTCATTGCCATTATGATTCATAAGGCGCCTGCAGCCTTTGGACTTACGTCAGTGCTGTTGAAACAGGGCTTATCAAAGCGAGCAGCGCGTGGACATCTCATAGTCTTTAGCCTCGCTGCACCGGCTGGCGCCCTGTCTACTTGGCTTCTTGTAACGATACTAGGAGGTGGAAAGGTGGATGAGGATTCCGGCCTATGGTGGACAGGCATGTTGCTCTTATTCTCTGGAGGAACATTTTTGTACGTTGCTATGCACGCCATGCAAGAGAGTGGTTCACACTCGCACGACGCCGCAGGAAGCTCTAATGGATACGCCGAGGGGTCGACCCAACGGAAGCCAGAGGGGCCATCTGTACGGGATACATTGGCGACGACAGGAGGTATGCTGTTGCCATTGCTCACGCAGTTTGGACACCACCATTAGAGGTGCTGGGTGGACCGTAGTGATACGCCATGTACGATGTCAAGCTGTCATGATGTAAGGTATATACGACATGCGAATATACTCTTTTTTTTTTCTTCTTCCTTTTTATGTTTTTGAACTATATCTCTCTGCAATGAACGCGATGCAGTACTGAGCAGGTCGAAGCCATGGCCTCACGTGGACGACCAGTCTGTGATCTCATGACGAGCCTGATGCAGCGTTATGCAGCAACTCATGCGGCCTTGTGCATCGCCCTGTAGGCCGTGTTTGTGTATGGATTTTACTGGGATGGATGGGCTGTTTTGATGGCTAACGGTTCTGAGCCTGGACGTGGATGCTGTTGCGGCCATACGAGACAGGGAATATATTACTGATACATAATATACCGAGTCCATATGGCAGATTATTGTTAGTGGACGTTGCATTGTTATGATTGCCCGGCAATTTAGGCTTGTGATTGTCGAGCTTAGTTTTCATGCAAGACAGAGGACTGGAATCAAGGAACATGGATTGAATCCTGTTGGGGTTTATTTTTGAAAGCAGCATGCATGAATGCTAGAGATGTGAAATCGGAGCATCTCCGGAGGGAATGAATCGACGAGACCAGAGACACAGCAGAGACAGCAGGATAGAGAGTTTGGGGAAGAGTAAAACACAGTCAGCACGTCAGTCTGGCCCAGGATTGCACGGGCTGATACACGGCCATGGTAAGGTGCGCGTGGTTTGGGCGGCGGGCTGAAGGGCGCCAGCGTCGCAGGGACACTGAGACGGGAAGGCTGGGGCAGTTGCATGTGCCCCTTTAATAACGCATCGTGCGAGGGCAGAAAAATCAATAAATAAAGAACAAAAGGTGAGAGGACGTGTTTGGAGCGGCATTCGCACTGTCTCTTCAACTGTCAACAATGAATTCTTTTTAACAAAATAATTGCTTCTTATTGAGCTTGGTACCTTGCAGAATTGCTTTGCTGAATGCAGGTCAGCTTTGGCGGTACGAGAACGGTACCTATTTCAGACACCCGTCGATCGGTGTATTCTTCACTGGTGCAGATAGTGGAGATTGAGGTACCATCGAGGTCGCTTGCGCCCATACAGTGCTCCTCTTTTTTTCCTTTTTACTTGTTGCGGCCCCTCCGCCCCTGTATCAAATCGCTACACCAAAGGTCGGGTAACTATCCATGCCCTTTGATGTTTTCGGCATGAAAGACACCGAAAGGACACAAAGAAAAAGAAAAAGAAAGAAACTCCCCCATGGGCAACTTTGTATTAGCTCAAAGTTGAGGATGCAGACAAGTGCAGTTTTGATTACATTGAGACAAATCTGTCAAGTCCCTGGCCGTCTGATACTGTACGCGACTCAATAGGTCTCAATTCAATTGCCCGTAGTGCACTGAATGAAATGAACGTCGCTGCTGCCCTTCTTTCAACCATGACCCCTGTAAGTGCCTCACTTGCAGGGTGCTCCAGCGCTGGATGCGCCCTTAGCAGGGCCTGTGGACGCTGGACAAGGTTCTGCAGCCACTAAATATTTACGTACCCTGGGCTGGGGGCTACAATCTGGCACCCAACTGCTGCTGGCTGCACACCGCAAAATGCACTAAATGACTGGCCCCCGACCGCCATATGCCCACTACCAGCCTGAGCCCACTGAAGTCCACCAACCTCGCTTGCTGTTGTGACACGAGCTTCAAGCCTCTTGCACTCGGGGTATTGGATCTTGCCCTCTCTCTTTCTCTTGTTCTCCAGTGCATCGCCATTGCATTTCTTAATACATTATTATTATTACCATTATTATTTTTATCGTAGCATTATTCTCGATCCTTTTTTTATCCGTCTTTCGCTTACGGCCCTTATTCCAAAAGAGAAATCCCTGCAAAGGCCTTCCTTTTCTGGATTCCCGGTTTTTAAGCTTTTGCTTGCTCAGGTTGGGCAATCGTGCTTTGCAACATCGACGTTCTCGTTGTCCAAATCTCAAACCCCATTTTCCCTTCTTATTGATCAGCCAATAAATAGCCTGGTCCCCTTTGTCAATCTCTCTCTTTGACTGGCTCAGTACTGGAGCACGTTAAACGAGCTAGGCGTGCTCAAAAGTGAACAAAGCGTTTTTAGTGGCCAAAGACAGCGCTGCGCTAGGGACTGTTCCGTCAGGTATGTATTTCCATTAGCGGCCCCCTCCTCTTCTCTCGATGCCCGTCTCCGTCTCACCCTTGCGGCTCCTACATCCAGCTCCAGCCCTCGATCCTTCGGACTGCCATATTCAATGCTCTGCCTCTGCTGCAGCCCATCCCTCTTTTCCTCCATATAGCCGCCGTCGCTTCCTGTTGACCTGTTGCATCTTCCCTTCCCTAACCGGCTGTAGAGGGTGTTTGCATTTACCTCAACTCGAAAGTCAGCCTCGGTGCTGACTCGTTATTTCTCTCGGCTTGCAGGCACCGCATTTCAACACAGGCTGCTCTCGTCACTCGTTCTCGCCCCGTGTGCCGTCGTCCCTCCTCTATCCAGCGACATTGTTCGAATCTCGTTGCTATACCTGCCGAACCTATGCTCGAAAGTCTCGAATGATCCCCTTGAATCCAACGCTCCAATAGACGCCTTACGACACAAGCGCCCCAAGGGACAGCCGTCGTCAAAGCACATCCTCTTTGTTGAACGAGGACCACCAGCATGGACGGTTATAGTCAACCCGTCGGCTTCTCAGAAAGAAGAGGTAGCTTTCTATCAGAAGAGCTCATGTTAGATACCTCTAATCCCATGGCTGGCCAACGTATGGATAAGACACCGCAACAACGGCAGCATAGGGGTCCACCAACTCCTTCCATGCCTACGCCCGCCGCCGATTTCGATCAACAACTCACTGGCTCGCCGCCACCACCTCCCACACCGGCTGCTTCGCCCGGCCCTGCTCACTGCCAGCCGGACTGGCGTGACGCAGACGCTGACGAGGACATCTTCCTCGCCCAAGTTCGCCATCACTTCAAGGATTGTTCAGGGCCCCAACGCACGAGATTTCTGGCAGATCTGTTGAACCTGTGCACTAGTCAACAGCTCAGCTTCGTTCATCAGTTCGTCAGTCCGCTATTGAAGAAGGATCCCTTCACAAGTCTTCCGGACGAACTTTGTTTAAGAGTACGCATTCCTTACGCCGCGACTTGACCATTTATGCGCACCACAATGCAATGCTCTATTTAGCCAAGCTTGGAATTTACTAACATGGGTGTGCTAGATATTATCGTTTATCGACGACCCAAAAGTCTTAGCGAGAGCGTCACAAGTATCGAGGCGTTGGAGAGATCTCCTCAGCGACGACATGACGTGGAAAAACCTTTGCGTCAAGCATGATTACGGCCGGCGACTGTCTGAGGTCTACTCTACCTCGCCTCCCATACCAGTTCGAGCTGTTGCCCAAGCTGTCACATCCGCCGCGCTCGAGGCATCTAGCAGTTTCCCCGGCGCTTTGCCATCATCGTCGCAGGCTTCTTCATCGAGGAGTTTGGAAGGTAGTCCCTCCAGACCTTCTTTGAGGTCGTACAAGTCCCATTTCAAACAACGATATCTCGTAGAAGCCGCTTGGAGATCCGGTGGCACGAGTACCACAAGAAACATCACACAAGAAGGAGGGGTCGTGACTAGTCTGCATCTAACCCCTAAGTACATCATTGTGGCTCTGGATAATGCCCGAATCCATGTGTTCGATACAGAGGGAGATTCACAACGTACACTGCAGGGACATGTAATGGGCGTATGGGCTATGGTTCCATGGGAAGACACTTTGGTCAGTGGTGGATGTGATCGTGATGTTCGCGTGTGGGATCTCAAGACTGGGTAAGATTTCTGGCCATGTCAAAGCACATTTTGAAAGTGATGCTAACACTCATAAAACAGAGCCTGCGTACATACATTGCGCGGTCACACATCCACGGTTCGTTGCCTTAAAATGGCCGATGCCAACACTGCTATTTCTGGTTCTCGCGACATGACCCTTCGAATTTGGGATATTCGCACAGGTCTTTGCCGCAACGTCCTAGTCGGACACCAATCTAGCGTTCGATGCCTCGAAATCAAGGGAGATATTGTCGTATCCGGTAGCTACGATACCTTTGCGCGTGTTTGGAGCATATCGGAGGGCAGATGCCTTCAGACATTGCAGGGCCATTTCAGCCAGATCTACGCCATTGCTTTTGATGGAAACAGAGTCGTCACTGGAAGTCTGGACACCAATGTCAGAGTCTGGGATCCCACGACTGGTGAATGCCTTGCCATTTTGCAGGGACACACTTCACTCGTTGGTCAACTGCAAATGCGAGGCGATACTTTGGTGACTGGTGGCTCCGATGGTTCAGTCAGAGTCTGGTCCTTGGAGAAGATGTGCCCCATTCATCGATTGGCCGCGCACGATAACAGCGTTACAAGCTTGCAGTTTGATGACACTCGTGTTGTAAGCGGAGGCAGTGATGGCCGTGTCAAGATTTGGGACCTCAAGACTGGCCTCCTAGTGCGGGAATTGATTTCCCACGGAGATGCTGTCTGGCGAGTTGCTTTCGAAGAAGAGAAGTGTGTAGCATTGGCCCTGCGAAATCAAAGAACTGTCATGGAAGTAAGTGTTTAATGTATAGTGTGCGAGTTTGGGACAGTGTGCTAACCACAAACTTTCAGCTTTGGTCATTTTCTCCTCCCGAAGACATGCTACATGATCGTCCGCGGTCTTTGCAGCAGCGTGCTTTGGAGGATGATCCTAATCGACCACTAAGCGCCATGGCCTACGGCTATGGAGAAGATATAGATTCGGACACAGGCATGGCTCGCTCTGGTCCAGACACGACGGGACAAGACATCGATATGGAAGATGTTGGTCCCTCAACAGCGCCATTAGCACCAGAGACAAATTAGTAGAAACATTGGGCCGTGCCAATGCTAAACAGGCTGTTGGTGGATGAGAGCGATAACATCAAATTGTAAGCGGCACGGAAGGGGAAGGCCGCGATATGCGGGCCGGCGACCACCGAAGGTGGCAAGCGGAGATGAGAGAACAAGTTACAACCATGCTGTTTCAAATTTTTGTTATGAGAAAAAAAAAGGCATTTTACGCTTCAGGATGGGCAAGACGGAGAAAGCATGATACAAGGCGTTGCTGCATTATTCGGAAAGGACAATGGGCTGGGACAGATTTTACATTTTTGGGGTTAAGCAAGCATATGGATTCTTGTTCTGTTTTTGTTATGTCGGTTTTTTTTTTGTATTATACCGGGACAGCTTAGAGGAAGACATGATTTTGGCCTCGAACCCTGGTATTTAGTGCCGAAGCGGCAGGATAAATTGGTTTGATTGTTTTTCTTAATGATGTATTTACAGTACATGAGGTTTAAGGTAGATAAACTTGCGCTTATCACTGGATCGAGTGGCTTATTACTGTGACAAATGCATTGAGAATGGCAGGGGTGTTGTAAACAGAATAGAGTGATTAATGGGTAGAATGAAACAACAGTCTTTGGGATTTTATTCTACCTACTGTTCTTGAGAGATGTTTGCATTAAATGCGCATACACCATATCTGTCTATGCGTTGGGGTGCAGTGGCAGGTATTGTAAAGATAAGGACGACCCTCCTTTCTGACAGTATCATGATAGCTAGTACAGTAGTAAATTGCTGGGTTAGGTATCAGCGATGCCGGGGCAGTTTGCTAATGGCGCTGGGTAGTGTAACAGCGGCAGGCGTCACGTGGATTAGCAGCCATCCCCTTTGTAGGCCTAGCTCGATCCAACAACAAAAATTTATTGGAGCGTCTGAACAGGTAACGCCAGGTACGCTAGCCCCATTGAGAGGCTGTCCCTTGTCCTGGCTTGTCCCCAACGCAACAAGCAGCGCGAAATTTTGGAGCTCCAAAAGGGCGCCTTTTTTATCTCTCTCGCCTCGTCTCTCTTTCCCTCTCTCTCGTTTGCGACAACCAACCCTCTTGTCCCCCCCTCAACCTCTACCCGTCAATTGCATCCCACCCCTCTCACTCGGGAAAGATCTCGCACGATGTTTTCCAGAGCCGTCAGAGCCGTCCCCAGGGCTGCCGCACCTCTGCGTGCCGCCCGTGTGCCCTATGTGCCCGCCGTCCGAACCGTCACCACTGATGCTGCCTCGTCCCAGCTGCACAACTCAGTACCGGAGTCCGAGGATGAGCCCTTCAAGGTTACTCTGAGCGATGAGAGCTTCGAGACGTACGAGCTGGATCCCCCTCCTTACACCATTGAGGTTACCAAGAAGGAGCTCAAGCAGATGTACTACGACATGGTCAGCATTAGGTATGGATTCTCCTGTTGAGCCTTTGAAGCACTGCGACGTTATCAATTGTAACGATTTACTAACGTACTGCATGTTACAGACAGATGGAAATGGCTGCCGATCGTTTGTACAAGGAGAAGAAGATTCGAGGTTTCTGCCACTTGTCCACTGGTCAGGAGGCCGTCGCTACCGGTATCGAGCACGCTCTCACCAAGGAGGACGACATTATCACCGCCTACCGATGCCACGGTTTTGCTTTGATGCGCGGCGGTACCGTCCGCTCCATCATTGGTGAGCTGCTCGGCCGCCGTGAGGGTATTGCTTATGGAAAGGGTGGTTCCATGCACATGTTCTCCAAGGGCTTCTACGGAGGCAATGGTATCGTCGGTGCTCAGGTTCCTGTCGGTGCTGGTCTGGCCTTTGCCCACAAGTACGAGGGCCGCAAGACTGCTTCCATCATCTTGTACGGTGATGGTGCTTCCAACCAGGGCCAGGTCTTTGAGGCTTTCAACATGGCTAAGCTTTGGAACTTGCCTGCTCTTTTCGGATGCGAGAGTATGTTACCATTTTGATGATAGAATAGACCATTACTGACAGAGTTATAGACAACAAGTACGGAATGGGTACCTCTGCTGCTCGCTCATCCGCCTTGACCGACTACTACAAGCGTGGTCAGTACATCCCTGGTCTCAAGGTCAACGGCATGGATGTCCTCGCTGTCAAGGCCGCCGTCAAATACGGCAAGGAATGGACCGCCGCCGACAAGGGCCCCATGGTCCTCGAGTATGTCACCTACCGCTACGGTGGTCACTCCATGTCCGACCCTGGTACCACCTACCGTACCCGTGAGGAGATCCAGCGCATGCGTTCCACCAACGACCCCATTGCTGGACTTAAGCAGAGAATCCTCGACTGGGAGGTTGCTACTGAGGAGGAGCTCAAGAAGGTCGACAAGGAGGCCCGTAACCACGTCGCCACTGAGGTCGCTGCCGCTGAAGCCATGGCCGTCCCCGAGGCCAAGCCCACAATCCTCTTCGAGGACATCTACGTCAAGGGCTCTGAGCCCGAGTTTATCCGTGGCCGTGTCACCAGCGAGAACTACTACTTCAAACAGTAGAGTTTTTGAGAACGACTACAAATAATCACCTCAATCTCGTCTAACCCTCACGTCAACTGTAACCTCCTACCTGCACCTCCTCCGACCCTCTAATTATCCGCACTTTTTTCCTTGTTTAGTTGCCTCTTTTTTATGTACAAAATACTCCCTCGACTAGAGTGTACGGGAAGGGCTTGAATTGAAAACAAATTAAAGATAAAATTACCAATCGAAATGACTTCAATCTTTAAAGTGAATATCAATTGTATACGATCAAATTGGCTGTAGAAGGCCTAGCTATGGGTGCACGTGACCGGCGCTCCCGCGTCGTGGAAGCGGACCAGGCAAAAGTGGCACTTAACGCGGTTCTGCCTAGTTGTAGCGCGTCATGCAGCCAGGACGCCTTAATATACGAACTTTTGCACCACTTCAGCTGTCCATTCTTGATTCCTATTTTTCAATTTCTGTGACAAGAGCAAGCTGTAAAGTCACCAAGCTGGCTCTAAGACGAATATATAGTCAATTGCGGCCGATTGTGTGCCAGTTCTCGACTAGGTCTATTCATACCAGCAGCTGCAGCGTATTAGCGGCGCGTTGGATCACAATGGCGCCCAAGCAGGCTACTTTGGGGTATGTGCCTCCTGCGCAGATGAGAATAGGGTGCGTTTGCACTATTTCGTTGCGGTATGGAAGAATGATTGCAGGATTTACTGACAAATTTTGCAGCAAGTTCTTTGGGGCGAAGCCGGATGGCGTGCACAGGCAGACGAAGCTGGCGTTTGGGACGAGGGCGAATGATGAGGGGGAGACTAGTGCAAAGGAGAATGACGATCCTGAAGGTATGTATTTGGTAGTTGGAAGCATTGGGAGGTGTTGGGGGGCGGTAGCTAACTGACAACAGATACGAAAAAGCGATCGATTAAGAGCGAAGACGAAGATGAGGATGTGCCTGTTACAAAGAGAGCGAGAAGGAGTCGAGTCAAGATTGAGGATGATGAGGATGAGGAAATGCCAGATGTTAAGCCTTCTATAGAGAAGAAGGAGAAGTCAGCTTCGCCTAAGCCTAAGAAGAGCAGATCGCGAAGCAGGTCGAGAAGCCAGTCTCCTGCAAAGGTGAAGAAGGAAGAAGACGAAGATATCAAAACAGACATCAAAGAGGAAGCGGCTTCAGAAAGCTCCGAAGCTGAGGCTGAAATCGACGAAAAGCCAGAAGTCGCCGCCAAGGCGCGCAAGATTGCCCAAACGACATTAAAATCCAAGGCCAAGGATCCCTACCCCGACTGGGCGGCTGGCGCTCCAGTGCCTTATGCTGCGCTGTGCGAGACGTTTTCTCTCATCGAGATGACCACGAAGCGATTGATCATCATGGAACACTGCAGTCTCTTCCTGCGCCAGGTTATGCGCCTGACGCCGGATGATTTGCTGCCGACGGTGTTGTTGATGATTAACAAGCTAGCGCCGGATTATGCTGGTATCGAATTGGGCATTGGCGAGTCTCTCATCATGAAGGCTATTGGGGAGACAACGGGACGCAGTCTGCAGGTGATCAAGGCTGATCAGAAGGACATTGGTGATTTGGGTCTGGTTGCGCTCAAGAGCAGATCTACTCAACCTACCATGTTTAAGCCTAAGCCGTTGACGGTGCGTGGTGTTCATCAGGGATTGATGGGTATTGCGACCGTGTCTGGTAGTGGTGCTCAGGGACGAAAAGTGGACGGCATCAAGAAACTGCTTGCTGCGTCGGATACGCATAACAAGGGCAAGTTGGACATTACCAAGGATAAGGGTGGACCTAGTGAGGCAAAGTACTTGATTCGCTTCCTAGAAGGCAAATTGAGACTTGGATTGGCTGAGAAGACTGTCTTGGTGTCGCTTGGCCAAGCTGTTGTTTGTCATGAAGCTGATAGACAGGGCAAGGTTCCCAGCACATCAGACCTCGAAAAGGGCGAGAGCATGCTCAAGTCAACCTACAGCTCTCTTCCCAGCTACGACGCCATTATCCCCGCCATGCTCGAGTACGGCATCATGGACCTCAAGGACCACTGTGTTCTCAAGCCCGGTGTCCCCCTGAAGCCCATGTTGGCCAAACCAACCAAAGCCATTACTGAAGTCCTTGACCGCTTCGAAAATCAGACATTTACATGCGAGTACAAATACGACGGTGAACGCGCTCAGATTCACTACGTTGCCAAAGATTCCGACGAGGAACTCAGCCAAGCAGCCCCCGGCGCAACTAAAGAAGCCGCCGGCGGCGTTGCTAGCATCTTCTCAAGAAACTCTGAAGACCTGTCCAAGAAGTATCCCGATATTTTAGCCAAGTTGCATACCTGGGTCAAGCAAGACACCAAGAGCTTTGTGCTTGATTGCGAGACGGTGGCCTGGGACATGGTGGAGAAGAAGGTCCTGCCATTCCAGCAGCTCATGACGCGAAAGCGCAAGGATGTCAAGGTGGAAGACGTCAAGGTCAAGGTGTGTGTGTTTGCTTTTGATCTACTATATCTCAACGGAGCACCCGTTGTCGAAAAGAGTCTCCGTGACAGGAGACAACTCCTCCACGACGCATTCAACCCCGTCGAGGGCGAGTTTGCATTCGCCACGTCCATGGATGGTCGTGAACTCGATGAGATCCAAGTCTTCCTCGACGACAGCGTCAAGGCATCCTGTGAAGGCCTCATGGTCAAGATGCTGGATGGAACAGAGAGCGGCTACGAACCCAGCAAGCGCAGTCGCAACTGGCTCAAGGTAAAACCCCCACAGTATTCATCCAAACCTGTCTTTGCAACAGTGCACTAACACACTTCGTAGATCAAGAAAGATTACCTCTCCGGCGTGGGCGACTCCCTCGACCTCGTCGTCCTCGGCGCCTACTTTGGCAAAGGTAAACGTACCTCCGTCTACGGCGCCTTCCTGCTCGCCTGCTATAACGCGGCCTCAGACACCTACGAAACCGTCTGCAACATCGGCACAGGTTTCTCTGAACAAGTGCTGGAAGAGCTGCACCAACAACTTTCTGCCATAGTCATCGACCGCGCCAAGCCTTTCTATTCCCACTCCACTGGTGGCCAGCACCAGCCCGACGTGTGGTTCGAGCCCAAGTATGTCTGGGAAGTAAAAACGGCAGATTTGACACTCAGCCCGCGCTACAAGGCCGGTAGCAAGGAAGGAGTTGACCCAGCCGGTGGCAAGGGAATCTCACTCCGATTCCCTAGATTTATTAAGATTCGCGACGACAAGAAGCCCGACGAGGCCACGAGCAGTAGGCAGGTGGCGGAGATGTATAGGAAGCAGGAGAGTGTGACGAAGAATAAGGGACCGTCTGTGGATGATGACTTTGAGTATTAATGGGTTATTAATGTTGGGCGTTTTATGATTAGGAACAGTCATGTATTTGAATTAAATGCTTCTAAGTTGTACTACAACATGGGACTAACTGGTGCCATGTCTCGAGAATCGTTCCTTTGGAGAAGATTCTCACCTTCCTCCTCGTCTTCGTGCGCGGGACCCCTTGACGGGACGGATGTTGTGCGTCGTGTTTCCTCTGCGCCGTTGAGGACGTACCATACGTCCTTTTTGGTGAGGAGACCTTGTAGGACACCACGATCTGTAAAGAGCATGTACCGCAGCCCCAGTTTTTGGAAATATGTTACTGCGAGGTGAAGGTTGGTACGAGATGGGAGCGTGAGTGGTGTCTGGTCCATCCATGGCCTGAGGTCTAATGTGCTTCGGGGGTCTGCGAGCGGTTGATGAGAGAAGAATGCTTCCGTCTCGGGAGGCAGTGACCTTGCACCAGTCGATGCAGTACGTAGATTATATGTCAACTCTGCTCGTGAGATGTATCCTAGGAGGATGGCCTCGCGGGGGTCAGAAATGACAGGAAAGCCGCTGTAGGGATGCATTTCAAGAATGGCGTTGAGGGAAGCAATCGTGTGGCCTGTAGCGGTGAGGACGACAAGGTCTTCAATTCGAGTCATGATCTGAGATGCTGGAACGTCCGGAATGGTCATCTCCTCGCTGTTATCGATGTATGGGTATTCGTTGAAGTGAATCCAGGATTCGTAGATGCCGCGACGGGAGAAGGCGTCCCCGATCCATTTGGAGATCATGACGCTGACCATGATGGGGAGGACGTATGCCAATGCACCGGTGAGTTCGAACATGATGACTACGATGGAGACAGTCATGCGGGTCACTCCGGCGAGGGCCGCAGCGGCTCCAACGATGGCGTATGTACCTGGCGAGACGCAAGGGACGTCGGGGGCACAGCTTTGGAAGAGGAAGAAGCCGCGGTGGCTGTCGACCCAGATCTCCATGATGATTCCGACGGCACGGCCGATGAGAGCCCCGATTGCCATGGAGGGTAGGATGATACCGGCTGGGATTTGGAGACCGAAAGTGATGGCTGCGAGGAAGAAGCCGAGGGTGGCCGCGAAGATGAGCAGGATGATGGTGCTGGCGGATGCGGCGCCGGTTTTGCAGAGGCCGATTTGATCGTCTTTGAACTGGGCGCATTCAACAAACAGGTTGGACACGAGCTCGGTAGATTGGACTTTCATGTAGAAGTTGGGGTAGTTGATGAGTGCGGTGAGGAGGGCGATGGCGAGGACTTGGATAACGGGGCTGGGGAGCCAGCGGTTTGCTTTCTTCCATCTGGCGACGGCCATGTTGGCTTTGATGAAGAGGCCGCCATAGATGCCCTAGTTTGTTAGTTAGGAGTATCCTGGTGAGGAAGATGTGTACGTACACCTATGATTCCGAGGATTGCGTAGGGGACCAGCTCGAAGCCGTGCCAGTCCGTGCTGTATTTGGTTTGGTAGAGGACGAGCTTGCCGGACCGGAATGGATCGAATGCCTGTAGGGAGACGGCGGCGGCCATGGCGCACACGAAGCTTTGCCACATGGTCTTGTCGGGGAAGTAGTATGAAAGTTGCTGGTGTTTGTTAGGTAGTGTTGCAATGATGGGATGGACGACAATACCTCTAAACTGAACAGTACTCCACCAATGGGAGAGCCAAAGGCAACTGAGATGCCAGATGCTGCAGCTGCAGAGAGTACCTCTCGTTTTCGAGCTAAAACGAGTTAGGTTGAGATGATCGCTTATTTGGAAGGACCACACCCACCTTCATTGTCACTTATGTTGCTGAATAACTTAATGAATAGATTCGCACAGCAGCATGCAACGTGAACCAATGGTCCCTCCTTGCCTAACCACATACCCGAGGACACGGCAAGAATCTGCTCTGTCAGTCATGCCTAACTGTCTGGTTCGGTGGTCAAACTTACTAGTCCCAAAGACTTTGTGACCAATGTCCACAGACCGAGGAATCGACGGATGACGAAACCACCCAATACCGTCTTGATTTCAGGAATACCACTATGCTTAGCATGGATGGCATATTCTTGTACTAGAGTCGCTGCGCAGTATGCAAATGTTACCTGTAGAGTTGTAAGCAATGGAAGGTTGCGCATACGGCGCAGATACTCACGGAAAATATGAGGAAGAACAAGTATTCTAAAAACCACTTTCCACCTGCAGAATGCACGCCCATAGACTCGGCCCAGCTCTTCCAGCCTGTACAATGAGCACCTTTATCATATCCAAGACAGCAGAACTGCCTGTTTAAATAGAAATGGCCACCCTCAGGGCCACTTGAGCAAAAGCCCAGTTTAATATCGCCCAGCCAATCTGAAACCACATTGATGACAGCAGCAATTGCGCCTACCAGCAATCCAGTCAAGACCAGAACAACCCAAGCCTGGCTCTGGTCCAAGAGTATCCGGACATAGCCCATGACGCCACTGGCGCTAGAAGACAGGACGCGTAATCGCTGGCGCTCTTTGGTGTATTCGAAGATCCAATCGATGGCAGTCAAATCATCGTATCCTACACGGCGACCGGGTCCTTCAACATGCCAATCCATGGGCATGCCATCTTTTCCAGCATTAATGCCTCCATTGTTGCGTCTGGGAGATTCATGAAGGCCAAATGGTGTCGAGGATTGATCGGGGGGGGTTGATGCGCCGTGGCGCCGAGACCCTGAGGCAGCGCCAGTGATTGATGAAAAGAATCGCGCAGGGCTGGAGAGTATGGAGGTATCTTGCTTTCGCTTGAATGACATGGGCGTGTTCGTATCATCGTGAATGGGATCGTCGTCGAGAACGTGGCGGTCGTGATGGGGGTCATCGTCTCCAAGGAAGTCTAGCTCATCTCGATCGTCATCGGGGGGTGTATGCGCTTGCGGTGAATGGGACGAGGACGACGCAGAGGCGAAGGCGTCATTTCGTGGAGCTCCAGACATGATGGAGGCTATCCCATCTTCTGCCCTAGGGGTGCGTTGTTGTAATGGGGAGGAAGGAGAAATGATGGAGGCGCAATCGGATTCAAGATGCCAAGAAGGCTGAGGCTCAGGCCAAGCTATTCCCTGAGCTGCTACAGGCAGTGGTCCCCTGTGGCCCCCTGTACTCCGCTGCGTCACTCCCTGCAGGCTGCTGTAACAGCGCTCAATCAATCGCTGTGGCAGTGGAGGCGTCAAGCCTTGACCCACTCCAAGTCGCTCACTCATGACAGTGGAGGCAAAACTTCAACACTTACCCTGCATATATCAACGACTCAGGAATATCGACATTGCCAATGCCGAAGAAAATGCGATAAAATTCGTATAGGCTCCTACGAACAAATTTAGAAACCTGCTTTTAAAGCTACTGCAAGCACCATCGCTTTCGCCCAATACCGCGCCAACATGGCCGATCCATCAACGACTCCAGCAATGGAGGACGCAAACCTTGCAAAAATCCAAACTCTTCTCAAAGCCAAAGATGACACGCAAAGATTCGTGGGACTTGCTTTACTGAAATCATTACTCGATAACTCATCTCAAATACGCCAGGATGAGGCGGCATTGCGAGAACTATGGGCAGCCATCTCCTCAAAGTTCCTTGATCGACTGCTCCGCACTGGCTCCAAGCCTTCAGGCGAGAACGCCAAAGAAATGCTAGATCTTGCCGTTTCTATCCTTCATACGTTTTCGATCCTTCTACCCGCCGAGTCACTGGCGAAGTCAAAATTTACGGAACGTGTACGGGGACTTGTTGCTGCCGTTCTGTACAGGTATGTCGCTGCTTTGCTCAATTCATGCATCACTGAGTCTAATCAAAACCAGTTCACAAGAAACTACAGAGTTACTCCTCCAGTTACTGTATACTCTTGCAAGCTCTCAAAATGGAGCTGAAGCCCTGCTTAACATAGAAGACTTGAGTCCGTTGACGGAAATTGCCACGGCTCATCCAATTGTGCTCGATATCTTTTTGCATGCATGGCTTAGTTACATGACTGCAACGGAAAACATACCTGAGTTGTCCGTTCGGATAGACGCCACGATGCAAAGCTTAGTCTCTTCATTCAGAGGGACAGACGCAGTGACGCTCTTGGAGTTTCTGGGAGCTTTCCTCCGGCAAGCCGACTCATCTGTGGGTTTACTCCATTCTGTCAGTAAGAGTTCCCAGCTAACATATCGATAGGTAATCACCACAAACGCGAAGTGGCTGAAAACAGTTATTGGATACATACAGAATCTCGTCACCAGTCGCCCAACTCCAGAAGCTAGATCGGCTTACACCAATTCAGCAGCGTCTCTGTTGCAGACGTTTCCCAACTCCGCACCTTCTTTGCTATTCACCGACACGAAAAAAGAAGACAAGCCTTTTGCATATTTACTCATAAACCTGCTCTTGATCGACATAAGATCATCAATCCCCTCTCTCCTCAGCAAACTGAACGACCTTGACTATACTAAGACCTCACGCCGACTTGCGTCAGCTTTTGACTGCATCGGCATCTTCATCGGCCATCTCGTTCGCTGTCTCGAAGATGATACAATGGAGACATTTATCATGGAACCTGATACCTTGCTGAAGATACGAAAGCCGATATCTGAAACCATGTCCGTCACGATAGAATACCTGCGAGACAGATGGGACGCTTCTGTCGCTGGTGCAATGGGTCTTCATCCGGATGCACGATCAAGTACTACTGCAACATCAACTGGATCCCGGTTCACCCTCACCTGGGACTCCATGAAGAACATTGCAGAGGAAGATCCATTTATCCTCTCAGCACTACAAGCCCTTGCTCTCTGGCTGCGTGAAGACGAAAACGAACAGCTACGAAAAGAAGCCACTGGGCTGACAGACGTCTTCTTGGACCTATATCGTGCTAGCTCGTCTGACAAGCTCGATTTCCGATCAGCTGCTGTTGTAGCTTTTGAGGGTCTTGCCAGCTTGGAGAGGGGCAGGGACGCAATATTGCGCCATGACGGCTGGGAACTACTCAGCAAAGATCTAGTATCCTCCCTGCAAGCACATAGAGAGATTCAGGCCGATAGAGAGGCAGCCCACATCATAGACATTGTGCGAGTCCTTCTTGCTATTGCCGAAAGCGAGAGGTCGGGAACGCACGAGAACTGGATGGATATCGTCACGGGAGTCGCAGCGTGGGACGTCCCAGAGACAGCATCACCAGTGGCACAGGAGGCACAGGTTGCCGTCCTTCAGCTCTGTTGTACATTGCTAGCCGGGACAAATACTGGTATGCGAAGCCGATATACTCATTCGATTCACGCCATTGCCGGCATTGCTTCGCAACTGAACCGCAGCGTATCTGACGAATGCCGCGAGCAGATGGATGACGTCTTGCAGACATTAAAGACAGTATCGCCATAATAATGAAATCTGATAAATACTTTAAGATAAGCCGTAATAATTATGCAGCCGTGATACCCTCACTTGTCCCTTGATTCTCCGTCTTTGCACCCTTGGCCCTCTTCTTCCTTGCCCTCCTCACTTCGATTTCCACATCCATCATCTCCGCATTCACCGACACCAACTTTGGCATAACATCCTGTACCGCCTTAATCGATGAACTCTGTGCACTTCTCAACGCCTGCGGCGCTAGTATGCCAAACCACCTCAGGGGATCCTTTGACTTCTTTGCTGGTTGCTCCTTTTTGGTGCCATGCTCATCTTCGCTTTCATCATCCGTTTCCTCTTTTGGCTCCTCATAATCAGATATTTGAAACACAGGCGCCTTTTCGCCGGTAATCACCACGCGCCTGGTGGCTTGCATGCGCTCGTCATACTGGTCCTGACCATATCGCAGACCACGTTCGGCGCTGAAGTTTGCGCGCGCGAGGTCTTGGTAGACGCCCTTTTGGATTTGCGAGAGCTCCTTGCGAAGGGTGGTGTATTCGTCTAGCAGGACGAGGTAGCGCTGGAGGAGGGTGTCGACGTGATCTGTGGTCATTTTGTGATGGGTGTTGAGGTGAGGTTTTGGTGGGGAACTTGGTGGGCGATGGTGTCGTAGGCAGCCACTTGGACAGATGGATGATCTTGACAATCAAGACGGTGCACTCCCTTTATATTAGTTGATTGTAATTGATATAAACATATTAGAAGAAATTTGCATTCAAGATAATTCTAGTTGGGTTGGTGATATATTTGAATAAGCTTTTAGATCACCCACGACCTATGCAACCGTTCGCTGGCGTCATACTCCAAGTCTTCTGAGTCTGCCCCCCATGGCCCACGCGTATCCGAACAAACCAATTCAGCAGACGGGACTTCACCAGTATCGAAATAATTTGCCATGGCATTCTTCGCATACGGCCCTATCGGGCTAAGGACGACACAATGACCCGTGGACTCTTGTATCAATACTCCCGCTCATGGATGTCCCTTTGCCATAGTGCTTGCGTTTGTAGGCGGCGTCGCGGAATCATGGCTCGTCGAAGCGAACAACAAAGGCGCAGCAGGACGACCAGGTTCTGGATGGTTGGCAGACTTGGATGGCTCTGGCGTAGTATAAGGTCCCCGGAATAACCAGCTAGGGCGAGCCTTCCACCCAGCACATGAAATACGGAGTGTTTCCCAAAAAGCACCAGCTATCGAAGACACCGAAAGTTGCCTCTCCAAGTATTCGCGCCAATCCGAGACTTTGAGATGTGTCGTATCTTCGCCACCCACACATATGATGGCGCTTGGGGGATCCTCTGCAAGTATGGGCACGACCTTGGAGCTGGAGCATGCGCTCTCATTCGGATCGATACCATAGAGCCCGTACAACTCTTTGAACAAGGATATTGTGTCGCCCTTCATTGCACCAGAGATGGTCGCAGAGAATGGACGATACTGGTAATTGGCGTTGTACATGGTCCATCGAAAGAGGTTGCGGACGTCTCCAGATCTGACAAAGATGCTGGTTCCGTCATTGGACAGCATTGTCAGTGGTGTTTCGTCAAGGCTGTTGATCCAAGACCATAGCTTGTTCATGACACTGCAGGACCGCCTGGCTGAGCAAATATAGTGCCTCCGAAAGATGGATCGTCATCGCCCACGACGGCTGGGAGCTTGACCATGGCGATGGCTACTGTATCTTTCCTGGCGTTGTTGAGCCAGTCAAGCGGGAGCAGGAGACGTGCACATTTGCGATCAGCATAACAGTCATGATACTCAAGACTGGGAGATGGTGTAATGCTGTCCTATTCGAATGCTGAAGATAAAAAATCGGATGAGTATGCCACAGAGGTTGTGATGCAGCAAGCCGCAGTGATAGACTGAAGAGGCTTCATGATTGGATTGTGTCTTGTCTATGCAACCAGGCGTATTGAGAAGAGAAGTACAATGGTGTATTATAGTCGCTTACGGGAGTTGTAGCCGCGTCTGGAAGCTGTATCCAGCGGGGCAGAACCTTGATGCTGCAACGAGCTGGGGGTTGGTCAGCCTTGTTTTGTGACCCTTCGAGCTCCAAACTCCGTCGTTTTGCAAATAGTCTCAATTACAAGACCGACTGCAACATCACTAGAGAACGCATCATCAAGTAAATTAGGTAATGATTCTCGAGCAAGCTATTATTTTGATTCCAATTTAGGTACGCTTTTCAATGCAACCGCCTCCGTAGTAATCCACTATCTTATTCAACTCGAGTATCACCGCTCATGCTGCGAGTTTTGAAGCTATTTGCTTCTTTACGACTAAGCAAGTTTTCACCAATCCAAATCAGCTGCGTGATCGCCGTGACACCACTCATGATGGCAAAGCTCCAACCAACAGTTGCAAATCCTGCACTGTCACGAATCAATCCACCCATGAGAGGACCAGCAATTGCACCGCCAGAGTACGCAAGGTTGTAGAGCCCATAAGCTTGTGCATATGGAGGAGGAGAAGCTCCGCTCTCGTCGTGGTCCACTTCTACCGCCCAGGATATCTCGGCCATCAAGGGTGCAAAGACAAAGGTGAGGCCGAGACCGATACCTGCAAGTAAGCCGAGAAGCATAACTTTGTGATTGATGGTGTTTTCAGTGACGAATCGCAAGCAGACAAAGAATGGCACAGTGAAGGCAAAGCCACCAGCACAAAGCCACTTGGGTCCGTAGCGGTCGCCCACTTTGCCAACGACTGGTGCAAGGAAAGTCGGGATAACAATTGGTAGGAACACGAGTCCTGCACCCGTGGAGTTCCAGTGGAAAGTTTCTTTGACGAGCAAGGGCAATGTGCTTTCGAAAGAAGTCTGGATGGATGCTTCGACTAGGGTACCCCAGAGTGCGGCCAGGAGGCGCGGTTTGCGGATGAGTGACAGGAACTCGTTGCCAAATCCCGCCTTTGGCTTGACGCGACACTTTTCAGGAATACCTTGTTCGAGGTCGCTTTCAACTCTCACCGGCACTTGAGATGTAGGCTTGACTGGTGATTGAGAAAATACTGTTGCTTCAGTGTCAGAAGATGTCAAAGAGTCAGGAAGCCATCTTTTCGACTCTTTCTTTTCAATGATGACGATTCGCAGCACAATGCCTACTGCAATAATGGCAAAGCACATGGCCCAAACAGAGTAGTATCCGGCGTTATGATACACGATACCTCCAAGGATTGGGCCGCTGAAGACGCCAACGCTTTGGGCTACTGTAGTCCAGCCTGTTGCTTGACCAATGTTTTTGCGATCCACGGTGTCAATGACGAGAGCTAATCCGACTGTCCAGATGACAGCGGTGGAAACGCCTTGCAAGAGTCGAGCAACGACCAGCATTGGGATATTGGTGCTAAAGCAGAAGAAGATGGTGGCTCCGAGGATGGTGCCAAGGCCCAGCATCATGGGAATTCGTCGATTCTGATATCGGTCGGCAATGTAACCACTGATTGCTGTATGATATGTTAATTTCGAGCGTCTAAAACAAAAAACACGACCAACTACTTACGGGACGCGGGTAGGCATGCGGCGGCAAAGATGGCCAAGGACATAGACATCCAAAATTGAACTGACCAGATGTTAGAACCAGTTATCTGGGCTAAGTTGTAAGTCATACCTTTGTTCTCGGCAACACCTATTCTAGCATGGAGCGCGAAGGGCAACACAGGTGTGATAACAGAGTACAAAAATATGTCCTAGCTTGATGATTAGTTTCTAGTAGCAAGGCAAGGTACGTTTGTACTAACAGTGAAGATGGCAAAAGAAACTGTAAATACAATCAGAGTCGACGACGATCGATACTCCAGCAGTACTGGCTTCTTGCCATTATCCCAAGGGAGCTTCAACATGGCGACGGTTAGGACTGCGCTCTCGTATCTGAAAATTTATTTTAAAGGTTCGGTATCCAAGAAAATGATTGGTATTGTTCATCTGGGGCAACGGCTCAGGCCAGGCAGATAGAGATGAGATGAGAATGAAGAGCTAAAGAAAAGTGAGGACATGATGAGCCGCCGGAGGGTACTTGAAGGGTCTTTTTAACAACCTGTGAGTCAGAAGTAGAATAGCAAAAGTAAAACAGAAATACCACATAGCTCGTGCCGAATTCCCTTCGCATCGCCTCTTACACCGTGGAATATCACTGCAACGCTAGCATGCGCCTGTCGTCGTCGGGTCCGCGGGCTCCGACCGATCCAGGGTGCCTTTGTTTGACCATTTTGAGCCGCATCCGACGCCACCAAATCCGGGCCGGGCTACCGACTTCAAGACTGGCGCCTTTATCGTGGTGCATCTCGACTCTCACTTGCCTGGATAGTCGACACTGAATTGAAGGAATGAAAATATATTTTCACTCTCTTTGGAATCGTCATGCTTTGCCAAGATTCGCAGAATAGCCCTTTCACGTCAGACACATCCCGGATCTACGGCACCAGATGGTTGAGCCGCATGTGGAGACTTGACTTCAGAATGCAACCCCGTTCTGTGGTAATCGCAAGTCGGCATTGCGCAAGCCTGGATCTCGTTTGAAGCTCTCCCTCGAATGATCTCAAATAGCGGCTACCTAGACGCATCTGGGCCTGCGGGAGGACGGATCTCGTCGATGGACCCGCGGAGACCGAATGCAACAGAGCAGTTGCGTTCAAGGCGACATGAGTGACAGGCCATTGCTGCGTTACCAAACATAGTAGGAGAACAAAACGACCATTGTACGTACAAATGGACGTCTCTGGATGGGTGGAAGAAGGATGCCTTTAATATTACTCTGCATTAGTGCAGGAGCTCTTTGCTCCCACCGACAGTATACACAGTTGAGAGCCGACTAGATGGGCATCCTTCGACATTCCTCTCCCTTGTGATGGGGCGCAAATATGTCGTGATTGACGATGACACTCCCAATGTCGTGTACTCATATGTTACGTCCCAGATCGGCAGTTGCCGCAACATGGCCAGGTATACTAACCTTACGTGGCAAAGTCCGTTAGGAACCAGATCGCTGCATAGGTTACGTCTTAACTTGACCGCCAAAACATCGCCCACGTGCTGACTAGAAAAACTTTGCACGCCAATTTCAAGGCAATATCTGGAGGGCAAGCTTTGCAATGAAGAACACAAACTCCGGTAATGTCGTAGACTACAAAGGATAGCATTCTTCCCGAACCCCCACGCCATGAACGAGCGAGGTCCATGGAGACTCCGTCTTTGCCCAAAGCTTTCAGCAACTATAAATGCAATTATTGTGCTCTCAGGGGCCCAGAGGCGGGAAGCTAACAGAATCTACCACGGTTGAAGAGCCTAGGAGGAAGATGCAACATGAAAGCTGGTTGATTCGGCACCAATATCTGCATCGAAACAAATGTCGCTGGTGCTCATCACAAGACATAGGCGTTAATGGTCCAGCGACAGCTCCTAAGAGGCTATAATGGCTAGTAAGCACAAATTCTAGAACCTATAAGAATGTGACTGCTGTTGCTGTATGCATCGAATGATTGAGATTCTTCGGATCGCTATCCCGGCGCAGCTGCTGCAGCCCGTCGTGATTGAACAAACTGTCTCAGCAGAGGCTTCCAGCCATCATCTCAGGCAGCAAGAAAAAAAAAGTGCTTTAGTAGAAGCGAATGGCAGGGAATGGCAGCGAATGTCAGCATCAGGTGAAAAAGAAGCCACAGTTACACAACGCCTCGCCGTTTGTATGATGTGTATGATAATGTGACCATGACAAATTGAGCGAATTACTTTCGGCCGAGAAACGGTTTATTGGCATGCGCAGGCTTTGAAAGGAAAGAGAACTCGCATCGAGACTGAAAAAGAAATATACAAACGGACGTTGAGGTGTGAATAGCTTCAGGCGTGAAGACAAACAAAATAAAGCGCCGCTCATGTCATTCGGACAGAGCCCCTGTCTGACAGTTGTCCTGGCACAGCGGCAGCTGACAGGTCACCAGCCACAGATACCGTTTGGTACATGACGAACAAGGACAGCGAGGGGAGAGATGTGGTGGCTGGCCATATTAAGGAACGACCTTGCAGGGGACGCAACCCCTATTACTTTACACGTTGGCCCGTGTTGCTGTTTCAAATCAGACGTCATGTTTGTATGGAAGTGCACGCTGTATGTAGCGATTCGTTAATTTTTTTTCTTCTTCGGGCTGGACTCGTGCCATTGTTGCGGTGACCTTAATTGATTGTTATTGTACTTTCTTACTGTCATGTACTCGACTGTAATGCCATGGGATGTCAAGGCCTCTGATTCAGCAGCTATGATTTTTATTTTTATTTTTGAATTTTCGCGGCCAGCTTCTGAGCAAAACATGTTACGCATAATTGGCCACCAGAGGCAAAACAATGAATAAGTTTTATTTTATTTTTAGAGTTTAGGTACAAAGGATGCCTGACTCTTGACCAGGCAGTAGAGGACAGCGAATAATGGCATGGCCGACATTTTATTACTGGAGCCGACCCCTCGAGGGCTGAAGAAAATTTCAGACTCTCTCCAGGTATCCGTTACAAATGGCCGACTCGTGCTCACGCTGTGAAATGTCACTGGCTCCACCGCAGCAAAGTGTGGCTGAGAGGTACCCTCTACCTTTGATCTGACTGGGTTCAAGCCGAGCTTTCTCCCGCCATGTCCTGTCACAGGCATTCGTAGCGCAGTAATTTAGGCAAGGTACCTACAGTTTCTGCTGGGGTCTTTCAGTGAGTGGGCTGGGAGTGCTGCTACTGTTCGTGGCTCGGCGTCTAGGACCGTTTCCTTCTGTTGCAATCTCCAACGCCCCCAGACCAGCAAACACCTCGCTCACTCGCCTGCCTTTTGGACTGCATCCGGTTTTTCTCTTCCTCTTCATTGCTTCATCTCACCTTTTTGCGACGCGCACTCTCCCGCGACCCGATATTCACGTCTTTCCTTTTGCTCTTCGACAATCTCTGAATTTTTTTTCCACCTTGCAACCGACGTCTCTCTTCGCTGCACCGAGCTGCTCGTCCATACACTATGGCTGTCGTCGCAACAATTAAGTACGCCTTTGTCCAGCTTCCCCTCTCTAATATCGTCTCCCTTGTCGCACGGCCTCCGATTGCCGCCTGTATCTCCCAACGCGCGCCAGAACGATGCCGTCGACTCGCCGGTGCAATATTATAGAATTTTATTTCCTGCGCACGTTTTGATACTTTTTAAACCGGCCGCTAACCGCTGCAATTGCACTGTAGATGCGTCGTCGTTGGTGACGGTGCTGTAGGCAAGACATGTCTTCTTATCAGCTACACCACCAACAAATTCCCTTCCGAATACGTCCCGACCGTCTTCGATAACTATGCCGTCACAGTAATGTGAGTTTTCACCCTTTTTACAGACGTTTTGGAGCCACAGCAGTGAATTGGTATCGCATGCTGGGCGGTAATCGTCACAAAGCCTTCAGCACCAGCATTGCTTGTGGCGGTGTGAAGCAACCATGGCTTGACCACCCCGGCGCTTCAGCTCATCATCACCGAATTGTTGGCTAACCATGGACCTCGTTACAGGATTGGTGATGAGCCTTACACACTTGGTCTTTTCGATACCGCCGGACAAGAAGACTACGACAGACTCCGACCCCTCTCATACCCCCAGACCGATGTCTTCCTTGTTTGTTTCAGCGTCACATCCCCCGCGTCATTCGAAAACGTCCGGGAAAAATGGTTCCCCGAGGTGCATCACCACTGCCCCGGTGTACCATGTTTGATTGTCGGTACCCAGGTGGATTTACGCGAGGATCCTAGCGTCAGAGAAAAGTTGGCCAAGCAAAAGATGCAGCCAGTCAGAAGGGAGGACGGCGAGCGCATGGCAAAAGATCTTGGAGCTGTCAAGTACGTCGAGTGCAGTGCATTGACGCAATTTAAGTTGAAGGATGTTTTTGATGAGGTACGTCGTTTGAACATGAACATTACAGTGATGGATTTGATAATTCTGATGATGCTAACGAATAATATCAATAGGCTATCGTTGCAGCCCTCGAGCCCCCTGCGCCCAAGAAGAAGTCTCACAAGTGTCTTGTTCTGTAATCGATTAGACGTATGATTAGGCGGCCTATACCATTTCTCATTGTTTTTTACTTATTTGATGCCTTTGCTTTTTTCTTTATTCCTCATTTTCACGCGGCGGTATGGCTAGAAGGACGAACCGAGCTGGCAAGATGATTTGGCACCACCAGAGAGGCACCAGGAAAATTCTCCAAGATTTCGGGTAGCATTTGTTACTTATGCGAGTACGTTTCGAAAAGATCCATTGACGGCCCTATTGGAGGACGGGCGACTAGCTGCTGCACTTTTTGGTTACCAGTTGCGATCACAGCGGAGTACAGGCCAATATTACTTTTGGGACATACTCTGCGGTGATGAGATGATTGCGTACATATACAGGCTGTGGATGTGCTTAGCTGCTGAAGTTGTCACAAGCTAGGGGTTTGGTCTGTCGTTTTTGTGGTTGCTCTCTTTATTTTTGGGTTGGGAACACTTTTATAAACGCACGCAGGAATGCTTCGATAGGACGGTTTGGCGATTGGAGTGCTATTGAAAATCTTGTTCTTTTTTCTTCAACATTTGCTAGACCGTGACCAATGATGTAATGATTCACCGGACGCGTCTTAAATAAACCATACCGTAACGGACCTTACCGGTATCTGATATCATCCCACGAGTTTGTTGTCGTCCAAGTGGGGGTCCCGAGCCTCTCTGCAGCCTCCCCACACTATGAACGGGGGACCGCGGGGAGCGACCGACTCCGGCGCCCTCTGGAGCACTTGGCATTTAAATATCGGTGGGCTGCAATAGTTTCGGAGTCTTTCATCTCTGAGCCATTTCAATTGAAGGTTTCCGTTTTGACTCATTTCATCATGAAGGTCCCTACGTTGTTGAGTCTTTTGCTGGGTAGCACACTGACACTGGCTTGTGGTCATGATAACCACGATGGTAAAGAATGGACAAAGGAGGAACTTCAAGAATTGGAAGACAAATGGGGTCACGATGTATGACTTTGCTTGAGAATGAATGGAAATCTTTTACTGATTATGTTACTAGTGGTCATTTTCTGGCATTGGAACGTTTGCTCACCTTGAATATACCAAGTGTCTGCTTAATCCTTCTGAGCGATTCGATATTGCCATTGTTGGGGCCCCGTTTGATACTGCTGTGAGCTATCGACCAGGTAAGTTTCTATTTGTGAGATGTGGCTAGAAAATCGCTAACTTGGAATCTATAAAGGCGCCAGATTTGGGCCCAGAGCAATTCGTCATGCTTCTTCGCGACAGACCGCCTTTAGAGGATTCAACCCCCGTGCAGATATCAACCCTTACAGCAATTGGGCTAAGATCATTGATTGTGGCGATATTCCCATTACGCCGTTCGACAATGCCATTGCGCGGGAGCAGATGACACAGGCGCTAACGCAGCTAGGAGGACACAAGACGGTGTCATCTGTAAGCCCTAAGCCGAAGCTTTTCACTCTTGGAGGAGACCATAGCTTGACGCTGCCGGCATTGAGGGCCCTGAAGGAGATTCACGGCAAGCCTGTGCGAGTTTTGCATTTCGATGGTGAGAGACATAGACTTCAGGGGACAAGTTTACGGGCTAATTGAATTATAGCGCATTTGGATACATGGGATCCAGCTAAATATCCCGCTCATTGGGGATCGACGCATTTCACTCACGGATCGATGTTTTGGATGGCCAACACTGAGGGCCTTCTATCTAATTCGTCCTCGGAGAAATCTGTCCACGCGGGCCTGCGCACACGGTTATCTGGTGATGACTTCGGTGACCACTTCGACGATACTGACCAGAACTGGGTTCGCTTCTCTGCCGATGACATCGATGAGGTAGGCACCCAGGGAATCATCGATGGCATCATGAAGCATTTGGGTACCGAGGACCCTGTGTACCTGTCCCTGGATATCGACGTTTTGGACCCTGCGTTTGCACCTGGCACGGGCACCCCCGAACCGGGAGGCTGGACTACGCGAGAGCTGATTCGAATCCTGCGCGGCATTGAGGGCCTGAACCTAGTCGGGGCGGATGTTGTCGAAGTTTCACCTGCTTATCAGGGTAATGGCGAAGAAACTGCCTTGGCGGCTGCGCAGGTGGTATACGAGGTGTTGAGTTCCATGGTGAAGCGTGGTATGAAGGACATGGCCAAGGAAAAGGGTTCTGTGAGGGATGAGCTGTAGGTGAGACTGTTGGGAAGGGAAATGGCGAGAAAATGAGAAGGCTGTATATTCATAGCGGTGTTGAGGTGTCTGTATGTAAAAGTCGGCTGGCCGGGGAAATTGAGTCATTGATAAGAGCGTCTGTTTGCTTGTGGCGTGAAACAATTGAAACGGATGCAATGGCTTTAAACGTGCTTAAATGTGCGAGGTCGGCCAATTTGTCTGACACACTTTGACAATGGGATGGTTTAGTATGCGCGGTCAGATCCCTGGATGGTGAAGGGTGGTGTCAGTCAAGGGAAGATAGCGGCAAATGATGCAGCGATAATGCGCCGTTTTGAGTCACCCTTTGGGTTTCAGTCCACAAGGACAGGCTGGTAATCTTGGGGCCCTCCAGCTGGCTGCCAACCCCTCTACCCCACCATTGAACCACAACTTTTGCCCTCTTCTTCCCCTCCACCTTCAACTCTTCCCATTCTTTCTTGGACCTTTTTTTTTTCCTGCCCTTTCCAAGAAAGCGGAAAAATTGCCATTCTCAAAACATGGCCGCTGTTCAAGAGCTCGCTGAGCGAGTCAAAGGCAGCGACAAAATCTACATCGACACCGATGCCGGCGCCGACGACAACACTGCTGATGGCTCCGAGGCTAAACCCTTCAAGTCCCTCGCCTACGCCTACATCCAGAACGTCGACACCCCCGGCCTGACATACCTTTCTCGCGCTTCCGTCACCGGGGCCCTTGCTGAGGGCGAGGATCCCTCTGCGCGATTGGCCTGGAAGGAGCCCGCCAAGAGCGCTGTCAAGAAGGCTCAGGGCGCTCTCGACATCCACAAGAAGAAGCTCGTCAAGCAGGCTCAGGCTCAGGCTGCCGAGGATGCAAAGAAGCAACAACGTCTGGATAACTTAGAGGCTGCCAAGAAGATTGTTCTCAAGGAGGACGAATCCTTGCCCAAGGCTACCAAGGTTAACATTGGTACCAAGGATGTTGAGCTCGGTGATGGCGACAAGAAGGGCGCCAGAGTCAAGGTGTCTGGTCGCATTCATCGCCTTCGATCCCAGAAGCAGGCTACTTTCATTACGCTGATTGATGGGTTTGGTCACCTTCAGTGCGTTTTGCAGTCTGGAGACCTCACCAAGACGTACGATGCTTTGACTTTTGCCCAAGGCACTTCGCTTACTCTATACGGTGAGATGCGCAAGGTCCCCGAGGGTCAGCAGGCTCCCGGTAACCGCGAATTGCATGTCGACTACTACGAAGTAATTGGTTCCTCTCCTGGTGATGAGGAGGCCATCACCAACAAAGTTTCCTCCTCGCAGAACCAATGGGATCAGAGCATGTTGGATAACCGCCACTTGGTTCTCCGCGGTGACAACGCTGCTGCTCTCATGAAGCTGCGTGCTCATGTTGAATGGGCCTTTGTCAAGGCCTACCATGACCTCAAGTTTGTCAAGGTTGCCCCTCCTGCCCTTGTGCAGACCCAGGTTGAGGGTGGTGCTACCCTCTTCTCTGTGCCTTACTATCAAGAGGAGGCTTACTTGACCCAGTCTTCTCAGCTGTACCTGGAAACCGTTCTCCCCAGCTTGGGCAACGTCTACTGTATCGAAAAGTCTTTCCGTGCCGAAAAGAGTTTGACCCGCCGCCACTTGTCCGAGTACACCCACGTCGAGGCCGAGCTTGACTTCATCGAGTTTGATGACTTGCTGGTTCATCTAGAAGAGATCATCTGCCGCGTCATTGAGACTGTTCTTGCTGACGAGGAGATGTCTGCTTTCCTGAAGGAGCTCAACCCCAACTTCAAGCGCCCCGAGCGACCCTTTATGCGCATGAAGTACACTGATGCCATTGAGTGGCTTAATGCCCAGAACCCTCCTGTCCTCAACGAAGAGGGCAACCCCCACGTTTTTGGGGACGATATCGCCGAGGCCGCTGAGCGTCAAATGACCGATGCCATCAACCGTCCTATTTTCTTGACGCACTTCCCTGTCGAGATCAAGGCTTTCTACATGAAGAAGGACCCTCAGGATCTGAGAGTGACCGAGAGTGTTGACTGCTTGATGCCTGGTGTTGGTGAGATTGTTGGTGGATCGATGAGAATGGAGGGCTACGAGGAGCTTCTCGAGGCGTACAAGAAGCAGGGTATTCCTGCTAAGGATTACTACTGGTACACTGACCAGCGCAAGTAAGTTCATTATGACCTTGGTACACTATGAAAAGTTGAGAAACTAACATGTCACAGGTACGGAACCTCTCCCCACGGTGGATATGGATTGGGTCTGGAGCGTTTCCTCGCTTGGATGGCTAACCAGCACACGGTCCGCACTACATGCTTATACCCCCGTTTCATGGGCCGTTGCAAGCCTTAAAGGAAAAAAAAAGGGCTCGGTGAATGGCTTGTTCATAGAGTTGCTAGACAAATGAATAAGTTGCTAATAAGAGCGAAGTACTGCGAAGCGTAAATACCAAGCGTGATGATGAATAATTGGACAGCTGCAGAGACCTCTGCCCTAAATTGAGCAGGCATACTTGATCGCCTTTCACTTGCCAATCCCAACAGTGTCGTCTCTCGCTTGTCGCAGGAACGGGATCAAAGCCGAGCCTCCTGTCCCTTGTAAGTCGCCTCCATCAGCACCATCAGCAGCACGAGCAGGCTGAACTATATACTTCGACACAACGGCAATGTGCTTGCCTCTCCACAGCTTTAACTGCTCGAGACATGCATCATACGCATCGCTCAGGTTTTTATCGCCTTCATGTGTCTGAATATAACCCCGAATAGAAGGCATGTTGCTAACGGCTTCAAGGAAAGCGCGGTGTTTGCTAGGCATATATGCCCTCATTTGCTATTTCAACTTAGAAATCAGCTAAAACTGGATAATTTAGACAACTTACTTGAAAGAAGGAGTTCTCTGTATGTTTTACTCCTAGCACGATATCCAGGAACGGAAATAGGCTGCTTTGTGCTGCGCTGCCGCCGATGCACTTTGCTTGACGAGTGCCATCTTGCAAAACAAACACAATACCATCAGGGAGACTGCTGCTGCCGGAAAAATAGGGCCGGAGAGTGTTGTAGAAAAAGTTGGCGTCGAGAGTTGAGTAGAGCTTGGAGAGGTGACTGCTCATACGGACGAGCGCTTTAGACGTGTGGAGCAGTGCCTCTGTCATAATCCCGGGGTCTGGCTGTGATAGAGCGTCGAGAAGTAAAGGAATTATTCTAGCCCCCTCTACCTCTACCAAAACAGGGACGTGGTAGAATGCATCCTCACCTCTTGTTCCAGTGAAAGAGGCTACTGACTGAAGTGACTCGAGGTCGTGCGGCGCATCATCGTTCTTGGATATCCAGTTCCAGAGACACAGACCGCTGTAGCTCAGCACTGGTTCTGTGCCTATATATTTGCAGACTTTGAGGAATGGCTCAGATAGCTGAGGTGGAATTTCTCTGCGAGGAGGAGTGCCACTCCAGACGTAGCCGTGGATGATGAAGCCGAGCACTACGTAAGCGCGTTGGTATTCCGCCTCAGAGACTAAGCAGTCCGTAACGAGAAGGTCTAGCTTTTTTATCTGAGAGAACAGTTCCTTTGAGGATATTAATTTGGGGAGGCTGTTGATGATCTTGTCCCATTGTTTGTAGTATGGATCGCTGAAGCAGCTGACCAGCTTGTCAGGCAGGAAGCCGTTGGGCGTGACATTATAACTTGCTAGATCTAAAGAAGACATTATGGATTTGTATTGTGCTTCGAAATATAATATGGAAATACTGGTTTTCCTTTAATCCTCTCTATCCATCTTATATATGCGATGGCTACTGGCCCTGCTGTCAGGATCGTCGGCCTGTGGCGCGCCTTGCCATTGACGAGGGGCTGAAAACCAGTAATGGACGTTGTAAGAAAAATGCATTTTTGGAAAAACACTGCTTGATTCAATTGCTGCAATTGACAGCAGACAAAGTGAATTGACCACAATAAGGGTAGTTTAGAACCGAGCTGAGCGGCAATCGCAGTTGATGATTGTCTGTAAACGAAGTAAACTCTGGCAGAAACGGTGACAAGATAGGCGCAATACTTTACTGCATTAATTCTAATACAATAAATAGAAGAAGCAATATGTATTATTTGTGCAACTTCTTTACGAACTCACGATGCTTCTTTGACAGACAAGTTTACGTTAGTAAACATCGAGATCACACCGTTACAGCTTCTCTGCAACAGCAAGAGCTCCGCAATCATCGGCGAGACAAAGATAGAGCACAGGAATTTACTACTCAAGATGGCAAATCCACCTGACAGGACGGAAGTACCCAGAACATCAAGCAAATGTCGCAGATTTGCCTTGGAATGCAAGGGCGGAGGCGGGCCGAGACGGTCTCAAGGGGCCCTCTCTGGACTGCCGCCCTCCGCTGCAGAGCATCTTAGTCAACGTCTTGGAGTGCAAGACAGGGTCTTTGCTTATATATGCTTTGAATGCTTATGATACTTCCTGCGCAGTACCAGTGCAATACTGGAATGATGGCGCTGAGCCATCAGCTGTCCACTGACAACAGCCAGGGTTTGGGTGAAGCATGTCAGTCAAAAGCGTAGCATTTGGCTGGACGATCGCACATTATAAGATACATGACTTGCTGGCAAGCACTACGAAGACGCAACCCTTATTTCATCATTTTGATTATACTTCCAAAAACTCATGCAAAATGCTACTGCAGAACCTGCTTATCACGCTCTTGGCCACAGTCGTGTGCGCCCAATCTCGGGTTACCCAGCTTTTAGCCAAATTGACTGAGGACGTCGACAAGTTCAACCAAACCATTGCGGCCTACAATGGTGACATAGGTGGTCTCCTACCACTCGGAGAGTCTGCAACTGCCTTGCTCAACGACCTCAAAAACTCAGCTGGGGGCATTGGTGCCTCGCCGCCAATTGAGTTCGACGAGGCTCTGTCCCTCGCGACGACTGTGGATGCCCTCGTCAAAAGCTCTGAACAGATTGTCGATACTGTCATCATCCAAAAGCCAAAGTTCAGCAACCTTGCTGCGAAGACGTTTGTGAAAACCACCTTTGTTAGTGTTCGCGCAGCAGTGGCGGCGTTTGGGGAAGCTCTGAAGTCGAAGCTACCGCCAGAGGTGATTCCAGTTGCCAACAAATTGCTGCAGATGCTCGACCAGGCGTTCCAGAAAGGCCAAGACTCGTATGCATCTTAGATGGGAGCAAACTTGTGTGCCTAGGCCTGGAGCAATACCGAAGCAAAACGGAAACCTGAGTTCGATTCATAGTTAGTGGCTAGCCGTTGTTCACTAGCACGTCTTAAATACACGCTTGGTTTTTACCTGCAAGAGAATACACTGTGCTGTCATTATGGTGCGAGAATATTGCTAGCTCAAGAACCTCCATCCTCAGTGCCCTTGAATTTGTACTTTTCCTTCAGTGAACTGATAGCCTTCTGCCCTAAGCCTTCAATAGTTCCAGCCTTTAGGATCTCAAGCACCGTGATTTCAAGACCGATGGCCCGGCGATACCAATTGCGAATCTCAATGCTCACCAGTGAGTCGACACCAATCGACTCGAGTTTTGCTTGTATATCCAAATTCTCCAGTGGCAAGGCTAAAAATTTGAAAAGCGTCCGACCAATCTCCCAGGAAACACGAGCCAGAGTATCAGGCTGGTTCAAAATGGATGGGTCATCTTCGACCTCCTTCAGCAGCACCTGCAACTCCTCGTCTTTTGATCCTGTGTCTATCTGATCTGTTGAGTCCATATTGGGATACATGCGGAACCGTGCATCCATTGTGAATATTCTGCTTGTTCTGGGATCAGACAATTGTTTTCGGGATCTAAGACCAAGGGCAATCTGTGACATGGCCGTCAACCCGCCCCGAGGTCCCATAGGCCTAATCCCATCGGCCGGCGACGCTCTCCGTAAGGCAATTCGGATAGATTCCAAGAGATGGTCTTCTTGCAGAAGGTCAAGCCCAGAAGTGCGATATTGGCTCATTTTGTCAGGGCGAGTGGTGAGAAACCCGATTCCTTCCATAGCGCCAAGGTCTACCACTGAACAAGGCAAGCCGAGGCTGTGCCGGTATTGTGCGAAGGAGTCGAGGAATGAGTTGGCAGAGGCATAGTTGGCTTGACCTGGCTGTCCTGCCACACCACAAATTGAGCTTACCAGGATGAAAAAGTCAAGTTCGATCCCGGACAAAGCTTTGTGAAGATTCCAAGTTCCCAAAACCTTACAATCTTGTACATGTCTCCAACTGTCATAGTCCATATCTGGCAAGGAAAGGTCCTAGGAACACTCGTTAGTAAACCATTGAATGTCTGAAATCATACAGCGGCGGTCGGTATCGTACCCTTAGGACCATAGACATTTGGAACACACCCGCGATCGGCGTATGGGTCGTTGCGATGGCTCTCTCCACGTTCCTTATGTCAGTGACACTTCCAGCTACTGCCGTGGCGTGACATCCCAAAGTTTCTAGCTCCATAAGAAAGTCTTGGTCATCCTTGCTGCTTCCGGCCGAGCGTGACAAGAAGCAAAAGCTTCTCGCACCCCTCTCAATCAACCACCTCGTCACTTCTCTACCGAGCCCTCCTAGCCCACCAACCATGAGATACGTGGCGGAGGGTGACAGCAGGTTGGGCTCGTGAGGCGTGGCAGCTGGGACTGTATCAGGGTTTTCTGGTACGTTGAGAACAATTTTCCCGATATGCTGTCCCTTTTTCATGAAACCGAACGCTTCTGGTGCATTTTCCATGGGGAAGGAATGGATGGGTTGAATGGGCCTCAGCTGACCAGTCGCGTTCATACTGGCCATTGTCCCTACAAGTCTATATTGGTGTCAGATTTAGTACTTATAAATGTAATACCATCAATAGAGTGGCGACTTTAGTTCCATATCTTTACGTACCTCAGTAGTTTTTCTGGCGTGTTCTCCCAAAGATCTCCAACATCTATACCGTATAGAGTTCGGTTCCCTTGGAATAGGTTCAAGTCCAAGTGCCCATGCTCAATCATGTCTCTTTTACCAATCTCCATCATCTTGCCGTGTTTCGCAACACACTCCCAAGATGCATGCAGTAGCTCGCCGGACAGCGAGTTAAGCACCATGTCTACACCCCGGCCATTCGTAGCTTTCATAGTGTCTGCGAGGAATGAGTCGCTATGGGAATCAAATATCCTCTCACGGGGTATGCCGAAAGTGTTCATGATGTATTGAGCTTTCTCTACACTTCCCACAGTAACATAAATCTAGAAGCACAACATGTCCAGGTCAATAAGTTTCATTTCAAAGGTCCAGCAGTTATCACGTACCGTTGCGCCAATCAACTGGCAGATATGGATAGCAGCCTGGCCAACACCGCCAGCGCCAGAATGGATGAGAATTGACTGTACTCATTAGCTTTGAGGAATTCATAGATGTGATATTAGTCTACTTTACCTGATCTTTGTTGAGTTGCCCCAGATGCATAATCGCGTATGTAGCTGTGGCGTATACAACAGGAATGGTGGCCGCTTCCTCGAAGCTAAGGTGGTCTGGGATAGGCATCACCTGTTTAGCATGTACGATCTTCTTCGTTGTGAAGAGACTACCCGAAAGCATAGCTACTCGTTGGCCAGACTTGATGTTTTTGACCGCTGCGCCTACCCGAGTCACCACTCCCGATGCTTCGAGTCCCAAAGCATCTTTCTTGTCAATGACAATTCCCATTGCTACCATGACGTCCTGGCTGTTGTCAGTAAATAGTTGAGATAAAAAATAACAAAAAAGGAACGAAAAATACCCTGAAATTTAAGCCGACACTGCAAATCTTAACCTCGACCTCGTCATCTTGTAGTGGGCAAGGAGCCTGATTGATCCAGTGTAGGGTGTTTATCATTCCGTACTGGTCTATCACCAATTTCTTAGGATCATGTGAGTGCTGTGATATTAGTTCTTCCTTTGTTGAAGTCCAATGATAGCGCCCGATGTGCACTGTGCCTTGCAGAGATACGTATTCAGTGTCCAGTCTCCGGGCGGTGTTGTCAAGAGGTCGTAAGCGAAACTTTTCGAGGACAGATACGGTGGCTAAAAGAGACCTGTTGTCCAAGTGATCGAGCTCTAACGTCCAGAACTCTATACTGAGCTCATTCCGGATTGTGCGAAATAGACCAGAACCAATCCCATATCCAGGGTCAATGCAGTCGATTTGGGCTAGTCGAGTTAGCCAAAGCCAGCCGCTTTTGAGGGTTTGAACAAATTTCATAAATATTTCGTAGTCTTCTCTGGGGATATCAGCCAAGAATGGGCCTTCAAGGTCGATTGTTGATATCATGTCAACTCCCTCAGGATATTGAGTCGCATGCCTGAATTGAACCCATTCGACTTGTACCCCTCGTTGTTCCAGCAGACTTGCAAGTTCAAGGCCGAACTTGTGTCGAAAGTCCTTGTAGACAAAGATTGCCCGCTTAGCTTCAACGGCTGTCGCCTGTGCTGTCGTGATGATATGGCCACACATATGATACAACGGTTCATCGTCTAGCACAATATCATCGTTCCCGGTGAAACCGGCATCTCGAAGCTCCACGTCCCATCTTTCAGCTGAAATAAAGGGAGAATTGATACGATTATCAGTTTCTCCTACCCACCAGCTAGGTAGAAGACCCTGGCAATAAACATATCAGTTATTGGTCAAGTCAAAGTAATGTAGACACAACGTACCATCGTCAGGCTGACAAATGTATATTGCAACGCTATAAAATCAATCAGTTAATCAATCGAGTAATTATAAACACAGAGGCTTACGATGCAGTAATTCCTGCAAATACAATCGACCACCGGGACGGAGAAGTGACCGAACATTCTTCAGACTCTTCTGAATCGACGATGTGGCGTGAAGAACCTAGACAAAAGAAGACATCGGAAGTCGGTTATCAACTCTGTATATTGGGACAGGGGTATACTTACGTTAGACGCTATAACGAGGTCAAAGGAGCCTAGCTCAAAGCCTTGTTGTTCTGGGCTCTGCTCAATGTCCAGAGCTTTATATTCAATTGCCTCATACCCTGACAGTCGCTCCTTGGCAGGCTCAAAGAACCCTGATGATAGATCTGTAAAAATATACTGCGAGTACATTCGTACACCATTTTCCGATACGAGCGATTTAAGGACCTTGTCTGATGTCGCCGCCGTGCCTCCGCCAATCTCCAGAACTCGTATTCCAGGATTGACATGGCCACAAAGGTATAGAAACCGATCAGCACTGACAGCCATCGTACTTATATCGTAGAAGTCTTTGAATACATGCCCTTCAAGAAGAAACTCGAGCCCACTTTTCGACTGGTCAAAAATTGGTCGCAAAACTTCCGGTTGGGCCAGTTTGCAGATGGTGGTGATTACATTCGTCGCCTGCACGTTTCCCAATGACTCAAGATGGCCTAGCAGTGTGGTCAGAAGAGGCTTACGGTCTATAAAGCTTAGAGTAGCCCATTCTGCAGCCTCTGGCGCGATAGAAGCATGTTGACCATTGGATATCATGGTCCTCTGCTGTCGCAGCCATGACAGGTACTTGCCGAGGTGGCCTGTGCAAGAGGCGTTATCTCTCTCCAGAATGTCTAACATCTGCAACATTGCCACAACACCAGCCTTTTCTGCGGCCACATATATGGCGCGAATATCTTGCTCCAGTGTAATCAAGCCTTTCTGATTGCTGCACTCAATGTCTGGCAGCCACTGTACTCGACATGCGTGCTTGATGCCTTTATTGCTCGCGTTTTCTCCAACATTGAATGGTACACATCTGCCATTTTGCAAATCAATGCAAATAACACTGCTATTTGTTGTCACTGCCGTAGAGCTACCCAGTTTCTTTTCGGAGTCGACGGCGGCTTCAACTACCAAATCAGACTCCGTTGGAGCGATGGTAATGCTGTCAAACATGATGGGGAGAACGAGATTGTCGATGTTACGAGCTAGTCCGTTTGCTTGGGCGACGACACAGAGCTGAATGCAGCAATCCATTGTTGTAGGATGTACAGCATAAGGAGCCTCATACGTGGAGGAGTCATTTCGCAAAATCGCAACAGCTCTGCCGCCACTTGTGTGGCAGGATATATCTTCCAAGCCTTGGAATCGTGGCCCGTACTTCAAACCAATGTACTGCATGCGATCGTAAAAGTAGCTCTTGACAACTTTTCGTGGCAAAGCTGCCACTGTTTTTGTCGATGCCGTCATTGCAGCTTCGTCGTCTTGCGCTTTGCCTCGGGCACAGCAATTTTCCACCCATGCCACACCATCAAAGGTTGAGATACTGATATCGTACCATGTCGATGAATTGCTTAATCCTGTGACTCGATGAGGTTTCATATTGGTAATGAGCTCTACAGGGTCTGTATTTGGCATCAAAAGGGCTGCCTTGACCATGACGTTGCGCAGTTTATAAGCGCTGCAGCCTGTCACTTGTCGAATGGCTTCACCCATCATTGCAACAAATCCTGCTACTGGAAACACAACATCACTACCTACTTTGTGATCTGCAAGCCATGCCACATCATGCTGATGGAGAATGTTGCGCCACATAGGTTCATTCGCAGTCGTCTCGATACAGATCGACCCAAGAAGCTCATGATGAGGATGTCTTCTGTGCCTCCATGCCGAGCAAAGTCGACTTTCGCGCCATACATCGTCAGATTTATCCCAGATGTATGGTGGCAAGTCTGTCAGAATGTTTGTCTGTGGACACAACGATGAGAAGTCCACATTGTATCCTTTAACGAAGAGGCTTCCGACAGTGGAAAGAATAGAAGCGACAGAATCTTTGTTTCGGCTCAAAGTCGGAATATACTCCAGTGATCTTTGTCTGAGTTTTGGAGATTGCATTATCTCTCGGATTGGACTTCGGAGGGCTGAATGCGGACCAATCTCGACAACTCCGAAAATGTCGGGCATGTCTTGCACCAGCTGCTCCAGCCCTTGATAGAATAAAACCGGCGATTCCAGGTTACGTCTCCAATATTCCGCTCCAAGTGTTTCTGTTGATTGCAAACGTTGTCCCGAAACGGTAGAGTAAAACGGACAGGATGGCTTCTGGGGTGACAGCTGAACCGACAACAGCTTGTCATAAGCGCTGCCGATTTCTTTCATGTGATCTATGAAATGCGATTAGTATTAAATGCCGAGTCTCCATTCATAGTTTGCTTACGAGAATGATAGGCTATGTTGACTCGAAGCTGGCGTGTAAATGTGTCCGCGTCATTTCTGCTAATTGCTTTAAGTGTGCTGTCAACAGCATCTGCGTCCCCAGATATAGTAACACTCTTGGGACTATTGTCGCAAGCGATTATAACTCCATCGTTGAGAAAGGGTGCCACATCAGCTTTACCCATACCTATAGCTGCCATTGCTCCAGTAAGAGTAACATCTTTTGTGACACTGCCTCTAAGATACGCGCAGATGATAGCCTCATCCAGAGTCAACGCCTCTGCAGCATATGCGGCAGCAATTTCACCACTGGAATGCCCAATTACTGCGCTTGGAGTGATACCAGATCTTGCCAAAAAGTTTATAATTGCAATTTGAACTGCTGTGCACAGTGGTTGAGCAAACTCAGCAGCCTGAAGGTCCTTAGTTGTATCTGATGCGTTAAGTAGCATGCGTTCGATTGACCAGCTTGGCGCAGTGTCAAGGTTTTGTAGAGCGCGATCCATCTGTCGAATGTCGTCAAGGAATTCTGCCGAGCTCTCTATCAAAGACTTTGCCATGCCGGCCCACTGGGCACCCTGACCTGTAAAAACGAAGGCAAGTTCCAGCTTTTTGCTTGAGCTCACGGCTTTTCCGAAAGGCCCTACATCGAGATGCCCATTACCGTCATTGGTGGCGATACAAAAGGTCCGGTGCTGGAGATTTGTTCTTTTCTGTGAAAGTGTATATGCGACATCTGGCAGTGACTTTGGTTTCTTCTCGGTATACTGCTTTAGGCTGGCAATGCGACTTTTCAGCCCAGTCTCGTTTCCAGCGGACACGGGTATAAGATACGGCATCGATCGGCAAGTACTATCCGGAGAATTGATCTTGACCCATCTTGCGGATTCATCGTGATATTCCCTCGATAGAGTTGTACAAGATGATTCAAGAGAGGTACTGTCTGAGGAGTCCGCCGCATCAATGCATGAGTCTATGGCTTCTATCGCCGAGGAGCCCATGGAAGTATTACCCATAGACTTTGTGACAGGCTTTCGATTTACACCAAAAGATGCCGCAGAGTCGATGATAACCTACAATGATTAATATATATTCGTAGCCCACGGTGAGAAGCTACTTACATGTCCGTTAGCACCTCCAATGCCGAATGAGCTTACGCTGATTCTGGCACATCTGTCTCGCGGCCAAGGCTGCGGTTCTACAGGCACCAGGAGATTGCATTCTTCGAAAGGAACTAAGATACTGGTATTAGATGAGTCCAGGTATGGTTGGAACTGATGTTACCAACTGTTGGGATTTGGTGTTGTAAAATTAACGTTTGGTGGGATAGTCTCGCTTTCGAGTGAGAGTGTCGCTTTGATGATGCTGGTCAGAGCTGCTGCGCCCTCTCCGTGACCAACATTTGGCTTCACCTGAATATTGTTAACATTTATGCCGACTAACTGTGGGATGGGTAATCTCACTGATCCGATATATGTACCTCGCGTTCCAAACACACTGGCTACTGCCGCAGCCTCAATGGGGTCTCCTCGAACAGTTCCAGTGCCGTGACATTCAACAAATGGAGTTTGCGATGGGTCATGAATTCCAGCCCTCTCGTATGCTTTTTTAATCATCTTAATTTGTGATGCAGAGCTTGGAGAGCCAATGTGCGATGTTCTTCCATCAGAATTTACAGCTGTTGATCTTATGACGGCTCGTACCGGATCACCGTCTCGTATAGCATCCTCAAGTGGCTTGACCAGGATGGCATTCACGGCTTCTCCACGAGCAAATCCATCTGCTGCAGCGTCAAACGTTTTACAGGATCCCGTGGGCGATAAGACGCCAGCTTCTGACATGTCCATAGTCATGGAAGGATCCATGATGAGACTGGACCCTGCCACGATTGCAGTAGGGCAGTCTCCGTTGTAAAGAGACTGACAAGCAATGTGGAGGGCCGAGAGTGATGAAGAGCACGCTGTTCGAAGGGTCATGCTGCAGAATGCATTAGAGATATGCACGACAGCATTGGTCAGGAGTCTTACCTTGGCCCACTCAGATCAAATTCCCACGACAGCATGTTGGCGAGTGCATAATCTCCAGCACTGAGGACTCTGTAGTTATTTGGCATCAAAGGATCTTTGTGAAGCATATTATGCCAGTCTTCACCAAACACACCCACAAACACGCCAGTGTCCGTTCCACGGAGGCCGGTCTGCCCAGCATTCTCTATGCACTCCCAGACAACCTCAAGCAACAACCGCAACTGCGGATCTGTGATTCCTAATTCGGCCCTTCTGGCACCAAGTACCGACGTATCGAATCCTTTGATGTTTGTACTGAGGAAGTATCCATAATCCGTAGAAATGTTCTGCTGATGCGTTTTATCACCATAAAAAGCGTCCACATTGTAGCGGTCACTGGGTACGCGGCATCTACCATCTCTCTTGTTGATGAGCAAATCCCAAAACTCTTCAGCGGACGATACACCACCTGGCAGCCTCATCCCCATGCCTATGATGGCAATGGGCGGCGTAGGCTCGTATTTTGGAAACATGCCGATTACTATGCGTGTTGTCTTGTGTAAGTGCTGGTAAACGACATTTGTCAAGAAAAAACATTGGACTAATCTAGGATTTCAGTCTCTGTTTGATGTATAAGTACCAGTACCTCTTGTTCCGACATGCGAGAGATATGCCTCTGTAAAGTGTTCAGATGATTGAAACCCATTCCGATACTCCCTCGACTTCTATGAGACAATTCTATCACCAGGGCTGTCAATGTAAGTCAACCGTGCATTGATTGAGAGTGGCTAAGACAAGCAAAGTCGAGGAATGCGCAAGATCTCAAGGGTTAGAATGCTTGTCTGAATCATTCCAAAATGGGCAAGGCATGGGATGGTGGCTGGCTGATACCGCCCAATCGATGAAGAGTGGAAGTGAGACACGCTCAAGCATTTACAGAGACGACGTTATAAGAGAAACCCAGAGATACATTTTAATTTTCCCGTCAAATTTCTTTTCTCGCTCTATTTTAGCATCAATAACCATCAACAACAGCCCTTTGACTCAGCCTAATTGGTTGCTTACATCATGAAGCTCACATTTTTCTCATATCTTGCCCTAGCCACTGCGGCCCTCGCAGACCAGTACACGGTTGACTCGCTGAAGAAAATCGTCCAGGCTACTCAGGACTACCATAACAGTCTCTCTGAGTGGGACGGCAGCTATATGGGTGGGCTTGTCATGTGGCGCAAGTCTGTCAATCTTGTCAACGACCTCAACGCCATCGGCTCTCACCCAAAGGCGCAACACTTGGAAACGGAAGGACCCCATGAAGACGACAAACTAGATCAGGAGGGCTTCAAAGTTGCGAACAGTCTTGTGGATGAGATAAAGGGCGCGGTAGACACTGCTATCTCTCTCAAGAGCAAGTACGCAGCTATACCTGTGCTGGGCAAGAAGATTGCTCTTCGGAACCTAAACAGCATCCGAGATGCATCGACAAACCTAGGCGCCGTATTTGGTCCCAAGGCTGCTCATGTCCGTATTCAAGAGTCCAAAGATATCGTTCAAAAGATTGATCAAGAATTTGCGAGGGCAATTCAAGCTCTCAAGGATGACGGAAGCGGCACGCCGTCCGAGTGATGGGATATTAAGACAGCAATAAAAACGATAGCCAGAACCAGAAACGCAGCAACGGTTCAGGCGCTAGTGTCGCATTGTGGAAGGCTCCATTACTGTAGTTAGTAGCAACGCAATAAATTGATTCAAATTAAATACAGAAAAGTACAATGTTTCTGTCGTGCACTGGCTGTCGTGTAAACCAAACCAAATTTCCCACTGACAACAATATGTGGCCCTGCCCTTGAGCAAATCTCCAGAGGTCTCTCTCCCTCGAGGTAAAGCAAGACAATCACCCAGCTGTCACATTCCCTCGCTGAGCCTATGTAATAACGATTGCAAACCGTTCCTTGTTCTAATAGCTTCTGGTTGTAATTTCTTTCCAGGGAACTACTTACGCACTGCACCTGCAGCATTTCGTTCTTGTTTCGCCATTAACCACTGCGACTGTCTAAAGCCATGGAGCTGCTACTCAGCGTATGGGCTCTCACCGTTGACACATATAACCGCGAGGCCGTCGACTTTTTTGGAACCATTATCGTACAGATACTATTCTGGTGGATTCCCTGTTGTGTTTTCGTCTCTCTTGAGCACATCGCGCCGGCTTTCGCCGAGAGACACAAACTGCAATCTACCACCAAACAACCCACATCTTCAGAAATTCGTCATGCTATTATCGTTTCTTCGTTGAACCAACTTCTCATTACCGCTCTGCATGGTGGGTTACTGCTAGGCTCGCGGTGGCTCAACATTGAATCTTTAGTCCGCATAGACGCAAACATCCCGGGCATATATGAGCTTTGCACCCATTTTGCCCTTTGTTGCATTCTTCGAGAGGCGTTCTTCTACTACTGCCATCGAGCGCTGCATACACCTCTCCTGTACAAGCATATACATAAGGTGCACCACAACTACGCAGCACCTGTGGCATTTTCGTCACAATATGCCCATCCCATCGAGCATGTTGTGGCGAATGTACTCTCCATAGCGATCCCACCACAAATCTTTCGCACTCACATATTGACTATGTGGGCGTTTCTGGCGTGGCAGTTGCTAGAGACAGCGACGATACACAGCGGGTACGACTTTCTACATGCAGCAAGGAAGCATGATCGTCATCATGAGACTTCGAAAGAGAACTTCGGGGCTGGCTTTGGATTGATTGACTGGCTTCACGGGACAAACACAAAGAATATTCCAAAATTTAAAACTCGCTGATAAATGTATGGCAATTAGCGGTTGCTGTCGTTGGCGCGAGTGCTGGAACATACGTGCCTTTTTCGAACCGCGTCCTGCGAGTTGCAATTTTGTATTTTAAGGAGTAAAGGATAGACTGTTAGTACTAATGCAACCACTGTTAGGAGGCATTTCAGGATTCAATATACTTTATATATACTGGCAGCGTTGAGTAGAATGGTGACATTCACGTTGGACTAGTCATGGTTCTAGTTTCCATTTTTGGAGTGTTTGGCTTACCCAAACCTGCTAGAGCTCTTCCCAAAGCTAAGGATACGTTTGAAAGATATTTGAATTAAGCAACAAGATAGATCATCATGTTTCCTTTTTAATGTCCATTAAAATAGGGACGCTTCTGTGTGAACCATGCCATCCGACGTTTCACCCGTAACTGGTTTCATCAGTGCAGGGTAGCGCTATCAGCCGCAGCGTGCAGGATAATAGAGGCAGACCAATTGGATGGAACAAACCGCATGATGGCCGGGCGGGTGAGCTGACGTTGAATTATTTATCACGAGAGCCATTCTACGTGTGGCGTTCTTTGCGTCGGTGTTTTGCTGTTGCATGTTTGGCAGAACTACCATTGTTGAAAGGCGTTGTTGAGATGGCCCCACGCCACGGATCCTCCGCTAGACCGGAGTATATAGTGCCATGGTAGACGGTACAGTCAGTCAGCCAGCCATGAAGTGGTGCGAGGGGAGCAGACACTTGCATGGAGTTGAGTTGTACATGCAGTGGTGAAGGACACAAACTAGGGGTGCAGTGGGTGTTGAAAGGGGTCTGACCCTCTGATGTGCAGCGCTGTCGAAACTTGGGGGGCACAGGCTGCATGCATGAAGGTGCCGTGCTGGTGGATTATTTATATCCTGCAATGCCTACCAGTAGTGTTTAGTTGGCGTTTGATTGACAGACATATTCAAGCCTGTCCTTCTAGAATTTTGAGAAATAAACACGAATCAGCGAGTTCGGACCAGACTCGTCCAAGCAATATGCCTCCTTAACGGTGCCTGTGAATATTAGGCGTTGGCTTCAGCCCAGTAATACGGCGCTCCCTTGATTGGAAGCGAGGGGCAAGAAGTGGCAAAAAAACGTTGGAGCGCATTGAGGGCAGGCTGCTAATTAGATAAATAGGGAAACAAAATTGTGTGCTTTATTATTTCTAATTCTATTTTTCCACGCTGTTGTATTTCCCTTGGCCAGCTCTTCTCCACCACCCCTGCCAGAGGTCATTAAACTATCTCGTGCAGCACCAGTAATAAATCGTGCTTTTGCTGCGGGCACTAAAATTAATCCCAGTTGGGGTGGAGACGTCTACACGGTCCATTATACATAGTACATATCCTTTACCAGTTGCAAACATTCCTGTATCGTGCTGTATCGTACCCGAGATGGTTGAAGAAAGATGAGAACAAAGAAAAGTTGCCATGTGCCTGTCCCCTGAATCGTGGTTCTTTGTACTGTATTGTAGAGTGCTGCGCATGGTACCAGTCTCCCCTGTAAATCTGCTGCAGACGTGGGTAGGGGAATCACCCGGCGCAGGTACCTTGCCTTGCCTTGACCTGCTCCTCTCCGTGTCTCCACCCCCCTGAAAGCCCCAAGTACCCAGCAGCGGGCGTTGCGCTGCTTCAGGTACATGGTAAGGCAGGCAGGTACAGTGCCGTCCAATCCAAGAGTGGGACAATGGAGCCGCCCCCAAAATCAACCCCTGGATTTGGGATTGGAGACTCTTTGCCTCTGTCTCTTCGCTCTGTCGTCGCTGTGCACGCGCCCAGCAGCGCCATTTGCTCACTCACTCACCCGTGCTAACAGGGCCCCTCTGTCCCCTAAAGAAGCTGGCGTTTGGCGCAGGTACAGTGCAGTCAGTGCAGCGCCATTTCACCACACCTTGCGACTTTCTCTCGCCCGCTCGCCGCCTCCTTGTTCTCTTTCTCTTTTCAAACCCACCGTCCTCCTTTTGCTTCTCTTTTCTCTATCATTCTCTTTCTTTTCCAATCACCTTCTTTTTCATTCATTCCTGTATCAAATTTTCCTGATATATATTCTTTCTCTATCTAAACTCGCTTCTCACTCCTCTTTTCTTTGCATTTTGCTCTCTGGCGGTTGACTCCATTCAAACCCTCTCTCCTTTAAGCATCCTTGCATCTTAATATCTACTTTCAACCCCCCCCGGCCTCTCACCTTGCCACTAAAGGTGACCCGAGCGTCGCGCTATTCTTCATTTCACCCTATTTTCTTTTCTGCTCTTCCTCGTTTTCGACTACTCTCTCCTTGCTTTGTGCTGCACCAGTCGAGACGGCGGGTTAAGCTAGCTGTGCTTGTTTCCATATCGTCGCCTGCTTCAGTCACAACGTCAGCAACCCCATTGTCGATTTCGATTTCGATTCCACTCGGCGGCCAATTCGATCGTGCGAACTATTCCTTGTCGGTTCTCTTCCTTCTCGGGACGCAATTGTGTTACATTCAAGTGCTCTCGTGCGATTCAAGTCGCCAAATGCATACTGCTCTTTTCTAAAGAAGTCTGCTTCTCCTTCGACGACCGACGTTCGTTAATACAACACCTTTTCGGACCTCTTTGCGCATTTGACTTCCACTTGCGCCTTGAACCGGTAGCTATCTTTCATTGCTATACTTTTCGATATTGTAGCTCGCATTCTCTTCGATCGACGCGCAATACCTCGACTTCGTTCTACTCGTTGTGCATCAACCTGCTAGTCACATCTTGAACCACGTGCTTCATTGTGACTCCTTTTTTGGATACTTATCCTTTCGATTCCTCAAGCAACAGCGTTGCCGTCCTCCTTTTGCATATATCTTGCTTATTACATATACCGACTTCTCGCATACTTGTGCTGTCATAGATAACGCGGGACAACCTTTTCAAACCTAGTTCAGCGTTACTGTTCCCGAAGACTCTTTCGTGCCTAGTGTTGGCACGTTTCAACTTTCAAAACGGCGGTTCTATCACACTCTGGGCGGGACTCTCTTGTCCCCCCTCATCTTCTCGGAATGCAGGACCTTAACGGCTCTGTTAGCCAGAACGGTGCCAACGGCAATGGAGGTAACCGCTTTGGACATGCTTCGAAGCCCTCCAACAGCGACACTGGCTTTTCTCACGGCGCCTTCACATCCAACATCTCAGGCTTCGCTGACAGACACCCTCGCCGTGGCAACATACCCTCTTTGAACACCCAGCAGATGACCCAGACTCAAAATGCGCCGGCAGTCAACAACGATATGACCACTCCAGGCACAGCCTTTGACATGCAGTTCACTCCATTGCTCCCCTCTCAGCTGCTTCTCGGAAGTCCCTTCCAGCCCGGAAGCCCTGCAGCTTTTGCTAGCCCACAGTTTCAGTCACTTTCTGGTTTTCAACAACCCCAGCAGCAAAACAATGGCCAACAACACAGCGGTGGTATGTCTAGCCCCGTGCCTCAAAACATGTCGCCCCAACAGTATCACGCCATGGTCTCTCCATCCCAGTATGGAGCCCCTCAGTTCTTTCCTCCCCAGTCCCCCACTGGCGGCTTCAACATGCAGTCGTCTATGCAGCCATCTTCCCCCGTTCCCATGAACTCTGCCGTCGTCACAGGTACTAGCCGCACCGTCTATCTCGGAAACATCCCCCCTGACACAACTGCCGAGGAAATTCTTGGTCACGTTCGAAGTGGTCAAATCGAGTCTGTCCGCCTTCTTCCCGACAAGAACTGCGCCTTCATCTCTTTCCTCGATGCCAGCTCCGCCACACACTTCCACTCTGATGCCATCTTGAAGAAGTTGTGCATCAAGGGTCAAGATATCAAAGTTGGCTGGGGCAAGCCATCACAGGTCCCTACCTCTGTAGCCCTGGCTGTTCAGCAATCTGGAGCATCACGAAATGTATACCTTGGTAACTTACCTGAAGAGATTACTGACGAAGAACTGCGAGAGGATCTTGGCAAGTTTGGCGCCATTGATACAATCAAGCTCGTTCGCGAAAAGAGCATTGCCTTTGTGCACTATCTCTCGATTGCCAACGCTATCAAAGCCGTATCTCAATTGCCACAGGAGGCCAAATGGCAAGCTCCTCGCCGAGTCTACTACGGCAAAGACAGATGCGCCTATGTCTCTAAGACTCAGCAGCAGAATGCCGCCCAGTATCTTGGTATCGCCCCCGGCTATGCCAACATGCTTACTGGAGCTGACCGTGACATGATTTCGAATGCCTTGGCCCAACAGTCTGTGGCTGCAGCAGCAGTTGCAACTACGGCTGGGGGCATGCATAACTTGGGTAACAGAACCATTTATCTGGGCAACATTCACCCCGAGACGACTATTGAGGAAATCTGCAATGTTGTCCGTGGCGGTCTTTTGCACCACATTCGCTATATCCCCGACAAGCATATCTGCTTCGTTACATTTATTGACCCTACCGCCGCCGCCTCCTTCTACGCTCTCAGTAACATCCAAGGTCTCATGATTCACAACCGACGACTCAAGATTGGATGGGGTAAGCACTCTGGCGCTCTGCCTCCTGCTATTGCTTTGGCCGTTAGCGGTGGCGCATCTCGAAATGTTTATGTAGGCAACCTGGACGAGACGTGGACTGAGGAGAGACTTCGCCAAGATTTCTCGGAGTATGGCGACATTGAATTGGTCAACACTCTTCGTGAGAAGAGCTGTGCTTTTGTCAACTTCACCAACATCGCCAACGCCATCAAGGCTATTGAAGCCATTCGCGGCAAGGATGAATACAGGAAGTTCAAAGTTAACTTTGGCAAGGACCGCTGCGGTAACGCGCCTCGTCAGGCACAGCAGCAGGCCAGCTCTCCTCGTGGAGATGGAGTAGCTTCGCCTCCTCCTAACGGATCTCAAAACAGCGGCTCTCCTGCCAACGGCTCGACTCCACAGGAGTCTGCTGCTCTGTTCAGCGCCAACAGCAACCCTTTGACGATGTACCTGAGTCATATCTCTCAACAGAGTCAGCAGCAGCAGCAGTACGGCGTTCAACAAAACGGCATGTACGGTGAGCAGTCAGCTGATGGTGAATTGGGTCTCGAGGTTCCCCAACCTGGCCAGCTTGGTTCTCACGGTCAATCCGCTAGCATCTCCAACGGCTATCCTGTCAACGGAAACAGCTCAGGAGCGCCTACGATTGGTGGCCTGCTTGCTCCCGCGCGCAATCAGCACAACAGAGCAGCCAGCTTGCCTGCCTTCGGCCCTGGCTTCGAGAATGGCGCTAACGGCTCCAACAACATTCCTGATGGAGAGAGACGTGGACACCACTACCAGGCCAGCTTTGGTGGAATGGGTGGCGCAGGCTTCGGTCTGGCCATCCAAGGAGGACTTAACGGTTGGGCTGAAGAAGAAGTTGCCAACTAAGTCTGACTTTTACGTGTGACGAAGGTCCACGACGCTCTTCATATACGCATGAGAGCAGCCACGGGAAGTACTTTTTTGTAATTCATTGTAATTGCTTTGGGTTTTCTTCTGTCCCATCCTTATTTCTGGAATTCTGGTTTTTGTTTTCATAATTCTACTATCCTTTCAAACACTTTTTTCTTTTTACAATTCTTTTCATGTTATTTTTGTATCCTAATTACCTACTTTCTGTGTATGATGTTTTGGATTTTCATCTTTCTTTTTATATGCTTTTGAAAACTTCCCGGTGGGACTGCATTGGAGTGGAGGCGAAGTAATGGGAGAAAGAGTGTTGAGAAGGCTGCGATTTTCTTTGTTCTTAGGGGCTTTGCACAAGCTGGTGAAGCATGATTGAAGATCCAGACATGGAGGGATCTGGGGGGAAAGAATCATATCAGATTGCATTCTGGTGAAGCAGCGGAGGACTGGACAGATGTGCTATCCATTCATATGAATGTAGGTTAGCAAGCGTATACTGCCCAGGCAGTTGAAGCACAATATACGCTTCGTTAGTTTTGAGCATTGCTGAGCGCGAATGCGACAAGAAATAAAACAAGTTCAAATAGAACCGCGACTCTCGATGCTGATGCGGCGTGAACGTAATGTTGAAAACTATATGCACGAGTATACATCTATAATCTTGTATGTATTTTGTATGAAAAGCATTGCAAGCGGCGATGAAACAACGGAAATCTAGTCTATGTTCTAATAGCCAGCGGGTTCAACTTTAGAAGGGAATGCAGAAGTCTTGAGATTCGAAGAACACTGGCCCTGCCAGTTTTGAGGTGTGAATTTGTCTACGATGGATTTGAAAGCGGCCTTGACCATTGTTAGTTTGACGTCTTGTCGGGACAGCAGAGGCCACATACCAATGTGCAAAATGATTCGTCCCCGTCTATATGTTTTCCAGCAGGCTTGCAGCCGGGAATGGTAATGGGTTCGTCGTTGTAGCGCACGCGAACATAATATCCGTCTAATTTCTTTTTCTCGCTCTCATTGAGCTCTGGCATCTTCTTGCGACCAATGGCACCCGTGCTGCCTGAGACTACCGAAGGAACCCATGACGACTTTGAGGAAGATGTCGTTGGTGCGGGCTGGGGTTGGTCTGCGCGACGGAAGAGCTCAATGGCGACGTGGCTGGTGAATGGTGGCCATGCATCCGTGTTATAGGCACCCAAGCTGGCAACTGTGGCGGCAAGTGTGGTATCGTGACATCCGCTGAGGCCAATCTTGAATGGGGAGTTAACATTCTCTGCACTGGAAACCATGCGTTGCACAACATCGCCCATCAGACCACCGATGCCGAGCGTGCGGTATTCTTGGCTCTCTTTGTAGCCGGAGAACCATTCGTCCACGGCAATCTTCTCGCCAATTTGTTTTACTTTGGGGTCATAGAATTCCTTGGGGAGCTTGGTTTGGGGGCCGTGGGCGGCGGTAGCATTGATGGAGTCGATGATGCCTACGAGACGAGGTTTAGAGTCGACGGCGACGCGAGGAGAGCTCTCAGGCATCCATTTGCCAATTTTCTTGTTGAGATATGCGATGTCGTCTGAGGAGTTCCATGTGTCGGCGGCGCGTTGGGCGAAAGCAGCTGTTAGCTCTGCGAAGCGACGGCAGTTCCATTCGTTGGGGAAGAGCGTTTCTTCTGAAGGGAACCGGGATATAATCGTAGGCAAGGGAAGCTGTGGCGCGCGGGTCTGAATTGGGTAAAGGCCTTGGAAGGTTTGTTGGAGAGATTCGAGAGCGCGAGGAATATACGTTGAGCGAAGGTAGATGAAGTCATTCGAGTCCATTGTAGAAGGCAAAAAACGCAATTGGTCGATGTAGAGTCTGCGTAGGCGCGTACCGAGGTCATGAGTACTTTCGCGTCCGCGATCGGTGAGCATTCCAAAGTCGCATATGGCATCGAGTTCGCCCCCGGGACCTTTTACCGAGGTGATGGTATCTTTGGGACCGAGGGATTCGAGCTGGCGCCTCCATTCGAAGGTGGACAAGCTGGAGGTGGAGGGGTTGAGGAGGGCGGAGCGCATTTGTCGGGCGACGGTGCAGTAGGGCCAGTATTGCGAGAGGCCAGCAGAGGCGAAGCGTGCTTTGACGGGGGTGCGTTCGCCATGACGGAGGAGGATTTGGACTTGTTGGAGCTGGAGGTTCGAGGGGTAGAGGGCGGAGAGCTCCGGGTCGGTATAGGGAGGGCGGGGGACGAGGGTTGTCATGGTGGCGGGTTTGAGAGGGAGGTTGAGGATTAAGGGCAAGGCGCGGCGTGAGGTGTAAAGGATTGAGCTGTAAAGACTGTTGAGGTGAAGAACCAAGTCGGATGCAATTTGTTGGTCGGAGGGGTCCAGTCAGGAACGGAGCGGTCACGGAGCCAGGAACGGGCGTCAGCGGCGGTGATTCGCCGATGGGGTACAGTACGTACTTTTTCCATGTGCCTTGCGCTAGAGAATCGGTGGAGGGGCCTTGGGTGCTGTTTGCTGTTTGCATCCCACCAATCAGCACTGGTGAGAGATAATGGTGTGTCAAGGCAGCCAGCGACACAGCTGCAGATCGATGACATTGTTGCGGTTATTTTCCGATGACCTGTCAATTGATGCAGAACCTGTCATATGTCCTGTTTGAGATCCAATGCGGGGGGCACGATGCAGGTAAGGCTGTTTCTTGGCTGTTGATGCTTGAACCCTGCCAAGAATTTCAAGGAATGGATGCATTGTTCTAACCGAGATAGACGGGCAGCAACCCAACGTATTGATTGCATCAGACATTTGACACCGTACTATCGTCTACTCAATTGTTCGGCGTGGACGCCCGTCGCATTTGAACACTGCCACGCCAATCCGACCAATACGACCCAATTCAGCAGCACTACCATTCTCGCGATTCGCCCAGCGAATGCGTCAGCATCCAAGGCTCCGGCTCGCTCGGGCGACGCTAAACCAACAGCCCTCTTTCTGTGGAGTCGAACCCGTCAAATCTGCCCAATCCAGTCCGCCCAGTCGTCGAATGCCAATTTCTCCAGACTATATTCTTGCCGTCCCGGCTGTCCGGTGCTTCCTTCTCTTCTCTTCTCTTCTCTTCATCTATCACTGATCTGTGTAAATTTACCTTGCTCGTCAATTGATATTGTGCATACACCATCTCTGCTATTTCAACTTGCTTGCGCACAGCTCAGCCTGACCCGCTATCACAAGCTTTTGGTCGACGTCATTCCGACATCTCACGCTTCTTTCTGAATCCGGTTATGTCTTACCTCGACACACTCAATTCTTTCTCTCGCACATCCTACGACATCTTCACATTGTCTGCATCACAATGAGCATTGAATCTGCTACTGGTGCCGACCATAGGTCGCCCCACTATCCGCAACATGAGATTGAGAGTCCGTTGCCCGCGCCAGTTGAAGATGATCTCTCCGACGGTGCGAGCACCCTGTCCGATCAGGACAATGCTCAGGCCGTCTTGCAGCCTGCGATGAGTACCGCAGCTAGTCATTTTACTTCATCGCATACTCCGGCTACGGAAAAGGCTGCGGCTATTCAACATGGTGCTCAGCATGCTGGCTACTTTGATATCGCCCCTGCTTCGCCACCAGAGCATGACCATACTGATGACTCGGAATCTACGCCAAATGCGACATCGCCAGTGCAAAATAAAGACGAGCGCTTCGATCCGCCGTCTCCGTGGCGCCCGGGTGTCAAAGACAATCGTTCGCGCCAGACCCGTAGCATGCTGGGCGTTGCCTTTGGGCCAACTAGAAACCGGTCCAGTTCGGCGGGCCAGGAGGCATTGAAACGACTACAAAAAGCTTTCCCATCTTTCTCTGGATCATCGCATTTTCTACCCTCATTACCCGCTTCTCTGAGATTCAACGACTCCAAGCCATCCCAAAGTAACCAGTCAAAGTTGCCACCGGCCAGTTCCAGACAGTCACTTTCTTCCGCCACCCCCACAGGCCACCAAACCCCGACTTCAGCATCATATAAAGATGCAGCCCACTCAAGATCACGTTCATCAATTACACAATCAACAGCAGGGCTGAGATCCGACTTGATCCCATCTACACCTCGTCCACGGGCGTTGCGCCGTGTGACCTCTGACGATAGTCTTCTCTATCACAGCTTATCGCGCACGTCATCGCTGGGCGACGATGACAGATTCCATAATATTCACGACATGGTCAACATTCGACTTATTGCACTCAGAGATAGCTTACCAGATGTGCCAACTTTCAAGATGCCAAGTCTGCCCAAGTTCCAGAATGTCGCGAGGCGGTCTCAGTTATCTCTCAACGGGTTCTTCACCAACGAACCTATCATGGAACAGCAATCACGGGAACTTCCAAGGGAGGAATTTTTCGACAAACCCAAAGATAATTCAAGCACATTGGATGACGTGCTACAAGATCTTACCGGTGACGTGGTGATTCTGGGCGGATACAGAGGCTCTATTCTGCGGTCTGCAGAGCCGCCTCATCACCAGCTATGGGCTCCTGTGAAACTGGGTCTCAACATGCGCAAAGCTAATCTTGAGGTCGGTTTCGACGAAGAAGACGAAGAATCCATGACAGAACGCATTATCCCGTCCGGCATGCTGAAGAACATTGGTCCAATCGACATTAGTCGCAAGCTGTTCAAGAAGCTGCGCTCATGCGAAAATGCCCGTACCGGCCGTCTACGAGTCTGGGATTTCGGATATGATTGGCGTCTTAGCCCACCACGTCTCTCTCGCACGCTTCAAGAATTTCTCAGCACGCTGCCCTGTAATAAGGAAGGCACGCCGGCAGAATCGCGCGGAGCCATTGTCATTGCGCATAGTCTTGGCGGACTCATTACTCGCCACGCTGTAAACCAGCGACCCGAGCTATTTGCAGGGGTTTTATACGCTGGTGTTCCCAAGTCATGTATCAACATCCTTGGTCCTCTCCGAAATGGTGATCCGGTGCTGTTCAACGAAAAACTGCTCACAGCACGAGTCAACTTCTCCATCCGCACGTCATTCCTCCTCCTCCCAGACAATGGTTTCTGTTTTGTAGATAGCGAAACAGGCGAAGCATATCCCATTGACTTCTTCGATGCCGAAGCATGGAAGAAATGGCATCTAAGTCCCTGCGTTGCGCCAACATTACCAGCCCTGGTCAACAAGCACCAGAATTCATCCTCATTCACATCTCTATTACCAAACACTTTTCTCCGCACCCGCAGCGACAGCAAATCTGACAAGAAGGCGCCCGAAGTGCCGACATCACCAGACATCTCCACGACGCAGCATGAATACGCTGAGAACATGGCATATCTAGACCGTACGCTCAAGATGATCAAGCAATTCCGTTCAGAGCTAGCACACAAGCCTTCACACGACGCTGCGAACGCCTATCCACCGCTGGCCCTCATCTACGGAAAGGACATCCCCACGGTATATGCTGCGCGAGTAAATGGTCCAGAAGGCATTCCCTGCGCAGATGCATATGATGACCTGGTATTCCGATCGGGCGATGGCGTAGTGCTAGCGAAGGAGGCTATGCTACCGGAAGGGTATGAACTTGTTAAAGGCGGCAGGGTGAGCTCGGAGAGAGGGCATATTACGCTGTTGGGGGATCTGCCTGGACTGGGGAGGGCGTTGGAGGCGTTGGTGAGGGGGAGGAGGAAGGGTATTGGAATGGGGAATGTGAAATAAAGCAATGACAAATATAAACGATATGCCACATACAATAAGTACACTAAACATGGTGAACTTGTTAAGTCCAATGACATATACAATGCAGATCCGCAGGTGGTTGAGATGTGCTGTGCAGCTGGGTGTAAGTCTTATGCATATTTATGCTACACCTTTGCCACATCTTCAACAATGTTCACTTTTGCAGCCTTTCATCACAGTCTAGACTGTTTTCTTCTTCTTCAATTTCTATTTCCTTTGTGTCTGAGTTTTGGTCCTGTAAATCCATGACACATCATATTTATCGGTTAGCTATTGGCAACAGCAGATTATCATTCTACAAGGGCAGTGACCAGGCTTTCGCCCTCCCGATATATCTCGGCGGACCAAGGCCCATGGCTTGAATTAGCCTAGAAGATCCGAAACATGTATGCTTTTTTGTCGCGGATTTTTTTTTTCAACAAAACGAGTGAAATTAGGCGGAACACATGACAGGAAACCCAATTTCATCAAATTCGTCCAGGCGGGTCATTGTATATTATCCTTTTATTTTATTTTAGTTTGCCTGTTACTGGCAGTTCAGCGGCACTGACAAATATGCTGCAGATGTCCTGTATATTTCCTCTCTGCATGCACCTGCAATGCAACGCTGCTTACATGCACCCCCCCCCCCTCGAATAAGGTCGCAAGGCCCTTTCTTGCCCCAAGCGCCACCCCATGGACTTCTCCCACTGAAGTGTCAAATGTCGCACCGCGTCTTTACCCGTGGTGGCCCCTAAGACCCTGTTGACAAAAGTGGTGAGACCCGTTGTTACCGGCCGCATGAAGGCCGCATACAGTGGACAAAGCTGTCTCTTCTGGAGTTTGGTTGGGCTCTGGCGGCGGTTTTTTTTTTTTGGGGGGGGGGGGGGGGGGGTTTCCTTTTGTTTTACAGTCGGGACATGGTGGCTGCAACTGCCGGAATGGAGGTCGGCATTGGTGTCTTGGTCGACTAACATGCGCAGTGTGATTCGCGTCTGTAATTGACTTGTGGTGAATTCTTCGCGTGTGGTGTTCTTTGTGCGCCAACTTTGAAATGACATGTGTAAAAATTCGTCATCGTGGTTGTGAAATCACCCCTCAGAGTACCCAAACTGCTGAGGCGTAACGACCCTCCAGCTGGGTGGCTTCCATGATGGAATCTCCAAACATACCGTCTGCAGGCCCATCATGATCTGTAATTTCAACCGCTGCTGAGAACCTGCCGTTGCCTCCGGCCCGGCCAAGGTATCCTCCTCTCGCAGCACAAATACCACCTCTTTGAGCCCTGGCATCCGCGTAGCTAGCTGCTTGAGCACTTCAAAGGTAAGACTCGCTGCCGTCATGGAACAGTAGTATAGATTATCGACCCAGAATAATGCATCACTTATAGAGATGCGACGCACGGCGGCTAATTCGTTGGGATCGCACATGTACATGCAGGTCTGGAACTGTGCCTCTGCAGCCATGTAGCCATCCCGTGGACCAAAGTAAAGCACATCGCGAGCTGGATTGAGTAGCACTTGGCCGGTTGCGCGGGCAAACCCAAAAAATGGCTTGTAGACTTTGAGGGCTTCGTGGCGAGCTTCGTGGCAGGCGTGTAGGCTTGAAGGGGCCTCGGCGGTAGTGGTGCAGCTGGTTGGGTTGGCGAGTGAGAGGGAGCGAGATTTGGCACCGCAGCAGATGGGGATGATGCGAGGACCGGGAAGGCTGTAGGACCAGATTTTGAGGCGAAGTTCGGGAGGGAGTTGGGAGAAGAGGTGCTGTTTTGTTAATATGATTGTGGTGGTGATGGTGATGGGGTGAGGTTGACTTACAAAGGTGTTGGTGAGAGGTGGATCTAATTCCATAGGATCCATGTTTGATTGGCAAAAGCCAGACCTTACTGACAGTAGAGAAAGCCAGTGATGAATTAATAGAATGAAAACAAGAAGAAGATGATATGAATTTGGTAGGTGAGAGAGGGAGAGGCGGGAGCTATCATTTAATGACGAAGGTGACGAGCTCGGGACGGATGGTCAGAACAAGTTCCGCCAGCGGCGGCGGGGGAGGGGACCCAAAAGACCTGAACAGGGATAATGGAGCAGAGAGACCGAGAACCAGGATCAAAAAAGAACCTTGGGACTTGAGCCAAAGGTCAGAGACAGTTTGGAGCAGGGTGAGGGTGAGCGAGGCCAAAGGTGGGTTCTTCAGGGTGGGAATGGTGAGCCGAATGCACCAGAGCTAGTGGATTAGCGTGCTGGCCTGCAGTGCGCAGCGGCGGTGGAGGGGCGGTAGAGTTTTGGATTTGGGTGCGCGCAGTGGTTGATGGCGCAGTGGTTTAGTGGTGAGTGGCTGACCAGGGCGACGGTGTAGTGGGGGCCCAGTGGGTGGAGGAGCCGGTACGGTACAGTAATTTAGCGTGGTGTTGCCCAATTGGGCAGGCACGGGTGGACGAACAGGCAGACCGTGAAGTGCGAGAGCGCTGAAAGGTGGAGCGCCACCTGGTCAATGGCGGCATTCGGCCGTTGAACACAGAATGCGTACAAGAAGTGCAAGGAAATAAAGAATAGAAGAAAGAACAGGAAGAGGAGAGAAAATGAAACAAAACAAAGCAGAGCAAAATAAAACAAAATAAAATAAAGAGGCAGAGAGAAATTCTGCAAAGTTTAAAACAAATAAAACCCAAGACAGATAGGCAAGAGACAAGAAAAAAGCTAAAAAAGAAATTCGACGTCGTACCGGGACGGTTGAAGCTGACAGACAGGGTGGACCGGAGGTAACATGAAAGGAACCTTGATGAATAGACTGATTGACGACAAGACGTGTGCCGGTAAGTACTGTAATTAAGGAACTAAAATAAGAAAACAGAGAATCGTGACAGGGGACTGATAATTAAAATCACATGGCAGAGGGCAATAAAGAAAGGGAGATTGTCTGGTGGTTTGTTCTACGTCGACCAACGACCAAATGTCTCACATGCCGAATCCCTCGTCTGTAAAGCACCAGAAATTGAACGCAAACGAGGCTAACAAACTTGCCCTGCTAAAAGCGTAGAGCAAGAATGGGCGTTGCAGGGAGGGGTGGTTGAATGACCATGGCTTGTGGTGTCTTAGCAGCCCAGCTCCCTCATCGGCGTAAAACATTAACGCCGGTTTGTCGACAGGAACTGAAAAGGGTTTTAACAATCAGGGATCATCGCCCAAGGTAGCTTGCACTGCATTTGGCATGTACAGTACATGTAGGTCTACTGCATTGCAGGTCTGGCTGGTGTGCTGCAGGAGTGCGCAGTCCGGCGCAGGTCTAGCTGTCTCGGTTTGTACTGTACCATGCAGTACAGTACCCGGCTGCCGACCGAAGCGCCAAAACTTGGACATACTGGCGCTGACAGACTGAGAGAGCCTTGGCCAGGTCAATGACAGCATTGACGGCCGCATCATTGCATGCACGGTTAGTCAACGGCATGTAAGAAGCCGGCGTTAGTTCAACCACTGAAGGAACTTTTGACAGACAGCAGGAGGCGATTGTAAATGGTGACATGGAATCCAAAACAAAAAAAATAATATATATAAAAACATTATATATATAAAAAACCTGACAAGAGGCTATAATTTTATTTTGGGTTCAAGTGCATTCATTTAATTCATCACCACGAGACTGGTTAATTTACTCGGTGGCTCGCTTATGGAGACTGCCTACAGCATTGTAACGAACTGTTCAGCGGACTACAACTCACTGTATTCCAGCTACCAGGCCCCTGGAACTGTCTGGGCGTGCGTCTGCCAGAAGGTGCCAGGTGGTGCCGGGTGGTGCATTCAGTGGAAGTGGGAAGTTGGGTTGGGTGGAGGTGGTGGAGCTTTACAGGCAACTGCAACCTGAAACACGGACCCCAAAACCATTCTCACTCTCCCATCATCACTTTCCCCTCACCAATCACTCTTCCTCTGCTTCCCTCACGCTGTTCTGTTTCTCACCTTATTCCGCTCAAGTGGACACGCGTGCTTCAGCCAGCCCTGTCGTCACCAAACATCCTCAAACGTGCAACACAACCTCACATTTGTCATTTGGCCAGTCCACAACTAATCTCCCCAATCACACCACTTTCAGCACTCCAACACTGGCCCAAATAAAAAGCCTACACGCAAGTCAGGGCTTCTCCGCGGCCTCAACTCAACCAAGACGCCACAACTTCATCTCCTAACTTCATCCAGCCTTAGTGTGAATTGCCAGCTTCTGCTCTCTCGGTGGCTTCCGTCATTACTCGCTTCGTACGGTCCTTGTACACAACAGCTTTGCAGCTAGCCTTGCTTTGCAATTTGCAGCCTCGGTCAAACTAAAGCCATGCAGCACCGCATTAGCGCCGACGAAGTAATCCCCGGGGTCAAGCCAGTTCATTTCGTTCGCAATTCCAACCGTTTCTCACTCTCATTTTTACTGCCATGTTCTGTACTGAACAAATTGAAAATAAATGGACCATCTTACAAAATAAGTAGCTGAAATATTTGCCAGTCCAGCCAGCAATCTCAACCACCCATTGCATCTCAGAAAGCAACTAGTCAACTCCTCGAACCCCGCCTTGAACACTTTATAGTACCTCACATTGATTGTTACACAAACCGGCACTCATTCGACCCCAGCCAGCCACAGCCCACTCAGTTATATCACTTCGCTTCACATTTCTGTGTTGCTGTTGTTGGGCCATTGTGACTTACACCAAGGATAAAGCATTCAATACTAAATAACAATATATAACAAAATATCCAATCAGCGCAGCACACTCTTTTTCCTTCTTATCGTCTACGTCCTCCGAGGTCTTCTTGCCCTTCTGCCCACAGCAGTCTTGCGCCTAGCCTCTTCCCGTATTTGACGCACTTGTACAAACACATGGTGGCTTACCTGGTCTTCTGTCCTGGGCTCGGTCTTGGCTGGTTCCTCCTCCCGCAACTCTCCAGCGAATATTGCAGACCGCGTCTCGGCTGACCGAGATATCATTTCCTGCGACTTCAAATACGATTGCCTGAGTCGCTCTCCCAATAACGCTGCCGCTTGCCCCGTGTGCTCCTACTTCTGCCTCAATCTTGTGATCCAAATTGCTCGTTGCTTCATCCATTGACGATTATCCTGGCATCATATGTGAAGTGTCGAATGCACGATCTCGCGACACTCATCAGCTGTTTTACAGTCCCAAGTCACACATCTTGGTATCGAGGCCCTGTTGCCTGCCGATAATGTCCCCCAACCCAAGTCTCGTTAAAAGCTCCTTGGCGGTCTGTTTATTGAATCGGCGTCTTTGAGTATGGTTGTTTTCTGACTCGGGAAAATGGTTGTATCGAACAGTGCCCTCAAGATCGAGATCTTTTTTAAAAAGAGCTGCAATATGTAAAATCAATTTTATGCCGAGTAAACAATGTGTTCTCTAAAACGATATGTGTTTGTTATTCGCATTGTGCATGGGACTGGGCGCATTGCCGCAGTCTCGGCCGCAATCAAGATGTGTCGCGACTACTGAATACAGTACCAAGTACTTTGTCAAATGTTTTTCACAGTGCTTGACGGTAAATTTTCTCTCTTTCTGACACAATTCAAGGCAAATATTTGCATCATTGACACCTTCTTGGAGTTTAAACTTTGCATCAAATGTAAGTTGTAAGGTTCAGCAAAGATAATACAGATTGTGAATAAGAGACGAAGAGTAGCGTTTATAGATTCACAATTCTACAATAGCACTCAGCCACGGCACATACCTGTCAGTCGAGGGAACCAAGACCCAAGAAGGATACGATAAGGAGTCCTACGAATGGAGCATTTCACAGCTCAGCACCGTTCGCGGCCATAACCAAGCACAGTCCAGCCGCCCTTCCGTCCGCTCTCATAACAAGATGGTTCTTGTCAAATCGGACGGGGTTGCATTATATACTGCAAGCTACATTCAAGCCTTGGCAGAGTTTGATCGCATTCCGGCTACCATTACTGGCACTGACGACGATGGCCATCTGGTGCACTTCTGTGTTTTGGACAGTCATCAGGATTCACTCTTGACAAAGGCGATTGCGACTCGCCCAGCCCTCCAGCATCAACCGACTCAAGTTTCTGTCTCCATCGCATCAAAGACACTATGGCTCATTCAGTTTATCCCACTCTCGACGTCGACACTACTTTGCCTCATCTTCAGCCCAAGCAAGCTGGTGGTCAACAGTATTTGCCAACTCAGGACGAGTTCCATGTCTAGTACTTCTTCTATAATACCTTTGCTAATCTTGAAAAGCTGTCGTTGCTTTAGGCTACAAGCACGATAAGGATTGCCTCAAAAAGAGCAAGTGTCTGTGGTGGTTGCCTTACAACATGGGAGTGGGAGTACAATGCGTTGGTTGACCAATCTAGATGCATTATGGATGGGTGGGCGTATTTGGTAAAGAACAATGAAGGTGAGCAAGCCTTCAAAGTATACGGGGAAGATACGTATGAAGTGGTCAGATGTTTGATACATGTGGAGCATGGTTATGATGTGGTTGGTTTGACGTTCCGATCTGTTGGTTAATTGGTAGCGGTGAATGTGGTTAACGCAAACCTTTTCGCAAAGGAGTTGGAGATTATAGGACCATGGGATTGCTACAAAGCAAAATAGCATATAAGTGAGTATTTAAAAAAAAAGATTGTGGTTTTTGATAATTTTGTTACATTTTTCTGCTGATCGTTTCAATTATTTCTACTTATTAATGGAGGTTGTGCCGGGTAGCGATCACCAACAACATTTTCTCCACCGATCAAACCATCACCAACACAAGCTTCGACCTCCAACCTCCATCCATTGACACGCTCCCTCCTCTCCACCATGTCAGCCTCCATGCTGCGCACCCGCCTCCCCCTGCGCTCCATCCGCCAGCCAAATATCCGGCGCGCCCAGAACGTCCGACACTCTTCCACCTCCACCGCCGGAAATACCCTCACCAAAGCCCGTGTCGCACTCTACAGCACAGCCCTCGCCGCCACCCTCTACGTCTCTTACCTCTGCACGACTGACACACGCGCCTTTATCCACCGCTACATCGTTCCTCGCGTCCTACGAGTCGCATTCCCCGATGCCGAAGACGCCCACCACGCTGGCACGTCTATCCTCAAGACGCTCTACAGACTGAACCTGCACCCTCGCGAGCGCTCCACCGACGACTCTAAGCTCAATACATCCGTTTTCGACACTGAACTTACCAATCCCGTCGGAATCTCCGCCGGACTAGACAAGGATGGCGAGATCGAAGACGTCCTGTTCGACCTGGGCGCCGGTGTTGTCGAAATCGGCGGCATCACTCCGCTCGCGCAGGAGGGAAACCCCAAACCCCGCGTGTTCCGCGTAGCAGGCAGCGAGGGCATGGTGAACCGGTACGGACTCAATTCGCGCGGAGCTGACGACGTCGCAATGCGGCTCCGCGCTCGTCTTCGCATTTTTGCACGCTCCCTCGGGCTCACAGAGGAGGAGGTGCTCAATGGCCACGCAAAGGTGCCCCCGGGCAGCCTGTTACCCGGAAGGCTGCTGGCGGTGCAGATTGCCAAGAACAAGGAAACCAACGAGAAGGACGAGCAGGCCGTGGCCCAGGACTACGTCTACTGCGTAAGGCGACTGGCCCCCTATGCGGACGTGCTGGTCGTCAACGTCAGCTCGCCCAACACACCTGGTCTGCGTGACCTACAAGCTACGGAACCGTTGACGCGCTTGCTCACAGCCGTGGTAGACGAGGCTAACAAGACGAATCTGCGCAAGACGCGCCCAAAGGTCATGGTTAAGGTGTCCCCCGACGAGGATCAGGACGAGCAGATGCAGGGCATTGTCGAGGCAGTTCACATGAGCGGAGTGGATGGCGTCATTGTAGGCAATACCACCAAGCGCAGAACGGGCATCGTGCCTGACGGCGTCAGACTCACTGAAAAGGATACGAGAGCCCTGACCGAGACGGGGGGTTACTCAGGCCCAGGCATGTTTAGTCGTACCCTCGACTTGGTTGGGAGGTACCGCAAGATGATGGATGCCTACGTGTACGAGGACCGTCACGGAGACTCGCCCGGGTCGTCAAAGACTGGAAAGGAGCAAAAGGTGCTGTTTGCCACGGGCGGCATCACCAATGGCGAGCAGGCATTGCAGGTCCTCAATGCTGGAGCTAGTGTAGCTATGGTGTATACGGGAATGGTCTACGGAGGCGCGGGAACAATCACACGAATCAAGAGCGAGATGCGCAAACAACTGTAAAGTGGCTGAGTAAAAAAAAAAATTGTAAAAGAAAGGCCGAGGATGCAGGAACTTTGTAAAAGGTGTGAATGCAGCAATGAGGATGGTCTATACCAAAAACATGTAGCAACAATCAACAACACGGGGTCAACCAACCGCAGGCAGCAAGGATTCAATTCCTGCAATACCTTTCTCACCTCACACCCTTGGAACATCCGGTCACTAGCCAATAATTGTGCCTTGTAACTCGTCCACCGCGGTGCCCCGTAGCCTCTCTGCATTGTCCATCAACGCCTCAGGGCAACGAGGTTGGTGTGATAGCCGCATGTCAGTTTTCTGCGGGTACGACTGACCCGAGAAATCCCCTACTTCCCTGGAGTTAATAAATGTTTCCACAATTGCATTGGCTGCATGAGCCGGCCTTGTATATGGAGTCATGGTGTGGGAGATTGAACGAAGGCTATAAGGCTGCGAAGGCCGCTTGACCTCTTGGGGAAAAGATGCAACATGAATTCTCCACGGAGTGCATTGCAAAACAGACAGTAGCCATGGTTTCCCCTATTTCAAACACAAGAAAGATGTCGCCTAACCGTCCCGTCACCCCCATCGTCGCAACCTGTTGGATTCATGTTGTTGGTAGTGTAAGTGCACATTGGTTCGCACGAGCGTGATTCGCCCGGTTTGGCCGGAGGCGAAAAAAAGTAGAATCCTTCAATGAACTAGTCTTTTCGACACCCGTATTCTCGCCGCTCATTGGCTGTTTGGAAGCATGCTGAGTTTGCCGTGATGCAGCGTGACGAGTCTGTTCACTGCCCGTTAGCCCAATAAGTCACCTGCAGGACACCAACTAACACCTTGCGGTTGTAAAGCAACGGCGGCGGGGGAAAAGGCGTCTGATTTTTCTTTAATTAGACACAAAATATTGTGAGTATTCTGAATGTGAGAACTTTCGATACAGTAAATTGAGAGCTCGTCTAACGGAGACTGCCGTATCGAAGGTCAATCTCAGCCGGTCAGCCGGGGCGTAAGGCGTCGTGGTGGCATTGAATTGGGACATATCAGAGTTTATAAAAAGCACATGGGTCCAGTACGAGCATAAAACACTTTTTTGGTATGGACAACGAATCTAATCGCCCAAGCGCCCTCCCCTGGTGCTCAAGTGGGCTAGCGCGTGGTCAACGCTGCTGAGCCTTGACGTACTTCTGTCATCACTCGGCAGCCTTTCACACGCCCCTGCTTCATCTTCTCTTCAGAGATCGCCCACTGTGTGGTTGAATCCAGGAAACAGCTTTTCCAAAGGAATGTCCTCTGGGTTCGCGTAGCCTGAGTAGTCTGCAATGTGGCCGCCCGTTTCCACATGTAAACGCTTGTGTGGCAGCCTGACCCAGCGCTCCTTGGCAAACTCTTGAATTTTCGAAAAGTTGCGACATTGGTGTGTGTTTTCCATGACCGGCTCCATAATCTTGGAAGAGTCATGCCACTTGAAGTTGACAACGGACACGTCTGCATTGCAGATCAAAGACTGTCTAAGCGACTCGATGCAGTGGTCTACGCCAAACGGTTAGTTCATATTGCAGCTTAAATAACTTTTTTCAACAAGTATCAATGCATACCAACATGCATCCACTGACTCTGGTCAAGAGATCCATCGGGCTTGACCATGGACATATTGTAGTGCCGTGGATAAAAAGCCATACGTAAGTGGTTCTAGGCCCTAGTCAGTACTGCGCGGCTGATGTGCGACGATTTCGCGGATGCAGTGGCTCACAAGGCAGTGGAGTTCATGGAACACGTCAAGACCAACGACATATTCATGTTCGTGCCCTTTGATAGGAAACTTCTCACCCGGGTCGGGAAGCAGTGACTGCTCCTCGTCGCTAATGGCTAGCGTCATGCCATCTGCAATGGCATTAGTCATGTACATGAACAGAAGCTCAACGACGAACTTACACGCGTAAAGCTCACTCCAGAGTTTGTCTTTCTCTTCGCTAGGAAACCCCTGGTACGGAGAGATATGCGGGTCAAAGCCGGAGACGAATTTGTGCAGGATGTGCTCAACCGAATCTTTCGCGGGAGCTTGAGTGCGAGTTAGTCAAAAGCTTCAAAGTGAGTTACGGGGTTTCTTACAGAGAATATCGAATCTATCAAAATGGGCAGAAGCGTTGAATCGATGCGGTGTAGGAATTGCAATCACAAAGACCAGAGCTAAAGTCAAACAAAAATTGAGACTCCACGGCAACCAGCGAGCGAACAGCCCTGGTGATGGCTGGGCTCGGTTTGAGCAATACTGACATAAAAGACTCTCCTCTGGGTCCTTGTATGGCAGAAATGACTTTTGCTCCTCAATGCTGCACTCACTGATAGAAGAACGTGCCATCTTGTAGTTGGATAGCTTCTGAGACCACAGGTGCTGTTGTCTTGTAAATGATGGTATAAATTGACTAGGTGAAGGTCACTTCAGAATTAAGCGGCTGCCAGGCCCTTTTACGCAACGGAAGAAGACTCGATTCTTCAGGAGAAGGTCCGCCAGTGTTGTGATCGTTGAGGAATTCAATCCGCCAGTGCCAGGCTATGAACCCCCACAAAGACTTTCCTAGAGGTGTATACCTAGCGATTCTATGCGCCATAATGCTGTAAAGGATGGGTGTCCGGAAAAGGAAAACTGGCTCAGCAGGCTAACGAGTAATTGTTAGGAAAGGGTAGCTTCCGAAGACACAAAGTCTTTCGTTGAGTCTCAAGTCAATTCTAGGCTATGGGGCACGAGGTGTCATTCAGCCTTACAAGCTTGAGACTGACTGGAGACTAGCAGTGTACACCCCTCATAAGTGAACCGGTCTGTCGGAACCCTGGTAATGCATGTAACACTACGGGAAGATCACTGTTACACCCCTATACACCACCCCAGGTCTTGATGGTGCAGCGCTCAAAATGCTCCACACGACGCGCGCTTGAACCATCCAATCCGCGCGGACCTTGTGAATACTGGGTATCTTCTCGGTAGGAAGATAAAAAAGAGACTCAGGAAATCTCCAAATGTGGTTTGGCGTTTTGTGGTGACGTTGGAAATGGCGCGGTGGGCGGCGGAACGATGGCAGGGGTGACGCTCCTCGGTGACGCCCACACCGGCCATCGCCTTTCACCAAGAACAATTTGCTTACTCTCTAAAACAGTTTCTCTGAAATAGAGAGCATAACTAACATAAAGAGATGGACATTGAAACAATAATGGAAACACGTTCCTTGTAGCTGTCGCAATGATCCGAGGCGAGACCAGAAGCTGGAGGAAGTCCTGGTAAGGAGGCCTGGCTCTGGGCTGTGGCAGAAACTTCACCGAGAGAAGGCTTGGATAGCCTTGGGGTGATCTGAAGAAGATGAAGAAGAGGGCTTTAATTCCCAGAACAGGCGTCGGCCCACGTACGCCCCAGTTGGTGTGATGAGTGTGCTTGACATGAGAGGATCCTGATGCAAGCCTCGTCAATGAGAGTGGGAGAATGCGGCTTGGGGCAATAGGCAAATGAAAACGATATCAGACCGACCAATGGCTTGAAGTCTCCGTTGCTAAGCACACCCCTACTCCAAAACTTTTGCTTTGAAGATTGTTGACCGTAGCTGGCGTCAAAAGTTCCTCATGATTAGAGCGAGAGAGCCTTGCACCACCTGGCCAATTAGTTTTGACAGCCAAAGAAGCCCTTAATGTCTTTTCAGGTTGTCGCAGTTTGTATCCAGGCCCAACTCAAGTATATATATGGTGATCATTGCCACATAGTTCGCCAAGACACTTCGAAATACTGAACTTTTTCCATTCTAAAAGCCGTTGCTATCATTGACAAAAGACCGAAATAGAATATATTTACTCACCACGATACGAACAATATAAAGAGATGAAGATCACCGCCTTACTTTCACCGTCGACGTTCTTGTCACTCGTTGTAGCTGGTCCCATAGGAGCTCGTCAGGGTGATCTCGCTTATCGCCACGCGGATGGCAATGGGGTGGACCCTATCTTGCTGCCCGCGTATGCCAACGCCGACAAGCTGGATAAGCGCTCCGGCAGCGAAGTCGATGATATTTTGCTACCGGCTTACGCCAATGCTGGCAAGCTGGATAGTCGCTCCGACAGCGAGGTCGATGATATCTTGTTGCCGGCTTATGCCAATGCAGACAGGCTCGAGAAAAAGTCTACAGAGTAGACTATGGTCTTACTCACAGCGTATGCAAGTGCAGACAAACTTAACGGGCGTTCACAGAAGTTTGAAGTATTCCGGTGCCTGATACTTGCTCAATGACAAGGCTCCAATGTGTGTTATGTGTGGTATGTAGAGCGGGGACAACATTGTTAACATATTTGAAGCTAATTATATACAAGTTAGACAGATCGGAGGAATTGTCGGATATCGCTCACATTGGATCAACGATTTGTAATCGTTCACCTGCTTGGCTGCTCAAATGCGTAATAATGCTCTCAATAACTCTCGTCGTAGGAATTGCGAGGAAGTATAGGCTGTACAAGGTGGGAATTCAAATCGAAATGGAACGCTTGGGACGTTTGATTTGTGTTTAGAACAAGATATTTAAGACAGCATTGCTCGCAAGAGGCTCCCCTGTCCCCTATGACAGAAGAGTGTTGGCCACATAATTTCATCACTGCCCGTCGCTGGTGCTTCACCTCTTGTTCCATACAATATGAAATTCTTCGGCAACAAGGCCATGCCAAGGCCTGCGTGGCTGACTTGATGAAAGCTTCAAGCTGTTTCGTGGATGAAGTGCATGATGTCAGTGCAAGCGTAGGTCCCCACGCGATTGGATGCTGGTCGGGATGAGGGAGCGCCACTGAAACGTTCCGAGGCGCCGAACCGTGGTGCATGTAAGGTTACTTCTGCGATTCCGCTGTGCGCCGATCCATGTTTAAGCTTGGGTATGAGACACCGTGGAGGAGCCCAATGAGGCAAGGAGGCACGCGACAGTCATACACCAGTCACGATCCCGAAATTCCTTAACCACGTCGACGAGAGCCAGTGTGCCGACCTCGATGATTGATAAGATGAATTTGTTGATTGTATTAGACTGACTTTAATTGAACTAACCCCATGGGTGGCGCGAAGGATAAGGCAAGGATGGACTGAGATTGCGGAAGTGAATCGGTGATACAAGTCGTCCCGCAAGCCACAAAGCCCAGTCCAAAGGCCCAATACTGCACTTGGGGATGATTGAGCCAATTTGTGGTCCATCCAGGGTCGCTACCGATGAAAGGAGTATTGGAAAGGGCAAGAAAGATGCCGTGTTAGCCGATTTCCGTCTTTGCCAAGACTTTTTTCTGGTTCATTACAGGATTTCTGGGGTGTTTTTGTGGTTGAGTTTCGAAAGGCGCACCAATGGTGAAGCTGACCACAAGCATGTAAAACTGGAGAAGACTCTCCAACCAGGCATTCAAGCCGCCAGGGGAGCGAGTGCAAACATCTCTGTACCGCTTTCAGACATGGACCATTGATTAGCAAAACCATAGTAGCAGCGAGCACAGACATGGAGCTCAACTCCAATGGACAAATCCAACGTCAAGGGCCACAACATGATGACCTATCCTAGCAATCATGGTCTTGGCTGTTTGGACTGAAGTAGAACTTGTTTTGCTGGAGAATTGTGGCTGCTAATATTGCGCGTCAGGGTGCGTGTATGCTGGGTGCATTGCGATGGTAGCAACGTAATCAGTTGTTATTTTTAGAGGAATATATGATCGAAAGGGCTGTTAAGTTTGAAATGGTGATGGATTCCATTGACAGAGAGCAGACTTGACGACGACAGGGAGATTATCTAGATGGAATACATTGTGCACTAGAGGATCAGAGTTCTGGCAGGCAGAGACATTGTGTACATGCCTGTACTTGTACATACCAATGACCAAGGTACCTATTGCCGTCGAGACAAGGGGGGCGATAGGTAGACAACTCTGGGAGCGCTGTGATGTGGTGCGTGAACTCAAGTGTGTGGAGAGGGGAGAGGAGAATGCTGCGGGAAGAGGGAGAGTAGCGCAAGCTAGCACCAAATAGGGCAATGTGTCGTGTGCGGGCAGCGATGGGAATAACCTTGTCCACCACCCGACGCACCACCCATCATTACCCCCCAAGTGCCCTGTTTACCGCTAACTGGCTCCGGTTGACGTACCGACCAACCGAAAAAGACGTAAAGAAATCCACTTCGGGTGTCCTCCCCTCTCTCCCCTGGGCTTGCAGAGTTCAAAAGTACATTCTGCGCTACAGACCATGGCACAGCGGGATACAGCGCCCTGCCGTCTGTTTGCCCCCTGCAATGAAAGTGCAAAAGTAGATGCAGTACGCTGCAACTCTTGCCGCAACTGTACACTTGGGTACATGGCAGCTGCTAGCACCTGGTCGTCGGCTGCCAAGCCCCAACCCATCCATGCCTCCACACTCTAGACTCTCTCCATCGCCAGTATGACGTTTTGGCTGGATTCTTGTTGTTCTTCTTGTGTCTCTCCACTCCCATGAATTTCCGGTTCTATTCTCTGCCTCTAAAAAATAATCAGATTAACACTGGATCTACCCAGGCTTTCCTTGCCACCTCTCTCGTCAGGCTGGATAACTACGCCGTGGTATAAAGTCCAACACATTCCCCATCTTTGCCCCGTCTTCAAACTAGGCATCTTGGCTCTTCGGAACTAATCAAGCCATCCATCCATTCATCTTCAAACCTCTTCTTTCAGACACATATATCCGTCCACAAGGCATAAACAAATTCTTCACCATGCGCTACTCTTTCTCCTCTGTCGCCTTGGCCATTGCCCCCCTTGCTCTCCTCGCCCATGCCCAGCAGGATGCCAGCCTTGACATGGATGATGTCCCCAAGCCCTGCAAGACCATCTGCCAACCTATTGGAGCCCTTGCAGATAAGTGTGACACAGATCTGAAGAGCGATATCGACCGCGACGAGAACCTACTTAAGAACCAGTGTATCTGCACCAACAAGAGTTTCGATGTCAACAAGATCGCCGGTCTCTGCCAAGACTGCATGCACCAATCTGTCCAGAAGTCTAAGCGTGACGACGGTAATGAACACGCTGATCCTGACGACCTCAAGGGTACGTATAATTCTCTTTCTAGACTCGCAACATTATGTTTGCTAACGTGGACTTAGACATTGATCAATTGGTGAAAATCTGCGGATTTGGCAAGCAGAGCTACGACCCTTCACAGACCAGTCTTGTCAATGGTATCCAAGTATCTGCGACGCCTGCCAGTGATATTAGCCAGCTCACCAAAACATTCGATGGCAGGCCCATCAACTCTCGCCTGGCCAGCACCAGCACCACTCCTCAGACGCAAAGCTCCATGCCCACTGGTGGTGCAACTCCCACAGACAGCGGCAGTGCTATGCCAACCGCAGGTGTTACGGAATCTCAGGGATCCCAAACTCCCACTGGCACTGGTACCAATTCCCCTCCAGCTAATACCAACGCGGCTGGCAACGTGGCGGCCAACCTCGCCATGGCTGGAGGTGCTGCTGTGGCCGCTGGTCTTATCATCTAACCTGCAAACGACAACCGGATGCTAAATTATCAGTCTCAGTCCTTCAGCCTGTTACAACATGTATTGAAGGGATGCATTGTTTAGTTGAGCTGGACGATAGGGAAAAGGACTGTTTTCTTTTTTTAGTTTGTCACGACGGCGGAATGATTCTAGGCAATTCACAGTAGGAGGCTATTTGGGCCTGTGTGCAACAGTTTGTGTTTAGTTTACTTCTTTGAACAAATTGATAAATCGATTTGTTTAGCATCTCGCGGCATTCTAACTTTGTGCCATTGTCATTGTCATTGTCATTGTCATTGTCATTGTGCTTGCTGCTTTGCTTCGGATATTCAAACGTTTAGGCATCACCAGCGCCGCGCCTTGATGAGAAATAATTTGTAATTCTTCGAGTTTGCCCATTCTCATTGGTTTCATTCAAATTGTTTGCGATACCTTGTCTTGGCTGTCGTAACTCCCCTCACAGCAGAGCACGACTTAGCAGTGAAGTACTTATCCTGTCAGCCTCCTTTGGCTATGCTAATCTGTCATGACGAACACACCCGGCGCATGCTCAAGGTGGATAGATCTACTTTGTCGGCATAGTTTTTAATTCGGACACTGCCGAATGAGACGAAAAATGGCGCTCATCTGTGGTCTTTAATAACGATCGGCGCTCTTATTCTTGTCTTCAGCGGCTTACTAGACGTCTCAGACTGTTTTAGAGGACGAATTGTTACCGATCGGCAGCTTATCTCGTTCAACCATGGCCGTTTACAGCACTGTCCATCATATAAGCTTTGTTATTTACTGCACAGCTTGGTAGACAGAGTTTTTACTTAAAAAAGGTGATGCTTACCGCTCTTGATGCGACCGTTGAACCTGTTCTTACCCACGGCACTGGAAATTCATCGTCAAATATGAAGCTCATCGCGGTTCTGGCTTCGGCTGCTATTGCACACGCAATTTCAGCTACAGCGGATCTGAAGGACATTGCCATTAGTGATTTTACAGCCAGTTCGTTTAACCAGACAAACCCGCAGACTCGACTGATTACCCTGTCGTTGAACGATCCCAACACGGGCGTCACCACTGATTGCAGAGCCGACTGGTATGTACAACGTATATTCTGGGTTTCATCCCCAAGCTCAAAACGATATATTTTGTGAATTTCTCCAAGTTTCAACTTCAAATACTAATTGCTACTCTTGCAGGACCGTTGGCACAAAAGAAGAGGCTCCCCGCTACAACTGCACCGACCCTGCCTACCAGCTCCAACTCTCCAGCGACCCCGTCAACATCGAAAGCTGGGTCCTCTGCATCTTCAAACCTGACCTTACTGAGGTTGGCGCAACGGACATTAACATCGGCAAAGATTGGCAGTGTAAAAAGACGCCTGGTCAGCAGCCTGATGAGGTGTGCAAATGGAATGGCGTCTTGTCTCTCGGAGTTGTTCCCTCTGACTAAGGATTAATTCCTGTTGTCAATATTGTACATCTAAACCGTCTCGCCAAGAAGTAGAGCCGTAGAAATAGACTAAAATAACCTACTGAAGAAAGTCCGCCAGTGATATTATTAGCCGGAGACTATTCCCCTCAGTTACGTGGGGGAACCAACGATCCAAAGCTCGACGCTAAAAGAAAAGGGATCGCCCACCAGTTTGCAACCTCGCAACTAAACACAGCAAACCTCCAATTCAGAGCTTGCGACGACTTTCGCCATTGTGCTCCGCCCGACCTTGCTTTTTTTCTATTCGACTTGCCGAGATGATCAGTGCCGCTTCTTGCCTGTCCAATTGAAACCTGAACTCCACACCACACATCTAAAGATAGCAACAGTAAATTGGGTCCTTCAACAACAATGGCAATCACCACTCTCGCCAAGGTTCTTGTGGCTGCGTCAACTGTAGCCGCATATCATGATGGTGCAGGCGTGTTGCAGCATGTCGATCCTTTGGTAGGTACGCGCGGCCGCTCGCCCAACGAGAATGGCGGTATGATTCCCTCGGTTTCGCCGCCGTTTGGCATGACAAGATGGACGCCGCAGACGAGAGAGAATTACATCTCGCAGGTACCTTACTCGGATCATGATCGCAGGGTGCATGGGTTCCAGGCTACGCATCAGCCTGCCATTTGGATGGGCGAGTTGGGCCAGGTTGTGTTGATGGCTGGAGTGGGCGATGTTAAACCACAATTTCAACATAGAGGCCTTGCGTTCAATAAGGCGGACGAAAAGACCACGCCATATGTGTATGAAACAGTATTGGACGTGGATTCGGCGGGAGAGGCAGGGTGGAATCTCACGGAGCAGGCTGCGTCAGAGATGCTGGGCCAGAACTGCCCGCCTTGTCCTGGTGGTGTTTCGCCCATATCCGACTCGGTTAAGGACGGCGCCAATGGCAGGACCAGGAAGAGGGATCTGTTTATGGAGTATCCGCTAGTTGTCGATGAGGTGGCAGACTCGAAACGGGTTATTCGAGCGGCGATGAGTGCGTCAGCTCATGTTGGCCACTTACGTTTCGATTTTGAGAGTGTGCATGAACAACGTTATGTGACGATCCAAGCTAGTCGCTTGAACTGGACGGGCCATGTTGAAATCGACCCTACCAGGCGAGAAGTATCCGGAAGTAACTCCCAGAGACAAGATTGGGCACTGGGACCAGACCGACCAAACTCGTTTAGAGGATACTTCGTTTCCCGGTTTTCAGAGCCGTTTGCTGCGCTTGGTGTCACAAAGGGTGGAAAGGTGACGAAAGGCAGCAAAGCACTCTCAGGAAAAGATGTGGGTGCATTCGTCACGTTTGAAAGCAGTGTAAAACGCGTGGAAGTACGAACTGGTGTGTCGTTTGTCAGCGTTGAGCAGGCACGAAAGAACCTTGATCTGGAGATTCCTGATGGCGTAAGCTTTGAAAAGACTGTCGACACCGTCAAGGCGGCGTGGCTGGATAAGCTTGGCCGAGTGAAGATCTCAGGAGCCAATGCTACTGATGCCGACCACGATCCCCGCACTATCTTCTACACAGGATTGTTTCATTCACTGCAGTATCCCAACGATTACTCTGAGCCCACTTCCAAGGATGGTGCCCTGCGTCGCTTCTATTCCGGATACACGGACTCCGTTCACGAGGAGAAGGATTCATATTACCAGTCATGGTCTATCTGGGATACGTATCGTGCCGAGCATTCGCTCCTCGCGCTCTTCGCTCCTGAAAAGGTTGATTCAATGATGCGTTCGCTACTCCGCATCTTTGATTGGTCAGGTCGGCTGCCCATCTGGGCGAACATGGTCGAGACCAACATCATGATCGCTACCAACGCGGACGTTGTTCTCGCCAACGCTATATCTCGAGGCTTCAACGGATTTGACTTCAAGAAGGCGTGGAAAGCCGTCTGTGAGGATGCGTATGTCCCGCCGATCAACGACACAGAGCTACTTTACTACGACCGTGAACCGTACACACCACACGAGGCTCGCGCGGGACTTACCAGCTACCTGCAACATGGATGGGTCGATAACGACCGCTGGGCCGAATCAGCCAGTCGTACACTAGACTACTCATTCAACGATTACGCAGCTGCCATCGTAGCTCGCAAAGCCGGCGACCATGCCGCAGCTGTAGACCTCGACAAGCGCACCAAGAACTACATTCATGTCTGGGATAACTCGACTCAGTTTATGCGCGCCAAAAATGAGAATGGCACCTGGGCTGACGAATCTTATGGCTGGACTGAGGGCGATAAATGGGTATACACCTTTGACGTGATGCACGATGTGGGAGGTCTGGCAGACCTCTTCGACGGCGGTAAGAAAGGTCTCAAGAAGAAACTCGATGAGCACTTCTCTGGCGGACACAACATGCATAGCAATGAGCCGTCTCATCACACTCCGTATCTGTACAGCATGATTGGATACCCATCCAGTAGTGCAGAGGCAATCCGCAACATTGCATGGGACGAGTATAACGCCACTGCGGCGGGATTAAACGGCAACGAAGACCTGGGACAGATGAGCGCGTGGTACGTCTTCTCATCATTGGGCTTTTACCCCGTCAATTCTGCGAGTGATGAGTACATCATCGGCACGCCGTTCTTTGACAAGGTTGAGATTCAAGTGCCAAGCGGTCCGGGAACAGGCGGAGAGCACAAGTTAGTGATTTCTGCGCCTGGAGCAGGTACCAAGCAAATGAAGTACGTCATGGGTGTAAAAGTGGATGGAAAGACGGTGAGACAGCCGTTATTGAAGCACAGAGATATTGTGAGAGCGAGCAAGATTGAGTTTGAGATGAGCGAGAAAAAGACTTGCTGGGGGAAGCAGGGTACTGTCTAGCGTAATTAGTACAAAATCTCCGCCATAAATGCGATCCAAGTGTAATAATCTTAATGTTTGCTAGAAATACAGAATTTGTGAGGAGCCTTTGCTCAACTTATCTGCAACTCCATGTAACCCCAGTACCAACAAGACACTCCGAATCTCTCGGAAGAAGGCCAGTGATGACTGATGCGCCAACCCTGTCTCCAACCGTACCAAAGCCATGTTCTTGTTACCATTTTAATAGTATGCGAAAGGATTTTCTTTTAGCGAGTTGAGTGTTTCTGATTCTATGTCTATTTTCTATTCTATCTGACATATGTGTGGTCTTTGTATTGCATTGCTCTCGTGTAAATCACTTTCATCTCCCTGTATCCTTGCAAGTGGCCGGATATATGGGGCCGGATTCACTTACGTCTAAGTATCTATCCAATCTCCATCGCAGGCAGCCAGCTCATCCGCAAGCGTCCTTGACGCAGTCCTTATTTTCTTAACCTCAAGTTTCTGACCACGGGACAGAAGGGTTGTAACTCTTTTGAGTAAACGTTTTCGTTTGCCAGCTCCGTTGGCGGCGATCTGGTGCTCATCTAGGCGTGGAATAATTGCGTCACTCAAGTTCCCGCTGGAGTAAATCAATCGCATGTGTCTCTCAAATGGATCTTCAATCTCATTTGGCGTTTCAGATGAAAGCTTGACGGTCGAGTCTGAGCAGCTGCGGGTTGGCCGTTGGGCATCTGCAACAGTAGCAGGCTTGGGTTCAGCAGGTGGCCCCTTTGCTTGGGAGTGTTGTTGATGAAGGCGCTGCGAAACGTAATCCCAAGTCAAGATGACCGCAATAGCCGTGAAGAAGGTAATACCGCAAACGAAGTATACTGCCAGGAAGGCTCTACACAACTCGTCAAAAGTCATCATCGTGGTTCGAAAGGTGCGTGCGTTCCAGATGTAGAGAATCTAACGATGGCTTGCTTGGTCGATCAAGTAGCTATCGGGACGGTCGCTGCGCTATATGTATGGTTTAACATGTGTTGTATCCTGGCTCTTGGTCGTCGTTCCACCTGTTCCTTTGTTCGATGATTCTCAGTCCAACAACACTGCTTCATGAGAAATGTGATTTTGAAGCGCTTTGTATCCAATTGCAATTGTGTCTGTTCGTCAAGAACAACAAACGAACACTGCACATGTTGTTATTTACCAGCCCCACGTTCTGCTGGAAGCAGTAAAGACAGGAGGTTTCCACTGGAGCAGCTCCGGCGAGATCGTTGGTCGCTTCTTGGTTAGTGCCGCTTCTCTTTGTTTGATAAGACGGTCAGGGATAACCAATTTGTGGTCTGCTTTGTGGTACACTTGCATCTTCAGGGCTTGCAACGTGTGCTCAACATCTTGCGTAGTCATTGCCAAAGCGGCCGAGATGGACTCAATGCTGCACTTTTCTCCGCGGGTATTGTAGTCCACCAACAGATCAATGATGTTTTCTGACCAGTATTTTCTGTAGCTCAGAAGACCCAAATCAGACAAAGGCTTTTCGGGAGATCCGAGTTTGCCTTCAACCTTGGAAAGCTCATACGAAAATTGAATGAGCAAACGGCTGTAACCCTTGCGTTGATATTGAGGTAGGGTCAGAATACAGGCAACATTGTAACCCTCAGCGCTCTCCTTTTCCTTTGAGAAGAACCCCACGAAGTGCTGGCCTTTTTCATCTCTCTTAGTCATGACATAAAACAGGAATGGATCTACGTCATAGTAGAGAGCTTTGTGATCAAGAAACATCTTGCACAGGAGACACAAGTTTCGGCACCATGTACGCTGTCGCCGTCCATCGATTTCGAAAAAGGATACAAAGTCGTCGCGATAAATTTCGTTGCCTGGAGGATGCTGTAGGGTGCACTTGGCCCTGTGTCGTGAGAATGGCTTCATGTCTCCGAAATAACTGAGGCAGAACTCGCAGATGTAAATAACATCCTCTTGAGTAAACTCCTCGGGGTATGGTGAGAAGTACCATGGGAACAGCTCCCAGTTGCCAAACTGCACTTTAGAAATGTTTCGAATTCGCGCCAGCTCAGTGGGGTTTTGCGTCATGGAGCCTCCTGTTCGCAAGCCCTCAATTTCTGCCTCTCTGTTAAACGTTGCATCCTCCCTCTTCACGTCGGGTGTATTCGCATCGTCGCCCATTTCGACATCATCGTCGCCCGCTTGCGAAGCAGCCTTTGACTGCGGCTGCGAGTCTCCAGCCTCTGTCCATGGCTGCGGCGTGGCAGATTCGGATGCAACAGACTGCTCTCGTTTGCCGGGTTGTTTTTTCTGGTTCTTCTTCGAGACGGCACTCTTTTTGGAGACCTTCTTGCTCTTGTCGGCGGGCTTGTCTTTTTCTGGGCTGGGCCATTCGACTCCCTGGTCGAAATCTACTCGAGCAGCAGGCACCCATTCATCAAGTCGCTTGTTGAAACTATCGAAATTGCAGTAAAACTGCCGGCCGCTCTTGGTGTCTTTGATGCTGAGGATTTCGGCGCGGCGTGGCTGGCCATCTTTGTGGACAACGGCAATGCAGCCTACAACGATGGTATCGGGAGTCGCTTTGCTCTTTTGTCGGTCGGAATCGCCCCCGACGTTGCCGTCTCCATGCAAGACACCCGGAGCCATGATGGAATATTGTTGCGTTGGGCTGGGGTGCGATGGAATAGTCGACCGTATCGGGATGCGATGTGGTTGTTGTGCTGGGTGGAAGTTGTAAAAAAAAAAGTTGGTTAGCGTCAGGCACATGGAATTGTCTGGAGGTGATCGACATAGAGCCCAAGGCACCCCGCCATAGCCCATCAGGCACCGACTTACACGGCCTCCGTTGACACCAGCAAGGGCTATATTAAAAAAAAAAAAAAAGGAAAGAAATCCAAGCTGTGTACTTCTTGGCATCATTTGTGTTACAATTGAGGGGGTAAGGTTTCTCCTCCCTTCTAACACCAACAAAATGAAACCATGCACAACGTCAAGCCATTACCAACTCCAATGTCACCAGTTGTCAAGTGAACTTGGCCACCAATTCCCACGCCTAGTTTCCATTTCTCATTAATATCATGTTTAGCAATTTCGTGCTATGCCCCAATCTGGTCTTGAGGGTACCCATTCTCTACCAGCGAAGGTGAAATCGGTATATACTAAATCCCAATCGAAGAGAATTCTTTAGCGTCGTGTATTCGTGCTGCGGCGTATATGGCTGCGGGCTCACGGTAGGAGCAGAGCTCAGTGCTTAATGCACGATTGATGATGTCCTTGCCAGCACCTGATTTATATTGGGTCAAGGTGGCTTTGGTTATGCCGCGGTCTGCAGGGACATGTACAAGAAACAAGCACGAAAGTACAATATACTGAGATAGAGTCTTCATGTTGTCGGTGTAACTGCAACTAGCTGGCAACACCGACTGAAGCACAACCCACATCTCAAGTTACCTAAAGGAGAAGCAACACATTATCTATTTATGTAATTTTGATTTACAGAACCCCTAGACGGGAAGACTTTGCGTCCGTACGGTCATGATGTACGGTAAGCCAGGCACACCCCGGACCAGCCTACTAGACCTGCCAATGTTTGTGTGCATCCCCAGCGATCTGATGGCCACATTGGGCAAGAAATTGAGCAATAATAAATATTTCCACTCTAACTACGCTTCGTGTGACAGCCTGATAGGGCAGATAGCCACAGCCGCACCCAAACCCATCTCCAGAGATGATGTCAATGCCAACGACCAACCAGCACTCCGTCACTAACATCACCATGCCACAGGTCGCAAACCACAAGCCATAGTAACTGCTCCTTTAGAATAATGAAATTAAATTATTACTTCAACTTAAACACAAAACACAAAACAAAGATTGCCTACAATGACCTTCTTGCAAAGCAGCTACACCTTCAGCATCGCCCAAAGCACACCCAGCACCACAACCAGCGCAGTAACAACCCACCACAACTCGATTGTCAATCTCAACCTCAACCAATGACCCCAAGTATTCAACTTCTTCGGCTTATGCAGACACTTCTTCGTGTCATATACCAAACATCCTAAGCCAGGTCTTGATTCACACTCAAAGTGCATACGTCGTCGTTTCATCAACAGGCTGCAGCCATTAGTAACTCTCGCATGCTATTCCCCCAATGTACTTACGGAACGCTTCCTCTGCAAAATCTCAAATCACTGCCCAAATCGCACTTTCTATCATTCGGACACTCCAAATGCAGTCGTCTCCGCTCAATCAACCACTCAATCTTGAGGTTGACGCCCGTGTGAACCAGGGACCAAAAGTGCCTGTTCACATGTTTGAGCGACAAGGCATCCGGGAAGGTGAGGTATTCGGATATGTGGTAATGAAGTTCAGGCGGGAGGGACATGAGCGTCAGGGCGTTTTCAGAGTTGCCGTCCAAGACGATGTGTTTCAGCGCGACGGCCGAGTCGTGACGATGATGAGTTGCTTCCATTTTGTTGTTCCCTGGTTGCAGAGTGAAAAATTTCAAAAGTTGGAGAAAATCAAGCAAATATCAGAAAAGCCAAAAGGACAACGTCTTTCTAATTAAAGACAATCGCGGTATCATGATCATTTATCGAAACGAGGAAAGCAGCATAGCCCCTATCTCAGGCAACAGAATAACTGTAAGCTGTCATTTCACCGTAAGGCTTCCATCCAGGGACATCCAGGCACCGTATTCAAGTTTCGCACCGCTGTGCTGATATCGTCAAGTGCGAACTGCGAAATATGGACTGTAAAAAGTAAAAAAGTCAAAGCTGTGTCCTGCGATCGGCAGTAGATGAGGCGACAGCAAATGGCGGGGAAGGGCGGCGGCAAATGGCCCATACCCGCATGACCAAACTCTGATACAGTCTTGACGCATTAGTTGGAGTCGATAAGGGCTGTATATTTGGTTTGGAAGTTTAATTATTGTCGTTGCATATTGGTAGAGAATAATCTGCTCAAGTGCCCTATTTCCGTCCTACGGCGGTATTCACTATGCCGTGCGCTTTTGTACCCGATGCATCTCGGGGCTTAGACGAGCATATAAACGAATGGTCCAGCAAGTCACAATGAAGCAGCAACAACTCGCATCAGCAAATTTAATACAAACCAATCAATCAATTACATTATACAAATATTACAACATGACTTTCAATCTGGCCAAGCCTGACCGCCCCATTCATGTTGGTGTCTTCTTGAGCAGCGGGTATATACAACGCTCCAGTCTGACCTGTATTACACTAACACAGCTAGCATCTCTGATCTCCTCGACAGCGCCCCAATTGACCTTCTCGCCGCCTTTGACCGAGCTTCCCTCGATGAGTTCTCAGACGATTTCATACCTGCGGCATTGAGATCCCAAGCAATCGATCTCGTCTTCCACTGGGTCAACGAAACAGGAGAAACTGCCCGAATGACAAGCGGACTAAGGCTCGTCCCAACTGTATGCCTATCCTTCACCTGTGATACCTTCAAACACACTGACCCGACCAGGATACCTTTGAGTCTTGCCCTGATTTAGACATCTTGATTGTCCCCGCCAGCAACGTTGGCTATACCCCCAATGCAGCGGAGGTCCGATTCGTCCAAAAGACTGCTGAAGCATGTAGTGCTTTCATCACCATTTGCGGAGGCGCCCAGATCGCCACACAGGCGGGTGTACTTGACGGTAAGACTGCTACAGGTCCACGCTTCTTCTTGGACCAGATGAAACAGGCCGCGCCCAAGGTCAACTGGGTTGAAAAGCGGTGGGTGCGTGACGGCAAGATCTGGACTAGCGGCGCTTTGCTCAACGGCCTCGACTTGATGACGGCTTTCATTGAGTCGACCTGGGATGTTCAGGAAGGCGATTTGAGAGATTTCATGCTCAAGATTGGCGGAAAGCCAGTCAGAGATGTCGACTATAAAGATGTTGCTTGGGCTCTCTAGGTGCGTAGCGGGCAGGTTATATCAGGGCTCGGTCGATGGCGTGTATTCACGAGATTGTATCAAGACACTTTATAGCTTGGCTCGAACGGGTCTGAAAAAACATCATCATTAAAACCTCTATCCTCTCCAAGTCATTGTTATTTAAAAACAAAGGATTTTCGTCTTTACTCACTCGTCGTGATCGATCCTCGAGACCAGTTGAGGAATGTCGTCAACCTTCCTTGTGCCGCGCAAGATGTCATTGACAGCCTTGAAGAGAGGGTAGTCGTCGACCTTGCCCTTAGCTTTAAGGAAGCTGTTAACTTCATATGCAGTCAATGTTCCCTGAAGCTTCTGCCCATTCAAATCCTGCTTCTCGACTTCATCCACTGTGATACCCTTCTCAATGGCCTTCTTGGCGCAACGAAAGTTTCGTCCACCAGATGATGATGTGATCAAATCTGCAACACCTGCAGATGACTCTGTGAAGGTGGCTGTTCGTACTGTTTCGCCGAAAAACTCTTTGCCAAACCTGACCATCTCCATTAAACCAATGCGCATCACAGCAGCCTTGGCATTGTCACCCCAACCCTGGCCCTCAACGAAACCAGCACCAAGTGCGACGATGTTCTTCAAAGCTCCACCAAGGGAAACACCAGCCACATCAGAAACCATCTGAACGTGGAAGTATGGGCGGTGGAAGAGCGTGCGGAAGCAGGCATGGTCGAGAGGAGGATATTCGGCGGGAACAGGCGTCAGCTTCGACTTGGAGGCGTGACCACGAGCGTCGCGGTGAGTCTGAATCTCGGGGTTCTCGCCAGCCGAAGGATTGGGGCTGCCTGATCGGGGAGTCGGAGCGCGGCTGTTGTCCATGGGAGGAGGATCGTAAGCAATTGTCGTCTCAGACCACTTCTCAGCGGCAATTTCGTTAGCAATGTTGGCACCGCTCAGTGCGCCGACATAAATGTCGAGGTCCTCGCCAATCCATTCGCTGAACAGGCTGACGGCGTCCTCAGAGACATTGACACCTTTGATGCAGCTAATACCACGAGCAAAAGGGAGAATGTGGCCCTTCAATTCATTACAAACATTGTGAATGAACTGATGGGGAAGGTTAAAGATGAGGATGCTGGAGTCTTTGACGGAGTCGGGGAGAGAAGGGTTGGCGATGAGGTTGTCGGGGAGAGTAATACCGGGGAGATATTTGACATTTTCGTGGTGGTTGTTAATGATGTGTGTGAGCTTCTGCGGCTTGTCGCCATTGGAGGCATCGTAGTGTTTCGAGTCTTTGGGTAGGACAACATCCTCTTCGAACACCCACATTTGCACCTCCTCCTCGAAGAGATCCCCATGTTGTTTTGTGTTTTCAGCGATGATCTTGGAGATGGTCGATCCCCTCGTGTGCGAGTTAGCGGAGCTGCAATTGATGACATTGCCTGGGTAATTGAAATAGGGAAGCTTACCAGTTACCAGATCCCACAATGGTGACCTTGTGCTTCTTGGAGTGGCCACCGAGGAAATTGGTTGGAGCCATTTTGGAAGATTGTGAAGCTGTTGTGTTGGTAAAAGAAAATCTCTGATGGGCAAAGGACGAGATGCGAAGATTTGGGACGAAGCGCAAGGTCAGAGATCGTAGCATACAGATTGAGTTGGACGGGGAAGAGATGGGCAGAAAGCTAAACATATATAGAAAAGAGGCAGATCGGGCGATGGATGAGGGATGGTCGGACGACGGGGACTAGAAAGAAGCCTGTTGACGATGGCGCAAAAAAAGGCCGACGGGCAGAGACGCAAAAAAAGGGCAGAGGGAAAATCTAAGCTCTGGAAGCAGCAGCAGCTGTTTAGCCCCGCTTCAGCTACTGTACTTGTTTGCTTGTGATGCCAGCACCTGTGCATGCTGCTCAGCACTGTCACTGCCCAGTGCAATATTGGTTGCTGGGAACCTGCTGGGAACATGCCAGGACAGGCCTTGTTGGGGCATTGCTTGCACTGAACGGGGACCCACCACGGCCCTGGCCATCTCAACGGGAGCGCCGTGCAGCCTGTCACTCGAGCGTGATGGGGAAAGTGTTGGGGTCCCTCACAGGCGTACAGCAAGCAATAGTGGACTGCACACCAGCGCTAGCGTCACAGGAGGCCAATCGCTGGACCAAGGGAAGCACCATTTTAGCCAGTCGAGTGTCGCATTTAATCAGCTACCAGAGATAAACCAGCGGCACAAGCGCTTATGCACTCTTCAGCAGAGAAAAAAAAAACAGAATCGGAGAACCCGACGGCGTCTTCCCGTTGGCTTGCCTTTGGCCGAGATGCGAGGTGCTCCCATCTCCATCGTTTCTTCACATGTCATTTCACTTTCACATGCAAGAAAATGCTGCAGCGCAATAAACAAATCGCCCACAAGGCTGAGGGTCCCTGGATTAATAAATTAAAATATAATATTACCGTCGGACTATATTTATGCTCAATTTAATTCTAGAATTTATTTAGAACATGCAGCAAGCGGCTTATGCCACAATCAGCTAATGCAATGGGCTGTGCCTGCCACCAAGTTTTGCAATGGAAATTATAAAAGGCACACTGCCAAATAATAGCAATGCTAACCACGATCAGATGCAACAAGAATACGAATATCCAAGTTGTTAAAAAATTATTAGATTCCGGCCAAAAAGTACTGCATGCTCTCTCGGCCGATTGTAGCTTGGGGGATGATTACTACCCTAACGTGGGTGCGTTTTGTCTATTCTGGCTCAAATGAACTAGCCTATGTTCAATGCAAAGAATTATATATGCCACATTCGTCAACAAATGCACCATCTCTATGACGGAATATTGTCGATTTTTATTGTCATTGCAGTATTATGAAGTGTTACCAATATCTTTCCCAAGCTTTCTGGTCGTTCTTCCAGAGGATATCTACTCAACACCATATTCTCGCAAAAGTGCCATGGTCTCCCTAGCCCTCTCCCTTCCCGTTGGAACCCACGTAGCTGCCGAATTGACGGACTGACCCTCCAACCTAGGGTGACTTACATCAAGAGAGGCACCATGCTCCAACAGGAGCCGCGCGCAATCCACTCGCGTATTTGCACATGCCACTTGCAGCGGCGTCAGACCTTTATCATCTTGATGCTCCATGTCTGCACCGTGATCCAGCAGCATGGCAGCAATTTTCACTCGTCCTTCTTCACAGGCAGTATGCAAAGGCCCTTTCTGATCTGTGACGGCAGTTGTAGGAGCACCCCGCTCCAGCAGGTAAGCAACCAAGGCGTCATAATCGCGATCTCTCGAGTAAGTATTGGCACACAACGCTTCGAATAATACTGTGTGATCTCTCGGTGCTGTACCACCTTGTTGGATGTCAGCTCCCGCGACAAGAAGGCGGTCAATCATATCGATCTTTCCGGTCTTGCTAGCCGCGCCAAGGGGGGTGCAACCGTCGTCATTTGCAGCCAGGATATCCACGCCACCTCGAAGAAGCCGTTCGAGGATGTCGGGCATAAATTTTCTCCCAGCAGCTAGATGGTGAAGAATGGTCCATCCATCCGTGCTTTTGAAGTGTATATCAGCACCACGATCGAGCAACAGTTCAATCAGTGGTATGTAGCCAAGAGATATGGCGCCTGTTATGGCGGGAGATGCCTCCTCGAGAGGTTTATCATTAGGACTAAACCCATAGTCCAGAAGCATTCTGACTATTCGATAGGCATTTGTCATGCTCGGGCAATGATGGCTAGCTGCCGCGTAAACCGGTGTAATGAGCGTCCACTCAGGTCCTTCGTCGTTATCGTCCCGTTGAAAATGCGTATCTAGGTTTCCGTACTTGAGGAGACATTGGACCAGCCGAATGCAGCCATTACCAGATGCTTGGTGTAAAGCTGACAGCTTTGCCTCCATCCGAACGTTCTCGTGCTTCAGCAGTGATTCGAGTAAAGGGACACGTGTCAGGTCATTTGCGCGACCATTGCCACATATCCCGTATATCAGGCCGTATTCCATGTCATATTGGCTCATCAACTGTCGGTAGCTCAGAAATATTTCAATCATGTCTACATCTCCTTCCTCGCAGGCCAAACCAAAGGGAGTCTGTCCAAGGAACTCCGATTCTGTGAACTTGATCCCGTCTGCAGCGAGCAGTATTTTCACGACATCAACTTGATAGTTTTGTACTGCATAGTGCAGGACGGATATGTCATGGTCGTCTGTTGCGTTGAGATCACAAGGCGAGTTATCCAACAACACCCTGACTGTATCTGCATGACCACTTATCGCTGCAAGGCATAGCGGCCTGCGGAAAATATATTCGGAAAACTGTGCATCGCTATCCTGCTTAGCGCCACTGTCCAGCAAGAGTTGAACGGCTTCAGTACTACCATAATAAGCAGCGAGACATAAAGATGGTAGTGGAGACCTAGAAGCTTGCTGGATTCGATCAATTTCGTCGTCACTACGGCCTATACCCTCTTCGTCGAAGCACTGGATGAGATCTATAAATTTATAGTTGTCAGATGTAGACAGCCTGTAGGAGGTGTCTGGTGAGGCTCCAGCGTTGATGGCCATCTTGGCGGTATTGACAGCGTTATTTACGAGGGCCCAATTTAGGGCGTCCTGAGCTAAATAGTCATAGAGTAGTCGGTTTGCATGCTCATAGAATGTGCGGTTGGTCTGAGCAAGGGCATTAAGATTGGCAAGATGAGGGGCTTCGTCGTTCTCTGCGAGTGTTTCGACAATGTAGAAGATAACTTCTAGTGGGAGTATCTCAAGTATGCCGGTGGACATGGCAGATTTCGTAGATATGAGGGACGATGTGTGGCCTGATGTTGTGTCTTTGTCATGGGAGATGTAGGTTGCCACGATCTCGTTGAGTTACAACGGGACAAGATTCGCCCACTTACTATCATGCTGTGGCTGTAACCGTGAGCCTTGTGAGCAAACACGCCAAACTAGTCTCTCACAGCGGAGCCGTAGCCGATTAGACTTGCAGCCACAACCTCTTTGCACAAATCAAAGCTTAAGAGGCTAAGCACTGAAGATTAGAATATAGTTGGTGGTCACATTAGAAGCGTTACACGCTATTTCCTGCTGGAGGACAGGATAACAAACGAATGCAGGTCGCCTCAATTGCGAGATAGGCCTAGAAAAGGCCAACGTTGTGCAATCAATTCTAATATCTTCTGCTCAAATAATCACTTAGAAACATAGGGAGCAAGCAGCATGTCTATAACAGACTACAAGAAAAGCTCTTCGGGGGGTGAGAGACGAAACTGCTGCCTGTGAATGTGTTGCCACGTGACGGCGTGGCGGATTCGTGAATTACGGGCAGCCAATGTCGTGACGACTATTTCACATGGCGCGCTGCATTCTCGCTTCATCAAGCTTGTGCCTGCAGCATGTTCACCGTGCGCTGTTCCATGGTTTTGCAAAATGGATGAAAGTGACGACGATTTTGGATACGATTTCTCTCCAGATGAGGAGCAATTGCTACTACAACTTGCTTCTGCCTCTCCAACCATCGCTTCTGCCATTCCAGCACGGCAACACCAAGCAACAGCAAACATCGATTCGTTGCCAGGAAAAGCGACCGACATTAACTCTCAGGCTTCAAAGTTAAAAAATGAGGCAGTTAGCGACGATGGCATCGTGTTGGCAGAAGCTGCCACTGCTCAGGACTGGTCCGTGGATGATGCATTGCCGGTACAAGTCGAGGACTCCGTCGCATATCCGAATCGTAAGAAGGCTTTTCTCTAGAGTGACATATTATTATGAGCTGACTGGCTGACAGCTTCCAGTTTCACGGGCATTAGAACAGCTAGACTCCAAAGTCGGTGAAGAGAAGCCCGCTGAAGAACTACTTAGTGAAGATGAATTCGACGATGGAAGGTCACCCTTGCAGAAATTCCGCTCATTTCCGCGACGACCGCTCACGGTAACAGACTTGACTGCTGGCGCATGGTGTGAATTGCAGTATTGGTATACACTCACAAAATTGCCTGGTGGCAGACGAACAAGAACTGCGGCGATGCGCCAGGGCTCAAAAGTGCATCAAAAACTCGAGGATGAAGTGCATACCACTGTCAGGGTTGAGGTTACGTCACGAGAAGACGCATTCGGGCTCAGACTTTGGAACTTTATTCAGGGCCTGCGTACGCTTCGCGATACTGGTCTCACACGCGAGCTTGAAGTTTGGGGTATGTTGAATGGAAACCTGGTCAATGGTGTCATTGACGTTTTGAGCTACAAAAACCCAAATCCTGAATTTGAGGAGGAGCTGGATTCGGAAACAAGCACGACGCAACCGAAACTGACACACTTCTTCGCCATCAACAAACCCAAAAAGCAACCCAACAGTGCGAAAAAGATTTACTTGACCGATGTTAAAACACGTGGATCATCAGCACCTGTTTCCAAAGCACTATTAAGACCGGCCAAGATACAGCTGCTTTTATACCATCGCTTCTTATCTGAAATGGCAGGCGATAACATTGACCTGTTTCGGGTCATGAGACGGTATGGATTAGATGCAGACGAGCCTTTTTCAGACGCCTTCTTAGCACAGATTGGGAGTTTACACGATGAAATATTTGACTTCACTTCTCCTCAAAGCTCGGTGCAAGAATCCGGAGCTTCTATTACTGACAGTATGCCACAATCCGGGACAGATAGCTCCAGCACGGCGTCGCAATTACTGAGCACTCCAGACCTTGTCAAATACATGAGTTTAAGAGAGCTCGTTGCGCTTGTGAAGGAAGAAATTCGAATTGCATTTCCTGATGGGAGCAATTCTATGGGCAACATGTTGCAAGTACAATACGTCCATCGTGAAGATGGTCGTATTCTAGACTTGCACGACTTCCCCGTCTCTCCGATGGCCCTAGAAGAGTACCTGGGCAGCTACATGAAATGGTGGCAAGGAGAAAGGAAAGCTACCGGAGTAGAGATTGAAGAAGCATTCAAATGTAGAACATGCGAATTCGCAGAGAGTTGCTCTTGGAGGAGGGAGATGGATAATGAGCGTGTAAGAAAGGCGAGGGCGAAGTCTCGGGGCGTAATCGCATGATTGGCGCTAGCCTGGATGTTTGAGGTAGTCTTGGCTTTTGAATATTTGATGAGGCATGATAACGACAATAATAGCATTTTTATTTTCATTTTATTTTTTGAATTCACGATTTGCGCTGCGCTCATGGACGAAAGTGTTGATAGGGTCGGCTGCTTTGTGGGGCAAATCCAGGCGGCAGCTTCTACCGCGTAGAGGCTGAACGGCTTTTCGCCTCTTCAACAGCATCAACCGACTCTCGATATGACGAAAACGCCAACGTGAGAAGCAGACACTACGCCGAGTGTTTGTATTCCACAAAGGACTTGTAAAATATCAGCATAAAAACATAAAAGGCGATGCGACGCTCGCGCGATGCCGAAAGCGACGACGAAGATGAAATCCCACTTCACTACAAGAAGGCATTTGGCGCTGGCCTGAAGCGTAAAAAGGTGGAATTCGTACCAGCACAAGATCTAGATGCGTCAAGCACGATCAACGGCACCAGTACAAATATCACGAGCACGTTGATTGGAGATTTGTATGCGAGCGTTGTCCTGAAACAAGATGCGCCGTCTCAAGCTTCACCGGACCAAGAAAAAGAGCCGGAAACATGTCCCGTTTGTGGACTATCCATCACCACAACTGTAGAGAAGCATGAAGCATCACTTGCGCATCAGGCAAGCATAATGCATTCGCATCCTCCGTCGGCACTGGATCGATCGCGAATGGGTTTGAGGGCTCTTGCTTCGCGCGGATGGGATCCTGATGCGCGGGTTGGGCTGGGCAGAGAAGGAGAAGGCGTGCGATATCCGATTAAAGTCAAGGCGAAGGAGGATAATATGGGAATCGGCGCTGCGGAAGAAGCCAAACGATTGGAGGAAGAGAGACAGAAGAAGAAATCGGTTGCGCAAGAAGAGCCGGTCAAGGTGTTGTCGGCGAAGGAGTTGAAGGCGTTGGAGGTGAAGCAGCGGCAGAAGGGCGAGGTGCTGCAGCGAGAGATATTCGGAAGAGGGGATTTAGATCAGTATTTACAGAAGAGAGGTGAATGGGAATAAGGCATCAATGTCTATGTAAAGTAACGAATCGTATTTCCATGGCATTTAAAAGTCCCGGTATGAAGACTTGATACCGTCCCGACGTTCGTTTTGTATGAGCAGGAGTAAGCGCTGGAGGTGGTTAGCTTAATGCCTGTGCAGTGACCTCATCGTCCAGCCAATACAGGGATTAGCGTGAGCGGAATGCGCTGTACGGAGCACTGAGTGGCGCTGAGTCTGAGTGGTGGGTGTGTGTGTGGGTGGGGCAATCCTGAAATACAGTTGGCGCTTATTAGAGCCTGTACACTTCGCTACGGTCACTAACACAGGGCCTGCACAGCGCTGGTACGCCTCTGTACTGAACCCATAGCTGCTGATAATCATTAGCTTGCTTCCTTCAACCCCGCCATCATTTCGCCCATTCAATCCAAACACCATCTCCTCTCCGCTACTGTCTCTCCTCAGGCTGGTCCAGAGACTGCAATCGCAACAACCGTCCCGCTCTCCCATCGTCTTGTGCTTGCAACTGTTTCTGAGGAATTCCTCTTGTTTCAACCGCTTCCCACTAGCCAGCGCTGCACCGCAACACCGAACGCCCCTTGTTTCGAAACTGACGTAGGGGCATTGCCTTGGCTCCTACAACAAGCTTCTGTTTTCTTGAAAAGCAACTGCGCCTCGGCTTGAACACAGCACAATCGCAACAGGGTCAAATGTGAAGATGGGGTTATCCGCTATTCAAGAGCAGCATGACGGTTAGTTGAGCATGCTACGTCGTCGCACATTGGCAGTCTTCGCCATGCTAACTATCCCTAGTCCTCCTGCGGGAGATTCAGAGCATCACTCAAGGAGATGTAAGCTTCCAAACGAACCATTCATAGCCGTGGGCCTTCATTGACAACATTTGCTATAGTGGAAATGCCTAATAGTCGACGAAAACTCCAAGAAGCTACTCGACAATGTCGTCAAGGAAGATGAAGTCCTCAATCACAACATCGCTAGTACGAGGCGGCCCAAACTCCCCTCCTCACGAAACCTCTGCTAATTATATCCAGCTATCGAACGGATTGAGGACCGTCGCGAGCTTAACCGTGAGATGGATGCTATATACCTCCTCTCCTCAGATTCCTTTGCGGTCGACTGCCTTCTCGCCGACTTCGAAGTCCGCCGCTATCGAAGAGCCTTCTTGCTCTGGACTAACCTTCTCGAGCCCAAGCTGCGACGACGAATCGATGAACACCCGGCGACACGAGAACTCAGGGCAAGCTCCAAAACGTTGTTCATTGACTTCTACCCGCGCGAGTCGCATCTCATTGTCTTCCGCGACCCTTGGAGCTTCCCCATTCTTTACCACCCTGCTTGCAACGGGCTAATTCCCAAGCACATGCAAATATTGGCCCAGCGCGTACGTCACAGAGCTACAAACAGGGGTTCTTCGACCATATATGACTAACTTGGCGCAGATTGCCGGCATTTGTATAACGCTAGGGGAGTATCCGAAGGTTCGATACTATGCCCCGCAAGGCGCGATGCACGAAGCCAGCGTCCTCTGTACACATCTCGCCCGATTCGTGCAAGAGGAGCTAGACGGATATGCGCAATGGAACTCCAACTTTCCACCGCAAACTGGAAGACAGCAAGCAACGCTACTCATCACCGACCGATCTATGGATCTCATGGCGCCTCTAGTTCACGAGTTCTCATATCAGGCTATGGCTCATGACCTGCTGCCCATTAAGGAAGGCGACAAGGTCACGTTCCACACCACCGTGAACCCAGACACACCTGAAGCGCAAGAAAAGGATATGGAGCTCGGCGAAAAGGACAAGGTCTGGGTCGATAACCGCCATCGCCATATGAAGGATACCATCGACAAGCTGATGAGCGACTTCCAAAACTTTTTGAAACAAAACCCACACTTTACCGACGAAAATGCTGATGCCACGAACCTTAACACGATTCGAGACATGTTGGCTGGTCTGCCCGAGTTCCAAGAAATGAAAGAAGCATACTCGCTTCATTTAACTATGGCTCAAGAGTGTATGAACATCTTTCAACACCATAAACTACCAGACATTGCCTCTGTCGAACAGACCCTAGCTACAGGCCTGGATGAAGATTTCAGAAGACCGAAGAACGTCCTCGAGTCTGTGGTTAGACTCCTCGACGACGAGGCCATTACTTCTACCGATCGCCTGCGCCTACTCATCATGTACATACTTTACCGCGGTGGTGTCATCCCTGAAGATGTAAAGAAGCTGCTCACACATTCTGCACTGCCACCTCAGGATGGTGAGGTTATAGCCAACCTAGAGAATCTCGGTGGCCGCGTGCATTGCGCCCTGAAAGATCCCCGTCAACCATACGTATCACTATTCCCCAAAGACCCAAGAGCTGCTGCCCAGCAGGCAGAGGAATACTCGCTATCACGATTCGAACCCGTTTTGAAGCCAATTCTAGAAAACATTGTCAAGGGCACTCTCGATCCGAAACTGTTCCCATACGTTAAAGAACCAACGGATCCCAATGAAGACTTTATCGCAGCTCAGGGAACATCACTCAGAGCCGGTCGACCAAACTGGGCCGCCGCAGGACGCCGGCAAACGGAAAACCGCCAGAGACTAATCGTCTTCATGGCCGGAGGAGCCACATACAGCGAAAGCAGAATATGTTACGAAGTCGGCAAAGAGCGCAGTCGCGACATCGTCCTGGCCACTTCACATATGCTCACCCCTCAATTCTTCGTTCGCCAAGCCAGTGATCTCTCTCGCGACAAACGCCAGCTTGATCTGCCACTAGAGCGGCCGCGTCCGCGCGCCCCAGCCCATCTCTTTGAGAGCGGTAAACCACAACCGCAGGCGCAGTTCCAGCAACAGGCACCTGGTAGACCCGGCCCAGGCGGACGACCTCCTCCTCCGGGCGGCTTACCTGGACGACCTGTCCGCGGCGGCCCCGCGCCACCCAGCAGCGCAATGGCCAACATGAATATCAACAACAGCGTGCCCGCGCCTGCACCAGTACCCCCTCCCGCAGCAAGTAATGGAGCCCCTCCGCCAGTAGCAGGCAAGGAGGACGGAAAACTACACAAGGAGAAGAAGCGACGAAACTTTTTGGGCATGAAGAAATAGGGTTCTCTGAAAGCTAAAGTATCGCCCGTCGCATTAGCAGCTGCAGATGAAGCGACGAGTAAGCGCAGAAGTGGAACTGAAGAACCGCCACAGTCAACGCTGTCGGCGTCGATGTCTTCGACGAAGTTGAGGATGAAACGAAGAAGAGATATAAAGTAGGAGAATAGAGATTTCGCAGTTTTAATACCACTACCGCTCATTTCCATTGCTGTTTTACACTGTCATTTGTGACTGTCAACTTTTACTTCTGTCATGGTCACGCTGCGTCCCTAACCATGCATTATGTCACAATCATTTTCACTTGTTGGACATGGGGTCATCATCAATTTGATTTACATTGTGACAGAATGTGTCGTTATCTACACATTCAGATAATACACCCGCTTTACCACGAGAATGACAAAAAGATGTGATTTTCCTTCACACCACTGGCATGACTAGGCCCTGCCATTCATCCCACTGTTCACCCAGGTTTGGCGTTACATTTCATAACAGATGACAAGGGAAAACAAAACAAAAAAACAGGGGACAGTGTTTTTCGTTTTTACTGTCGGTTGTAGCCTCGCCCTGGAGGGGGGTGAGGCATTCCACGTCCCTCAAATGGTGGACTGCCGAATGCGGCATGCGGGTCGCCGGGAGGGGGACCGTTGAAGCCAGGCATGCCTGGTAGGGGACCGAAGCCGTGAGGGGGATGGCCGTTGAAGAACCCGGGGGGAGGCATGGGCATGTTGCCTGGTGGAGGGGGGATGGCGCCAGGGGGGAAGTTGGGCGGGAACATTGGAGGCATGGGTCCGCCACGGAGGCCTGGTGGTGGCATCATGGGCCCCCCGGCTCCGCGTTGGCCAGGAGGAGGAGGCATCCAGCCAGGAGGCATTTGGTCGAGGCCAGGAGGTGGGCGCTGCAGGATTTGCGTTGGCTGTTGGCCGGTGCGAGAATCGCTGTCGCCGCTGGCGGAGTGGTAAGAATCTTCCATGTGGAAACCAGGTGGAGGCTGAGGGCGACGCTGTTGCTGAGAGCTACGACCATCAGCTTCTTCGTGGTGAGGAGGCGGTTGCTGCGGCTGTTGGTGCTGCTTGGGGGTGTTGGACTGCGAGTGGGGTCCGCGCATGAGGTTCATGAGGAATTCCGTGTTGCTGTTGTTCCTAGCAGACGTGTTGTCGCGAGGAGCCGTTGACGATCCTTGACTAGTGGTTCGTTGATGCTGGCCACTCGCGAAATCGCGGAGGAGCTGTTCAGGTCGAGCAGACTGTTGCTGCGGACGAGGGGCCAAGATCTCTTGAGGACCAGAAGCATCACGGCGTTCACCACGCTGTGGGTAAGGGCTAGGAGATGCAACCGCTCCATTTCCAGGGCGGTCGCCCTGGGGCTGTTGCTGGGGTGGAGGAGAGAAGAGAGACAGTCCAGGTGGGGTTGCACTCATGGTCTGCTTCTGAAGCTTCGCCAGCAGTTGCTGGAAGGCCTGCTTGTCGTCCGCTGGATGCGCCGAAGGTGGAGGGCGTGCGGCAAGAAGAGCAGCCAGATTAGGAGGGCCGCTGGATGGCGGTGGCGCTGTAGCGGCAGCAGCAGGAGGTCCCTGGCGAACAGGTTCTTCTTGGGGTTGCGAAAAGAATGATGTGAAGCGTGAAGACTTGCCTCCCTTGGGCTTGCTGACGACTTCTTTCTGCTCGGGCTCCTTGTTCTGCTCAAGAGTCGATGAGCCGCCAAATGCCATGAAGAACTTGTCAGGTCCAGCTTCGACTGCAGGCGCCGATTTTACAGCAGGCTTCTCAGCCTCGATTCTAGCTTCAGCAGCTTCCGTCGAGTTGTCAGGAGCACCAGAAGCAGCAATCTTAGCTTTCTTCATCTGCTCCATCCACTTCTGGAAGTCCTGCTGGGTGTGGGCCTCTTTCTTTTCCTGTGCTGGCTCGTCGAACCATTCGGGATCTCGTTCGGCGCGTTGGTCACGGTCGCGGCCACCCCATCGGCGGTCGTCGTTGCGAGCAGCATCAGGGTCGCGGTCTCTCCAGCTTCTTGTGCGGTCGCGATCTTTCCTATCGCTAAGCACAGACTCGCTTTCGCTCTTGTGCCAGGATTCCAGCTTGCTTCGACCCAAGCCGTTGCGCTGCTGTCGGTTCTCGTTATCGGCGTCTCGAACGATACCATCAAGTCCTTTGCTTGTTCGGTCGCGAGTGGTCGTCGTGCGATCACCGTCTCTCTGGGGCTTCTTTTCGTCGCGAAAGTTACCACCCATCTTGCCAGCAAAGCGTTCAGCTCCTTCGGCGCCAAAGCTCTTTCTTGGCTTGACGGTGCTCCATCCTTCGCCGTCAAAGTCGCCGCTGCGGCCACGAATGCCAAACCGGCCTTGCGATTCACCGTCTTTGCCATTCTTGTCGTCAAAAGTCTTACCACGAGAAGAGGCGAATGCGGTGCGCGGGGGTCCAAATATTATATCTTCAGGGTCTAAAGCGAGGTAACAGTTAGCATTGGAGTTTCAACAAGTCAGGCGGGCTTGTTGTGGTTCGGAGAGACGAACTCGTGCTGTTGCGTGACAAGTGTCGTTCCATTGTAGGTCGGCCATTGAGTATTGAGCCATCGTTGCGTGATCGATCATTGGGAAGTTTTGATTGTGTGCGTAACTGTGGTTGTTGTTGTTGTTGTTGTTGTTGTTGTTGCTGTTGTTGTTGTTGTTGCTGCTGCTGCTGTTGCTGTTCTTGGGGTGGTCTACGCATAAAGTTAGTTTTTATTTGATCTTGTATTGCAGCATCAGCTTGGGAAGACTTACCCCATCCAATCATCCGCAGGAGGGAGATGATCTGGTTTGACACATAGCGGTGAGTTCCGCAGGTGGAATAGGACCTCTGGGGGGTAACGAATGGCCATATCGGGGCGTAGGGCTCGCGCAGCCCATCCGGCACAGGTGGGAAGGTAGAGAGGGCGTGATTAGGGACGAGGATGCGGGGAGGGCTTTATGTGACTAGAGAGGCGTGCTCGACGGTCGCAAAGGATTGTGGGAGATGTATTTGTGGGCGTGCCTGGTGCAGGAGACTGGTCAAGGTGCAATTGAGGAGAGTCGCGATGGGATAATATGTCGAGCACAAGGGAGAATGGTGACGAGATTGTTATGGCGAGGCGGTGGGGGGTGAGGAGGCCGGAGCGTTGTCGCAATGAAATGAGATTTGAGCAAAGGGAGGACAGAGAAGCCGTCCGAGGTAAACGGGTTTGGGTGTCGAAGCGTTGCGGTGGGCGTGACGCCGCAGACGTATCAAGTCAAATGGTAAAAATAAGAAATGACTTGTCTGCTTGCAAAGGGATTGTCGGGGTGCGGGAGAGGATCGGTGGGAGATGGTTTGATGGAAAATGGTGAGGTGGAGGAACAAAAGGTGGTGGGAAATTGCGATGGATGGAGGACTGGAGGACTGGAGGAACAGTCGCAAAATCGATAGCGTGGTGGATCTCACCATCTCGCCTGCTGCGGTGCAGTTGGGCACTCAGACAACCCAACTGTTAGGCGAGCAGACGCCAAGCCAACAGGTCTGGATACAAAGAATTAAGTATAAAAATAACCAGAGCAGTGAAAAATATAAACTGAACTCTATTTAAATTAAGGCAGGTTTGCTCACTCTCTTCATTTTTTAATACTTTTTTTTAATAGTGCTCATTCACTTATTTTCATGTTTATTCTCATCTCTCTTTTGTCCCTCCTTGCTCCCTTTGTCTATGTGCCGAACGACATGCTTCTAGCGCCTTCGCTATTCCAGTCACCTGACTCACGCCGTTGGCCTGTCTACACGAGTCGAACACATAGACGAGAACAAAGGCAGGAAGTGGTACAAAACTATTTAAATAAAGACACCATAGAGCAAACTATCACAATATCCTATTCAATTATCATTTCCATCCCAGTCCTTTGAAATAATTTCATCATGCTCTCGTGTTCATTTGGCAGCCTTGACTGCAGCAACCTCCTCATCCGCCGCCAAAATATCAGGCAACGGTCCCAACGGCGTAATCGAAAACGGGTTGATCTGCGTATGGCTTCTAGTGTAATGCCACTTGATGTGCTCAAACTGCGTCGTGCTTTTGAACGCTTCGTTGTTCCAGTACAAGTTGCGCAGCCACTTGTGAATCGCGGGGTAGCCTGAGCGAATGTCCCGGATATTACACTTGAAGTGCTGCACATACACGGGGTCAAATCGCACAATGGTGACGTACAATCTGACATCAGCCTCTGTAATGTTCTTGCCGAACCAGTAAGGGCCATCCTTTTGCCCAGAGAGGTGCTTCTCGCATTTGTCAAGTGCCTCAAATAGTGCCTTCACGTTGCGCTCGTATGCTTCAGCAGTGGTGGCGAAACCCGACTTGTAGACGCCGTTGTTGATCAGGTCGTAGACCCAGGTGTTGACTTCATCTATCTGGCTGGCCAAATCCTTGGGGTAGAGAACAACTGAGCGGTACTTCTCATCAATCAAGTCATCAAACTGTTCCCAGTTAGCCTTCTCCTCTCATACATGCACAAATGGTACAACTCACCTCAGTGCCGAGCATGCGAAGAATCTCGCTGCTCTCATTGCTGACAATTCGCTTCGTCTTCTTGTCATATAACACGGGAACAGTAAAGCGCCCAGCATAGTCCTTATCAGACTCAAAGTATACATGACGAAGATGAGTGAAATCCTCATGTCCCTCAAGGGGATCAGGAATGACATTCTCGCCAGGTTCCTTCTCATCCTTGGTAACGAATCGCCAGCCTTCGCTGCCCAGATGCCAGTGAACAACAGAGTAGGTAATGAAGTCCTCAAGACCCTTGAGGCGACGAGCAATCAGCGTGCGATGAGCCCAGGGGCAAGCATAGCTGACAAAGATGTGGTATCGTCCCTTCTCAGGAGGATACTTGGCACCGGCCTCACGAGAGATCCAGTCACGGAACGAGCTGACCTGGCGCTTGAACTCGCCAGACTTGTCGTTGGGGTGGACAAAGTCCGTAATCTTGCCAGTAGACGTCTGTCGCAATTAGCATCAGCAATCAGGTTACTATCATTTAGCACTCAATGCAACGGAACAAATAAAACACACCATTCTTGTTTGATGGGCGATGGCTGCAATCGGGTAGTTTGGATAGGTTGCTGGAAGCTTAGGTAGCTGCGAAGCTGTAGAGAGTCTCGCAATATGCGTTCGCGTCAAAGTAGGGCAGAATTGTCTTGTGGCTTGTCGTCCAACTATTCTTGAGAATATCATGGGATAGATGGGTTGGCAGTGAAGTGAAGCTGGGGAATGAAAGCAAAGTCGCAAAGTGGGAGAGCTCCTCTACATATAGTCTAGCTACGAGCTCTAGCTCTGGACTGGAACGATGGATTAGGAATAGGGTTTCACTGACAAGGTCCTGACCTAAGCATGTCCAATCCGTTAATCAGTCGATTCTGTGTCTGCTTTGCTAGCAACCAACCCGGCAACCCCGCCAAGTGCGGGGCCAAGCACCCTTACCTGAAGCTTGATAATCGTGACGTAAAATCCTCCCAAAATGCAGACACATGTCTTGTTGCCCGCTTCTCTCGCGCCACTCTCCATTCACTGCCAGCAAGCCGCGCCTAAACACAATATTAATCAGCTGTCACAATCACCAAAACACAAGCTTGATTCTATAATCAAATATTTCTTGGTCATCAAATTAGCCTCTAAAGAAAGAAAGAAAAAAAAAGGAACTAGAGCTTTTCTACACTAAACAGAATCTGTCTACTACGCAGCCTCATCCTTTACTGCACCTTGACCTTGATGTATGGTACCTCTGCGTCTTCTTCATCCAAATCCTCAGCCACAATTTCAAAGATAACCTCCTTCTGGTGCGAAGGAATAGCCTTCTTTGAAACAGTCTCTACCAACTTGCTGAGCTTCAAGCCCATGCGGTCCTTCAACTTGGCTGGTGGGAAGAAGCTGGCATACAAGATGCTCACTCCAGAGCTCAGCATGCTAACCGTCAGACCCTTCTTCTCAAAGTAGTCCAAAAGCTCCTGTAGTGTAATATCGTCCAACTCATATCTGTCCCAGATCTTGTCCAACGTCACCTTGCCGTCAGGGCCTCTGTACTCAACCTTGGGGCTGGCAATAGGCTCACTGAAACCAAAGAACGGAAGAGCCAGGTTAATGAAACCGTTCTTGTATTGCTCAATGTCATCCTTGCCGTCAATAACCTTGTAAAGCTCCATTACGACCAACCCAGTAACAAGGGCCGTGGTTGTAGCAATAGCAGGAATAATCTTGCCAGCAATGAACTTGGTCTTATGACGATCCGCAGCCTCAATCTTGTAGTTCTCGGCACGCAAGTTGCTGCATGCCGTGATGAAATCAATGTGGTAGTTAGTATCGTCATCTTTCTCGAACTCAACAGGCTGCAACTGGAAGCCAGAGAGTGTGCTGGGAGATGGGATGGCCTGGATAACCCTTCCAATCTCGTCGTCGTCATCACCGGCATCGGCATTGGGGTCCTAATTAGCCGTTAGCTTTCGATACTGTTTTCTTTTTATGTTAGAGATAGACGCACCGGTTCCTTGTCATCAGCCTGGATCTTGACATTGGCGTCGGGGGAGAAATCAGGCACAATAACATTTTCAAGCTCTCGCAGGTAAATTTCCTTGTCGTTTCCTGGAGACTTGATATTGAAGTTGAAGGCGTGTAGGTTGGCGGCAGAGACGATGAACTGGAAGTGAGTAGGGTTGTTGGCATCGAACTTGAGAGCATCAGGCGCACGTTTAGGTCCTGACCAGAAAGGAGTACCGCTGGATGTCTCAGAATCCTTGGGGAAGTTGTAAAGAAGCTGCTGGACTTTGTTGGCGAACTCAGTCTCAAAGACGTTACGGGCCCAAGCGATACAATCCTCAAAGGTGCGAGGTCGCTCTACAGTAAGATAGTTGCGAATAGTCTCGACAGTCTCTCTTTGGTTGCCCCCTTGCTTCAACGTAGTCTCCATGAAGTTTGGCTGAGTCAGGTAAAGGTTGACAGTCTGAGGAGCCTTGACGAAGCAACGTTCAAACATGTACTCCTTAGCCCAGGCAATGGTGTGTTCAATGCGGTTGGGGAAACTGCGGATAGTGCACATAGGGAACTCCTTCTCAGGAGGATCTTGAGACGATGAGTAAGACTCGGTCAAATGAGGCAGAACAACCTGAGTGTTGCCCTTTGTGCCCAATGTACCGCTTTCCAACAATGGCTTGCGGAAGAAGACACAACGGCGGTCAACGTATGTGCGGGCTTCAACGTTATCAAGAGCGTTGGTAACACCATCCAAACCGCCCCAGAACTCTTCGTTAAAGATGTGCTCGGTATCGGCGCTAACTCTATCCTTCAAGGTAGTGATGTGGCCTTCCAAGTCAGGGTTCATTCTCTGAACTGCCTTGGCGGCACAGTCACTCTTCATGTTTCCAACATCAGCAGCTCGGAACAAGAACTGGCGATTAAGGTTGCTCTTCTCAATAGAGTCCATATCCGTGACAAAAATCTTGCCGTTGGGCCCAGATCCGAGTCCCATCATAGCCCAGTTCTTCAACATCTCGCATCCGATGGCACCAGCTCCAACAAGAAATTGCTTCAGGTTGGCAATCTTGTCTTGGTATTCCTTACCAAAAACAACAATCTGTCCATCATAGCGGCTGCCAATGGGCTTGCAAAGCTCTGGGGTGCGTTTAGTTGAAGTGGGTAGAGATTCCAAAGAGTCAAAGTAGAGCCATTGCTGAATGGGGTGGAATTTGCCAGAAACAGCCTTTAGAACTTCCTGTGCGACAACGCCACCAAAGAACGCAGCCATGGGGCTCAGGTCTCCCAGAGCCTGATAACTGAGCTCTTTGAGAAGCTTCTCATCAAATTCCACTTCAAGTTTCTCTTCTTCAGCAAACTTCTTAGCGGCGCCGATAACGATAGCAGCATCTTCTTCATCCATGGGCTGAGGGAGACGGCCCTTTGCCACTTGGAAAGCATGAAGGGCCTGGAATCCAAGATGGAGCTGTTGAGGGCGATCGAACTTTGCAAAGTCTGACATGATGAATTCAGGCTCCTTCAAAGAGGTTGTGTAGTTCTTGAAGTCGATGATCTTAGGCATCTTGACCTGCTGGTACATTCCGCCGCGCTTGTACTGGCCAAGGCCAGATACATCACCAATGGAGAAAGTATAAGGTCCCTTGACAGTGATCTTGCGAGGTTCGCAGCCGTTGAGGCCTTCCATGCCCTCGATTTCCGAGAATGTAACATAATCGCCATCCTCGAGTCCATGTCTTGTCTCATCGAGGGCAGACACCAGACCTTCCTCATCGACACCGGCCAGGATACCGCTCAGAGGAGTCTCTCCCGTAGGGTCAATGACGGAAAATTTCTCACCAAAATCGCAGAAAATAGAACCAAAGAGACCAAATGTGTCGGCAACTACGACGTAGATGCCCTTGGAGTGGCAGTAATCAGCGATGAGAGTCTGGGATTTGATCGGTACGTTCGTGAGGACGACAATCTGGTATTGGTCGAATTGCGAAAGGTTCTCGTCGATACTTAACGACTTCGTTAGTGCTAATGCTTGGCAATAAAAAAGGCCATTGGGTTGTGAAACATACCTGGCGGACTGGTGAACCTTGACGGGGGTATATGCATTCAGCTCAGCAACGCGGGGAGCGGTGACCTGATCACGAGGCTTGCCTACGTCGGCTGGCGTCAAAAAAAACTGTGACGACAAATCCGGGAGGGCTACTGGAGCAGGGTCATGCACTGTGAGGCTCTTCACACCAGCGAGAGCAATATTCTTTGCGATTTCGACGCCAAGACCCTTCAGTCCAACAATGAGGACGTTGGAGGCGCCCATGCGTCTCATGGCCTCGTGTCCCAAGACATAGAGCTGGCGACTGTAGAGCGACTCGTCGATTTCATTGTTTCCGACTACTGAATCATCGACTTGCATGCGTGTAGCAAGGTTGACTTCCTGAGAGTCCTGTGGCGACACGGCAAGTTAGCGGGGTGAAGGAGGGCGTGGAACGTGCGGGCAGCGGGGTTAGGGTCGAGGGAATCACTCACAGCCATCGTTTTCTTGAGGCTTGGTTGAACCTCACCGTCGGAGAGCTTTCGCTTCCCCAGCTTGCCTGAGCTGGGCGGCAGGGAAGGAATCTTGGAAATGGTCGAGCGCTTGAAGCTCAACCGGCCAGAAAGAGAGGGGTTGTTTGCGCAGAAGTGAGAGGTGGGTTGGGCTTGGTTGAGTGTAGAATCTAGACGTAGAGAGGCTGCGCTGCCTATGTCCAGATAGAATAGAAAAACGTTGGTTTTGTCAAAAAGGGAGTGGTGTTGGGAGGAGAATGATGGGTAAGCAAAGTCAAAGGTGCTCAGAAATGTGATAGAGGATGAGGTAATGCAGTTCAAGCGTCACTCTGGGAGGACAGGTTCCAGTTCCGGCTCCAGTTCCTGTGGCGGTGGTGAGGGGCAACAAGCAGAGCAGGCAGAGAGGCACAGCACAGCACAGCAAGCAGGCACCTGCCTGGAGCGGTGGGTGGTGGGGAAGCACAGCTGGAAGCTCCACCATCAAACAGCAGCGGGCAGCCGCGGGCGTTTTGTTTCTCTTTGAGTTTAAGGGGACAAGCAACCTCGATAAGAATAGTAACAAAGGATATACGCATTGTGCAGACATATAGAATTTATAGAGCATCATTTTAAAGCATATTCATTCCAGGTTAACATCACATAGTGGTGCAAGGTGCCCTATTCAGGTCTGTCATAGCTATTCCTCTATGTTCTGTTGTCTCAGGTACTATTTTTGTTTATTTCATGAGTGGTTTCTGAAGCGTCGTCCAAGCAAAAACAAATCGATCGCTGTATTTAGTTAACCTTCTTCAACTCAACGTCGCTATAGAAGAAAACATTGTTAGTTTCTAGTCAAGCATTGGGGAAATCAAAGCTCAAATGGGCGGCGCAACTCACAAGATGAGGTCGGCGTTGGGGGGAATGTGGCCAGTGAAACCGCTAGAATTTGCAAGTTAGTATCAGGTTCGTTATTTTGAATCGCTCGTCGTATGCGAAAGTCAACTTAAGCTTACCGAGCTCCGTAACCGAAATCGCTGTGAAGCTGTTAGCAATGCGCCAATTCAAGTGTTCAATCTCGTTTTAACCCTACCTGGAGATGTCAAGAGTGGCCTTCTCGCCAACCTTCATCTGGGTAACACCCTCATCCCAGCCTAATATATGTAATTAGTTTCTTGGAAAATCTCCTGCATTGTAAGAAGACTGATTTTAGTTACCTCGAATGACCTGGCCAACACCAATCTGGACGACAAAGTCGCCGCGGCCGACGGAAGAGTCGAACCTATTGGTCGCTAGTCAGCGGACAATGCTCTTCGTCACAACCATTCACAGTTCCAAAGTTTTTGGATATTGCTTCGCGACTCACTTGTTGCCCTTCTGGTCAGGCTTGGAAGCATCCTTGAGCCAGCCAGTGTACTCAATGGTGACAGTCTGGCCCTGGGTAGGCTGAGCGCCGGAGCCCTCCTTGATAGTGGTCTTGGAAACACCCATTTTGGTTGATTTGTTGTGTTTTGAAGTGATTTTGAGACGATTGAATTGAAGCAGATCTAATTGCAAACGCAGGTGTAGCTTAAAAAGTGGCGGAGGGCGGGTTTAAAAGCTTCTCAAAGCCTAGAGCTGCAGCTCTTTTGAGGCCATAGCAACTGACTGGTTGATGGCGGGGCCGGAGAGGATCACAGGCGGGGCAGCGGTTTCGTGATTGGAGGCGATGACGAAACAGGTACCTCTGACCACACCCTAGCCAATCAAGGTGAGCGTCAGGGTGGGGCACTGACAGCCAAGTACCCTGTTACCATTCCATGGTGCCAGTGCACCGCAAGCCGCCAGTTGACCAGTACCTGTCTGACTTGTGGTCCAGCCTGGCCGGAGGAACAAACGGAGGGCGGAAGGGAAGGGGCCAGAAAACGGTACGTACCGTTTCCGCAGAAGGTGGAAGAACGGGAGGGAAAGTACTTTGGTGGAACTACATTCAGTGAGTTTGAGGTACAGTATGATTGGAAGAAGAAAACAATGTTAATTAAAACGAAAGTACTGTTGCCGATTTTACAGTACAGTATTGCACAATGATTAAGTTCTTATTACATTCTGCTGCTTGTGCAATAGTTGCAACGGCATTCAGCCAAACACGAACAAGTTCTGTGTCCTACCCGGCAACAAACAAAGGATTCGTACGCCACTTTCCTTTGAGCGTCAGTTAATCAGTGCACGTATTAAAATTCGCATAATAGTAGAAACGAATTCAACATAGTCTTTAAAATGTGTTCTTGGGTTTTTTTTTTTGGGAACTAGCATAACCCTGTGTCAATGCTGTACTGCGAGTGGATGGAAGCCCTTCTGTGACTTCAAACACACCAAGCATCGTCTCTAGCCTACAGAACAATGTTTGGTGAGCACCTGCCATCAGCTGGCTAAAACAAAATGACTGTTGTTCCTCTAGAAACCATGAGAACATGCATCAACAAAGACGTCATATCGTCTTGAAATTCAACCAACAGCTTTTGTATCGCCCTCGTTCGTTTTGCTAGACCGCTTTACTCCGCAATGCTCCTAATCCATCCATCTCTTGATCATCCTCGTGTTCTATCCTAACTATCACAAGCGGCTAAAGTAGCCACTATAGTGGCGTCAAGACTGTTCCTCAAATACGATCTCTCTGTATGGTAGCTTAATCACCTATACACTTTGTCTGCTCATCATACGGGCACAAGTCGGGATAGGATATACAAACGCTTTAGACATAGACGTGTCCTAGCATGAGACACAATAAGTCTGGTTGCGTGAAACATATAAGACGAGGTGCGATGCTGCTTTCTCTCATTCTTTACAAAGTCAACGACTTATCAATATGAGCGGTTATACTTTCAGACAACAGACTATGGGATACATGAGCTGCGCAGGCGCTGCAACAGCTTGCACTCCCAACGACGTTATTACGAACTGGCGAGAGTTATGCCCAGGTCTATATTTCCCTCCCAACCAACCGCTCACCAGAAGCCATGAGTTAGATCAACAAGTCTTCACCGCTCTATGCAATGCTTCGTGGGGAGAAAAACTTGTTCACCGCATCGACCGTGCTGCTCATCTGCTGATGGAATGCAATCGCTACTGGAAAGCATGCGAGAATGTGGTCTTGGAAGATTTTTGGGAGGCCATGGGTCAGCTTGTCCAATATGGACAGAAACAACTTGACGCAAATGTTGTTCATCAGCTTGTGGTGCTCCTTGTCAAGGGTCGACAAAGATTCCTCATTCGCTACCCAGACAAGTCTCATACAGACATTGACAAAATGCTAGTAGCTTATACACATATGCTATTGCAAAAGTTACTGTCAGAGCGAGTTCGAAGCTTCGGAGAGCGTTGGAGGCTGACGGCCAGAGAAGAAGCCATCGCTAGGGCTGGGTTGACTCCCATGGGACCGGCAAGGCAGATTTCCAAGAACAAGTATCAGCTTTCGCCCAACGCGAATAACCCGCTGTACAATATTGCAGAGATTGCTGGCAAAGGCAAAACCAAAGCAAATCTCATGGGAATGGCAACCGTAACGATAGGCGAGCCGCCGACTCAAGCTATGGTCAGCAAGCTTTAGGAACGCAAGCGGCCACAGTTCGTTCTAGAGTCGCCTTTGATGAACTCTTCCGACGATAGCACAACTCCGCATACCCCTCCGCAGCGGGCAGAAATATCTCCAAGTGTTCTGGAACCGCTGTCGCCACAGTCTCGGTTCTGTCTTGACATCCCAAAATCTACCGTCAATCCTCTGAAGAGACGAGCTGAATATACCATCTCTCCAAACTGTGTCAAACGCTGTACTGTAGTCAGTGAAGGAGAACCCCCGTATCCGAGACTGACAAAAAGAAAGACTAAAGCGCCTAAATCGAAGCTGGCTGCATTGTGGAAGAAAAGATATTGAATCTTGAGTGTTTGCACTAGGAAGATTGGTGTTGTAAGGTGCTAGAATGAGTTCGTCTGTAAGGTACTCAGTCAGTTTTCAGGAATAGCTTTTTGCGTAGGAAACGCTGTGTGCTAGTTATTGAATCAAATTCTGGCATGAATCTCGTCATGCTTTCTTACTCGCGGAGTGTCAAACTAGTTGTGCTGGACAAATGCACTGCGCAGTGCTAGAGGTGGTTTTTGCGTACCACGTAATTTCCGGGTTGAAATTAGGATGGGATATGCGGATTCGTCTAAAGTCTCGTCCAGTTGGTCAGATTCACAGCTAGAAATCGACTTGAATTCTGGTACGTCTCAAAATCTTAAGGGTTTGGCCGTTCTGAGAGATAGCTCTTTGGGGACACCAGTGAAAAAGTGTCTGAAATCATTGTCGATCATCTGTCCATCCGATGATCTAATCTAACGGCAGTACTGCCAAAACAATATCGATATCGATGCATCTCATGATTGGATATTTCAACAGACATCTTTGAATTGCTCAGCAAAACCTCTACCCTGACATGGTAAGCATCCAGCTCATATTTTGCAGCCATGGAAGGTCAACGTCAAAACTAACACGTCGACAAAGTTTCTGTAAAAAACACGCGTATAAGAATAAGGCGTGTCTCATGCGTTCTAGCGAGACTTGACCTGCTCACTGGTGCAGATGGCAACCCTGTGTATAATGTGGCTGTTTCCCCCCGAAACCGGCAAGTTGTGAGAGTAGAAACATTCCCTGTAAATGATGACATTAACTTTCACCAAGACCCATTAATTATGCTTACCTCCTTACGCTTAATTCACGCCGTAGCAAACAATCGACAGGGGCAGGTTGAGCTTGTTCGTGCTAATTAACGGCCCAGTTCCACAGCAGCGACTCACAGTGCCCACGTGCATCGCTCACCCCCAATAGCAAACACTGAATTGTCCATGACCAATTGGCCATCCCCAACTAACCCCAACGAAACGATCGACAACCTTCTTCAGCCTGTCCCACATCGCTTCTACGTTAATTTATAGTACACCATAGTCGACGTGCAGAGGACCTCTTGACCAATGGTCAATCCCTCGCCTTGCACGTTTCTACACCTTGCTTGCACGATGTAACATTGATCCAGACAACAGGCGAATGATACCATCCGGAAAACTGCTGGGCTACGCCAAATGTGGAATTTGTCCCTGCTAGGTCGCGTGCGGCTGCGTACACTTTGTAATTTTGGATCCAGGAACGTGGACGCAGAGGCATAATTAGTTGGTTCACGATTGGGCAATTTCAAGTATGATGTCAAGCCCCTCGTGGGTTTCCGGAGCCGAAGAAGTGTCGGCGAACAGGGATAATGATGGGAAGGATTATATTAGTCGGAGTGCGCAGCTCGTCTCTACAGAGCTTGGATGGATGTGCAATCTTCAGTTGACAGGCTAAAATGCGATTCTTGGTAGCTACCACATTGCTGGCTGCGACGGCCAGCGCCAGCTTCGACGGCAACTTGAACTACAACAGTCCTTCTAAGCGACACGATGGGCTTGGAATCAATGTTCCTCTGGTCGAGAGACGATCATGGAAGCGTGGCAACGTCGCCTATGCTCCTGATGAATTGAGCTTCACTCATGGAGTAGCATCTGGTGATCCTTGGCCTGAGAGCGTCATTCTATGGACTCGTATTGCGCCATCCAATGAGTCTGACGCCAGCGATGTTACTGTTACCGGCACCGCACCTCTTTGGAACCATGACAATGAGAAATACATCAAGGCCGATCCCCACCCTATCTGTGTCGAGTGGAAGGTTCTCAAGAGCAAGTGCGCCAACAAGACAGAGGATGTAGTCTCTAGCGGCAAGGCTTACACCACGTCCGACATTGATTACACTGTCAAGGTACGTTGATGACGCCTATATATCTTGATACAATGCTAACAATCGTTGCGCAGGTTGAAGCCAAGGGTCTCAAGCCATTGACCAAGTACTTCTATCAATTCAACGTCTGCGGGTCCAACAACAAGAGTCCCATCGGCCGCACCAAGACTGCTCCCACCAAGGATGACGACGTATCCAAATTGAGCTTTGCTGTGTTCTCCTGCAGCAACTACCGTAAGTATACCGATTCGATCTTATAAATCCATACTAACAAGACAGCCAACGGCTACTTCAACGCTTACGGCAATGCTGCCAGAAAGGACAAGCACGACTACGTCATCCACCTCGGCGACTACTTCTACGAATACGCCAAGGGCGGCGAGCGAGCCACCAAGCCAGCCAAGGAGATCTTCACTCTGGGCGACTATCGCACACGCCACGGACAGTACCGTACTGATCCCGATTTGCAGCTCCTCTCCAAGAACTTCGCCTGGATCCCTACCTGGGACGACCACGAGTTCGCCAACAACGGCTACAGAGACGGCTTCAGCGGCCTCAACAACACCGAAGACTCTTTCCTCAACATCGGCCACAAGGTCAGCGTCGACACCCGCAAAGTCCACGCCGTCCGCGCCTACTTTGAATGGATGCCCATCCGGTACGTCAGCCTCCTTATGATATCCATTCCTCACTAATAGATCTAGTCAAACCGATCTGGACGATGGCCTTCGCGTCTGGCGCTCATTCCAAATGGGCAAGCTCATGGACCTCATCGTCCTGGACACCCGCAACTACGACCGCAGCATTACCTCCCTCGGCTGGAACGACCACTACCTCGACCTGATTGACGACGATGCTAGCCGTACCTTGATGGGTGCTCGTCAGGAGGCGTGGTTCTACCGCTCTCTTAGCGAGTCAAGCGATCGTGGCGCCAAGTGGCGCATTATTGGCAACCAGATTATTTTTTCGCGCTTGTATGAGAATGATAAGTTCCAATTGAGCGGCGATAACTGGAATGTGAGTAACACACTTAATGCATCGCATACAAATACTGACAAAACAGGGGTACATTGCCAACCGCAACCGTACTCTTAAGCACATGTACGACAACAACATTGGCAACAACATCTTCCTGGCTGGAGATAGTCACCAGAACTGGGTACGTGCTTCTAAAGACACTTTTAATTTTCATTCTAACTATTCCAGGTCTCTGACCTTGCTTGGCTTGGCACCAAGGAGTACGACTCCAAGTCTGGTGCTGGTGGCATCGGTGTCGAATTTGCCGGAACTGCCGTCACCTCCGGCGGCCAAAAGGGCCCTATCGAGCCCAAGGCTGGCGACTACTCTCGTGGTATGATCCGTCGCAATGAAGAGATGATGTGGCAGGAGGGCTATTACCGCGGATACTTTATCTTGACTGTCTCTCCTGAGAAGGCCACTGCTCAGTTCTTTGGTATGTCGACCAACACTATTTCTTAACCATCATCTAATTCGTATAGGTTCTCCTTCTGTTGCCACTCGCAACCCGTGGGATCTCCCTCTTGCCAACTTCACTGTTGTCCACAATGACAACCACTTGCAGCGCCCCATCGCTGGAGGCAAGGCTGAGTCTGGTGCTTTGAGGGGTGGAGAGATCAAGCATACCAACTTGACTCTTAACACCGACACAAACAAGTGGGAGGTTATTGGTTTCGAGAAGATGTATCTGTGATTGGAAATGCTTAAATAGGAACGCCCCGATAACTAATGCAAAATATATCTATGAACAATACCGCGACTCTATGACTTCTCACACTGTACCGATCGTTGACTGACTTCCAAATGCCACGTCGGGCCATCCTTTTGCAGCCTAGCGAGGAATTCATCGCCAACTTCGCGTCTTACACCACTGCCGAGAACATCTGCACCAAAGCTATCTACACCATCCACACTATCGACTGACTTTCGAATGGCAAGCAGTTCTGCAATGTTGGAGCTCTTGATAACATCAATGCGCAACCGAGCGGTGTAGATAATGACAGCGATGAGAAAGACAATGGTCAAACCAACTTGGGCAGCCAAGAACGATAGCCACTCCCATCGAACCACCACAAATGTCTTATCAGTAAGGGTTTCGCCTGGTAATGTTTCCGACATGTTACTCGTACGCATGCTGCTTCAAGTTAGCGACTGACTGTGAAAAAGATCGTTATGAAACCTACTATGTTGACATTGCCATTGCAATATTATTGACCGACGTTTCAAGATTGTCCAAAATGATCTGCTCTCCTTTCAGTGAAGGTACAAGCTCCGGCGTACCCTTCTCTGACTCCTCTCCAAAATTGCGCTGGAATTTGCCAAACATATTGCTGCCAAGTCGCTGGAGGTAATCGCCCCCACCCTTAGAGTGGGTGCTGGAGGGGTAGTATTTGCCCTTGAGTATATATTCCAGATCGCCAGGAAGACTATTATATGCTGTTATGGTTGCGACATTGAATTCTTCTCTTCCCGCGTGATCAGTCATGGTTATGTCAGTTCCTTTGCGTTTGGTGATGTTGACTATCGGGTCGCTGATGGTGTACTGTGCAGCACCTTCATTAAATGCCGTGTCATAAGTCTTGACACAAAAATGCCACAAGATTTCTGCTGCTTGATACGTGCTGTGGCCATTGTCGTTGTCAACCCCATTTGGTAGTGTATATACCAGAAAATGGTTCTCAATCCCAGCCGTAACCATGTCCGGGTTGTCCCATTTGTACAGAGTTGTCTTGTTGTTCCTGCCAATGTCGTTGGGGACAATATTCATTGTGTAATCTGCACTCATATCCACTTCTAGGAATCCATAGTTGTGCGTCAATGTCGCGTTGGAAGATTTCACTGTCAAGTGGTCGGTGATGTTCCCAACGCTTGCGCATATTGCCAGTGTACTAAAGGTCGGCCACTGACATTTTGCGGCAGGGCATCTCGGAGTAGCGTCTGAAGAAGCTTCATCGACGGTGCTGAGAGCGGCCTTGAGACCAGCCCGTGATATCTCGCTGGTAAGTGCCTGGACTAAGCGTTTTCGTTAATAATGGTACATCTCCGATACTTTAGAAATTCCCAAGCTTACAATCATAATCCTTAATAAGATCAGTGGGCCCAAATGCTTTCGTTTTGTATGCAGTGGCTCTCGTGCTATTGTCGGAGAGGTCCCGAGGCTCGTAAGCAACTGCCGACTGTGTGATAAAAGAGGTAATAAGACCGGTAATGAGGATGACAGAAGCCATCGTGCTCAGAGAGATGAACCTACCCAGGTTAGTACTGCTAGAACAAGAAACCACTCTCGCATACAACCTACCTGCCGCGCATTCTTCCAATGAGGGCTATTGCTGACCAGGGCCCTCGACTAGCCTGATCAAACGTTCGAATATCCTTTAGCGGTCTCTCCTGTGTCACAAACCAGTTCCATTTCAACTGCGAAAGACCCTCGGCAACAGGGACCACCATGGCGGAGCGGCAGACAGTGGCGATGATGGCAATCACTGTGTTGAGCGTCAACCCCATTTTCTATTTCGGCAGCTCTTGATCCTCATATTGTGCCAGGATGATGACCAGCACAACAACCAGAATGACTGAAACAATGCACCACACAATCTCCTTCATCCATGAGCCGATGTGACCGAAAAGGCCGCGTCGGGATGCTTCATGCACTATGGTGGCATGTTTATTGTCGCGCAGGGGAACTGGCTCAGTCTGCTGAAACTGTTGCTGCCCTTTCCAGGGGTCCTCTTCAGGACGAGATTCTTCTTGTGGCCGTCTGGAAAGGGGTTCGTAGGACTGTACGGGCAGCGGTTTGCGCCGAAACTGCGTTACGCCAGACATGTTGCTGGTGCTCTCGATGCAGTCGTCGAGCTCTGCATCTGTGTGGATGTTTGGGAATTAAAACTGCGGTGTCAAGTGGGACATAAGCATGGATATTTGATGTCACGGTCGGAGATCTACAAAATCACAGGGCTCACGAAAGTGAGGCTGGGCCAGCGTTAGCTAGGGTCAACTACCAAAAATAGCGCTTTTCACGTCTTACCCTCAGCAAATGATCGACGTCGCGCGACCTGGACGACCTCTGGCCTGTGTGCGCCGAGGTAAATTAGCATCCTGAGCAGGCGGCACGATGTCTATCGCTTGCTTTTTCTTTTGCACTTGACAGACTAGTTGGTGTTTCAGGGCCACAGTGCACTGGGCAGCCAAATTTGACTGTAGTTATTGAAGAGCTTCTCTGTTCTCTGCTCTCTGCTCTCTGTTCTCTTGTCTCTTGTCTCTTGTCTCTTTTTTAGTTGACCCTAACCCATGCTCAGCCTGGTTCAACCCAGCCTCGCATCTCCAGCATTAGTGACGCTGGCCTAATAATCTAAAAGTTGATTCCGTTGCTTTTCTTTTCTTTTTCAACCCCTGAACAATAGCTTATTCATTAATTGCACACAAGTCCGTGACAAATCTCGTGGTACGGATTATACACTGAGCGACGCGTGCTGGCCTGGCGCTGTGTCCATAATATATTGGATAGGGTTTCTTGCAGCTGATGTCAGGCATGCTGTCCTTTCAAAATGAAGTCTCGCTCGTCCTCGAGCACCTCGTACCACTGGTCGGGTCGTCAGGATTAAAGTCGCGGAAGACTTCTCGGCCGAATTGAACACACCCTTGGAGTTGTGCGTTGCGCTGCGCAGCCTCATCCTCGAATTATGCTTAAAAACCAATGCGGCATATCAGTCCCAATTGGGCAAAGAAGTAGACTGTAGTTTATTAATAGACAAAATACCTGTGCCTAGGGCTACGCAAGGACTGAATGAAAGAACGCTGGAAGAACTGGGAACAGGCTATTGCTTGGCCAGTGATCGGCACCCTATTTACGGAGTATACAACTCGACATTTTAGGGATTACGCGCAGTTATACAGGGCCTAAAATCTGCCTTGCCTGCAGTGGAACTGCTGCCCATCCGCATAGAGATGTTAATATCTCCTTGGCAGGCTAACAGCCACAATAGCTATTGCTGTGCTAGAACCATGTTGGCAGTTGCGTCTTTGGATTTACTTCGAACAGCAGCCTGATTTTGCCGAAAACGAACTTTTCGGCATATCATTGTTGAAAGCCAAAATTAACTTTGGGCTGTGCTTTTAACTGATACCCGTCGCGGCACTGTCCGACAAACCCCACGCGGCTTACAACCCCGCATGCCAGGGAAGCTGTAGCTTCTCAATAGTCACAAGTATCGTTCCTGTCGGTGGTATATCACTTCTCGACAAAATCTCCGCGTGGAAGCATCCAATATAGCTATGGCTACTGAATCTGAAGCTCTTGTCGCCAGAGGACCCTTCTCTGAAGGAAAATGGGCCATTGAAAAGGTCACCCCTCGCGAGCTTCGCCCAGATGAAGTTCTTGTTGAAATGGTAGCCTCAGGGATTTGCCACACGGATTTACACTGTGGAAATACGCCAGCAGACCAAGGAGTACCTGGAGTGTATTATCCACGGGTGCTTGGACACGAAGGTGAGTTTTGACGGTACTGTATAACATGACAACTCGCTGATTTTGATGTAGGCTCTGGCTATGTAGTGAAAGTAGGCAGCCACGTCAAGACCGCCAAACCAGGCGATCCCGTTCTTCTGTCATATTCCTACTGCGGGGAATGCTACGTCTGCAAGCAGGGGCTTCGATCCCACTGTATTAAGTTCTTTGACATTAACTTCATGGGCGAGCAAGTGTTCGACAAGGACATTGGCGGTCGCTTCTTTGGACAGTCTAGTATGGCCAGACATTCCGTAGTAAGCGACAAGTGCGTCGTCAATGTTGCAAACCTCGGCGTCACCAGAGATGAGCTTAAACTTCTTGCACCGTTGGGTTGCGGTCTGCAAACTGGTAGTGGAACAGTAATCAAGGTCGCCAAAGCTGGGCCAGATGACTGCGTCACGATTGCTGGCATGGGAGGCGTCGGACTAGCTGCCGTGATTGCAGCCAAGAATCTCAAATGCAAGGCTATTATTGGCATCGATAGAGTCGAATCTCGCCTTGAACTTGCCAAGTCACTAGGAGCTACCCACGTCGTTAACACCACTGGACTCACTATGGAGCAAGTTGCTGCCAAGATCAGGGAAGCTGCAGAAGGACTAGGTTCAACCATCAGCATCGATACCAGTGCCTTCCCGCCTCTCGTCGCAGCGCAAGTCGATGCATCGCGGTACATGGGAAAAATCATCCAGGTTGGTACTGGAATGCCTGACGCGAACCTGTCGCTTCATATGCAGAGCTTCATGGTCAGCGGTAAGCAGTACTTTGGCGCTGTGCAGGGCCATGCCATAACGGAGGAGTACATTCCGCAGATGGTGCAGTGGTGGAGAGACGGTATTTTTCCATTGGAGAAATTGATCACGACCTTTGACTATAAGGATTTTGGCAAAGCGCTGGAAGCGATGAAGACGGGCGCCGTCATTAAGCCGGTCATTGTTTGGTGATGCGGTGATTGGCTTCGATGATTGTTTGGAAGGCGAGGTGTTGAGGCGCGTGACATTGGAGAGTGGCTGCAACATGTATTTGAACAATTGGCATTGTTTTTAAATAAGACTTAAAGGTTTGGTGATGACTCGATTGCGACTGTAGGATTAAGTGTTCAATTGTGTGCATGACGTTATTCCGGGTTGTGTGCCTGTAGTGCGGATTGTCATATGTGAAGGTGGGACTTATCATCGACTACAGGGACTATTATTCTGTGTCTAGACCAGCAGAACTGAAACGAGATGTAAGGCTCTGTTAGAACCTGATTGAAGATATAACATCTGGAATGCTTACATTTATAATTCCAAGTGGTTTGCTAAAATATCCAAACCGGGGACTGTTCACCGAGATGCAAACTACGGAAAGGTATGAAATGGGCCTGGTCGTTCCTCACGCCGCTATTGGAAGGAGTCGACCCGTGTATGAGCTATGAGAGGGTTTACTTGTGATGCGACAGGGTAACAGACTGTCGGCAGGGAGATGGAAAGCAGCGGTCATGGCTGGGTCTATGCAATTGGGGGAGCATAGGGAGGGATATTCAACCTCTTGTGGAAATTGATTTCACAGTCAGGATGGATTTCGAAGCGGAATTCTCAGACGACAATGAAATGTCCGATAGCTTCAAGGAGAAGGACGAGACTGACGAAAAGACCCATACATGGAGTTATCTACCATGATGGTGCTGAGGAGAAGGGATATCGCAGGCTTTTCTTCGATGATAATAATGAAGGGTCTGTTGGAACTATTACTGGTCAGTATGACAGCACTTCGGAGTATGCCGATTGGTCGGATGTAGACTGGGAGGACGAGCGGTAACGCAGAGTTATTTTGCAACATCTAGACAGAGCAATCACAAACATATGGGAACGCAAGTTACATTTCCAGCGACGAATCTATTTTCCTCCAATTGATTATTGTGGCGATTGAAATGGAGGGCATCGTGTAGTCGCGGCGCTGATGACAGACATCGGAACCCGCACCCGATCGAGCAGCGTCGTGAACCAAAAACCTGTTTTTGAGACACGTCAAGGATGATTGACATATGGAAATAATCAACAGATAAAAAAAGACGACAGCGACAAGGGACGGAAGCACGGCAACAATGGTGTGTGCAGATCAGTTTGAACGAGCCAATGACGGGACAGAAAGTGGATGAAGAAGCGCAACACGCTGCAAAGCAGGGCACTAGTGCAAACAGAGGGACCTCGTAAATTACAGCGACTCCAGCGCCAGTGTGGCAGCACGGGGAACAATAGTGAAGGCTGAGCTCTCACCCAAGCACGACGAAGGCGCATGTCCAACGGCTCTGACGTCACATTTTAATTTTGCGCCCAGCAAAAAAATAGCAGAGGCAGTTACTCTGGAAAGCCCAGCCTTTCCATCCCACATGATTAATTTGCAGCCATCTGCCGGCCGACGCAATTTGCCATGCATGTCATCGTATTAATTAATACAAACAAACGATCCCTTTCTTTTTTCTCTCCGCTTCCGCACAACCCGAGACATTTCCTGACAACGCCCTCTCCAATGCAATAACGCCAAAACGCAGTTCCCCGCCAAACAAGCTTCATCTCAAGCTTCGCTCGTACCATTCGAGTCGCGTCTTGGCTCTCTAGCAACTAAACCTAATTTCTCTTGGCTCACCCCGTTTTGACTCTCCACCAACCCATCAGCCAATAACTCACCACAATGGCCGAAAAGGTTGCCCAAAAGGCTGCCGAGAAGCTTCCAAAGGCTGCCGAGAAACTTCCCCAACGCGACAAAGGCTCCAAAGAGAAACAACCTCCCGGCGGCTTCGACTCTACGCCAGTCCCCAACGCACAGCAAGGCTACACCCTACGGTTCATCTTTCACTCTGCCGAGAACTTGCCTCCAGCTGATATTAGCACCATCTCCTCTGATCCCTATATTCACGCTACCCTGAAAGCTTCTGGAGTAAAGCGACACAAGGAAGATCCCAACTTGACTCATCGTACCAAGACGCATAGGAATACTACGGCACCGGAATGGGAAGATGAATGGGTTGTCGCAAACATTCCAGCCAGTGGGTTTACTCTAAAATGTAGACTCTACGACGAAGATTCTCCCGATACGGATGATCGACTAGGAAATGTGACGCTGAAAATTCCAAGCGTCTATGAGAATTGGGAGGGTATCCCGCCTCCTGGCAAAGTTTTGGAGGCCAAGAAGCGCATGATGAGCAAGCGAGCCTGGCTGGTCAAAGCCATGACGGTAATGTGTCACTCTGGCGGCCACATGTCACCGCTGGTTCGTCTCAGCGTTGAAGTTCTCGGCAAGTCGGACCCTCCTCATGGCCAAATGTACACAGTTGGTCCAACTGGCTGGACCAAACACTTCAGTCCCATGATTGGACGTTTGATTGGAACCACCGTTCAACAAGACTCCAGCCAAGACCGCAAAGCCAGCGCGAATAAAAAGACTGACAAGGAGGAAAACAAGAAATACGAGTAGGTTGCCTGTGTAACTCGTCTACCCATTATTTACTAACCAAATACTTAGCTTCCAAGCCAACGAAATGCAGCTTGCCGGCCCCGTACCGACAGAACTGTATCACCGCTATGTCGAGTTTCGACCTGTGATTGGATCCATGTTTACCTCCAAGGGCGTACGCGGCAAAATTCTCAACAAGGCATTGCACAAGCAGCACCACCGCATTTACAACTATGACTCTTCAACGGAGCATCGAACTTTCGAGCCGCGTTCCGAAGACGCCGCCCAGCAGTTTTTGAAGCTGGCTCACTATGATGAAGGAGCCCGTCTTTTCACCTACGTTTTGACTCTGGATGCTGTGTTCCGCTTCACTGAGACGGGCAAGGAATTCGGAATTGATCTACTCAGCAAGCATACCATGCATTCAGATGTTGAAACTTACATTGCATTTTCCGGCGAATTCTTTGTTCGAAGATTAGAACAACCTTCTGCCTCCGAATCACCAAACCCTAAGGAGAAGACACACCCTAGCCAAGATATCCCCGGTGGACCACCGCATGAAGACCCCCCGAACAACCCATCATACTATCAACTGGTCATTGACAACGATTCGGGCACCTATCGCCCCAACAAGGACATGCTCCCGAAGTTGAAAGAATTCTTTGAGCGTGAATTCCCCGGACTGGGCGTGGTAGTGATGGACTGCGGCGACGATGAGCTGCAAGAGCTCAAGAAGAACCAGCGCACTGCTAAGAAGGAAGGTGGACCGGCGATGCAGTTCGTCATGAACAGAAGCCAGAGCAGCATCAGTTCGTACGAAAGCGAGTTGGACTCGCGCGTGAAACATGCAGGACATGACCACCCTAGCAAGCGAGAAGCGGTATGGAACGCAGTAGAGGACCCCAAGCAGATCAAACAGGCAGTTGCTCATGCGTTGAATGGCGGAGGAGAAGCTTCGCACTCTTGATCGAAGCTAGCATTTCTTTGTATTGACTTTATTGTATTAGTGTTTACGAGTTATGACTTTTATACCCACAATATGGAATTTCTTGACAAACTTTGATATCCCAGGTCTCTATAATTGGTCGTGACCACAATGTTATTGAATCTAGATCTTCTGAGGCCTCAAAGCCACCCAGACACTCGTACACTTTGCCAATTCCGTTCCCTTTCCATCCCGAATAACACACCCCAGCTTTGTCTTCCTCCCCTCCTGACTCTCCACCCAAGCCGTAGCACACACGGGCCCTCCCAACATGACGGGCTTGAGAAACTTGACATCCAACCCCGCCGTCAAACTCACAGTCCTATACGCCTCCGCCTTCCTGCCTAGCGTATAATTAATCTCAAATACCGACCCCATGGCCTCATCCATCATCGTCATGATCATGCCGCCATGGCTAGCCCCCTTGGGACCCGACACGCCATCCCCAATAGCGTAAAGCGTATGCAGACGCGTGATGGGCCGAGAAACATCGCTAGCATGGGATGCGTCGTCTGCCGTGAAGACGCATAGCATGTGTTTCAGCGCGTTGGGGCGCGAGAGGGTGGCACCAAGGAATTGGTCGCGGAGGGTGTCTTCCGGGTTGAAGCATTGTGGGATGAAGGGGATGGCGAGCGGGTGGGAGAGGATTGAGGCGGTCCAGGGGATGGATGAGAAGTAGGTTATGGCGGAGGGGTAGAGGGCTGACGGGGTGTTGGCGGGGTTGAGGTTGAGTTTCGGGCAGAGGGTGCGGGGAATGAATTCTGCTTGGGGCATTTTGATAAATTGAAATGGGAATTGCTGAAATTGAGATGGATTGGGGTTAGTTGGTTGATAGAAGAGAGGTGGTGATGTTGGAGCTGAGGTTGTATCCCCGCATTATCGGCTAGATGACGGACAGATCCGGTGCTGCTGAATAAGATAATTTCGTCGCCAGTGAAGATTGTATGAGAAATTTGACTGCTGCTGTAGTATATTATTGTCATTGATTTATCGCAGGTCAATTGTACAGTTGTGTAAAGGAATTGGCTTTGGTGGCTTGTATCACCGCGATGGCGACGCGCATGATTGGCTCGTTTCCGTAAAGTTGAAGAAACCGTTACGAGCCCTAAATGTCCAGACTCGTCGGGAACAATTGCGACATCAAACACAACCTGAGATATAAAAGTCAATCCAAACAATGACGCGAATAGAAAAAAAAAGAATAATAAAATCACTTCAACAGCTTTGGCGTAAAGTCCCAAGTATAAAAGGCCCAGACTCTGTCCATCTGTCGCCAGCCGTCACCAACTGCACAGCAAACATCCCCTATCTGATTCAGTCCCCTTTCAGTCCTGTACCTCGAGTCTGTTGTACCCGTACCATGTTACATTTCCTCTATACCCTTGCCTTGTTCTGTCTTGCTGCTATTATCAGCATCTTCTAAACATGTTCCCCATCTACCTCATCGTTACCTGTCTCGCTTGGCTAGGCATGGTCATCGGCGGAGCCCTAGATCCTGTTTAAACATTCACAATGTCAACTGAAGGGGATTTGTCTGATCTGTCGTCTGGCCAGGTCAACCTCCTCATCACCATTGAGCGCACAGGGGCCAGCCTGTCCATGGTGGCAGTCCTTCTGATCATCACTTCCTTTGTTTTGTTTCGTCGGCTGAGGACGACTCCTAATTTGTTTATTGTTTTTGCGTCCTTGGCCAATTCAGGTGCCAGTATTGCTTCGATGATGGGGTATGATGGACTTGTGCAGGGCGATAATTCCTCTCTTTGTCAAGCACAGGCTTTTATTTTCGAGTGGTAAGTTTGACTTCTGCCTTTTCTACTCCCCGCTACGCTCGTTTTCGCTCTCTTCTGTTTTCTCTCTTAGTTCACTCGATATGTACTAATGAATAAGCCAATAGGTTCATGCAGTCCGATCCCTGGTGGTCTTTTGCCATGGCTTTCAATGTTTTTCTCGTTTTCTTCTGCAACGTCGATCCGACCTATTTTCGAAAATACTGGTGGGCATATTGCATCGTGTGTTTTGGAGGTCCCTTGATTCCAGCAGTGGTTTTAATCTCCATCCACGATGACTCTCGTGGACCTGTCTTTGGGGATGCAACAGTAAGTCTGACAATCATTAACGACTTACACAGGCTAACATCCCAGCTCTGGTGTTGGATCGGCTCGCAATGGGGCCACGTCCGTCTTTACGCCTACTATATTCCGATTTGGGTCTGCATCATTCTTTCTATTCTGATTTATATTGCTGTCGGTTATCATGTTTTTCATCATCGCAATCTCCTTCACAACGCTGTGTTTACCGATCGGGACAGGGGACGTGCCGCGTCTCAGCCAAGTACATCCGGGGACTCGGCCGAAGTTGTAAGTGTAACTGGCACAGTGCAAAATAAGCTGGTCACTAACATGGCAGAATCTCACTCATGCTGTTGACTACTATGGTACAGCCACCACAGAAGTGAAAGTCACCTCTGACCCCCGTGACAGCGACTACCAACGCCAAGACCGTGGACATACAACCACCGTCATCAGCTCCAGTGTAGCTGATTCAACGGTTCACACCAACGACGCTACTACTCCTACATCGCCAAAGATGACCATCATAACCCGTCTTTACTCTGTCAAGTCTCAAGCTTCCCTCAAACTGAAACGCCTCGACTCTGTCAAGATGGCGTATCTCCGGACGAGTTTCATTTTCGCTTTTGCAGTCTTAATAACTTGGATTCCAAGCTCTATCAACAGACTCTACAGTCTCACCAACAACGATAAAGTGAGCTTTCAACTGAGTATTGCCAGTGGCTGCGTCTTGCCACTGCAGGGAGTTTGGAATGCATTCATTTATTTCTCAACGAGCTGGAGCACAGTTCGCATAGAGATGAAAAGCCTCAAGATTCGATTTCTCGGCAAGAGACAAGAGCAGCGAAGTTCAATTCGGCTGAATCACATTGCGAACAGCAGTTCACATTCGTAATGATCATCCTGTTACCGGCTTGCAATTTAGCTTATATTATAATTTAGATATCTCATTCTCGGCTAGTTCTGTAATTGATTTCCTTTTTATAACTTTGGTCCGTGGATTCAAACACTGGCAATGGGTTCTCCCTCGATAGAGCTGACATTGTCGCGAACGACTCTCTCAACCTCAGCCTGGACATCACCGTCACCATCCAACAAATCCAACCACGTATTCTTAATTCCTGGCGCAGCCAACAGGGCATCCGCGACTGTGGCGACTGTAGCTCGTGGCACCGTACCCTTAACGTGTGGCAGCTTGCCCAGCTGAATCTTGCCAGCAGCATCGTCAGTCAAGGTACCAGGGCGCAGACCAATGCCCACAAGGGTAGAGCTGTTCTTGGATGTTTCGTAGAGAGCTTCATCAGCAGCAATCTTGGCCTGATAGTACGTGGCTAGCACGCCATGGTTGACCTTCTTGTTGTACTCGTCCCACTCCTCCTGTGGCCACCAAGGCGCAGCAACACGACGGGATCCAGAGTATGAAACGAGCAGGAATCTGGTGATGCTAGGAATGGTCGCAGCGGCCTGAACAAAGTTGATGGCGGCGTCGCGGTCGACCTTGAAGGTGGAGTCGGGGCCGCCCTTGCCGCCGGCGCCAGCGCTCCAGGCGATGTAGTCGGGCTTGACTTGCTGGAGGATGCCAACGGCGGCGTCCTTGGTGGTGACGTCCTCAATGGAGGTGACGAGGACGTTGAGCTTGCCAGGGAGGCCGCTGCCGAGTTTCTCAATGGCGGGGATCTGTTCCTGCTTGCGGATGACGGAGGTGACGGTCCACGAGCGCTTGAGGAGGAGGGGGGTGAGGAGCTGGGAGATTTTGCCGTGGCCGCCGAGGATGAGAACGTGACGAGGGGAAGACATGTTGAAATTGTTTGGCAGGATTTGGTTTGTCGTGTAATTGATTGACTGTGCGTGCGTGCGTGTAGAGTTGCGGCTGACAGAGGTGGGAAATGTGGTGTTTTAAATGCGAATGGTGCAATTGCTATGTCGTCATTGGGGGTAAAGCTATGCACCCTGTTGGCGGGGTTATTATTTCCAGAGAGCTGCGAGCTGGAGCAGGATCGGATCACCCGATGTCCTCGATCGGACTTTTTCGCTAGGGGGGAGTCGATTTGTAAGGAAAGGCTCTATTTTATGGACCATATTTTACACCAATGAAACATCGCTTTAAGAGCTGCGTGGAGCTTTAGTGGAGGACGGCTGTCGGCAAGAGCAGCATCTCAAAACACAACACCTCATTTGTCTGACTAATGAATGTATTGAGAAGATTCGTTTTGTTGGATGGGAGGGCAATTTGTAAGATGGACGGCGTTTCACTGCATTCGAAGGGCAATTGGCCGTTGCTGCCTCCGATCCACGGATGGGATTATGGGGATAATTGGCCATCAGGTCGGAGATTACGCAACAGACGGGTTGTGTCAGACAGTGTTGCAGCCAAGGATAGAACTTTTCAGAAAACATCTAGGTGTGATGTGAGCCATTTCTAGCCACTGGCTATTAGGAAGATTGTTAGTGCGACTCGGCCGATGGGCGAACTTGCGGGAGACCATGTCAATGGACAAGTCAGTCATGGCAGATGAAGAAATACATTGTTAAATTACACATGCTAACTCTCTTAATTGACAAGAACAGGCGAGCGACCATCCCACGCATTTGACTCGGCCGCCTTAACAAGCCACAGAGCAAGATCCTCTCTCGTGATACTTGCCATCCAGCCTGCTCCCTTGCCGTCGTCGTCTAAAGCCTTGACCCTCGCCAGATCGGCCTTTTCACCTCCAAGCTCAGTAAGTCTGGCCGCGCGCGCCATGACATATTGCAATCCGCTTTTCCTTACAAAGTGGTCAAGTTGCTGGTGGCCCTCAAGAGTGTACCTCATGTTGCTGTGGTGGAACAACATCCGAATAGGCAGGATGAGGCTGTCTTGACTGTCGCCTACTCCTTGCATGGAATTGACTACTATCTTTGGCTTGATCTCAGTAGGTGCCGTTGTAGATTCGATGGCCTCAACTAGCGCCCTCATTGAGGTGATGAGGAGATCGTTGGGCGAGTCGGGTGACGGAGCTGCGAAAGGGCTCTCTGACGTACGGCGCAGGTTGAGCGTAGAAATGACGGCCTGGGCATGTCTTGGGGTTGTCAAGGCTGTGGCAAGGTTGGCGGGAGACGCTGGTCCTCCGTAAACGATGGTCAGGTTTGGATGCTGGGGCAGTTTCGTCTTTGATGATTCTCGAATAAGTGCTGTTACGGTGTGGGAGCTGGAGAGCGCAGCGTCCAGTACCAAACGGCCGTTACGTCCAGTTGCTCCTATCAACAGGATATGCATTTTGAGGGCCAATGAGTTCTTGAATATGGTATTAAAAATTCAATACTATTTTGGCGCGTACTTCGGGGGCAGCACACACCTACCTATCTGTTTAAGAAGTATTGTGTAAGGTCTTTCGTGGGGGGGAGGCCGAAGCATTGATTCCGTAAATCTGAAGAAGGCCTAGGTAGACTCTGAAAATGGAGGGTTTTTTTTTATATATATCTTGGGTGGATTGGCGCTCATAATATACTTTTTAAGATTCTCATCCTTTCCCAGTCCGAGGCACACAATATCGGACTCTTTTGGTCCACATAGCCATGACGAGGAGCCCACCACACACCTTTCGCGGCTGGTTCCATTGCCTTAAAATGCGTCTCACCTAAGACGGCAACTTGCCACTGGCAAGCGTTGTCGTAGTGCTGGCAGGGTGAAGACAGGGCCTAATCTATTCATTTACGCCTAGCTGGGTAAACCTTGTAGCGCTAATTAGCGCCCCAGCGCGCCACTGTAAGTAAATAATTGCTGAGACGGAATACCCAGAGGCCTTTTGATAACCTATTCAGGAAGGAGAGCTTTGAGATCTTATCAGTGTAGCCCGCTACGCATCGAGGGCTTGACGTACAAAGTACACAACGTAGCTTAACTAAGAGGCGGTTGGAGAATGACAGACAGAGCGCAGGGAATTTCGTACAGTCGCTTAGAGATAGTTTCGACACAGGCGGCACGTGGTATGCACAAAGTACACGAAAAATCAAAGTATCCTTGTATTTCCCAAAGTGTATTTGTTTGCTAGCCTCCCGTTTAAACTACTTATGGAGACGTTCGTACGTGCTCTCATTTAGTCGCAATTGCAATGAAACATTTAAATTGAATCCCGCCATATTTGGCAATCTCGTCCTTCACCACCGCCTCAACAGTCTCCGGCCACTTGGCCACCTCATCTTCAGTGAAGTTCTCCCTGGCCCTCTGCATGTAACTGCCGCTCATGAACTCCTTCAAGCCCGCGACGGCATCCTCATCTGACACAAGTATATCCCTCTTGTAAGATTTGATCTTGTCGTTCTGGAAGCCTGCTGTAGCCAGAACAGTCTCCAGTACCCCGTCATTGAAGAATCGGGGACCTGGGACAGGCATGAGCGGCAGATCAGGTCGCAGAATCGTTTGCACCTGGTGAACGATGGGCAAAACAGCAAAGCGCTCCCATGACGTGATGATTGCTTGGCCTCCCGGCTGAAGAGTGCGGAAAACCTCGCTCATCGCACCTTCGGCATCCTTAAAAGTGAAGATACTGAAGTTTGTGATGGAGTGTGTGAAGTGGTTGTCTTTTATGCTGGAGAGATCGTGCGAGTCCAGGTTCTTGTACTTGATTGCGGGAGAATCAAAAGAGTCTCGTGCTCCAACCACCATTTGTTCATTGTTGTCAGAAATGAGAATCTCCTTGGGCAAATCTTGGCTCTTCAATGCCGCCAAGATGCCGGCAGTGGCCACTCCAGGACCAGCAGCATTGTCGTGAACAATAGAGTCGGCGTTGATGGGCTTATCTGAGGTCTGCACCTCAGATTGCAAGATTTCCGTAAACACATCAAGAGTTGTGTTGGCTGTGTTTCGGTTGTAGCCTTTGGCAAGGTGGCTGAAGTAGTTCTTGAGAGGCAGAGATGCCACTGGGTTCGTTGCCGACATTTTGGGTGGTGATAGCGAATTGACAAAAACAAATTAAGTAAGTTTATGAGTGTTAGTATAATTTCATTGGAATGTCTAACGCGAATCGGGTTCTATTAAATATCGTCTGCCAGACGCCGCGCAAGTCTAAACATTACGACAGCCACGCTGACCGGAAGTCCGAGGGATGGCGTGTCGCACTTCGGTAAACCCACAATTTGCGCTGTTCGAACTACGCGGAGACATTTCGCCTTGCTGGGCGAGCGTTGATGTATTTGTGGTGCTGACATATGGTAGTCCTGGACCCTGGGAAGCCTTGAAGGACTGGCCTTCGGAACTAAAATGTTGCCGGGGAGAGTAGGGAACCATCTGCCAGCATGCTTACACGAATTGCAATGAAGGGCTGTGGAGGAAACATATAATGAAAGGAAAGTCTACGGCGACATAGTTAGGTTTCAATGTTATTCATCTACTCCCCTCAAGAAGATCAATCTAGAGCTTTCCTCCCTCACCAAATACTCATCATATTATACAACCAGCCGACAGCAGCACCATGGATACCACCGCACTCAAAGCGGCAGCTGTAGAGACGTTGTATCTCATTGCGCAAGCAACAGATGAGCTCGACATTGAACTTCTGGAGAGCCTGTTTATCCCGTCACGGGCGGTCACGGTGGATGTCAGTGGCCACTTGGGCTTGCCTGCTCAGGATGTGCTGCCTAATCAATTGGCCCAACTATTAATAAAAAACATATCGGGCTTTTCATCTACCCACCATGTCATCACCAACCCAGTTGTCACTCTGGACACCAATAGCGACAGCAAAGCAAGAGTAATTGCCTACAAGACCGCGTATCATTGCATTCAGGCCGATGACGGCGGGATCCAAGCCGCTACAGCACGAGGAAAATGGGACATGGAGATGGAGCAGTTTGAAGGTCGCTGGGCAGTGACACGTTTTACTGTGCTACGGACTGTCCCGCTACTTCCGGATGAATTCACTTTGTGGGATATTGCAAAAGGTCGCGTGGCAGGTGGCCAGGGAAGAAAAACAAAGAGCTGAGATGGCTATTTTCGTATTTGAATATTAGTGAATTGGAGAATGAGATGGAGATTATATTGACTGAACCCTCGATCAAGGCCGGCACAAAGCAGACAGCATCTGCACGACTGCAATAATAACAACCTCATCAATTACAGACGACAAACATAAACAATGACAGTTTGAGAAACCATAAATCGTGGATGTGATTTGGATTTTGAGGTTGTCACTTGCGATGTCAAGTACTATAACATCTAAATTAAATGCTGTCCCTTTCTCCCATCAACTAGTGCAGAAGCTGTGGGTGTTGTATTCATTCGAGCTTCGACTCTTACTGAAGCATGTGAGTTCCCAGCGTAGAAACATTCGTCTGGTATCCGCCCAACCAGATCTCCGCTTGGGCTTGTTCCTACATACCTGGTCGCGTACTCCATGCAATTCTAATGGCCTGTATTTTCATCATTCACTGCACTAGACATATCACCCAACCACATCTTTCCCTTTTCATCCGTTTCCCAGTCATCAATAAGATTAGCAAGTGTGTGAAGGTGTCCCATGCTGGCAGGCTGAGGCCCCTTGCGACGCCTGCATGCCAGGAATGTGGTGAGACTGCGAGAAACATAGCAAGAATCGCATAGAAGAGTATTCTAGGGAATACTACATCTACCTGATACATTTCCCTCTGAACATTTGCTCTGATCGGGTTGCATGTTGCCCGTAGGATCAGTCCCAATTACCATGGCTAGCAGTGATTGACCAACAATCCAATGCAGAACAGCTTTTGCTAGAAAGAGCAGGGCATTTCACCAGCTAGTTGCAGCAGAGATCAAAGGGTCATGAAACACACGAGCTCCAGCACCCGGGCTATTTCCTGCTGCATAGGCTCGGCGGCAAGCCGACTCGTCTCGCGACATGTTCACAATCATTTCAACGCAATGTAAACAGAGCATTTGGCTGCCTTGAACGCCACAAATGAATAGAGTGAAGCAAGCAAACTGAGTAGCGGGACTAAAAATCCTTTTAAAGTAGAATGGGTAGAGGTTGCTTTGTTGTATTGTGGTTCAGCGACACAGCCATCTTCCTCTGCGACTTTCGAAGGTTGGCTGCACTCGTCGTCTTGGATAACTACTTGGTACTACTGCCCGTTTCTAGCGTGTGGCGTTTTCTCCACGCTAATCAGGGTTGTATTTGGCGTACAAAGACTCTGTACCACGGCCGAACGCACAGTTGGTAAATAGTCTCCTGATTGGACATTTTGTGAGGGTTGCTCGTGTAGTTGCGTCTGGGCCTGAACGGATCTATCATGCGAGAGCTGGAAATGTTCTGGGACTAAAGGAGCCGACGAAGGAAGAGGGCTTCCGCGAAACATTGTCCCTCTGAAGCTCTTACCCAGTTCAGTTCAGGCGCATTCGGAGATGGTAGAAATAACACATTGAAAACATTGAAAACGTTTCTGTACAAGGCTAGAAGCCAGCAAATGAAATATTTAAATCTGATTCCCGAAATCCACAGAGCAAGAAATAATGCTAGGCGCAGGGGAAGGGGAACTACACAATCAAGATATGTGCATTATTGGCTAGCGCAGACTCTCCAGTGGTGTATTGTATGCATGTCAGACACTCACGGCGGTTTCCATTTAGGGATACAAGATTCGATTGGACAGGGCTTTTGTGATTAACGCCAACATAGGTTATGCAAACTCTTCGGCTCTGTTGTCTACCTTACCAGACCTACATTAGAGCTCTGTCACAAAGCATATTTCAGGTCGACTGATCTAAATACCACTACAGACCAAGCTAGCTCTGTTTCAGAATTCTGGAGGATGAATACCGTGCAGTTGACTGTGGAGCGCATTGTGCAACGCAATAGAGAACCCGTAATAAAGACTAGTACCCCTGTAACTAGCCGCTCTAGTGAAAAGCATTCTTAATATGCAAAACGATTTTCCAGTATCGCGCCCTGTCAATGTGTAGCTACAAGGTTACCAACCCTTACAATTCGTTAATCCGTAGCAGAAAATAGCAATACATAGATCCATTGAACTAAGTCTTGGATGAGAGCGAGCCGCCCAAATCGACGGAGAGAATTGGGAACAGCCCGGGTATACTGTATACTACAGTGTAGACTATTTAAAGGGCCGGTCCACCACAGGGCTGCAATACCATTACGCTATTGCGGAGAAGGAGAACTAGGGAGTGGTTAGCGCTACAAATCTAGGTCGGAAACAGGCTTCATGAGCCGCTGTGCCTGATTGTGTGGTGAAGGAGGCCTGGGCGTGAGAGCTAGTCGTGCATTCGTCGCAATTCATTTTGAGACTTTCTGTGCCAATTGACCAAGCGCAAAGAAAGCACAAAAGCTACTAATCATGCTAGAGAGCCCACCTGTAAGTGTATGTCTGCAGATTTCTTGCAAGATCAACACGATTGAAACAAACTTTATTCATGTTTCAACGGGCCGTCGCGTTGCAGCACCACCCATGCCGACGATGCTGACACGCATTTGTGCTTACTTGGGCTTGGCAGAGCCCGAATTGCCTGTTCGGGAAATTACTGATGTAAGTGTTTTGCTCCGGGTAAAGATGGCTGAATACGCTCCTTGTCTGTAATAAGCGCAGCGGCGCAAATACGCAGTAAATGGCACATAGTTCGCCGGAATCGTGTTCTAGATTCCTGACAACGGCCTTCTGGACAAGCTTGTATAAACCATGACGAACAGGTCCTTCTCAGAAGGCCTATAAAAGGGCTACGAATCCTCTGAGACATCTTTCTGTTCACCAGACCCTTCATTCTTCAGTCATTCACATCATCTCAACAGGTAATTTGCTACAAATACGCTCTTTGTTGAATTCAAATTAACCGACCTTCAAGTCACTATGCAATTCGCAACCCTCCTCTCCTTCATTGCTACATGCAGCGTGGCCGCCGCTGCTGCCCTTCCCGAGAAGCCCTCTCTCGAGACACGTAGCTGTCGCCAGGGCGACTTCCACAGCGGCTCACGAGGCTCAACCAACGGGTGCGCGTGGTACTACTGTGACGGCAACAGCTTCAAGCTGTGGATTGACTGCGGTAACAACAATGCCTGCAAGATGGTCAGCGGCCACCCTGGCTGTGCCTACTAGGAGTCCAGCATTGTACATGCAAAGTTCTATTGTTCATAATTGTATTTAATCCTTGGGTATCTAATAATCACACCTTGACGCCTATAAGAAAGAACCAATGCAGAAAATAACGCAGCAGCGCCTGGCTGTAACTTCGATGCCGTTGAATTGCTTTGCCTTTGCGAATTCTAGCCAGCTCGTCAGCCGTTTCTAAAGTGCCATTGATCTGGGTAGCCTGTACTGGAGGCTTTTTCCATGGAGTTTCCGCCGCCAAAGAGAATTCCTCATTCAACTTTTGCGCTAGCAGTTCGTTTCGTGATTGGATGTTCAAGGCGTCTGTGTGCCCTAATACTACCTGCAGTCTTTGGTATATTAAGCCTACCTCGAAGCAGCAGATCATAATGATGGCCAAAAAAGTATGCGGTGACAATGCTCGTTCGTGATCGATGATTGCAGCCGGCAGAGCACTTAGAGCCTTTGCATGTAGATTAGTAGACATGGCAGCATCCGATTGAGAGGCTGGGCTTTGGGGGTTGGATTGACATGCGGGAGCTTTTTCCATCCTTTATTAGACTTGGCCAGGCTCCCAAATCGGCTGTCGTTGGACTAATAATAGTAGCTTTTAGCGTCAATTATCGATTGATCGCATAGATAGCGGAGACTTACTTCTGCTTTGGATACGCGTCGCCTGCCAGAAGGATGCATATTTGCAATGCTCACCAGGGCCCTCGTTGGCTGACGCTCAGGGACCAGGGCTGCCTTTCGCGGATTTTGAACGGCGATCCAGGCAGCACATTTCGGTACCGAGACTCTGTCGGCCCCGAAGCATTGGTGTGGATGTCAAGGGCGCAGCGAAGTGCGACGCCAACAGAGAGAACAGGGATGTATATCGAACGTTAAAAGGGGTCATCATATCAGTATCTAAGTCCAGCGTTTAATTATTTCCAGCATTTCCTCTTTCGACCAATATTTTTGCATATTTTCCGCCCTCAATGCAGCAACCTCCTCATCCAGATGCGTCCAAAGCGTCGACCCCCAACTCTCCATGTGTGACTTCAAGCCCTCGGGTTCAAATTGGTCGCTTTTCAGACCTCGCAAATATTTTCCAAGGTCTTCCAATCCCGCGTGAATAATCTTGTGGTCCTTGCACATTTTGCCGCTACCGCTCCTGAACTCGGGCATCTTGGCCGCAAGTTGGGGGAACAAGTACTGCTCCTCGATGTTGTGGTGGCCTGTTAGGAAGCGAGTAAAGTCGAGGCCAGTTTGGATGATCTGCCTGTTGGTCATGCCATGTGGCTTTTTGCCTGTGGTGGCGGCTGTCCAGAGGTCATTCCAGTAATTACGGAAACGAGTGTGCTGTGAAGCGCGTTAGTTGGGGGATTCTGGAGTGAGGCTGGGTGAGGAGAGCGTACATGGTAGTTCATGACGTCGGAGCATGTATTGAACAGTCTGAAGTCCTGAGCTGAGAGGGGCGGCAGAGTCGCCGTACTGCGTAAGGCGCCGGCTGACATGTTTGATTGTTTGTGTTTCGGTTTGCCGATGCGGATGGTTTGTGGTTTGTTCAAGTTGGGAGAAGACTGTAGTTGACGAGCTTGTATGTGGCACTATATAGCCAGAGAAGACGACTAGCGCACTCGACTGCGACAGTGGCGATTTCGAGGTCGAGGATAGATTCTAAAGTTTTCTAGGTCTGGTTGGGCGCAAGAGAAGCGGACTAGAAACGCGCCGGTGCAAATGGTCATGAAGAAGAGTTAAAGAATTTATAAGAACAAAGTAGTCGCCCAAATTGGCCGGGGTTCATATCTGTAGAATACTCGTCCGACCCAATGGAATGGCTGCTTACCGAGATTTCCGAGTTCGTTAATAAGCGTGACTAACACAGCATTGTACTATGACAATTTAAAGTAGACAGCCAGCACCGGCTTTTACTACGACAGGATGCCGTTTATTTTAGACTATACCTAAAGGGGTCTTGGACCCAGATCACCCCCATGGGAAACTCATTCATTCGAAACTACCGAAAATAGTTAGCCAAGAGGCTGAACCTATCTGATTTGTTGTCTGAGGAGTGTTTGCGGCAGACTGAAGATCCTGTAGATGTAACATCTCACGGCCGTCAACGACGCTTTTGCTGCACTAGTCTGACCGCAACCACAAGTCCAGTTGGTTCAATGTATAGGAAGCAATTGGCCGTTGATGCTGTATGGTCTTCGTCTTGGTAAGCATATTCAGCCCAGGGGGTGAGAACGCCTTTAGATTGCCGCAGCCGATATTTGTTTACACGGGAGAGACGCCCGACCGGAGGCGGCAGCTTACGCAGGGACGAAACAATTGCCCATTTGGGACGAAATGCGCGACACAGCCGAAGGCTTCGTGGCTCGTTGTATCGCCGCTGTATCGCCGCTGTATCGCCGCAACACTTGCCAAAGGGGGCATTATCAAGTAACGTAGTCATTCATCCGGCTCAGCCGTGTAATCGAGCCTGAGCGCTATACCGAATTTCTATAGTTTATGTATTCAAGTCTTACATGGCCCTAGACAAAACAATATTAGCCGTGCAAGCAGAAAGGTATATAAGCGCCTTTGTTCGAACCAAATGGCACAACAACTGTCACCACAACACCATTCGATCAGGATATCATTCTCTCCATCTCATCTCCATCTCACCTCCGTCTCATTTTATCAAGTCCTCCTTCATCTATAATGTGTCTTTTACTGGGACTTCTCTTTAGCAGCAGGACTAGCAAGGACTCAGATGCTGAGGCGGCACCGCGCCTAGTAGCGTCTCACCCTACATCAACACCAACACCTACACCTGCACCGCAGCCACACAAACAATGATACCGCATCACAGAAGGAAATGCAAGCTGAATTAGTAAATAACTATAGGTAAGGGGTTGAAATTTGCTTGGAATTCTGCTTCTAACTATCCTAGACATGTTGTGGAAACTATTTGGACAATCACAAGAGGCTGACTCAAAGAACACGTATATCATGCTGGAATGGCTGCGAAGGGTTAAACAACTGTACACAAGTTACGAATGAGCATCTCATTTAGCCTTTTTTTTTTTTAAAAGCAGACAAGTAGTTCTATTTCCAATTTTTTTTTTTGGGATTCCCTTATAGCTCTGGATTGTATTCCACCTGATTTTCTTACCATGTTTGATCCTCTTTCTACTCAAGCCTGCGTCTTATCACCACACACCGGTAACGAGTTGATAATGATGCACACGCTGTAATATATTTATTGGAAGCGCTGACGGCCAAAAAAAAAAGGAAATTTAAATAAAGGCAAGCGGGAACTGCGTGTTGCAAAACACTAAAAACTGCGAAGCGAGCATCATACTAGACCACATGCCCTGGATATAAACATTTTTCCAGTTCATTGAGTAATGTCCGGTGCTCAATTTTTCTCCAAATTGCAATCTACAGATGTAATGGGATAACACTCGTGTTAGCCTTACTCTCGGCTTTGTCGGTGTCGATCAATAGCCATTCATGGCAATAAACTATGCCAAGAATTCGCAGCGTAGATCTGGAGAATGGTGCGAAAATCTCACTCGCGTATTACATAACGCCCGTACGTGCTGGCTTTTATTGCCTGACAAGTAGATGTTTATCATGAGGCAGCATCAAGTAATTGCGGCCACAAGGATCATATTGGGGCGCCTCAAGAGGGTGTGGTAATTAGCATGCGTAGCCTGATACTAAATATATAAATAACCGTCCTCATCCGCTTCAATACCAGTTGCTTTTGGAAACAACGATAAAACATCAACATGCTTTGCTCAGTACTTGTGCTTCTCTCTTACCTGCATCTTGCCACGGCGAGATGCAAATGCGTGCGTCATAACGTCTTCACCACCCCCAATCAGTCACCATCTCTAACTAATTAACGTAGGCCCCCCAGGACGACTGTTGGCCTTCAATATCGTCGTGGAACCAGCTGAACGGCACCGTCAGCGGGAAGCTCATCCACAACCAGCCCATCGCCAAGCCCTGCTACCCTGGCGATGGCTATGATGCCACCCGCTGCCAATATATTAGCGACAACTGGAACACCAACTCGTGGCTAGCCGACTTTCCCACAGGTTACTCGTACCCAACCATTGAGAGATGTGCCGTTATCAACGCCACGCTTGGAGATTTGCATTATCCTCAGTGTGATCTGGGCAACTACCCCGTATACACCATCAATGCAACTTCAGCTAGCCATGTCGCCTCTGGTATCAAGTTCGCGCGGAATAATAACGTGAGGCTTGTTATAAAAAACACTGGTCATGATATTTCCCAAAGGTTCGACTTTCTATAGCGCTTCGGTACGATTCAGCACAATGCTTACGATGTCAAACAGATCTCTTGGGTATGGTAGTCTGGCAATTTGGATCAAGCACATTAAAGATGGGCTCCATTTTCATCAAAACTATGTCCCGTCGGACCCAGTCTGCCCGTCTAACTACACAGGGCACGCCATCAAGATCGGTGGCGGGTACGTATGGAACGACGTATACAAATTCGCCTACGAACATGGCACCATTGTCGTGGGTGGTGACGACCGGGTAAGCAATATCACAGGCCGCGTCTCAATCACACATAATATCCTTTTCAAGCAGGTTGAACCACTAACTGACTGATCAATAGACTGTGGGAAGCATTGGAGGTTACCTCCAAGGGGGCGGCCATGGCCCAGCTAGCCACGAATTCGGGTTGGCAGCAGATCAAGTCCTCGAGTATGAGGTCGTTCTTGCTTCTGGACAAGTTGTTACAGCAAATGAGTGCCAGCACTCGGATTTGTTTGCTGCGTTGCGCGGTGGCGGTGGCGGTACCTACGGAGTCGTCACATCAGCTACTGTCAAGGCACACCCCGACCGGCCAGCTCTAGGCCATGAGCTAACCATTGTCGCCATGGGACCCAGCAAGAAACGAGACCTGGTCAATGTAACCGCGGACATTATGGCTAGCTATCCAGCTCTGGTTGAAGAAGGCTTCTCTGGCACCGCAATCGTCACGCATGAGGACGGATCGCTGGTTTACACCCATCCGTTGGTCAAATTGTTGCACAGTAACTCGTCCATTGCCATTGAAAAAGCTAAGCGTGTTATGAATGAAAATATTGTTCATAAATGGCTTCCTTACAATGGCACATCATTGCTCATCAAGTCTGAGTTTAAGCTATTTAACTCTTTCTTCGCCTGGTACAATTCGCACTCTCACATCTCTGCTGGAAACAACAGGCCTATGATGGCATCCAGGTTCTTCGACAAGGCGTCTATGGAGTCTCAGAACGCAAATATGCACAGCCTCCTTACGACGCTTATTTCAGGCCAAGGGCACGAGACCACGACTCAAGGTGCTACCTTGTTTAACCTTGTTGCAGGCGGCCGGGTTCTAAACGCACAGCCACACACTTTAATTAATCCAGCATGGCGGAAAACATATGTTCTTATGCAGCAAATTGACTTTTGGCCAGATAATGCTGGAAACGAAGAGATTTCTCAAGTCAAGAGAGACCTCACGTTCAAAAAGTTGGAGGCCATGAAAAAGTTCGCACCGGGCATGGGTACCTACGGCAACGAAGCAGATCCATTCGACCCCAATTGGAGACATGATTGGTGGGGAAAAGGGAATTACGAGAAACTTGTGAGTATCAAGGCGAAGTATGATCCTGAAGATGTGTTTTGGTGTTGGCGTTGCGTTGGTAATGAGGGATGGGCTGAAGTTGTGGGAGGAACACTTTATGGACCATTGTGTGAGACGAAGTGACTTAGTGTCAAGTAAATATACATGGTCCTGGAAAAGATTCAAATACACGGAACGACGCCAGAGCGCGGAAGGCAGTTTAACTCAAGTGATGCATGATGTCTTTTAGTTAGTATTTGTCATTTAATTCACTATTACCACCGAATGTTTGTCTTGCACCCGGACTTCTCTTGGCAAATGTGTCATGCAAAGCCTCCAGTGTTAGAGTTGGGCCGCGTCCAGTGGCCACCAACAGCAGCGCCGGCGATGTATGAGGATTTAAGTGATACGACAAAAGTACAGGCGATTGATAGATGAGCGAAACTTGCGCGTTCAGTGAAATAAATGAAGATTTATTATCTTATCATGCGCCAATTCACCACCACTTAGGAGTGATCTCGCGAATCGTGTTAGAGCCGCAATGCACCTCGCCATTTCCAACATGGTGCGAGAACCAATCGTCCATAAAGTGAACAGTGTAGTTTGCCTTGGTATAAGCAGCAACCGCAGCCGTTGCCAGAATATCCTTGCCGTCAATAATTGGGCCCCATGGGTTTGGAGCAACATACTGCGAGTCCGAGAGGACAACGCCGTTGATCACGCCGGGGTAGAGAGCGGCCACCTGAACAGCTCGAGATGACTGGCGCTGTGCAATCTTAGGCCTGTCTCCAGTGCCTGCAGCCTCAATGATAGAAATGATTCTTCCTGGTCTGCCTTTTCTGGCTTGCTGGGAATTTTGCCCATTTTCTTCCTGTATTGATGCGCCGGCCGAAGCCTTCCTTGAGTAGTCACACTCGAGACCATTGTCGGCCGGGTAGTAGAGAGCTGGTACGCGGATGATGTCTTGGTCTGTGATGCCCGTCTCGCGCTTCAGAATGTCGATATTCTTCTTGATGTTGTCGTCGCAGTACTTTTGGATGCTAGTAAAGTTGGCTCTGTTGAGAACATCGTTGATAGTATCGGTGGGTATGCAGTCGTACGAGCTATCCTCTTGCATTTTAGGACGAGACACAGCGCGCCTTTTTCCATTGCCGTCTTTTTGTGCCTTTTGAAGAATTTGAAGTCCCGCAATTGGATCGTCCACCATCATGACCCAACCACGCTCGTTGTTTGCAGGGAGGAACTGCATGAACTCATCCGTGTGTCCGACCTGGAGCCAAGTTGTGTCAATCTCAATTGGGGCTTGCACCTCTTGTGCGCTCAAGAACTTGACCATCTCAGGCTTCACGCCAGAATGAGAGCCCATGATGGTACGGCCAGCAGGGAACGACTTTCCATTGTACGTATGCGGCGGCACAGTCTCCAGATTGCCCGTAGAATCGGTTGTATCTCCAAAAGTGTGATGCAGCACAGCTCCGACCGTATCAGATCGGATATAACGGAATAACCAGCGATGTGACTCATTTCTGCGCGACGAGTTCTGAGCCGACGCAATCATAACACGGAGTACAATGGGGCCATCTGGTCCTGGGATGGTTGTATATCCTGGCTCGAAGAAATCTTGGGTCCAGATGTCGGTGGCGTTCACTTGATACAACGGCTTCTTGACGCCAACCTCCTGCGAGATCCTCGTTAGATCTCTGACAAAGTGGTATGGCACACTTCCTCCTTGGGATTGGACTGAAATCGTAGTGGCAAGGACTTGTTCTGCGAGCTGACCATGGTGATGGGTTAGAACAGGAGCAACTCGCATGGCAACGCTATCCTTGGCTTCGACGCCGCCGTCCTTGACAGAGAATTGCAGAGTAGCTCTACCGTCCCACTGGGTAGTTCGAGTATCGCGAGCGTCAATGCCAAGAGTCAGTCCTTCCTGCAAGTCCTGCGCAGAGAACGTGTGGGTGGATGAAACATAAGTCCAATTGGCACCGTCCTTGACGAAAAGTCGTACTCTGGAGGCTGCGGCCTTATCTACCGCGACCGAGCCCGTCGCCGAGTCACTCAGCTCTGGGATGGGGAGCGTCAATACTGGCGCCAAGTACTTTGCATTGCGCTGGATGTTGTCGGTAGCATCATGGCACAGGGAATAATCCACGAATTGGTCGTCAGATACATTATTGCTGATTTTGGACGAGCATCGTCGATTGGTGTCGCCAATGTTGGCAAGGAACAGAGCACCAGATGTTTCGGTCCAGGTGTTTTTGCCAGCGTTATCGGCGGTGTCTACTTTTCCATCACGGTTTGTGTCGGCGAGAATGGTCGCTTGCAGAGCTTGGCTTACGCTGGAGAGCCCTTCCCATCCATTGTCAGCTGCTGCATGAAGTCCCGTCACAGAAGCTCAGCGGTGCACGTACCTAATGCTACAGCAGCAACTGTATTCAAAGAGCGCATAATGGAAGGTTTCCTGCAAATGTGCAAAACAAGTGAACTGAAAAACTTGAAGGCTTTTTGTTGCAAATACCAATGCCCAGTATCTTGAGGAAGTCAGCACCACAGTCACACAGCGCGAGCTAGTTTGCTGATGCTTGTGTTTTATAGGAGCGGATGTTACGCTTGTAAGTTTTAGCACCTGCCAACTTGGGAGTCTTAAATGTCTCAATGGTTGCATACATGCCATGTACGTATGCCAGCTCGTATCACGGCCTGCGATGCAGTTAGCTCCCTAGTCGAGACCAGGCGCCAAGACTACTGTGCTGATATTATGGATCTCTTTGGCCTCATTTAGCTGCGTTTACCACCTAAACTGCCATCGTTCATAGCATGCAACGTGCTAGTGTAGAAGAACGAATTGGCCCGTGGCCATTGCTCCTCGGTCCTATGCTGGCGAGAAGAAAACATAGCTCTACAGCATTTTACCTTTACCAAACGACTGGCTTCTGCAATGCGATACTCGACAGGCTCCCAACGCTCAAAGCATTAACATGGCCAACCATTCACAACTGTTGCTGAGCTGCGTGTTCTGCTGCGCCTGGATCAGCTCTCCATAGCCTCATAATGATACTCCATCGGAAGTCGCAGAGCTCTATATGCTCACAGACCATATACAGGCCTTGGATAGATAAGAACGCAACGCCATAAGCACATGCATCGTAAGCCTCAAAGAGCCGTCGAAATCGACGTGGTGGAACCTTCGCCAAGCCCGGATGGTCGGCTGTGTCGGTTTACCTTCCGCTACGGGGTCTAACGCCGCCTCCGTTTATTGTATTGTTTGGGAAGGTGAGCATATAATTCGGTGCTGACGACGTCAATTGCCGGCGACCCTCAAGAGGCTGTGTAATTAACCATCCACAACTTTAAATTAACTTGGGCGAGCGTGTTTCAGCAGCAGCAAGCAGCACTAGTCATTATTTACAGCCCACCATCTCTCTGGCGCAGCGTGAACAGATCGGCAGACTCAATCGACTCGGTCGCGTCTGAGCCCCATCGCTCACCATGATGCCCGTCAATACGTTCTACTGTACCGTCTACGCTAGCCCGTTACCATTCACCTGTACAGTCTCTTGCTTTGAAGTGCACCTTGATTGAGTAATATCATGGCGAGAGCCAACCACCGCAATCAATATTGGTGTTTTGTCTTCATGGTTTCTCACCTTAATATCAGTCCCGCTAACAATAAGGTTCCCAAAGCAATTGAAATTCCCTTTCTTGGCAGCAATAGTCAACGGATTTTCGCCTTTATTGTCTTGAGAGCTGATATCTGAGTCTGTATACATGTCTAGCACCTGCTTCGGAAAAGCGCCTTGCGTTGACAAGGTGCTTCACAAGGCTCAGAGGCACGTGCTCGATGGTTTGCTCGCTCCGCCGTGTGAAACTGAAATATATATATATGTGACGGCAATGTTCTTTGCTTGGAAACTGAATGTTGAATGTAGCTAGTTGATCATACACTGGATCTTCACCCTGCGCTGGTGGTACCTAACAATGGCTCTGGCAAAGCTGAAATTTAGTAAGCTGAAGGACTGCGGACCAAACAGCACATTACAACCCACAAGTTGAACACATATTTGGAAGCATAGTAGCATCCATACTGGCCAGTCCAAGCTGCTCTGGCAATAAAAATTCACGAGTGATGGTCCGAAGAACGTTTGAAGAGGTGAAGAAAGAGGCGAAGCTAAACGAGGAGCGAGCCGCCGCAGAGTGCAAAGGCTGCCAGCACTTCTGGGACAGAGGGAGTTGGTTGGCATACCGAACCCCGAAATTCCAGCACATGACGGAAGCGGCTGAGGGAGGGTGCATCGCTTGTTGTCTGTTAATTCAAGGCATTCAGCACTTTGGGGGCAAAAGAGAGCCCACGGAGAACGTGGCGTTGCAATATGGCGACAACGGATCTGGCAGCAAGTCCCTGAGGGTGAAGCTAATCTTAGACCCTCCTCTTTCTTTGACCTTTTATCGAGACGCAAGTAAGTTAAAGTTCAAGCAGCGATGCCAGTTGCATATCACCTACGATTTATGTAGTACTGATCAAGACTTCAATTCGTCGCAGATGCAGTAATTGATCCTTCAACAGGCGTAGACAAGTGGCCAAATGGCTTTCGCGCTCCGTCATCCACGGCTTCAGACGATAGCTTCAATTAGGCTGTTAAGCAAATTGAGCAATGCTATTCGCACCAGGAATGCTCTGTGGGATCAAAAGAGACCATTCTTCCCAGTCGTGTCATATCAATCTCCGACAGTGACCCAAAAGATGTCAGATTACACATCTCTTCTAACGGTGAAAAGGACTCATACGTTTGTCTCAGCCACTGCTGGGGAAGCTCACCAGAAAGAGTTCCTCGGACTCTGCTCAGCAATTTCCATGAGCATCAGGCTCGAATACCTTGGCAATCATTGAGCATCAAATTCCAAGAGGCAATCGAGTTCACATGGAGACTCGGCATCCGATATATCTGGATAGATAGCCTGTGCATCATCCAAGATGACAACGAAGATTGGCAAATTCAAGGAGCTCAGATGGGAATCATTTACAGCAACTCATATCTAACAATATCTGCTGTTCAGTCATCGGAAGCGGACGCCGCATTATTTTCGAAGCCCAACTCTACTCCCGAGCTATACGAACTGCATCTCCCTGGACAGGATGAAACTGGGATTTCGGGATTATTCTGTCAGCCAGCCCTGTCACATATCCAATACAGCGAAGAAAAGGACGGTTTACAAACGATGCTTTTGTCGCCGATATGGAGAGAGCCAGAGCCAAAATTCCTTCATACACCTCTTCTAGGGCGGGCATGGGTTCTGCAAGAACGGCTTCTTTCGTCGCGAGTTTTACATTTCGGAAAAGAAGAACTGTTTTGGGAGTGTTTAGAACACTGTCAGTGTCAGTGTGCAGAGCCTCTCAATGAAGGGGGTCTTGCTGGCCAATTCCTCGACACAAATAACCAACTCATCAGGAACAGCGAAGCCAAAAAGGGGGACATGAACCCCAAAAGGAAGTATAGCCCAAAGGTTCTTGCTGCATTGCTCTCCGCAGACAGCGCTAGGGTTGTAGTACACACATGGATGAACTTGGTTCAAGAGTTCTCCAGCCTACGACTAAGTTATGCAACAGACGTGTTCCCCGCTCTTTCTGGTCTTGCCAAACATTTCTCCCAGACTCTCAATGCAAAGTACTACGCAGGTGTGTGGGAAGGCTTTGTTCCAATGTGTCTGTTGTGGAAAACCCCCCTTCGCGGCCGCAAAGGTGCGCGATCGGGGCCGTGGAGGGCACCATCGTGGTCATGGGCGTCGGTTTACTCACCAGTACTCTATGCACTGAGCGAGAACTACGATGAAGGTATAATTGAGCCATGTGAAGTTGTTGATGTTCAATGTTGTCCTCTGGGTGCGGATCCTACAGGTCAGCTTAGCGCAGGATATCTGGTGCTTCATGGGTTTGCGTTCACAGCAGAAGTGAGCATTAAACTTAGCGGAGGCGTACACTTTGATACGATTACTTTTGATTCCATGGGCAACGGCGGCCCCGAACTCTCGGCTGATTGTGATGTGACGAAGCCGGGGCCGGGGTATCTTGCTGACGGAGCGCTGCTGACTTGTTTGCGAGTCGGCAGAAATCTACAATGGGACCATGAGTTCTACTTGCTACTTGAAGAAGTTGCTGAAGAGATCCATGATGATGCAGAAAACATAAAGACTTATAAAAGGGTCGGCATTGTGGAGGTAGGAGATTCCCATGAACGTTATAATGACTTGTATGCAAAACTCAAAGGACGGGGCACTGAGATGACAGTCAAGATTATTTAGGCTACGCAACACATATAAACTAACAGATACGATGATCTCATAAATCTAATTATTCGAGCGCACTCCTATCCCGTAACAGATTTCCACTGGGCATGCAAGCTACACAACGTCGCGAAGGAATATAGCGATAGGTTGGAGCTGAGGCCAGACAATCATACGCTACTTCACTTATTAGCTCGGACCGCATGTAGAAAATGAACAAAGAGTAAACTGTATTTCATTAGCGAGTCCGTGAAACTAACCAATCCGGCTCCCTCATTTCAAGAGATGGACTATTTATTGCCTCCTCTTTAACCGAGGAACCAGCCTCAAGTACATATTACAATACAATCTGACACTGCCGGTCTCTCCATCGCACAATGCCTCCTCTTTATTTTGTTGGATTAATAAAGAATAATACATTGTCGTGGTAGAGCGCGAGCAGCACCTCCAGTACTGTTCACTCCACTGTGGACATGCTCTGTTCCTCAGCATTTAGGCGAGAGTCTTGCGCGTTGACGTAAACTGAAGGCCGTTCAAAAAAAAATTAAAAAAAATTGGGCGTAGTTTGGATATTTAGTTAAAGTAATTCGGAAATGCCAGTTGCGGCAACACGATTGATAGTCTTTTCCAGTTAATCTTCTGGACTTGAGCTACCTGAAGGGAGATGCGAGACCTGCTCAGAGATGGCCATCTGGAAGCTGCGCCAGATGCACACCAGTCTACAGCATGTAAACGGATGCCATCAGGGTTGAAAGCTCAAGAAACAGGCGTCAATACTATCATTGCTTGCTTGCGTGGCGGGCGTGGCAGATTAGATTCTCTACATCAGGAATCGCGGGTCCACCTGCATTCGGGAAAAGCCGCTTCCGGGGAAGGCTATTGTGTTTGTCAAGAACAATACCAATAACAGCCCACACATGGCCAGACGAGACTTGCATTTTTCCCTTCAGCTTCGTCTTCGCATCAATCGACGCAATTTGCCGTCCCAGACTGTCACTTGCATCTACAGAACAGCACAGTTCCCTCGGCTGAGCGGGAGCATCAACCATGAACAAGACTGCGCGAACAAATGAGCCACTCAAGGCTACCAGCGGCTACAACCAAAGCCCAGATTCGTTTTCCAACGATCTCGTTACCAACGAGGATCTCAACGGCGCAGTCAACAACAGGGCTTCGCACGATCATGCCGACCGCTCTGGAATAGGGCAGGAAGCGTCATCTGCAATAGCGTCGGATGTTGGAAACCCCAATCGGCGCTCCGATGGCGGCGCCAACGGCGACATCTCTCGCCGGCTGGCTCATGGGTCCAAGGGCCATTGCCAGCCAACCGTGGGCGAGTTGCAAGCCGTTGCAACCGCCCAATCTGCGTCTCGCCCGCCCTCTCAGGCAGGTGGCGACGCTGGCCGCCGCGGGCCATTGCAGTGGCTCAATCGCAACATGCGCAGGTTCCTCTCCTTCATTGGTCCGGGCTTCATGATTTCAGTTGCGTACAGTGAGTGAGCCCCCATTCCATTCTTGATGCGGTACTCTTAGCTGCATTGTACTCCTCAGTCGCTGACACTCTCCGCCCCTACAGTTGATCCCGGAAACTACGCCACGGACATTGCTGCTGGAGCGTCCTACCGCTTCCGTCTGCTCTTCATTGTTCTGCTCTCCAATTTGTTCGCCATCTTTCTCCAGAGCTTGGCTATCAAGCTTGGTACTGTCACTGGACTCAATCTTGCAGAAGCGTGCCGCGCGTTTCTTCCACGATGGCTCAATTACATTCTCTATTTCTTTGCCGAGGCTGCAATCATTGCTACCGACATTGCAGAGGTAAGCCCCTTCCACTTCAGCAGCATGAAGGACTATTAGAGTCGTCTGACCAACTCTAGGTGATTGGTTTTGCAATTGCACTGAACCTTTTGGCTCCCAAAGTACCATTGGTTGCTGGGTGTGCCATTTCCATTCTGGATGTCATGGTCATACTTCTCTTTTACCGACCAGAAGGATCCATGAAGTCCCTTCGAGTCTTTGAGGGTTTCGTCATTTGTCTAGTTCTTGGCGTGGTTGTGTGCTTCTGTATCCAGATGTCTCTGATCCACGACACTGCCGTTGGACAAGTCTTTCGGGGCTACTTGCCGTCGAGCCAACTTATTGAGAGCAAGGCGTAAGTCAACCTTTTCTACTCCGAGATCCTATGTACTTGGATGATGCGCTGACCATTGACCACCAGTATCTACCAGGCATGTGGCATCCTTGGCGCAACGGTCATGCCACACAGTCTGTACCTAGGATCAGGCCTTGTTCAGCCTCGACTACTCGATTTCGACAAGCGGCATGGCCTTCTCCCCTCGCAGTTTGAACACGACTCCGCGCCAGCAGACGACGGCATCGACAAAGGGCACTATGTTCCATCCTTGCAGGCAATCCGACACTCGCTGAAAGTATCTGTTTTCGAGCTTGCCATTTCTCTATTCACCTTTGCGTTATTTGTGAACTCGGCTATCCTCATCGTCGCTGGAGCTGCCTTGTACAACAACCCAGATGCCCTCGACGCGGACATTTTTGGTATTCACAAGCTGCTTTCTCAGTCCATCTCTTCTGCGGCGGGTACTATCTTCGCCCTTGCACTGCTGCTCTCGGGAATCTCAGCCGGTATTGTCTGCACCATTGCCGGCCAGATGGTTAGTGAAGGTGCCTTGAATTGGAAAGTCCGGCCATGGTTGCGACGTCTGGTGACCCGAAGCATCAGCATCACCCCAAGCATCATCATTGCTGGAGCTGTGGGACGTTCGGGGCTCAACGCGGCTCTCAACGGGTCACAGGTCGTATTGAGCATCATCCTGCCTTTCGTCACTGCACCACTGATCTACTTTACTTGCTTGAGCAAGTATATGACGGTAAACTCTGGTAGAGCCCAGTGGCGCCTGGAAGGCAGCAACGAGGAGAGCGAAATGGCTGAAGACGACACCGAAGGTTCACGTCAGAGTATTAAGATGGCGAACTCGTGGTACACGGCAGTCCTCGCGGTTATGATCTGGCTGTTCATGTCGATCATGAATGTGGCAAACTTGGTGTTTCTAGGCAAGGACTAGAGGGTTAGAGGCTGCGAGGTAAAGAGAGTCGGTGAGGGCCTCTTTGACTCAACAGTTGTCACTGGCTTTGGGATAATTTTCAACAAAGACCCTCAAAGGAAACGCGGAACGTTGTGGCCATGGTTTCATCTAGTTTTTTTGGAATATTATCACTAGAGAATAGGAGTTGTGAGCCATTCAATAGCACAGTTCTCTTAAGTATACGCATTCAACTCGTCACAAATCAAATCACCTCATTTGCATCAGCACACGTGCCAGTGTCTGAGAATTGCTTTTAATGCGCTTCATCCAATATGTAATGTCATAGATTGTCCAAGCTGGGTTAGCATGCAAGATGAACAAGCTGTGCGCGCAGAATGTGCTTCACACGAACAATAACCCACAACGGCCTTGGGTCACTTACACCAGACCCAGAATGATGACTAACACATTTTCCACCACCAGCATCAAATATCGCAACTTCATCACGTTTCCATCGACGCCGCAGAGCTGCTTACACCCACAATGCTATGACATTATAGACCTCTCGTCCCTCATCTGCCTCTCACTTAGCTCATGCACCTACCCTTGCTGATATTTCGTCGAGCCATGTCCTCAGTCTGCATAGTCGGTACGTCTCCCCAGCCTCGACTCTGTTCGGCCATCTAACGTGTCCAGGCGCTGGCCCATCTGGCCTCGTAGCCGCCAAGAATCTCCTCTCCAGGAACCCAGGCCGCTTCAAAGTCAGCGTCTACGATGCACAAGACGGCATTGGTGGCCTTTGGCCGACGTCCAAGACGGATGAGAAGCGACAGGTCCACCCTCTTATGGTTGCGAACCAGAGTAAGCATACCATGCAATTCAGCGACCATGCATGGGACAAGGATACGCCGCAATTGCCACAGGCGTGGATGGTTGGTCAGTATCTACAAAAGTATCTAGATCGGTATCTGTCGCCCAACAACGACTTTGAACTGCTCCTCAACAGTCGCGTTGTCAGCGCCAAACAGCATGATTCTAAATGGGACGTTGTTGTCAGCTCAAACGGCAACGAGTCACAAAAAGTGTTTGACTACCTCTTAATCGCGACTGGCTACTTTGGAAAGCCAATCATCTCCAAGGACCTGCTCGAGCATGCATCCGTACCGGTCATTCACAGCTCTCAATACCGCAACTTGACTAATGTTCTACACAAATCTCAAAATGGCCACAAGATCCTCATCGTTGGCGGCCAAATGTCCGGCATCGAAATCGCCGCAACAATCGCCTCACACATCTCATCCGCCACTCACTCCCCAAAGGACTCTGACATCCCCAACATCGCCGACTACAAGATTCACCATGTCATCCAGCGTCCAATCTGGGTTTTCCCACTCTACACCACTCCAGAGGTATGTTCCCTCTCTGTGCATCTATTTCACTCACTAACATCACAGCCCACCCGCTCTGCACCTCCATTCCTTCCCTTGGACTTCTCATCATACAACCTCAACAACAGACCGCAGCCTCTCCAAAACACCCAGGGTCACATCTCCCAAGACCAGGCATCAACCCTCCACAATATATTCCAAAATTCCCTGGGAACCGACCAAGGGCCTTTCTCTCACCTCCTTCAACCCACCCACTCCGACAAGCAGGAACCGCCCCATCTCGCCGTCAGTGACTGGTACAACGACTTTGTCCGCTCCGGCTTCATCGCCATCAGCAAAGGTAAAGTTCGCTCCATTGCCGGCACCACCGCCACATTGGCCGACGAGTCAGCCATCGACGACATCGCAGCCGTCGTCATCGCAACCGGCTTCGACCCGTCTCCCTGCATCAACTTCCTTCCCGATGACCTCCTGACCACTCTCAACCACTCTCCCCGTCACCCTGAACAAGTCACCGCCCTTGCCTTCCACGGCACCCATCACCCTGACATCCCCAATCTCGGCTTCGTCGGTTTCTATCGTTCGCCATACTGGGGCGTAATGCAGATGCAAGCGCGCTTCCTCTCCGAATTCTGGTCCCCCGACGCCAAAACACCAATCTTCAAACAGAAATTATCTGAAGACACCTCCATCCAACGCACGCTCTCTCTCCGCGACGATCCTCGCCTCTCCCAATTCCCCATGGGCGACTACGCCTATCTCATGCAAGAGTTCTCTGCCGCACTCTCTATTCCTATATCAACCTCTCTCACGACCAACACTCCTCCCCTCTCACACAACGGCCTCCCTCTCGACACCCTCACTCCGGCACGCTACTCTCTCAACGACCCCGACGCAGCCACCCTACTCGCCGATACTGCGTCAACCGCTGAAGCCGCCCTCACGACCCCCAAATTTGTCTCCCGCGCTGTCTTCCGCAGCCTTCTTGGCACATGGCGTCTCGAGCGCGACCTCAAGAGCAAACTCCCCACCCACCCCTCAGGCCACTTCAGCGGCACAGCCCAATTCCTATTACGCTCACGTACCTCTGATGGCCTCCAGTGCGCTACGTCTTCGCCGCCCCCTCCAACTGTGGACGAAGACCCCACCACATGGGAGTATCTCTACATCGAAGACGGAGATTTTAAAACGGAGCAAGGGTTTGGGTTCCGCGCCACAAGAAGATATGTTTATCGATATGATGAGCAGACGGATAAACTCAGTGTGTGGTTTGCGCATCCGGAGCAGCAGAAGCGTGCAGACTATTTGTTCCATGAGGTGGAGTTTGAGCAAGCCGGCAAGGACAGTGATGGATGGAATGCAAAGTCTGGTCATCTGTGCATTGATGATTATTATGATGTCAAGTACAACTTCAAGTTCAAGGCTGTGAATTTGGAGAAGTGGACAGTGGCATACACTGTAAACGGGCCAAAGAAAGATTATACCATTAGAGGAACATATACACGATAGAGTCAATTTAATAATCACTCAAAGAATATCTTCCGCTTCTGTCTGGTTGTGCGAAGTTAATGAACAAATTCAAAATGCATCCATAGGGGGAACGTTTTCCTTGTCCTCCTCCTCCTTGATATAGATACCGGCGAGTCTGTCAGTATTGCATTTAGTTCCCTTGTCGAGTGTCCAACTGTCAACGACACTGTTAAGTGCGGTCTAAAAGAACATTTTAGCAACTCCCTTAACCGATTACATACAAGACGATACTAACCAGTCCAGTAATGAGCTTGGGGCGCTGCTCCTCCAGTATAGCATCAGCAAGCCCTTCGATATCGCCCTTAGCATTTCGCACTCGTTCCATAATATCTCCGGCATTACCACTGGTGCCCATGTGGCTGCTTACAGCAGTTGTTGACAAGTTTCTAGCAGAGCTGCTGTTGGCTCCATGTCCACGAGAGTGGCATTCGATCCTCATCCTGCCCATAACTCCCTTTGCATTGGCCAGGTCGACATACAATTTGGTCATCTGCTCCTGCAGAGCTTGCATGTGTTTGACGTCTTTTTCTCTCTGTGCCTTGAGGCTATGTAGTTCGTTTTGCAGGCCCACAAGCTGGAAAGCATGGTTGCGATGGATCTTTTGTTCGGGAGAGAGGACATTCTATCGTATGCGCGTTAGAATGAGGGCTCAGTGGTTCAAACAATCGTCAGACGGGTAAATTACTTCAACTGAGGCGGTACGTTGTAGCGAAGGAGTTTGTGTATGGGCTGCAGCTATCTTCTGCATTTCAGTTGGAGATGCAGCCTCGATCTTGACTGCAGTACAGCCCTCCCTCTCTGCTTCGTTCTTCATAGTGATGTCTGTCATAGAGCTCGGTCTCGATAACGATTTTTGAGATGGCAACAGCAATATTGAGAAAAGAAAGAGCTCTAGCAGAAACTGACACCGCGATGAGGAGAAAAATGCCAGCTATTACGCTGAGCAGCTGTCGGCAACTGGCAAAAGCCAATGACGCATCGCCCGCCGTCCTGCCAGCTGTAACACCTTGCAACTCAACTCAGCAGCCAGATGCCTCCTCCAGGTTGAACCACGCTTGTTTTTATCATGTCGAATCTCCCGGTATCCATCGCCCAACAGCGCCCGAATCCATCAGCACCAAATGCCCAGACAGTCATGTGTGGCGATGCGTCAATGGCGACCTCCGTCAGGCTTGGACAAATAGCCACAACTTGCCCGCCAATCTCCAGGGGCCATAATAGATCATGCCTGTGACCGCCACTGTCCATCAATGCCCATTCATTTGCGTCGTTGGTTGTTGGAATCGGTGGCTGAGACGGCTGGTCAAACACTGTTTCTACAAGTCTCTCGGTTTGAAACAAGTCTGGCGGAACAGTGTAAAAGACAACTACTTGTTCGTCATTCCTTTCGGTATCGCCATTTTTTGAAGCGATGAAGGTCGCAACGACGCGAATACCATCTTGGGTGTTTGTTCCAGCAGCATATGCTATCGGGGATCCAGAGCATACGGAAGGAGCTCGAAACCACACTTTCTGCAGTAGTCTAGTCAGAGATCCCACTGGCGCATCCGTTCCAAGTACGAGGCGTCCCGTACAGGGATCAGTGAAAAGGATATGATATCCGTCGCTGAGCGGCACGGCGCGATACTGCTCAGTCGTTCTTGTTGATATTCGTCTCTCAAAGCTGCCGCTAGATGTACCCTGATATTCATCTGGTCTTAGGCTCTCCCCTTTATCGCTGTTGAACAACGACACCACAGCTGTTGTCCCAGGTCCCCCAGTAACACTTGACTCCGCTGCTGTGGAACTTCCAGCCCAAGATCTCATACACATCTCCTGCACCGCGAGATTCACAAGACTAAACGAATCACAGCCGCTTGGTGAGCTGATGAGCCGTAACCGCTTAGCTGAATCCAGTCCCCTGCGTGCAGGCACAAAGAAAATAAAGTCACTTGGTGACAGTAGCGGAAACTAGCGGCTATAATCCTGTCTAGAGATGGCGTCAACCTAATGAAGCTCAATTCCAGTGGAGCTGCCGAACACCACACAGTCCCGCTGCGCACTCAATGCGACTGAAAGGGGAAGATCGCGACTGTGGCATATATTTCGGTATATTGATCTTCGGTTACATTCTCTGTCAATACTATCACGTAGGGGTCGTTCCATACATATGCAGGGTTGATGAAACTTCTCGTTAACTGTCGGCGAGCTTGAGCCAGAGCTCGAACCGGAGGCGAATGATGACGGTTGGTGAGAGAGACTTAGTCTTTCGGGCGTGATTTCGTAAATCATACCCACTCGGCCAGCCATGAGAACTGCCACTTCACACCTTCCCATAGCTGTGTCCATGCTATATGCAATGACCGTCGCAGGACAAGATATGTTCGTGACCGGCCTCAAAACCCCTAGTGGAATGCAGTGTGCGGATGGTTCCTGGGGTTGTGTGCATTGTCTAACGTATGCGCTTTGACGACTTGAATGGTTCAGTTCGTAAATATAGAGTGTACTGACGCATGTAGCCAGTAGAAATCTGCCACATTGGCTCACTGTGAAACTGATGTCACCGTTGCAAAAGCCGTTCGTTTCGCTATCGCCGGAAGCTAGGCCACGTAAATCTGTGCCTCCGATTTCCACAAAAGCGCTTTTTCTTGTATTGGAGAGACTGCACTCTCTGGAAACCCATTTACTCATGAGCATCTCTTGCGTAATGCCGTAGTACTCCAACGAGTTGGCGGAGGAGAGCAAACGCATCATGCTACTCCACCAACCGCCTCGTTTTAGCATCACCATGAGGAGACCATAATGTAGGCTCGCAAAGTACCAGCGGTGACAAGTATGTCTCGCTTCGTTGAACTCTATCGGCGACAGAAGCATGAATATCTGCTGTAGTATTTCGACTGGCAACCTCATCGCCGCAAATACGTCTGTGTTCCATATAAGCATCATAGCAGTAGCGTCAGACACTCCAACACTCACGGTCACGAGACTCTCGACTGTTGACATGTTCGACATCCTCCGGCTCACCAGACAGGGCTTCAACCCGTCTCTCACCATTGCCAACTAGCGCAACAACTGCCATGGAAGTATCTCTCGAAGGAAAAGCAGCTCGCCTTTGCCCGTCGCGGCGCGCACTCGCGATTCCCCGTGAGACTATGATTTGACAAGACGTGCTGAAAGTGTTACCTCCTCCTATCAAAAGGAAAAGGGCATGACAAGACGTGCTGAAAGTGTTACCTCCTATCAAACGGAGAAGGGCAGGACACAAGACAGGTAAGAAAATGAGTAGTGATTTCTAGGGGTGGTAGGGATATTGGGGAACAGATTTACATTGCAATCAGTAGAGTTGAGCGAGCTTATGCATAAGCACATTGGTATCAAAGGCTCCTTCCTCTGTCAAGGAAATGGTTGCACCTGCAACTGCGAATGGGATATCGTGTATTAACGTAGAAAGGTCTATAAAACAATTTTGAAAAACAAAAAGAAACAGAAATGGTATATCTTTAAAACAACGCTACAAGGCTTCAGCTCGTCTAGATATGATTCAAAAAAAAATGTGGCTTCACCATCCAGTCCTTTTTCATCTACTCCATACGTTATCTTCACCAATGCCCAATGAACTGTCAGCGTTAGGCAGAATTAGGGCGGGTTGTTCGTGTTGAGAGGACGCCTCCGTTCGGCTGTCTTCTCCTGGAATTGGGGGAGGGTCCTTATAGATCCAAGGCTGTACAAGTCTATCATCTCGAGTTAGTACACGAAGCCAAATTCAGTTTATGGCGGGTTACATACGGAGTAGTGAGACTCGGATTGACAAATGTCAGTCCCTCTTCACGAAGTTCGTCCAGTGTGCTTCCCCGACGAAAGAGGACAGGCGATGGGCGACTCGGAGGTGGTTGATCAGGCTCATCCGAGTCCTCTTCTTCTTGATCAAAAATTGCCTCGTCATCGCCACTCTCGGTTGACCGAATATTTCGGAGTGCAATGTACTTCGTAAGAGGTTCAAATCGGCGCGCAAAGTAATAGCTGTACCAGATAGTGAAAGGTACAAGCGGCATCACCACGACAGATTGGAACCATGCGGAAAGAGCTGCGATTTGACCGACCATGACAACTTCAAATATGAGAAGACCGATGACAATACGACGACATATCATGCGCCAAGCACCGCCAGTAGCATGCTGAGGCTGGTCCACTGCGTACAGCAACATGTACTTGAAAGTAAAGAAGCCTAGAGAGAAGTAGACGGCACCAACAATCAACATGACACAGCCGTATCTCAAGACACTGTAGATCAGGCATAGATTGAAGACCAAGATTGCCGTAGGTAAAAAGAAGCCGTATTGGAAAACCGGGGGCTGTCGGAGTTGAGCAAAGTCGCGCGGCGTGACTGAGAGTAACCGCCAGATTGGATACATCAAGACAGTGCCAACTTCAAGAATGCGAAAGGGCATCAGACCAATACCCTGTAGCATGACAAAGGAGATATAGAAGCTTGACATGTTCTCAACGCCGCGGGCGATTGTGTCGGGGATTTTGCTGGTGTCTTTCAGCAACTCTGGAAGAACACTCCAAAACTCTAAACCTGTCTTGGAAACAGTAACGACCAAGAAGGTGTTGAAAAAGATGAAAAAGAAGTTCTTGGATACAAGTGACAGCTCTACGTCGCCTTGGGAAATCATACCCTGATGTGAGGAAAGCCAATCGTAAAGGTAGGGGACGATGACGTTAAGCAAGGAGATCACTAGGGTAGGAACAGCAGTTTGTGCCAATGATCGAATGGTAGTGTGCATGTCGAGCCAGTCTTGTACTGAGGGGAAGTAGCGCACGACAGTGCAAATGCTCAGCCATCCTGTAATAACAACAGTGGGGAAAATGAAAAGCACAGTAATGAGTGTAACTCCCAGAGTAATAGCCCATGACTTTAGTCTGCGAATTCCTCTTGGTGAATAGGTGTTCTTCCAGATGACATCTGACGGCGACGGCGTTGGCTTGGTGAGCAATGTTCCTGGACGTGGATCGATACGAGCTTGGATGAACATTTGGCAGGAAGCGACAGAGTCCATTGTGACGAGGGCCATATCCGTCGGCTTATAATTCTTTTTCCGCGCAACCTCAATCTTCTCATCTAGTCTGCGTAGTTTCTCTTCGTAATAGTCGATGGCATCAGACTTGCGGCTACGAAGCCCAAGGAATCCGTAGCGAATGTTGACTTGCGGTCGTTCGCCTTCAAAAACGTGCGGTTGGTTTGGGTCACTGGCCAACAGGCGCCAATTTTCATTGGCCTGCTCCTCATCAGTGGCATTCTCAGCACCATTAGCGTGGCCACTACCGGAGGGGGCTGACGATGCAGAGGATGATTTCGCCGAATCATGCTGAGTTTTCATGTATCTTGCCCATGACTCCTCCAGTCTTCTCAGCACGCTCTTGCGATCATCCATGAGACCATCAATCTCCTCCCAGTCTTTGCACAAGACTACCGTAGTGACTGTACCCATGCCCAATTTCTCGATAAGCGCCGTGAGCTTTGCTTCGGATCGAAGACGTTTGGGAATTCCAGACAATCTGAAGGTTCTGTCCGTGATGGTCGCCTGCGATCCCAGATAGTCTTGCCGCAGTCGGATGATGCGGAAGGTCTCCCAGTTGATGGAATACAACGTAAATGCTACAAACAAGTATGTGAAGACAACATATGACCAAAGATAAGAAATATCCTTTGAGCCCTTCTTCTTTTCGCCAAACATGTAGGGTTCGGTTCGCAGTCCGCTGAATGAGGCGTAGTTCGACCCAAAGTAGTCGGTCTTTTCGTCATCGTCGTCGTCGTCGTGGGGGGTTCCGTAGAATGGGTTAAAGTTGCGATAATGACGGTTGATAGGCCACAGTACAACTGCCGCAAAGAAGGCCATGACGAGGAAGAGGCGAATAGCCATTTTAAAAAATGCCAGGAACTACGTCGTCAGTGTAATGTCCATAACACGTATGGCTGCAAATACTCACCACAAACGCATCTAGCCCAGCCGCCGCTATCACTTGTTCTTCAGTGATGCTGTATAGTTTTGGCACCCAGCCGAAGAAGGTGTCGGGAAGTGCAGGGAGTCCGACCCTGGCATCGAGACGTCGCTTGCGCGCAGCATAGAGTGACGGCCATCTTCGGCGAAGAACCTGTCGCACGGTTAGCGCAGGTCGAGATGGAGGCCAACAAGACCTCTTCCTTTGTAGGGGAATCCGGTGACTTACGCAGAATGTGATAAAAGCTGAGGTACCAAGAAGCAGCGACAGGGCAAGCTGCACAAAGATATCCTTGTCTTGTGGCATAAACACTTCCTCGCTGTTGCAGTGGTCGCCATATCGGCCATCGTCGCCGTCGAGCATCTTGGCTCAGTCGCAGATTTACTGCGTCGCGGCGATATAATGAAGGAGTTTGGGGATGCCTGGCGGTGGTGGTGGTGAATAGAGAGCGAGCTTATTAGGTGCTAATGTGAAGCTCCAGAAACAGGGCCTAAACATGATGCATGATGCAGGTCTTGTGACGTCGTTCTCCACGTAACCCCTGTGTCGCTGGCTTACCCTATACTATTTCTCAACAAATCATTTCGTCGTATTTAAAATTCCAAAATAATATTTCCAGAGAACTGAGTTTATCACCAGGTATTTTGTGAGTACTTAAATTACCTTATCGAGCTTATTTGGGTAAATCTAGCTATGTTGTGACTTGCATGGTTGAAATCCATTTTCCCACATTTGTTAACTGTAAAACTTTACGCAAAGCAATCGTCACTCCAATGACAGCTGCCATCATAATGTAACAAAGTAAAGCCCTGAGTTGAATCAATTGAAGTCGAGCAAACATGCAACAGCTGTACAAGGATCGCTAAATCTAAATGACGCCTCTTCGCCGCCTCGCCTCGCCGTGTAAGTCAAGCCAACATGTGATGGTACTCGAAACAGCCTCAACCCAAAACAATTCATGTCCAAAAATCTCTAAATTGCAAGTTCTAAAAAATGGTTGGCTCCTAATTAGCGAGGGCTTTTCAATTGCCCTTCTTCCCTAGCCACATGATAGCCCAGTCTGACGTGCATTACACAAAGCTCTCCTGCAGGCTTCCATGAAGCAAAGAGGCAAAATCAACTAAAGCTGAGCGCACCGACCAAGCACTTCTGTGACTTCTCTTCTCTCAATTGCACCAGGTGTAGCCTCACGGCTACACCAATCCACGACATCTGCAGCAATGCACTTCCACGGCAATGATATGTTGATTGCTCGGTCGTTCAGCACTGAGACATTGTGAAATTCTCCGCGTGGAGGGCGCCGGGGAACAAGAGAAAGTACTGGTAGTCCTGTGGCGGCGCTGCACAAGGACAAAACAGGGAGTGTCGGGTTCGAGTTACCTCGAACATCAGTTTATGCGATCCAATGGCAGTTATTGGGCCCAATTGTTGGTTACCTCGAGTGTCGATTGCTTCGAGAGCAGGAATATATTGCTCGTAAGCTTCGGTGTTCAGGGAAAAAGATATCAAAGCGGAGTCTTGTTTCACGCAACAAAGGGTCGGCCCTGGTTCTGGTGTGCTACACGACAGTCATGTCACTTTTATTCGATACGTCTGGGGCGCAGAATACTGCACGCTAGGTGCTGTCCTACTGGCAAAATGGGGGAGTAGAGAGTGCCTCCTGATAAAGAAAACATAGCTATATGCGATGAGTCGTTTGTCATCCTGTTGGAAGAGGGGTCGTGGGCGCCATCTTGTGTTGCCTGATGCCTTCCTGATGTGGTAGCCCTAGGACGATGAAGGCTTTAATGAAAAGAAAAATAGAAATAAACACACAGTTAGCACTATGAAGCATGAAATAATGACAAGACCATATTCAGCGGTAATGCTAGCTGGAGATAAGTATGCATCTTTCGCATGTGGGAGGACAGCATCATTGAAGTCTCCTCTACAAGGCATCAGGATGCTACAACGGCGCATATAGTTTCCGCATAATACGTGGTTAATCACTGGTACCGAATGAAAATGAGAAAACTTGTACTTCTTGGTTCAATATGGAAACCATTGGCTTCCCAAACTTGGACATCCATGCCCGGCTTCCTGGAAGGGCGGTAACATCTATGTAGCCCATGCTGTGCATCTACGCCTCTGTCTCATTTACGTGGCTGTTTTGATCTCTCATTTACTGTAAATCACATATGCCAAATGACCAGAATGACGAATCCAATGCAAGTTGCCGTGATATGGCGATGTTGCGAATCCTTTGTCACCGCCACCGAATGTTCAGCGATCAGAATAATGGCTACTCGCGCAACTCCAAAATATCCAGATGACCAGAAAAAGTATAAAAACAACACTGAATCCGTTCCAATTGCCGCACCAGACCGCAAGAATTAACGACAAGTTGGCCATCAATCCACCGCACTTCCCAAGCATCAAACGCTTTCCTGAAGAGATCTTCAGGACATCCTCTGCTCTTCCAAGACAGCCACAACCTAGTCAACTACCCATCGTCATCTATAAAGCCCTTTCTTCTCCTCTCTTATCCCCCTGTCTTTTCTCTCCTCCCAACAATGCCTTCAATCGCTAAACCATCCAACCCCGCCACTGTTGGAGTTGGAACAGCCGGTAAGCACCCCGGCTGGGGCTGCTTCTCATCGCTGGTCTCTAGCGCCTAACCCGATTTTGCAGGAGTTACATCGCCTACCACTTACAGCATAGGGCGATACGTCCAAGAGGAAGGTCCTTGGATGACGGGGTCTTCCATGGCCGGCTCGGCCGTATCAGGCACCGGAAGCAAGCTAACCACGACTAGCAGATCTACGAATGGATCGGCGGCAGCAACAGTAGGAGCGAACAAGAATTAGGACACGGTTGCTGCATTCTAATCTGAGATGGTCTCAATTATACAGTTTTGACCGGTTTGTTCTAACCTGGGATCATCTAGACTATGCAGCTTGGGTGTCATGGTTCTGTCTTGGGTTTTTTGTGCTTGATGCAGGTTGTTGGACGGGCGGTACGCTTGGCATGAATGGTTTTATCTAAGAAGTTGGTGGTAGGGAGGCACAGTGCTAACACAGAATTGACACTTTATCTTCAATAACGGGACAATTGCATCAATGTGAAATAATGTTGTTTAATTATCGCTTCGTTGAGGGAGCCGAGAATGTTCAGTGGCGGAAAGTCGATCAGAGCGATTACAAATCCAACCAGGTTGTGAGCTCATAGACTCTATCTGCTCCATTTAAAGCGAAACCCCCTTCCTTCACCAAGGTACCAATCTCAGTGACAGTGTGTACTTCAGACAAGCTGTTGTCATTCCGTCTGTCATTACGTTCATCACATTGGGGTAGCCTAAGACTCTTCATCAACACCAATGGGACACATGCACGGCTCCATCACGCAAGCAGTCTGTGGAACAGCAACTAAGCTATCTCGTTATAGATTTCCCATCACAAACACAGGTCGGCCATTTTCAATTACCAAAGCCTCCGCCTTCCGTGTCAATATGACCACTAAAGCCGTCGTATACTCCAAGCCCGGCCATGCCACCGTCCAAGAGGTGCCTCTGCCCAAGCTGCGCGACGACTACGTGCTTGTAAAGGTCAACGCGGTTGGAGTCAACCCAACCGACTGGAAACACATTGACTATGGGCTGACTGACCCCGGCTCTCGAATTGGCTGTGACTATGCTGGTGTCGTGGAACAAGTTGGCGACAAGGTGACCAAGTCATTTAAGAAGGGCGATCGCATCAGTGGCGTCGTCCATGGCTCGTAAGCACTTGCGCTTTGAAGATACATGAAGTTGGAATGTAGACTGACATTGTTTCGACTGTTAGTGACAAGAGGCAGCTGGACAATGGAAGCTTTGGCAACTACATTGCAGCCAAGGGTGACGTGCAAATTCGCACTCCAGACAATGTCACCGACGAAGAAGCCGCCACACTGGGCATCTCCATCTATACAGTGGTAAGTTATTGTCCTCTGATGCTATGTTAAGCGAATCGTATCTCATTTCCGTAGGGCCAAGGTCTGTACCGTACGCTAGGTTTACCTCTGCCCAACGACAGGACCAAGACTCATCAAGACATCCTAATCTACGGCGGCAGCACCGCCACGGGCATCTTTGGCATCCAATTCGCCAAGCTCTCCGGCTTGCGGGTCATCGCCACAGCCTCTCCCCACAACTTCGACTATCTCAAATCTCTTGGCGCTGATGCTGTCTTCGACTACAACGCTACAAACGTTGGCGATGAAATCCGCAATTTCACCGACAACAAACTCAAGCTTGCTTGGGACTGCACTGGTCACGGAGCAGCTATCTCTGCGGCGTCTATTAGCTCGGACGGGGGCAAATACGCAACCATCATACCCGTCAAACAAGAAGATCTGTTGCGCGTGAACGCCAAGATCGACGGGCCCCATGCTACGATGATGTACACCATCCTTGGAGAGGAGTTTGAAAAGGGCGGTAAAATCTTCCCAGCAGATGCAGATGACTTTGAGTTTGCAAAGAAATTCTGCGAGATTTCGCGACAGTTGTTGGAGGAGGGCAAGCTTAAGGTGCCAAGGACGATTGTTAACCGCGGGGGAGATGGGCTCGAAGGCGTACTGAAGGGATTGGATGAGTTGAGGCAGAACAAAGTTAGCGCCGGGAAATTAGTGTACACACTGTAGAATACTGTATGTGACAATCCAGGACAATAATTCCCATTACAACGCTAGGCGATTCATTAAAACTATTGGAGACACATCATTCTCCAATCGGCTACATACTAGCTTGTACAACATCAAAGAAGCTAACTCACTCATTGTATTCCTCTTGTATAGCAAAATAGGGCTTGGTCCTTGTAAATCCATTGCCAGGCTTTAAATTGACGTTGTTCACTCGGAATATAGCGCGAACAATCCAACTGCCGGGCATATCTGGTTAGTCCGCAGTTTACAGCCCGATGTTAGGAGAATTCGAATCAAGAAGGTCTATTCTCCATGCATTTAAATCGATACCAAAAATGCATAGACCCCAGATTAAACGATTGACCTGCTTATTTGGAGAATATTTTACTGGAGATCTTGCCTTGATAGGCAAGTTGAAAGATGTTAGTGCCGGCCATCATTGTCGACCAGCAGACACTAGATACCTTTAAACTACTCGCTAGAATTTCTCGTCCGAAATAGAAACTGCGAATACAAAGCATAAGGTAACATTTAGCTGAACCAAATAACAATGCATGTTTCAGGAATACTGCTATCGGGGTCGAGGGCTTCCCAAAGTGAGACCCGATGTATAAATACAGGTCCCGTCCCTCCACGACGACATACATCGCCTGCTCTCCATGGTGGGAGAAGAAGAAGACGAGTCCATGCAGTCAAGTTCGCCCCTAGCAACAGCAATGACACCATACACTGATGGGTCATTTGCGTGACACAATTCCAGTTCCATATCCTTGTACTTTGTACTTTGTCAGGTCCTTTTCTATTCGACACCAAAGGGGATACCTCGTCGTTGACAGAGAGATATCCGGAAAGATATGTCCCGGCACAGCTACCACCCTAGCTTCGACGTCGAGCTCAACATAATGGAGCTCGCCTATCTCAAGCACTAGCCCCGTAACATACAACTTACCGGGTCTACACGCCATGCTCCTCAAAGTCGGTGTCAAGGGTATTGCAAAGTAGTCGCAGCCGGTACGATCCGACGGTAGTACCTTTACGGTGTCTACATTGGCAGCAAGGACCTTTTTGTATGGTCTCCAAAACATCCTGCACCCACGACGCACGCTGCTTCTCCCTTTTCACTCACGTCCAAGTCTTGTGTCAACAGACTCCTTAGCTTTGTATATGTTGCGGGCATGCACTGTAGACATGATTACAAGAAAGCAGAGCATGGGTTTGGGTGGGGGCTGCCATTCTCATACGTCTTGTCGTCTCGACGCGAAGTCCTGCGCTGATGTCCAACCGGGTTCGTTATGAGTTGTGTACGCCAACGGGCATGTATGGAAGAGGAGAGCGGTATATAGATGATTCTTGTTAAGCAGAAGGATGAGGCTTGGTTGATGGCACATGTGAAGCTGCATGAGCGGAAATTGGTTGCTACGGAAGTGTGTGGCTTTTATGCAGGCGCCACAAACAATTTGTTGGTGTTGATGCCATGGAAACCACAATACGGGAAAGGAGAAAGCAGAAAAAAAGAGAGAGAGAAAGTTGAAGCAATAAAATACGTATGTGTTGTGTTGTGTGGCTTTTGTCTTGCTGTTTTTATTTGATTTATTTGATTTACTGAGTTAATGGATTAGCCTGCATCTTGGCTACGATCTATGGATCTAACGGGACCCTGACGAACGGAGTTTGGTGGGGACGGAGATCTACAGTGGCATTGAAAGCGCAGTTGGTGCGCTCCAGCACTGTTCAGCGCTTTACAGGCACTTGGCTGGACACATGACAGCGGTCTTGCCACTGTATTTGGACCCGGTGATTGTTTTTTATTTTTAGGTGAGACAGTACAGAAGGGAGAATCGTATTGTTGTCGGGGACTGGTTAATCTTCAAGGGAGGATGAACGCAAATAGTCACAGTTGCCGTCAATAACGTAGCGACTTGTGAGTTCTTTTCGTATTATTTTTTCCAAGCTCACAAACATGGAGGTGTTTATTGTAGGCATGGAAATGTCGACTGAAATTATCGACTTTATTTTAGCGGGTGGTTTGTACGAGGATTAAAATGAGCCAGTGAGCGTCCCATTCCATCGCGTCAGACCCTGGCTGCCCATAACAGGTAATAAGCCCTGCCCAAGGCCTGTGGCTGCACTGTCCAGCCCAGCCACGATGCTTGTGACCCACTGTCCTCAGCTTACTCTATACGCCCATTACAATGTTCATACAAAAGGGCTGATGACGTGCCCTCAGCGAGATCAGCAGCAGGCAAAGGAAAAGCAAAAAAAAAAAAAAAAAAAAAAAAAAAAAAAAAAAAAAAGGCATAACAAGGAATAATTTTTTTTGTCAAGTGAAACATATTCACTGTCTATCCAAGCTGACAGAGGATTGAACTCAGGTGCAATTATTTCTTTATGCGAGTCATATTGAGTTGAATGATGCCTCGTATTCAGTAATGCTCAGTCACGCAAAGAATTTATTGAACACGCGGCTCCTGGCAAAAAGATACTTGCTAGTCACACACAAATGTGGCGAAAGTGCAATGTAACTCGCATACTTGGCACGCAGGGGCTTGGCGAGGATCCACTGGGCGGGCAGAGCACCAAGCAAAGATACGCTGAAAGGATACAGGGACCGCCTGTCAACCTGCAGAACGAAATGAGCTGCTCTGCTCATGGCCCGAAAAAGGAAAACGGATGCATGGAACACGGCCAAAAGCAATCAACTGTACGAGACCAATCAATATCAAATTTTTTCATCCTACTTGAAACTTGTCTCTGTAGGCTATCTGTGGCAGCGCAACATGCACTCCTCCTGGCCACTCCCCCCCGCATCCCTCAATGCATAGCACAAAGAAAATATGTGTAAATACTTATTTCTACTGTAAGCGAGGGGGACAGGTGTACAGGTTTAGTATATAATATGATGTTGTAATAATTTTATGTTATTCCTGTGACTATTCCCATAGAGTCTTCGTTTATAATTACGTTAATTCCTTTTAGGCAGTTGTTGTTGTTAGCCATCGCACTAAAACACCCCTCGTGGGAGCGCTAGCGCAAAACCTGTCCAGCGCTCTCAGTGGCGGAGGTGCAGGACTGGACGATTCTACAGGTACACTGTGTGTTACCACCAACCAAATGCCTCGCCGCTGTCCACTAAACCGCACCCAAGACTCCCAAGACTCCCCACTCACACCTCTCAAAACGCCCACTCTCGCCCACTAAACAGCCGATTACAGCGCACTTTTCCTCTCAGTCGAGCCGTTTTCCCGCCGTCATTCCTGTCAGCCTTTTTCTTCTCCTCTTCCAGTCGCTTTCAGGCTCTTTCTGTCTTCTGTCTCGCCTTTCCCGTCCCTCTTCTTCCTGTCTTGTCTCAACCACCGAAACTCACCAAATCATCACAATACATTGCTGGACGTCGCGTCTTCTTCTGCTGTCGTCCTACTTCCATCTGCTGGGATCTCTACGCGATTTCCCTCCTCTTTCTTTCTCTCATTTTCTTCCGCTCGCTCTTCGTCCTCGCCATTTTTTAACGACTTCCGTTTGCGCCGAGTCTACTTCGTTCGTTACGGTCTCCCATTATTCACAAACATCCACCACCAAACGAAAACACTCCAATTCCGTCATCGATTGTCAACATCGCCACGAATTGCTTACCTGGATCGATTTCGTTATTTGTTTCTCGTCGCAATTGCCCGATTCGCTGAAATCATCTGCGTCCAATATCGTACGCTGCGTATATCGACCGGCTCTCCCGCTTTTCGCTCCTATTCGCACGCGACAGCCTTGGTGACCGACCCGACTCGATTTCACGCCACTGCCGACGTTTTGTACTGCCTCTGGTCGACTCCTACGAGAAGCAGTGACTTTCTCTAGAATTTTTGCCCACATTTTCTAGATATATTGTCTTCTCCTATTGTTCTACTCCCACATCTTTATCATGGGTAAGTGTCTCAAGATTGCTGCCGATCCACCATATGCAAGGGATCAACAGTCGCACTAACAACTACTTTTCCATCTCTACAGCCGACCAACCAGCCCAAGGTCCCATCACGACCATTGTCCCATTTAACGATGCCTCCGTATTACCCAATTGCGCCAAGGCCTGCGGCCCTCTTTACGATGCCAACGGTGGCTGCGTTCCTCCTGCTATCGCTCAAGGCCCCCTGGCCAACTACCAGGCCTGCTTCTGCGCCAACCCCAAAGTCTCCGCCATGTCCACCGCCGTCGACCAAGTTTGCGGCAACGCCTGCCAAGGAAACGATCTAAGCTCCGTCGGTAACTGGTTCACTAGCATCTGCAACATCAAGGAGCGCCCCAACAACCCCCAAACCACCAGCACGCAGGGCAACTCTGGCTCCTCCGGAAGCAAGGGTTCCTCAAACGCCCCCAGCGGCGACTGGATATCCAACCACTGGAAATGGGTCGTCATGCTCGTCGTCCTTGTAGTTGGCATTGCTGCCATCTGGATCGGCGCCTGCATCTGGAGACGCCGCTACCTCAAGCGCAAGGATCGCCAATCCACCCTCGGCCAGAAGCACTCTGGATCTACGCAGCACCCAACCTGGGGTCCTCCCCTAGGTGCCAACTCTGATGCTCCCGAGATGGCCTACGCCTCGCGCGGCAACGACATGCCAGTTTTCAACTCCGCCGAAGAAAGCCGCAAGCCCAAGTCCAAGAAGAAGTGGACCGTCAGTGAACGCACTTGAATGTAATTTCACCATGCCGTCTTCACTCTTTTACATACGATATCAAATCATACCCAAAAGTCGCGAATCACTATCCCGATTTACCCGAACCGCCATGTACATCCCCCAACCGCGGTCTCACCAAACTCGTTTGAAGATTTTTTTTCTCCCCTTCTGAGCTACAGCTGCATCGACTGCTAACCCTCCTTCACCATCCTTTTTGACGGCCATTTCTTGGAATGAAATCACAAACCTTTTTGCTCTATGCTTTCTTTGCTTGTTGGGGGAGTCCGGAGTTGCTTAGTCCTTTTACGGATAGGACATTGTTTCATTTGCTTTGTTTCCCTTTTATGGATGAAGGACATCTTGGCCTTTTTTTTATTTTATTTCGTTGCTGGGGATAGATCCATCGCGATCTAGGCAGGGTTGTTGCTTACAGAGACATCGAAGGAGGGATGACCTACGAATAACTGCCCTGGAGCTTAGACTCTTGTTTTGGCTTTTCTTGGATACCTAGAATATAAATGTCCATTTCCGTTCTCATAAATCTACAAAGCTGTGACAATCAATCGTGATGTAGTGAGTGACGTTACGATAACAGCGAACCTCTATCAAAACTGGAACTGTATTGCTAATTATCGTCTACTCATGCAAGTCCTTTTATATACATATTTCTTTTACTTTTCCCCAGGTACAATGCCTCCATTCGCCTGCTTTTCCTATGTCACCTACTTCTTCTCACTGTCTCGCTCCATCTGCGCATCCATGTACAAATCAATCAGGCATCCCGCAGACCAGGCTTGCGTTGGGCTCTGCAAAAAGAAAAAAAGAAAAAAAACATTAGCCACATATACTTCAGTTTTTTTTTTGGGATGCTTAGTTAAACTTACAGAATCATCACAGTACTCGCCATTCTTTTGCGTTAGCTCGGTAAGTCCTGCCCATGGACTCTCCTCGATCATCTTCTTGCAGCCTGCCAATCTTGTTGTCACCTGCTGGAACGCCTCTTCTCGGCCCTCCTGAGTCTTGCGTCGCATCAAGTCAAATTTAAGTAATGCCCTTAAAAAGAATCCAGTGGGCCACAGCCACTCTGGTCCCTGGTGATAGTTTCTTCCCTTACTCGTGGCAAAGTCTTCACTATCTTCACTGTTACGATAGTATGGGCGGTAGTTGTTGTCAGATGGATCCAGAGTCGCCATTCCAGTAGGACCACGGATGGTGGAGTCTGCCAAGCAGAGTGCGTTCATGGCATGCTCAGGATCGAACAAATCCGGAGCTACTGTCATGGCAATTGGGAAGTTGGCTCGCAGCTGGTAGTCTTCATATTCCTTTCCAGACTTGTAAAGGTCCTTGTACATGCCACGTCGGTTGAGTACCTTGGGGTTGACGTCGTAGCTTCCATCCTCATCAGAAGACAGCGGTACATAGTAGCATCGCTCAAAATTCTTCTTGAGGCGACCTGCCCAGTCTTCCAAAGAGACATTGGCCCCGTCGCTGGTCTTGACCTCGCTATAAGCGTAGGACCCCTGTTTATTTAATGTGGCAACCCATTTCAAGGTGCTATAGAGGAGACCAGTGATCTCAATGGCGGCTCCGTCACGAGGCGTTCCTGGGACACCCTTGGAACCTGCGCGCTCACTCTCGCCCATTTTGTCCATCCATGTGCCACAGTTGGACTGGTTACCTCCGAAAATGATTCCAGTATCCCAGTCAACATAGATATGCTGATTGAAACCTTCATCTGTCATTTGAGAGTCAATCCCAGGACCAGCATTGGCCTCCCGATACTTCATGCCAGTTGCATGGCGTTGAAGAGCTTCCTGAATCACATCTTCAATGGTGCTCTCGGCAGAATAGGCACGGCTATCATCAGTTGGGAACCATGTGTCATCATAAGGCAGGAAGCGACGCTTAACCTTGGTCTGCAGCAATTCCTTTCCGTTCGGTGCCAAGTTGACATAATCTTGAATCGTTTGGAGGAAGAACCAAACTGAATCTCTCGAATTGTATCGAGGGGCATCTCCGCTACTCAGCAGATTTGGAATCATGCCATGCTTCAAAACACTAGCAAATGCCAAAATATGCTCTCTTGCCTCGTCAAACCGACCAGTTCCGAGATACAGACCACGGATTGAAATGAATACATCTCGGCCCCAGCAACGGGCCCATTCAACGGCAAAGTGAGGCAAACCAGCTGCAACAGAGGGCACGAGCTTGAAAGGCCAGAGCGACGCAGACTTGACGAGTCCAGTCTGCTGAACGCTCACCATTGCCAAGCTTTGTAAGAATGATTGACCATGTTGAATGTCATCATTCATTAATTCGAGCGCACGTTGCCAGCTAGCACGATAGGCAGTTCTCATGACCAGGCCGAAGTACCTTGGCAACAAAAAGCTTGGGATCGCACGAATAGCATCAAAGCGCTCTTTGAACCACGCTGCAGTCTTTTGTAATCTCTCGTGCGACGCATTTGCGCTGCCACGTTCAATTCTTCCATGAATATACTCAAGAGCCCATGGGCCATCACGCAAATTCTGGCATAGGGGATGGGCCAAGTCGTTATCCTTGATGATGTTCTTCAAAATACTCCACCATCCCTGCAGTCCTGCATATACGAGCTTGCCATGGTTTGGAATGTCATATACTCCGTCTTTACCGCCAGTAGCATCTCGTTCTTCTGCATCGCAGCGATATAAAAGGAAGTTGAGATCGATGAGATCAAGATCAGCCCACGCGGCCTTGGCACCAGATGTCACAAAGCTGTCTAATCCTGCAGAGTGCTCGGCAGTGGGGATCCATGTTTCAAAGAGCGCAATACTACCCGGAGGGAATTTTTCCTTAACAGTAATGATAGTGTCGTCGTCCTGTTGATCTACCGTAACACCAGTGATGCTGTGTACTTTGCTTGGCAGTCCTCGAAGATACTTGGGGTCCTTCGTGACTTCTTCAGTGGCTTCGGGACTAGCATCGACTTCCAACATCCAGCTACCGAGATGGCGAGCTCTTGTACCTCCCAAGTGCACTGGTGTAATAGATCCTCTACCATTTCCATAGCCTGGGAAAGCAGTATGAGCAATCAAGAAATAACCCTTTCGCGACTCAGGGTGCACTCTGTGAACAGTGATATACTCGCCCTCGTGGTGAATATGAGTTTCATCATAGTTATCCATGCCCATGAGGGTGTGGATCTGATTCAACAGCTTTTTGACGCTGCCGATGCCACTCTTGCTAGTTCCATTTGACTGTGACGAGTGGGACCTGTATAATCTTGTTTCGTTGACGAGGTCAATCAGTTTAGGATACACATCATCATAGCCCATAACACTTCCAGTAGCGCTAGAGCACATGCATACCAAGGCTGCATTGGACAGAGTATCGCGAGCGTCACGCTTTTGTGCAGGTGTCTCATTGTCATGGGTGCAATCCATGAATAAGGCGTGGACAGGAGTAGGTTTGATATGCCGAATGACTTCTCGTGAGAGATCGCTGGAGTCCTTCGAGTCATTCGTTAGAATATTGGGAGAGGGTTCGGAGAAAGACACCTCGTCTACTTCAAAACTACCAATAGGGCGACCGCCGTGGCGGTGGACTAGACGGCTCAGCTCTGCGGTGCTCCATGCTTGCATCGCCTCACGAATAAGAGAACTGAGTCCAAGGCGTTGGACGAAAATGTAATCGGTTTCCTCTGAGCCACTGAACAGCTCTGCGACGACATAGAGATCTGGTCGTACACGGCGTGCTTCGTCCAAGATGTGTTCTGCAACGTGCAATGGTGTAGAGTGGCAGTTGTCGATACGAAGACCGACAAAGTACTTTGCGAGCAGTCGAACGTAATTAGTCATATGGTCCCAAAGCCAGGGGTTATCTTCTGGGCCATTGCCATATCGAAGCTTGACACAATCACCCCAAACAATGACCTCACGCCTTAGGTAGACACGGGAATCTGGGCCGGCATTGTCAGACAGTGCATTGCCACCCCATACCCAGCCATTGTTAACCAAAGCCCGCTCACCAGCCGAAAGCTTGGCTGTTTTATCGTTTTCAGGCAGTCTCGTAAAATATGTTTCGATGAGAGGGTCTTTTTTGGTGACCGGGCCTAATTTGGGACCGTGTTCGTCGAGGCGGACGTATTTGATTCGATTGAACAACTGTTCCATAATTTCGCTGAGATCGTCGTCGTATTCCTTGTACAAGTCCACATTAAGAGCATCGATGATCTTGACCATCTTGGCTCTCGCAGCAGCCTTGTCAGCCCTTCCAGAGCTTTCACCTTCATAGCGACCAAATACAAAGATTAGCGTCGTTGAACCAGCTCCTGAGTTTAACTTGCGATGGTAGCGCGACTGGATTGCAGCAACATTATCGATTCCAAACTTTTTCAGGAACGTAGACTGGGCATCTAGTGAGTCCCTCTTTAGACCCTCAATATCCACATCCTCATGAGGCAGAGTTGGCATTTCACACGCCTCCCCTTTGACCCAAGCATCAACGGCAGCATTGGCATCTCGATCAACAGATAGGGTGTAGTATTCCCACAGACGCAGCTCCGTGATAACGCGGCTCTTAACGGCTTCCATGATTTGCAGCAAATCGTCCTCAGATTTAATATCCACGGGAAGTTTATATTCGGCAAGACGGTCGCTCAGTTCCAGCAGCTTTGTGTCAAGCTCGTAAGCAGCCTGAAGCCAAGGTGCAGTGGTCATATTGTAGCCGGCTTCTGGGTGGTCTTGAAGCCATTTCGAGCTGTTTGCAGTGTGGTTGAGGACAACATCGGTCAAACTGAGAAGTGAATGATTTTCCTCAAGGTTCTTGACCATGTGAGCGATGTCGGTCTCGCCGTTGGGGAAACAATCTGGGTCCCAGGCAAGCTGATCAGAGATGCTGTATGGCGAATTGGAGACGCCGCGAAGCTGAAGAGGCGTGAAATGAACCATGTTGTAACCGCGTTCGCTGATTCCGCGCAGATGGCTTTCCCAGTCTGTTGGATAGGCGCCCATGAACTTGCTAATGACTGAGAAAACCGAGAGAGCTGGGAGTGGCAAAGGACAGCCATCAAGCTGCAATCTCGGGGCGACATCGATATAATACAAGCCGCTGAAGTGATCCACTGCTTTATCTTGGTCGTTTGTCTCATTTTGCGCCTTGCTGGGGGCTTTCAACGAAGGCAATCCCTTGTAGGTGAGAGAGTAAGAGAAGGCGCCTGGTTCGTATATGGGAATCGAGATTTCGATCTGGCGGTGGAAGTCGGGAGCAAGTCTAGGATTGTTAGAACTGCCAATTCACGTGATACAACTAATGGAAAGCCGAATACTGACTTGAACTCTCTGAATTTTGTACGATTGAATGGAACACCCTTCTCGGGGATGTTGACGGACAGGACTCCATTGCGGCAGAGAGAGGAAGCCCCATCGATGATGAATCGGACAATAATAGGGTCATTGCACTGTGGTTGGAGATAGATGTAGTTGTTTGGCACCTGAGGCGAGCCATCGTCGTTAAGAGGTAGCAAATATACCTCGTGGGAAGTCATTATTCTTGGCCTTCCCATGGTGAGAAAGGGAAGAAAAGCAGGCAGCCTTGGGAGCTGCCCCGCGGACGAGATAAGCTTGTGATGGCTAAGTGGGGGGTGGAGGAAGCGCAGATGACGTCGTTAATCTGCAGGAGGGTTAGCAAATCGGGAAAAAAGTCGACCTGTGGAAAAATTCGAATAGCAAAGAAGAAAAATTCGAAGCTTGAAGAAAGCAGCGACAAGGGAAAAAAACCTTAGCTTGGAGAAGAAATGTGGTGGTGTGTCGATTGGATGGGCAAGAAGCTCCGGACAGGTCGGACAGAGTCTAAAAGCAACAGAGTGGACGACAGACGATGCCAAGGTACTTGCCACAGCGTGTTGGTTACAGCAGTGGCAGTGGTACCTTTGCTGCAGTGTTCCAGAGACAACGCCACCGCGACAGGGGCCAGACAGCCCCGCCCAGCGAGGTCCAGAGCCCAGAGGCCGCTGTAGCGTGCCACTGTAGCCGTCCCTCAGCGGCTGTAACCACCCACAACCACAGCGAATACGCCCGAACGAGGAAAGAGAAAAGCTAAATTGATAAATTCACCGAGTGCAAAAGAGGGTGTGAGTGGGCTACACCACCACTAAACTCACCGTCCAACGGGCTAACTCTCCTTTGGCGCCGATGCGGCATTTCATGGCCACGGAAAAATTCAATTGGCTTTTGCTAGTCTCCAAAATGGGGCTTTCTTTGTCTCCTTAGATAGAGCTCTGCACTACATGGTTCCTGCATAGCTCCTGAATGATATGCCTTGCGGCTAACCATCGTCAATGCTTCATACTGGACATGCATTGGTGTCCATCAGGCTGAACCATATTGTGCAACAATGACGACTGTTTGAATCAATCCCATGCCCGTTGCAAACCTCCTACCCCGCATGCAAACGGCTCGTATTGTCAATATTTGTCCTTCTCAACAATCCCATGCATATGCATCTCAACAATCCTCCCTGTCCTGCATGCAAGGCTCCATCCAGTCGAAAATGGCTTCTCAGCTCAACTCAGCTTATTATCAACGCAATGACACTCAAAAACAGCTCAATAGACTAAGTGTGAATTTGATTACATTAAAGGCAAAATCTATCCAATTCCAATTCAAGAGGCTGGCTTCAAAGAATCTACTCTCTAGGGCGGTAGTGCGAAGTGACGCCCTTGAACAGCTCAATGGCGCGCTTCGTAGCTGTGTCCAGATCCTCCCTAGGCAAATTCAGAGCTCCATTCGCCAATGGGTATTTCGCCTCAAAATTTCCATCTCCGTTAGGATACATTGTTCTCGAGTACAAGCAGAGCATGAAGCCCAGCTGAGCCTGCGCACCACCCTGCTTCATCATCTCCAAGCCACGCTTGTACCTCACATCCGATGGCTCATACTTGATCGTCCAGTCAGCATCAGTGTCTCCCAAAACTCGGTGTACGCTGTCCAGCATATCTCTTTGTGAGATGAGAAAGCTAGAAATATAGAGAGCAGAATCGCGCCATTGAGAAACGGTTGGCGAATTGTCGTTCTCGTCCTCGGGGTACTCTTTCAAACTCAACAGGGAAGCAATAGCGCGACCACACTGGCTCCAGGTAGATGTGTTGATTTTAGTACATCCATCGTCGTAAAATGTGACTTTTTTGTTCTCAAAGTCGAACCCGTACCATTCGGGGCCAATGCCGAGAGAGAATTCGTACCAGAAGGAGCAGCACATGGCGATCCACGACACTCCGGGCGTGTCTTTGACATTCTTGATATTGCGCTCTGCAGTGCGGCCAAAGATGTTTTCGTAGGTGAGCTTCTCGTTGTTGATGTCGGGGCCGTACACTGTAGGCATAACCCAAGGAACGCCGGCTTTGGCTGCAGCAGCCACGATCTTGGATTCGCTGTCCTTGGGAGCGCGGACGGACATGGAGATGATGAGGAATTGCTGACCGCGGAGTGCTTTGACCAGGGATTCTTCATTATCATAGTCCACAGGTGAAGCAATGACACCCTCCATAAGCTTGCTTTCACTGCCGACGCGAGTGAGGGCTGTGAGCTTGTGCTTTCCAGTAGCTACGATGGCAGAAGCCATTCTTTGACCGACATTGCCTCCAACCTAAATGGGTAGTATTAGAATCTTGAATTTTGAGTCTTTCGGCTTGTTGAAGTTGGATACTTACGCCAATGATGGCCACTCGCTCGATGCGATTGGTGAAGCCCTTGGCCATGTCCTTTGCGTATTTTGCCATGGATGCAAGACTATCCACGAATGAATACGAAAAGATATTTCAACTATGAGTCTGTCTTGTAGACTTTTTTGTATTTAAATTGCTGTCTTATTCCCTCAAGTAGCCATATATTTATATTCAACCCCCCCTACCAACATCGCGGCCTTAGCATCCTGCCGGACAAGAAGCTGTCCCAAATAGGAAATTCGGCCTCCGAGCGGCAATAGCCAAAGCCACGTACAGCCTGTAAGTTTCCGGCCATTGTGAATTTCTTCTATAATCTAAACAAAAATTGCATCAGATAAAACACCATCTCCACCTGTGAATCCCTTTATACCCAAAGCGAAATCTATCTATATTCATGCGTCTACCCTCAACTCCGCGCCATCGTCACGGCCTCTCCTCTCGGCCCGTCATCCAGAGGCTCCAATGCCCTGTCCTTCACCAACGCCGACAACAGGAAACACACTCCCACAATCGGGACCTGCAAGATAAAGACAGCCCTACTAGCCTGCATGTACGCATCCAATACCGCTTCAGGGACATCACCTTTGGGCAGCGCATACGTCGACCCTGCCAGGTACTGATACTCTTCAGGCAGAGCCGTGCGAAGACGAGCCTGCAGCAGTGCCGCCGAGACAGACAAGCCTACAGCTCCGCCAGCGCAGCGCCAAAAGTTCCTGGTCGAGATGATGACCGCGCGTCGAGATTTGGTGGAGTGCGATTGTAGGGCTACGAGGGTGGGCTGAAAGACGCATCCGACGCCCGCACCCATGACCAGGAGAATCACCACAATGGCGCCCGGATTGGTATGTCTGGTGAAGACTAGCGTCAAGCCAGACCCTCTGGTGACAAATTGCCTGATTAGCCACAGAAACATGCCACGCGATACACCAATGCGACATGGAGAGAACTTACAAAGTCCACATGCCGAATCCGAAGCGAATAACAATGGCGTATCGTCGGTAGTGAGAGATGAAATAGCCACTGATCGCCGACAATATCGACGACATTGCTAACATGGGTACCATGAGCAGTGCAGAAATAATGGGTTTGAACCGATGGGCGTTCTGCAGATACAGTGGGAGGTAGTAGATGTTTGCCTGGTATGCTATACCGAGCAAGAAAGTCTGTAACATCAATACTGTGATGATGCCGTTGCGGTAGATATCAACTGCCATTTTTAGCATATACACTAACCGCGCCTGTGCTTCTTCAACTAACCTGGCATCATGGGGAGCTTTGCAATCTTCCACTGCACAATTACGAACAGCAACAATGACGAAACTCCAATCGCCAACATTGCAATGACCATAGGGGAACTCCATTCAAAATAGGCACCGCCTCCCGAGACAGGAATCAGAATGAAGATAATTCCCACAGAGGACGTCAACGTACCCAGCCAATCGATCTTCCTCACGCTCTCACTGAAGCTCACCTCAGGCGGCTTCGAAGGCAGATATACAATGCAAAGACCTGTGACCATCACACCCAGCGGCGTGAGTAACCAAAAGAATCCTCTCCACGTCGCCTTCTCAGCAAATGCCGCCGCAAGAAACGGGCCAATGACACTCCCGGTGCCAATCATGCTGCCCGTGACCCCAATGTACTTGCCCCTCTGTTCTAGCGTAACAACGTCCGACAAAATGATCATAGACAAATTCGTAATTCCGCCGCCACCAATACCAGCAATGCCACGCGATATATAAAGCATCGTAGCATTCCTACTTAGGCCACAGAGTAGATCTGCAAATGACAGCAAGCCTACTGCGGCCAAAAACACTGTCTTTCGTCCAAAGATGTCTGAAAGCCGTCCATACAGCATTTGGAACGTCGCATTGGCCAGTAATGACGTCGTTCCTGCCCAGGATATGGTATCTTGAGCATGCAAATCATCCGCAATCGTGGGCAATGCAGTAGACAGGCCATTTTGGTCAATGAAGCAAAGGAGCAGCGTTATTGCCACAATGGACAATACGGCGAGAAGGTTGCGGCGCGGCAGGGCTTCAAACTGCTCGTGGAGCGCACGCTCCTCTTTTGCTATGGCGTCTGAGCGAGCCATTGTCAGGATTGCATTTACATGGTGGTGTGAAAGAAGTGAAAGAACCGGAATCGTCAGAGATATTGTTGGACCATTGACGTGCTTTTCGGTGCCGGATCGGAGCTCCACTTGGGTCGCATCCCGGAGACATCATCGGAGTTACGATCACCTTGATTGTGATTGGGCTACAGACTTTATAATTTCGGGTAAATCATACGATAAATTTGTCTCCTTTCTTCCCTCGCTAATAAATGCATTTATGGGCTTGATGCAGCTGAGCATGTAAGCTGTCGTTGTAAATGGCCAGCGCCGTTGGCTTGGCGGACGGGGTAGGCGGCAGCCGTTGAAATGCAACAAGCACAATCAAATGGTCAAGTTAAATTCAAAGGAATCAATATGCTCTTGAGTTCAATTGCAATGGGGTGAGTACAGAATGCTGTTATATGCGGGTTGTATACAATGAAACTGACAGCTTTAGCTGAGCCTCTAATCTAATAATGACGGCCGTTTCTCAACCTTCATCTCCAACTTTTCTTCATCTTCCTCGCCCTGTGTCCTCTCACCGTCTCCATAGATTGGTTTATAAACGTAATCGTAGCTAATCCAAGCCATATTAAACAGGACTGTTATGATGAGTCCCAAACTTTTGGGAATCCTACCATTCTCGTCTGCAAAGGAGCCTGACAGCTTGACAATTGCCAAAATTACAGGCCCCCACGCGAGCAGGAATAAGAAACCGCCAATCTTTTGAGCTCTTGAGGTAACAGTGTAAGCGTGTAGGTTGTTTAGATAATCTTGGTAGACTTGTGGCATCTGGTGCTCACGGGCGCCAACACGGAGAAGCTTCAGGTATCGCTCACTAGGCTGGGCGTATTCCCCATCGGGTCGATATGGCCCTGTGGACAACTTCTCCCACAAAGTACGCTTGCTAGGATCTTCACCTTCTGGTAGTCGCGGGGCATATAATGTGCGTGCCTTAATAATCTGCGGCAGCGTTGACTTGTCGGACTCGCTACCTGCGGTGGGCAGCGGAATACATGGCACCACGATTTCCTGGTAGCTGGTGCCGCCACCTTCTGTGCCCATGATGCGCGCCCAATCTGGTTTTGTCACCTCATACACGACGCCCATTAAGCTCCCGTCCCATTCCTTCTCTAGCGACTCGCGCGTCACTGTGGAAACTTTGGATTCTTCGCGAAATTGTACATTGGCGAAGCAGGGTTCCCTATAGGCAATACCGGGCAGGTCAAAGCTCAATCGTAATTTGGGAACCACCACATTTATCTCTGATAGCGGTCTGATCTTGCGCATGCCCAGAAATGTTTGCGCAGACATGTTGGAGCCGTAGGCGAGGTACAGAACGGTCTCGACGGGAGTGGCGTCATCTTCCTTGGCGGCCTTGACAAGCCGTGTGAGGCATGTCTGTGGAATAGTGGATATTGGAGGGTAGGAGCCAACGGGAGCTTTGTGTTCTGTGATGTCTGCCTTCTTGATTGCCGCGTAGGCTACTCCTTGCGGCTCATCGCCGGCGGCGTTGTCAACAGCCATGGTGGATTGAAAGGTCTGGGTGTTGAGAATGAGCAGATGCCGGCCAATTATTTGATGACAATTCCTACTACAATGAGCGACGAAATGAACAGGCTGTTGATGAGGGAAGAGATGGAATTGCCACAGGAAATAAATTGGGCGGATTACAAACTAGAAATAGAAAAGCGTTTCGAGTTCCATTACAGAGTGTTGCTGACCATTTTGCACTAGCGGCGGACATGTGGCTGTAGGTGGGCCTGCAGAATGGCGGACTCCGCTTCATCGCCCGACATTCCGGCTGATGCTGAATAATGAAGCATAATGAAGAGGAGACTTGAAATTTTATTTTACATTGCTATTGGTCGAAGGAAGCCAGAGTGCATCATTCCCTGTCATCTATAAGTGCAACCTTGCCGCCTATATGGTGTTGTTCCAAGGGCTAATTGCTTAACTCCAGCCTGATGCTCCGCACCCTACGCCGCGCAAGCCCCTGCAGGCACCAACGATACTTGGCAACGTTTCAGGTATCTTAAGGCACATGAGTATTGTATTGATTAAATATGATTTGGCTATAAACAAGGTTAAATTGTAAAATTTTCCTTTAAACCTGTTTGTGCTTCGACAAGTATCGTCGAAAGGTGCACTTCTCTTCTGGTCCTTGTGGCGGCCGACGAGCCGTTTACAGCTGGTGATGGCTGCTCACAGTTGCCAGTGGGCGACATGACAAATCTCGTGTCTTTGCCTTCATATCGCTGTGGTTTTATCGCGTCATTCCATTCATGTCCATGAAAATATCCAAACTGTCACACTCCATCTCAACCATCTGGGTTCAATCCTACCTAGTACTCCAGTTCCACGCAGAGCTGATACCTGGGGTTACAATCAACCACCTGTAGTGACAAACATGGCGCCTCGTACTCGTGCAAATAACAAACCAAACAAAGGTTTGGAGCAATATAGTAAGGACCAAGGTTCACGTAAGAAATGTCAATCATGTCACTATTCACACGTGTCATATCCATAAGCTAATTGCTTCACAAGCTGCAAACCAACCGACTCAGCTTATTCGAGAGACCAACAAAAGCCGCGACGATGATATTGATGATCTCGACTTGGTACAACTGGCAGATCCTTCATTTCTAACATCTCCAGTCACACGACCAGCTGGTTTTGCATGGTCTGATGCTGGCTCCCTGGAAGACCCCCCGTCGCCAAAGTCAGCAGAGGGTATGGCAGGGAATATCTGGGACCTTGCCGATGAAGACAACAATTTCAATGGACAGTTTTCAAGTGCACAGTCCAACAGGTCTTTTTTGCCCGATACCATGCCTTTGTCTTCGCATGCACTTGGTGTCTCTCTGCCTCGAATAGATCTATCAGAGACTGCATCTACTGCTCAGCGAAGCTCGCCGTTTCAAACGGAGGATGCTCGAAAGGCACTTTGGGATCTTGATGATGCTTTCGAAGATGGAGAAGGCTTATTAGGAAGCTTAGACAATGCTGACGGCCCAGTGGATAAATGCCACACAGCTAAGCATCACAGCCTCGGTCCAGATGATGGCCACTTTTCTTCGAGTGAGCTGTATGAAGCTACTCCAGCCAAACAGCGAGTTGTTGCCGCTGCACCTGTTGCGCAGATAAAATACACGGCCAAGAAAAGAACTTTACCCGCGTCGCCTTCGGTTAGCCCGCAGATGCAGTCAATTTCAGCAAGGCAAGCTGCAGCTACTCAGAAGACCGAAATAACCCCCGTACAAAGCGCTGATGAAGTCGATGACATTGCTACCGCGTCAGGTAAAAGGCTTCAAACAAAAGACACGGTAGCTTCCTCTAGTGCTATAAAACCGAAAACTGGCAAAAAGTCGAAGCAGCGACCAAAGAGTCCTCTCAAGTTCAACGAAGACACTCAAAAGATCAAGTCGCCGAATAACAGAACTACTGCCAAGGTCGCCTCGAAACCAGCACAAAAGAATGCTAGGAAAAAGACAACAAAAGCTGCAAAGTCTGCACTAGCTAGAAAGGCCATAGCAAAGTCTCCTGCGGCCAAGAAGGCTACGAGACGAAGTGCACGAAATAAGGATCCAGCAGTCCAAGATAAAACTGGTGATGCTACCACCAGCAAAGAGATGAAAGACCATTCACCAGTAGTCCAGCAACCAACACCACAAGTTCAACAAGAGCCAGGAGTCCAAAAAATGTCTACTTCAGAGATGAAGGCTACTACTGTACCGGCAGAGTCTCCTATAGTGCTCTCCAGTGACCATGGGAGCTTGTACCAACACTCACCTGAAGAGCCTCATTCACAAGTTCTCCAGTCTCCTACTGCACAACGCCAAATGGCTTCTAAAGAAGTCATGGCAGGCTCTGGTGAACAACTGAACGTGGAGATATCAACAGATCAAAGAACGCATGAAAAATGTGCATCAGTTAGACCAACAAGAGTTAGACCAACCAGCGTCAAGAGGTCTACTGTTACAAACGAGCTTGCAGAGCAGCGTAGCGAACTTCCCCATGCCATCGTAAATTCAACAAACGAGACTCTAGAAACACCGCTTGATCATCTTCAGACGTTCCAGCGTTTGCGAAGCCAACACAGTCGTGTTATCAGCGTCAGTGACGCAGGTAGCCCATTCGCTCGACCAAAGCGAGGCAAAACCATTCCAGCACGGCTTAGTGGCATCATTCCTGAAAATGCCGGTAGTGCTAACACAGAGCGTTTCATCACGAATGGACATGCGAAGTACTCTTCTCCGCTTTTCAAACCTTTTCGAAACCAAAAGGATAGACGAGCGCTCAGTGAGAGCCCTGACACACCGAATCGCTCGATTAGGGACGCGACTCTTTCTACATCATTTGTTTTGCATGGAGACTCTAAGCAAAGAGAGAACAGCAATCGAAAATGTTCTGACTGGACTAGAATACTAAGTTTGAATAAGGACAAGCAAAAGAAGCTGCCTCAAGAAGCAGCTGATGCTGCAAAACTCAACGCAAGTAACAAAGTCGTTCAAGGCCCTAGCCGAGCTACCAACAGGCGGCAATCTTCTACAGACAACGAAAGTAAGCTCACGCAAAAGATGCACGCCGTTGCAGAGGTAGGTTTTCAAACGCCTTGTATATTAGATCAAGCTAATATTGTTCCAACAGGACATGATGCATCACTTAAAAGAGAAAGAGGGAAGCGTTCAAGAAATCTCAGCCGTGTATCGCGAGAGTGTGCTTGGGTGCATTGGAATGTTGGTGAGAAGATTTGACAGCGAAGAGGGGAAACTGGCAGCTGGGTGCAAACGAGACTGTGACCTGTTCATGGAGCAGTTACAAGTGGTCAGAGACGCGGTTGAAGATGGACGATCCAAGCGACGAAAAGTTCTAGAAGACGTGGCAAACAAGTACGATCGGCGTCGCACAGCGAGCGAGACAGAGTTATTGAAGATGCGACAGCTGCATTCAGAAATGGAGGACAGCAAATTTGTTGAAGAGTGTAACGGGGCAGAGGAAAGATGAATACGACGCGGAATCCAGATAGCGGCAGAGATGTCTTGGAGAGGTGGATGCGATAGTATGTACAACTTTGCTAAAGATTTGGTCCGGGGGACGGGTAATGTCTTAGTGGATGATGACGGTGGTGTGTGTGTGTGTGTGTTTTTTTTTTTTTGGCGGGGTTTGATGAATGATGTTGAGAATGAGTAGTGTAAAGTGTTATGGATCAGATCAGCAAGATGGTGTTTCTGATAATGACGATGAATAGAGACTATGAAAAGAGTGGTGACAAGCATCCAGTCGTGAGTGAATGACGTTGAGGCTGCGACAGTGGATGCAAGTTTTTGGTAGAGTGTGATTGATAGTAGCAGATAAGCTGTCAGGTACCCTTAGTTTTTAGGCAGGGGCGCTGGAGAAAGCGAGCGAGACGCAGATGAATTAGACCAAGCAGAAAATGGTGGTGGCGATGGCCACTGGTGACGTGGATGTGCAGCAGGGCGTTATTGGCTGGAGCAGAACTGGGGTTGGTGTCTGTTTCTGCAGGGGGTGACGTATTGACGCGAGGACAAGACAAGACAAGACAAGACAAGCCAAGGCACGCAGGAATTGTAAAACATGGATACTTGGCTTATGGAGCTTGTGGGAAAGCTGTTTTGGGATGGTGTGAGTTAGAGACAGTATAAGACAGGCAGCAGGAAATAGAGAATGCGTTGAGGCTAGTGAGAACCGATGTTTGCCAGTTCGTGTATACTGTAATGTGTGCGTGTCCTGAAGTATAACTAGTATAACATGGCGGTCTGCCCATGATGCCAATATTTTGGTCTACACATTACCGTTATTGTTATTTTATTCATGCTCGATAGTCTTACCATGATACATGTCTGTATTTAACTTGACTTATTCTTCACCCATTAATTTTATTCCCTCTCTGTTTTATGCGAAGCATCTCGACTGGCTTCTACTACAACTTCAGTCCTGAATCGGCCGAAAAAAAACACAGAGCCCAGTACACCGACATCAACGGAACTAAAAAGAAGCAAAATGGGAGACCGTGACTCGAGAGCATCGACTTCCTCGGCATCCACGACGTCCGGCCCATCATCGAGGTACGCAGACACAGCCACCAAAGAGACCACATCAACGGGAGACCACATCAGCGGGAGAGGAGAGGGAACAAGAGCAATGCAGTGCAGTACGGTGCCCAGCGGCGCTGTAATGTGGAATGTGACAGGCAGCCAGTGCGTCTTGGGCGTGGCTCAGCGCTAAAGTTAGGCAGAGCCGATGTGCTGATGGGGCACATGCACCTCGCCAAAACGGCCTGTATGACCCTGACGGCAGCCTGTCAGTTGCCCCTCGTCCACTGTCTGCCACTGTTTCCTCCCTCCCAAGATTTACTCCCAGATTTGAACCTGAACCCTGATCATCACTTGACCTCGACCTCGAATCCTGTCCTCCCTACACCTCCCACTTGGTCCCTATCATCATCCCAATTCATGCGCTTCTCTTCTCTTATATCTCATTTCACCTCCTGTTGATTTCTCCGATACCATATTTCCACAGCATTAATTCCTTTCCCTGTCGCTCGCTTCCTCTGCATGCCCTCGACTTCTCCCCGCCTTTTCCCTCTGCGCCCCGCTTTCAGCACAACTCAGCCTTTTCCCTTCGCAGCACCCAAGCCGAGCGAGACAAGTGGGAAAAATCTCCAAAGAAGCTTTTTTGGTCTAACTCTTGCCGTTGCACTTTTATCAGCTCCCATCGTCGCATTCCTGGCCTGTCCTTTATCCGCCGCCATCATCGCTCTAGCTCTGACGATACTTCTACCGCTTCGGAACATTCGCTCGAATCCAATACACCCTCTCCCGATTCCAATCACCCCCAACAAGACCAGCACAACCTGGATAAGAAGCGCAAGTTGAAGAGAAAGGGAAGCATGCCCTTCCGACAACGGATGGCCCGCCATTTTGGCGATTCTGTAAGCTCAACGGTGATTCCCAACCATGATTGCGCAACCACTCTAACCTTGTCGTCTCAAAGCTTTCACCTGAAAAATCATACCTATCCTATTACGATGTACTTCTCACCGTTGAGGATGTCAAGGCCCTCAAGAACGATTGGTTGACCGACAACAACATCGCCTTTTGGGAAGAGTATCTGGAGCGCGAGACCCTTCCACGATACCCCCAAGCCCGCATCATACTGTTACGGCCAAGCATGACTTTCCTCCTGATGAAGGAGCCCGACATGCGACATGTCCGTAGCGCCTTACCCGATTTCAACAAAGTCACCCACGTCTTCCTCCCCATCAACGACAACCGCAACGTTAGCATGGCTGAAGGTGGCAGCCATTGGTCTCTACTACTAGTATCAGTCATTGACGGCATCGCATTCCATTACGATTCTCTAGGTGGCGCCAACTACTCCGAGGCGAACGTCGCGACCCGAAAGCTCAGCGAAATTGTTGGACGACAACTACGACTCATCAACCTCGAGGACAGCCCGCAACAGGAAAACGGTAGCGACTGCGGCGTCTTTGTCTGTCTTCTCATGCGACATCTCCTGGTCAAGCGACTTTTGAGCGCCAACGCCAGAGAAAAGGTCTCGATGAGCATGGCGGGTAAAATGGTCGACAGTCACGGAGGCCGTAAGGAGATGCTTCGTATTATTGAGAACTTGCGCAAGGAAGGAGAAAGGCGTCGCTCGTGAGTGCCCCCCCCGCCCCCCGTCACCGTCACCGTCACCATTTTCATCAATCTTTGAATACCCTCCTTGTACCATCATTGATATATTCATTCTTGTACAATTTGTTCCTTATCAATATCCCCGTCCGGTCCTAATCTCAAGCTTTAGACGAAGTGCAAGTCCTTTCACAAACAAGACACCTCCTCGCATCGAATAATTGCTCACCTTGCTTCGCACACAAATTTATTACAAAACTTTACGACGCTCATGTATTTCCGAGAAACATTTCTCCCTTTTGAATAGCAGCAATGTTTGGTGTCGGCGTTGGATTGGGTCAGTTACAGCTTGGATTGGCTTCTGGGATTGGATATTTTGACAATTTTTTTTTCTGGCATCAGCGTTTTCAGCAGCGATTTATGAAACTATAATAAGATGGGCTCCGCGGGAGAATCAAAAGGCATGTTGGCATATTGGTTTTCTTAATTATTACAACCAGATAATGAGCACAAGAAAAAGATGAGAAAAAAGATGTTAGAGTAATATCTCGGGATATAGCACTTTGGTTTCATGGCAATATTTATACATGATATATTCATTCATTTAAGACAGTCAAGATAATGGTGAAAAGACTTTTGGATGACACTTGATCCAACTCCAGAACGCCGTGGTATATGCAAGCATCTCACTCCTTAGTAAAGGCAGGGTTCTGCTCCATCGTAGCAGAAATATATCCCCTCAACGCAGCCCATCGACTGGACACAGGTTGAGACTCAACCGCAGTCTGTGTAGCCTGTGATGGCGTCTCCGACAACTTGGCCATACTAACCCCAAACCTCTCCATCTCGCCCTTAACAACCTGCTCCTTCTTCTTCAAGGCGCCCTTCTTACTCTTCAGACTATGCCGCTTAATCTTGCCCTGCAGCACTTCCGCGCCGCCCTCGCCGCTTTCTAGCTCCGGTAGCGCATCCGCCAAGCTATCCATGGTGGTCTTGAGCTGGGTGCTGCGGCCGCGACCGGTGCGCTTCTTTGATTTCTTGACACCTGACGACTCGATCCGTGACTTGAAGCTCGAGTGCTTCATGAGGCGCTTGTCGCGCTTGCTGGAGATGAAGTCATCGGTGACGGTGGCGTTTGGGCGGAAGGTTTTGGCGGGAGCGAGGTGGTGGACTTGGCCGGTTATGCGTTGGGTGCGGAATTGGCGGGCGGACGGTTTTTTGAGACCTGGTGGTAGGGGAGCCTACGGGTGCACATGAGCATTGACGAGGATAAGGGGAAGGGCAGTTGGGGAATTACCATTTTTGAAGATTGGTGATTATTGATGTTGGAGTGAGGAAGTTGGACAAGGAAACTTTTTGGCGGGATGCGCCGGTATCGATAATGGTGGGGAGGGGTTACCCTGCATTTTGGATATACACTTTACACTTTACACTTTCACCTCGTCAACGGTAAAGTCAAAGTCTTCTTTTTTTTTTTTTAGTGGGAGTGTGGGAGATATTTGGATTGATTATGGAAAATCTTGAAAGGTTGAAAAATGATATTAAGCAGCGTGAGGAGGAGCTAGCTGCGCTCAAGCAGAAGTTGGCTGCAGAGGAGGCGAGTGTGAAGACGAATGTCGATGCAACGGATTGGAGCTGGCCTTTGCCTCCAGAGGATTATACACGATATAGCAGGCAAATGATTGTTCCTAGCTTCGGGCTTCAAGGTATATACACCTCTTCGTCACGGAAGGTTCACTGAAACTTTACTGACATGACATAGGCCAGCAACGCATTCGCAAAGCAAAGGTCCTGCTCGTTGGCGCTGGAGGACTAGGTTGTCCAGCTGCAGCATATCTGGCCGGTGCAGGAGTTGGCACTATTGGCCTCGCGGATGCGGATGAGGTGGAAGTATCAAATCTGCACAGACAAATTGCCCATGGAACGGGTAGAGTTGGTATGAAGAAGGTGGATAGTGCCATTGCGTACCTCAAAGAGTGAGTATCATCCTTGCGTGTTACTACACAAGCTAACAGCGCAGATTGAACCCAACTATAGCGTACCAAGCACACAGGGCACACCTCACGCCCCAGAATGCAGAACATATCGTATCCCAATATGATCTTGTACTAGACTGCACCGACCACCCGACATCCCGCTATCTCATCTCAGATGTCTGCGTCCTCCTCGGCAAGCCACTCGTTTCCGCTTCTGCATTTCAAGCATCTGGTCAATTGATGGTGCTAAACAACCCGCCAGGAAAAGGACCATGCTATCGCTGCGTGTTTCCACAGCCACCTCCACCAGAGAGCGTAGTAGGCTGTGGCGAAGGTGGTATCATCGGACCTGTAGTCGGTGTCATGGGTGTGCTACAAGCTCTTGAAGCCATCAAACTCATCATACGCGGAGGGCTGGAACAGACAGATGAGCCAGCAAAGCAAATGACCATGCTCATCTTCAGCGCCATGGCTGACACGCCGTTCCGGACGGTACGCATGCGAGGCAGACGTGCAGATTGCTTCTCCTGCTCAGGGATATTGACGTTGGATGAAATGAAGAATTCACTGGATTATGTGCAGTTCTGCGGAATTGTACAGCCAGTCAAGCTGCTGGAGCCAAAAGAGAGAGTGACAGTGTCCGAGTATCAGTCAGCGTCTACCAAGGCGCATTTGCTAATTGACACACGAGAGAAGGAACATTTCAGTTTGAATGGGATACCCAATGCCATCAATATCCCAATTAGTCGCTTCATGAGCCATCGCAACGAAGCTGAGAAGCCAACAGGTTGGATACCGGAAGATTTGCCGCCGGAAGCACCTATATATGTGGTTTGTCGCGTGGGCAATGATTCACAGATTGCGACGAAAAAGTTGAAAGATATGGGATTTGATAACGAAGGCAAGAGATTTATTGGTGATATCCAGGGAGGATTGAAGGCTTGGAGGGATACGGTTGATCCGAGCATGCCTTTTATATAAGGCAACGCGGCCATTTGCACAACATCAACAAAGTCAGCAGCCTGTACCGGTACCATTGAAAAAACACAAGAGAGTATAATTTGAAGAATACTGTTTGTAAAAGTGACAAAAAGACGCAAGAAGAGTTATTTTGGATGTACATAGACTAGCAAACCCTACTGATGATACAAATCGAAATCCATTGACACACATTATTCTGATCCTACACAAACGCAGCACTCTTCTTCCTGTTAAACGCCCGCTGGTCCTTCAACCACCGTCTGTAACCGGCTACACTCTGAATCTTTTCTCCGTAGAAATCGGGCACTGCAGCAGTTAGCATTGACTCCCCCTTGGTTACCCAACGTCTTATGTGTGTGTGTGTGTGTGGGCATCATATTTGTGGTCACATACCTGGGTTACCAGCGCTTGAATTGCTAGGATCAACGCGGTTCTTTTTCACTCTCGCAAAGAACTCGCTCTCCTTCTCCAGCATCTGCGTCTTGTATCGTCTATTCATCAGATAAAACACCTGATTGCCGACGCTCGGCCCAACCAGCCATCCCATACCCGCGCACGCCACCGTCATCAGTCCCAGCGTCACGAACGGATCAAGAGGCACCTGCGAAACCAGCGGCTCAGCGAGGCCGGTGGAGAGCAGCACGGCACCGCCAGCTCCGCCGAGCACGCCCATGGAGATGGAGAAGAAGAGCTGGATGCGGCGGCGCTTGACGCGCAGGGCGAAGAAGGAGTTCCAATCGAGGGCGGCGGTGGAGGGGCCCGGTCGGGAGGTGGTTGCGCTGGAGAAGAATCGGCCTGATGAGGCGAGGGGGGACGACAGTCGCGACGACTTGATCATGGTGTTGAGCGTCATTGTCTTGATGGCGACGGTGTGGTTCGCTCGTGACAGGGTCGGTGATGGGTGCGCGCAGCACAGGGTTTGACGGGCGGCGGGAGACCAGCGGAGGGCCATTGTTTTGAATGGCGAGGCCATGGCTGGGGAATTGAGGGGAGGGGGGAGGGTTGGTTGATGAGGATGATGTTGTGGTGGTCTGGGGGTAGGTGCTTTTGGGGACGTCTCCGGATAGCTGGAGGACGACTTTTTCCGGGTTGCAGCGGCAGTGAATAGCTGGGGTAGCAGTTGGCAGAGCTGGTTATTAGCGGAGCTCCAGTCAGGGAGACTTGGGGGTGCCAGCTGCAGTAGTACATGTGCAATGGACTCCGTACAGCGGTTGGCTTGCTGGTGCCTTGTAACGCTGGGCCCACTTAAATGTCTGCCTGATGGAATTGCAGAAGCATTTTTGACTTGAATTTATTTGTTACAACATGGGCATCACTTAACTGCATTGAAATTTTGTAATCAACATTGGAGATATTTATTTATTTATTTATTTATTAATAGTATTGTAATTTATTTCCCCCATCACATTGTCAGCATGACACTGACGCAGCTTCCCATTGAGCTGCAACGTCTCATTGCTGAACAAGTCTCCTCAGAAGGCGACTTAAACGCTCTCGCCCAAACAAGTCGAGGCTTCTACCAAATCGCCAACCGCCTACTATATCTTCACAACGTCAAATATTCTCATCGGTCATCACTCTTCTGGGCCGCTCTCAAAGGATGTGAAAGAACCGTCCACCTAGCCATGGAAGCCGGCGCCGACATCAACGCCTGCCGGCCAAACGGCATGACGCCATTGTTGCAAGCCGTTGCCTGCCATCAAGAGGGCATGGCGAAGATGTTGCTGCGGCATGGAGCAACTCCATCCACGACCGACACGAACCCGCTCGTCATGGCAGCGTTGATTGGCTCAAGTGGCATCGTACAGTTGCTGCTGGACTACAACACAGACGTCAACTTAGTCGATGACACCGGCCGCACTGCCTTGTCGTATGCTGCTGAGATGGGGAGCCTGAGCTGTATCCGGGTACTGCTTGATACTGGAGCTGATGTGGATTTGGCTGACCAAGAGGAGAATACGCCCTTGCATTACGCAGAGATGTATGGCATGCCCGATGCAGTGGACATACTACTTGATGCTGGTGCTCGGATCCTGCCGCTGCCAGACGGGAGGACGCCTCTTTCCGTGGCTGTGGAACGAGAGTACATGAGGACGGTGGTTATAATGCTTTCAAAGAACTCAACACCAGAAGGAGTAGACAGTTCAGGACATACGCCACTGCATTGGGCAGTGCAGAGTCAGAACTGGGACTGTCTTAGAGCTCTGCTCAAGGCAGGCTATGATCCCGCCCACGAGAACAACGACGGCGTGTCGGCTATTGACTTTGCAGGTTTGCAATGCACGACGACTATGCAAGACTTGCTTTCCAAACATAGCAAATAGAATATCTCAACGCAAGAAGAAACCAGTTTGCCATCATTTTTATTCTGCAAGCTTCCATAAATTGAGCTTATAGTGTTACATGTAATGCTCTCAATTAAATGTGCAGCACCTAATGGAATGAGACGCCCAGTCACCAGCTCTTATAATATAAAGCCAAACATCATTCTTAATATATATCAATCAAGCATGAATGTGACTGAAATGTCAACTGTGCAGCTGGGGCTATCCCTACTATCATACTTTATTCAATGTCTGGACGACGTGCTTGTACTGTTTTTCAGCCTCCTTGATACTAGTACCCGGTGCTATCGATGTCCTAGATCGGGGTAGCGTTGGGGTTGGATGAATGTGCTGAAACTTGTGCAAGGTGTGCCTCAGAAAGCACTTGGCAACCAAATTAACAAGTCATCATTCGAGTCAAAGCTTTTGGCATCACTTGTTCGTGCAACGAACGCTGTAGTAGTGAACCTCAAAACGACATTGCCATATTCATAAACGTCTTTGTTTGATGAACGTTGAGGATGAAAACGGAACAGATCCATTTCTACTTAGCGACATTGAGCAACAAACGCACTCGATGGCTTGTTTCCTGGCTAACGGATCGGGAACCAACCAGTCGCTATTTGATCTGAGCACTAGGCAAAGCTGCCAGGTATACTGAATCGCGTTACAAGGGTATGTAGCTGTTAGCCAAGAGCTTTTAGCACGCTGGCGGGGAAACAACGGTTGCTCCCCGTCCAGCGACTTGCATGGAGTACAGAGACGGCCAAAATATATCTCAACTCTTCGTTTTTAGGTCGCTTAATGGTTGTGACGTATAGTGTGACATATACTCGGCGAGTCACTTTCAAAGAGAATCGGCAGTGGTAGAATCTCTTTCCTCATCTGTGTACAGGCTCACGTCCAATTTGGCCAAGTTGCAGAGCCTCTGCGCTTCAAGATGTTCTGCAACGCCAATAGGACCTGTAGGCCATCGAGAGTAGACGTTCTTCAGTTCTCTCTCATGCCCTATAGGTATGTCAGGCAAATTTCTTACCGGGGAAATCAGTTCCAGCTCGTCTGAGCTCATTTGCATCCTTAAAAGACGCAGCACTAGATGAGCAAAATAAAAGCTTTCGCTAGCTTCCCGTAACCCTACAACCGCGAGAAAAATGGTAGACTTAGCGTCTCCGCGATTGGTGGCATCTGGCTGAACAGTGTCCAAAGCCGCAAAGGCAAGTCGGCCTATCATAAAGGTAAAAGATTTGTCGCCAACGTCAAAACCATGACGTAGATAATAAAGACGAATCAATGTCTCGAGATTTCTGCTTGCGTCGGCAACCATGCCTTCTACTACCAACCTGTCTGGGCGAAGATTGGCATCAGCAGACAGCGGTGCGATGTTGAAGCTAGCAAGCACGCTCTGATAGCTCATGCTACAGACAATTAGTGAGTATGTGCTTTGCACGCCCAGACTACCACGGGTCAAAAAGGTGTGACGCTTTGCCGAGTGCACTCAGAGCTCGAAGCTTGCGTTCTGGACTAACTGGTGTTGCAGATAACTTACTGTAGCATGAGTTGACACGGTAGAACGATGTGCGTGGGTAAGAGGTGTTGTGGCAAACTGTCGTACCAATGTTTCAGTTGAAGTACGAATTTATCAACCCGCTCAGGAGGCAAGGGAAGAACCATAGCTGGGGCAAAACATTGCACACAAATCTCGTTCATTATGACGCGCAATTCGGACGTAGTCTTGAACTGAAGACCAAGGTGGGCTGAGTATGGATGTCGACGCGCTGGATACTGTAGCCAGACTTCTCCAAACCACGCAGGGTCCGTCACGGGGTCCGGCATCGGTACCGCAGGCGGCTCTAGCATCAATGGCGCGTCGCACCAAGCGAAGGAGTGAAGGCTACAGCAATTTAGAGCCTCTCCGTATATGTGCAATCCCATGATACTTACCACTGATAGTTGAATAAAGCCCATGCGGTAAAGTCCCCGACGCGTCGTAGTACTTCGCTTCTCCCTTGTGGCTTAGTAGTGAAGAGTCCCATATTCCGAGCTATGCCTATTGCCCGAATCGTGTATGGCCAACCAATCTTGTCCATGCCAAACATGCTATAACAAGTGGTGAGGAGCATTCCCGCCTGTGCCGTAGTTATCTTTGGGGCTTCTACTTCTTGTTCCCAGAGCCTCTTTGCTTCAGCAAGAAATTTATAGCCCAACCTTTCAGGATTCCAATATTCGTAACGAGTAGGGATAACGTTAAGGCTCATCTTGAAGTGTTAGAGTCCTGGGAATCAAATGTGGCTGGAACAATACGCACAACAGCACTGGCAAGAACTGCATTGACCAGCAGAGGAGAGCAGAATCGGTGCCGCCCCGCGGCCATATCCATGAGGAAATAGTCTTTGTGGAAGCAAACCAGCCAGAGGTGTTCATTTCGAAAATAAACGTCCAGCAACTGTCGCGTAAGGTCATCATCGCACGCAACAGAAGTCCATTCCGATGGCTTCACAGAGCCAAGGAATGGGTCGATAACAGACGCAGCATGATATGGTTTGAGATAGATGCTTTCGTAATCTGTTGATTTTTCTCTGATTGCCTCGGACGGTGCTGGATCGGCTTCGAGTATCCATTCGTACACCAGAGAGGAGAGATAAGGGTTCCCCGGGTGTTGTAAGAACGGAGGCAGTTCCTTTGAGTATGGAAATACATAACGATGACGCGTTTCAGGTTCTAGGGTAATCTGTAGGAGGAGATCACCATCTTTGATTCGTCGCAAAACCACCTCCGGATCTTTCGCGCTCTTAATATGTTGCAGAATTACGGCAACATCGTCGCTTGCTCTTGCGTGGAGTAGTTCGTATATCTCTTGGTAGGCAGCGCTAGACTCCTGCAGTTGCTCATACTTTCGTTTGAGAGCTTGAGAATGTGTTTCGTCTGGTAGACTTGTATTGTATTCGCAGACCGCGTTTCGTGCCACGCAGTTGGTACACTTCGGACGCTCTCCACTACACTGTAAAACAAAATGTCAGATATTGAGGACAAGAACATTGCCGCATGTTCGCCCTTGCCTTGGATTTTCGCTTTTGGCAATGTACGCACGCGGCTTTGGTCAGACCGAGCTGCCGAGTGCGTCTAGGGAGAGGATTATGCTCAGTGGATTCAGTTTGCCCCTCTGTCTGACTCTCTGGAGGCTCGGCTGGAAGAAGTCGTCGTAGTCGCTTGCCTTTGGAGTCACGGAGAACTTTGTTGCCCTCCATGGCTGCTGAAGAAGCAGCAGAAAATAGCTTGGGCGGGCTCAATGAGGGCACGTCTCAAAACCGCACCAGCGCAGAGGGACAGACTCCGCCCTTAATTCAGTCCAGCAATTGGTTGGTAAGCCTTATGACGTCGCCCAAAAGAAGTCACTGCTCGTGGCAACAACGGCAAAGGGCGTCCTGGGAATGCAAGGACCCTGAGCAAAAAGATTTCCACAACAAAAGTCTAAGAGATCATTTGTCTCTAGGTTGTTTGGCACTGCTGGACAGTTCGGTTCATCTCTGGGCGCGCATCCGGATGGGTGACTGTCTCCATTGCCCCATGTGCGAATTTTAGTGTGACATTGCCAATCATTTCCTTCAAAGTACAACATTCGAAATCCAAAATCCAATAGAAAAGAAAGTCGTGAGCAGACAAGATAAATAACACGAGCCAGCCAGGTGGCAGCGCCAGAAGAACCTCAGTGCGGTCGCAACGAGGGCTTGCTGGTGGGTGGGACTGGTAGAAACGATGCAGGAAAGATACCGATCAATAGTCTGGACCATCCTGACCATCTTAAGTGACCGACAAGTGTGTTCCTTGCTTATCAGTGCTTGCAGACTGGCGAGTTAGCCCGCACGAGTTTTTTGACGGCCAACATACTGTTACTGGGTTCGCACGCAGCCTTCTAGTTGCCGAGGTCGTAAACATTGGAAGCAACAAAGATGAATATCGTCTCTTGCATGAAAATTGCCGGCGTCTTGAAGCGGTTTTCATTCAGTTCGGGGTCGGCAGGGCGGTCGGAGCAGCGGGAATCGAATGAATGGAATTTCGGGCGTGGTCAGAAGTGAAGTCGTCATGTAATGGGGGACCAGTTTCGTGCTGGCGCTTCTGCAGACGTGCGCCGAATCATCTCTCTCGCCATGATAAACGGTTTCGACATTGTCCATATGCTGTGGCTGCCGAAAGGACAGGAGATCCGAAATATGATGCTGGAGGGCATGAGGGAGATTTTGGGGACAGCACGCTCGTCGGGCTGCATATGTTGTCGCGCTAGGCTGGGCTTTTACCTGTGCAAAGACTCTAGCTTTTGTAGATATAAAGTGATGTATTGACTGAAGATGTAACTGTTAGCCCTGATTGATCTTGATGCTGTTGTATGTAGGAGAGATTCGTGCGGACACTGGTAGTGTAAGAGAAGAGACGGGACGAGGGCAAACGGACGAGCACGGCGACAGCAACATAAAGCTGGCGATGTCGCTGAATGGCGCGCTCTATGCCATGCTTCGTCTGAATGAAGCAGCTGCAGTTTATAATCAAATGAGGCAGCAACTGCGTAGGGACGATGATGGAGGGTTATTCACTGAAAACTAACCCTTCGAGGTCGAGCGCCAATACCAATGGAGCGGAGCAGGCTCCGCCACTTGTTCTGGCCAATAGCGTCGCGTGAACCAATTCCGTGCTCTGTTCATCAGTCAGCGTCATCAATACTTGCCGCTGGCCAAAATCAATCCTATAGCAAGGAGAGGTTTCTTTCAAATATAATTCTAGTACACAAAGCGACCATAGAACGCTATGTTGACAGGCTCATCAATACGGGCACAGGCTTGTCTGATGGGCAGTTGGGCTGGTCGTTGTTTAGCACTATGGCGAACAAGCAATATTCTACGCAAGACACCTCCCCAAATCTCCGCAAATACTGATTGAAGCCATCCGCCTGATGCTGGCTAAAATTAAATCATTGAGCTAGCCATGTGGTCTTAGTTGTTTACAGCTCACAGCAAATCGTCATTCAAGGAATATCACGTTAGTTGGTGCAAGCCAATAGAATAGAGTTGCGGAAGCTGAAGGGGTTTGGCGCAGCGTTGCAACAGTTCTTTTCACGCCAGTTATCAGCCTTAAAGCAATGGTTTAACAGACACCATGTTTATCCTTGTCTATCACCCTTCATCAAAGAAAATGATGCGGATTAAGAGGGATAGCGGTGGCTAAAAGTATAGAGATGATGTGGTTGCTTGAGGTGTGGTGGGTTTGAATCGTGCGCCAGAAACCGTGATCAGCTGGTTGAAGAGGTAATAACCGGTGAGGGTAATATTGAAATTTGCTTGAGCGGCGACTAGCCTTTATTGATTTGATGATTCAAGAAAATAATTAACAAGGGTAATGCGAGTCGGCAATTTTCGAAGCACATGGTCGTCGGTATGTTCTCTGGAAGAATAGTTCTGATGACACGCACGAATCAATCGAATTCTGAGCAGGTCGGATGTCGACTTCACCAACTCTAATTCGCCACGCATATCGGCATCTAGTCACTGTTTTTTGTCCAGACACTGTTTTGGTGGCCATCGTATCACGTCCCAGCTGCATTATGCTTAGTATTAAAATGCAGCTAGCTGTGAAAAATGGATTTTAATTATGGTAGATAATTATTTCGACCATCCATTGTGGCACGGGATCATTATTTGGGAATTTGTTAAATTTATAAGCTAAATTATCAAGTTGACACCTTTACACGATTGATTCCCTTGAATATCGCCCAGCTATTGCTCTACTATAGCTTGGCCGGTATAATCAGGGCGCTGCACATGTGCCGTGCCGGTCACATATCCGGTCTATAATAGCGTATCCAGCTTAGTCAAGAGCTTCATGTCCTGCACATCGCCAGGCAAGCACCGACAATCCGAAACCTCCAACACCATATTTGAAATCTGTAAACCCGAAAATAATAACGCCCGCCAAACTTGTCTATCCACTCAACGAAACATGTACATCTAGTCCGAGCTATCATGTCACCCCCCGCCACCCAGCGACCTCCACAACGCGGTCTCGTGCACCATCGCGTCGCCCACTGAACCACGACAATGGCAGGCCTACAACCCCGTGGCCTGCGCAAACCAAACGATGGCTCCAGAATCCGAATACCCGTCTACAAAAAAGCCGAATATATCCCACAGTCCGGTCCAATACTCCAACGCCCAACCCTCCTCCCACTACAAGACACGACGGCCTACATCGTCGACCGCATCTTACTTCCACCCACTGGCGTCGCGAAGGATGGCAAGCCGCTGTCGAAGCGAATGAGCTACATTATCGGATGGCATGATCTACCTGCCGCGAGGCATGTTGTGCCCGCCATGAACGTGCTGGAGTATGTGTCGCCGCGGGCGTTGGAGGACTGGGAGGCTGAGATGGAGGAAGAGATGGATAAGCGAAGGGATTATTTTCTAGAGGAAAAGGAGAATGATGTCCTTGCGAGTGGGAAGAAGAAGAAGATCGGTCCTCGACATACACATACGGATATTGAAGCGGCTGCAGAGGTGGGAATGGATACGAACCAGGACGATCGACCAAAGAGAAGGGCTATGAGCCTTTCTACACCACGCAAACGACGCATGGCAGACTTTGACGAGATTCTGGATCGGGACGTATCCCCTTCAAAGCAAATCATCATGGAAAGCAACGCTATGGAAACAGAGTCAGGATCGGACACAACAGTCGACTCCGATATACCTAGTAAATTAGACCCGAAGGAATCAATCCCTGTATACGACGGCTGGACAGCGACCTCGCAACCTCTCGCTGTTCGCAGTGCAGAACCATCCACCCTCGACACTAAACCCTTCCCAATCCTTACCACGGACTCAACAATATCATCGACCGCAACGATAGACCCTGACCCCAAACCCGTCCCTGGAACAAGTCCAGAGCCGCCCGAGGAAGAGGCATGGGAAGTTAAAGCTATAGAGGGCTACCACCGTCTAACTGACGACTCGGGCCTAGCCAAGAACTGGTTCCAAGTTCGCTGGGCGGGCGAATGGCCACTCGACCAGAATCCATCGTGGGAACCGGAAGAGAATCTGCCGCCGGACATGGTACGGAAATACTTTAAGAAAGTGAATAAGACGACCAAGGCGAAGAAAGCAAAGATGAAACTGAAACAGAGTACACTAAGCTGGCCTGGTATGAAGGCATATGATTCCGTAGCGGATGCTGTGGCAGGGGATTTGGACCTGGAAATTGCCGACTCTGCAGCCAATACTAAGGATGAGCTGCAAGGGGATGACAATGGGACTGATGATGTATTTGTGGTGGATGAGAATCACAAGCCCAGGAAATGGGGGACGGATGGGACGTCGTTTCACAAGGGGTTCTAGCGAGGGTTTTACGAGCTCTGACTGGATAGAGTTTAAAGAGTGAAAGGGGAAGATGTAATTTATTGTGATATGATACCCTGTATGCTAAAACATTAACGAGTAAAATACGTCTGAGGACGTTTCTATGAGATGGGGCTCTTGTGATGCAATGCTCTTGTGATTAGAATCCCTCAATCCCAGTATCTGCGTACGAAGGCTGGTGAATGGAGAGATATTCTTTGATAACGTCTGCCGGAGGGGAGTTCTGCAGGGGCTGGCAGCTGAATTGGCAAGTGCCGTCACAAGCTGCGATGGAGCTAGGTGTGATGCAGTTTGTGGTAGCCATTTCTCGTCTGTGTTTTGCTAGCTTACCGTACGCGTCCCATTTCATTTGTTCGATCATCTTCTTACGCTCTTTAGCGAGTTGCTCTAGTGTCGCCTTAGTGTAAACTGGATCTGATTGAAGTGAGAGTGGTGCTGGTTGCACCTCGGAGAGGTGAAAGCGATTCTCAGGCTTTGTGTGACCTCGTGAAGAGTCTGAGATATTACAACTCAATGCCGGAGCCTCCAGAGGAAATTTGGGAGGTTGTACGGTTGAACCATTTAGAAGAAGACTTTTAAGGTCTGTTGCAATCAGTGGAACACACGCTCTAAGATTGCCTTCACTGTTGAAGATGCTGTCAAGCGCACAATGGCATTCAACCCTTACTTTCCAAAACCGTTCTGTATGCAAAATACCGTAGTTGCAAGTCTCCCAAGCGGTCATTGCTGCGCCTACGCTTGAGAATTGGACATAGAGACAGGGCATGCTGTCAGCGTACTCTATCGCGACTATTTGTCCTGGACAAGGAAGAGCGCTGCTGATGGACCATGCCATTTCTACTGTGACATTAGGAAAACACACTGTACGAGTGCGTGACGAGAAACCTGGTACTAATGAATAATTAGGCGTATGATAGGAGTCCGTATTGATAAGTTGGGCTTCTAGCGTAACAACATATCCGTGAGAGTCTGCATACCGTGGTGGCTGACACTTGGTGGACTGCAGAAAGGTATACGCTGATTCGCAAGAGTCAAACTCAATCAGGCCACCATTACACGATATGGGATGTGCCAAATGTGGAGGCACCATGTTTGCAGAAAGTATGCCCTGCACGTCTCTCAAACCAAGCATTAGCTGCGGCAATTTGACGTCAGAGGGCAGGCCACCGAGCAGCACGCGCCTACTTCGAGGTGGCTCTTTTAGCAGCGCATCTGGCCGAAATAGATGGCGGCCATCAAATCGCAGGCCTATAGCATCAGGATGATATGTCAATCTAGTTCTGTCACCAGACAAGCCGTTAGTCTCATTATCGACGTCGTCCAAGACACAACTGGAAGCTGCCGTTGTTGGACGGGGGGATCTGTCAACCACAGAGTCGGCAGTCTACAAACGATTAGTGTTATTATTGATGAGTACATGCACTGAATTGCGTAAATAACTCACATCTAAACTCTGCAAAGACTCTAGCGAATCACACAGCTCGTCAGGCGCGCCACCGCTATGGTTTTCGCCGTCCGTTGGATGTCCAGCTCTGTCAAGATTCGGAACTTGCAAGAGCTCGAGAGTTTCGTGCAAGGCGTCGATCTGCGATTCATTATTAGATTCGCTTGTGATTGATTTGTCTGCCTCTGAGTCTACCGTGAGCTCTGTTACACGCTTTACAGCTAGCGCATAGTCTAGTAAGATGTCGCATGCTGCCTGTAAAGCTTGCTCGCGTTCGGATGTAGGTTCCTTCTCTGGACTGTTTTGCAGACCGATATTTATAATGGCATTATGCATTTCATTCAATGGTTCCATAATCAAGACGGGGTGTTAAGGCTGATGATGATTGGATGCGTCCATATAGGAAAGATGTGAGCTTGCACGGGCAGTGGTTGAAGGTGAGGGGCTTCGGCTAGGTTGTGTGATGATAATCTTATTGAAGCACCCACTCATGCTAACTAGGATGCTTTATGTGCTCTAGAATGCGAGACATGGCGGTGGTAGGAGCTACCTGGTGTGGTGTTTGGAAGTGTTGGTGAAGCGAGAGCTGGTGATGTTGGTGCGGGTGGCATAAACAAGAGCACAGAAATTGGACACGAACTAGGGGTTTACGCTAATGTTAAGAACTCAGCTTTAATCTCTGATTAATTGAAGAGGAATGTAGTTAACTCGGAAAAAACAAGAAAAACCAATGCACTGTACATTGTTCATGACGAGATAAATGTGAATGGTGTTAACGCATCACTTCCTGTACAAGAGAGCAGCGCAAATGATAACTTTCCAGGGCTACCCAATTATGCCTCCAAATCTGTTTGTATAATTATGACTGGAAAGGTACAGTACTCTGCAATCGATTTGCGATATAGATGCGCGATAACCGTGTCGCGGCTATTTGATATCGATAATGTCAGAGATAGCGGAAGATGCTCCCTTGGCCCGACGGAAGAGCCCTGTAGATGGTCGGCAAGCTCTGTAATTAGTGGCAGCAATGCGCTGTAGCATCGGGTCCACAGAAGGGTCTCTCCCCCACAATGGGGCGTTCTGACGGTACACTAGCACAAGCAGCCATTCCGGTATCGCCAAATTGTGTCCTGGCCTTCGGCAGCTTCCATGCCGTGGAGATGCGATTCCCTGGCAATAAAATACATGGCTTTGCACGCAAATCCCCACCCACTCGCAAGTACATTAACAACACGCCTAATTTCCTCTTCAGGCATGACCAATTTTTTCTGCCTCTCGTCCCGGCAAGGGTTAAAGTCGGCATTCGGAGTCTTTGGCTTTCGTCTCGTCGCTTGTTTCCGGTTCTTGTTGACATCGAGATTTTTGCTGATTCTCTTCCTTCACAACCACATCCCCTTCGAGAAATCACCACCACTTGAGCCATTGTCCAGTCATCGGCTCGTCTGCAATCCATCATGGGTTACCGCACTTGGAACTTCGACATCGACCGTCTCATCAACCCCGTCATCCCCCCACCGCCATGGAAGTACCTCCCTTACCCCGTCGCCTGGTTCTTCGGATACCGCACCACCAAGGCTACCGCTTCTGGCAACTTGATACCCGTGTTTTGGGCATTTCTCGGCGTCTTTGCTGCTATTGTCATCATTGAAGTCGTGTCGCAACATATCCCGTCGTTTGACCACAACCAAACACCCATGATTGTCGGAAGTTTTGTATGTACCACGCTACACGAGCCTCGATGTCTGAATGTCAACCAATAAAAGCTAATGCATATACCTAGGGCGCGGCTGCCGTACTTGAATTCTACGCCATCGAAGTCCCTCTGGCACAACCACGAAATGCCATTGGAGGACAGCTCGTCTCCACGCTTGTAGGCGTCGCTGTTGCAAAACTCTTCCAATTGAGCGACAACTTCCACGACATCCAATATCTCGGTGGTGCACTAGCCTGCGCTTGTGCTACCTGTCTCATGGCTATCACCAAGACCGTCCACCCACCCGCTGGTGCGACGGCACTGCTTGCCGTGGTCGATGATAGACTGGTGCACATTGGATGGTTCCTTATTCCCGTCATGATGTTAGGATGTGGCCTTATGTTGTGTGTGGCTTTGATCGTCAACAATATTCAGCGACGCTTCCCGATTTACTGGTGGACACCAGAGGATCTGCGCAAGGGCAAGTCGATCTTCCGGACGCGCAAGAGTGTGGAAAATGAAGTGGAAGCTGCGCAGGCTCAGCTAGAGAAGCCAGCTGCGAATGGTACGTCATCAGACGCAAGTCGCACGCAAGATCAGGAAGCATCCGTCGAGGAAAAGGCAATTGAGCATCATCAGCACGACTCCAATGAGCTCGTCATTCGTCCGGGGCAGGTAGTTGCTCCAGAGAGTATGTATTTGACACAGGAGGAGAAACAGTTCTTAGAGACGCTATGTAGGCGACTGTAATTTAGATGATGTCATGCTGATTCTCTGTACATACAACTCTCAGCACTGTAATTAATATATCACGATTAGATGCCTTGCAGACATTCTCCATCGGCGATGCCAAGGTCCTTGGTGTAGTAGCCATTAGCCACCTCCACAAACACGAGGACGTTTTCCTCATTGGTTCATAATTGCTTGCCAATTCAGTATTTCAAAAACCTTGAGTCACCAAACTAGTTTTGTCTTCTGAATGAGCAAGCCTGCGAGTTGGAGTGCAGTTCAGCCCCGTTGATCTGTTGCCTGATGGTGCCCGCAGCCACAGCCCCCCGCCTGAGTCACCGGCCGACTAAAGTGCCTGCTGCAGGATCGAAAATACAAACATAAAAGGCAGCGAAAACGTCCCCGTTAGTCTTTGCAATTTCTCATATCATACGCATTCATTCTGCTTCATCATATTGGTTTGGAACAATGGCGACTGCAGACGACACGCCGTGGTTCCTCAAGTCCACACACCCTGTGGACTTCCCTTTTGACGAGACATTCACAATTTCTCGCGAGGAATTTCGAAATGTCCTGGCAAAGAACCTACCCAGGAATGAAGATGAAACGATCGTGGATGAAGAGATGGTTGACGTTGCAGGTACCCCAGCCTCCATTGCTGCAGCGACCGACGCTACGATAAGCTCACCCAGCACAGACAGCGATGGCGATTCAGCGCTTGTTGATCTTGACACCAAGAGAGGCAATGCTTTCATGGCTGGCCTGGTGAATGAAGCCGAGAATCAGAAGAAAGCTGGTATTCTAGGCGACGATAAAATGCGTACTGCAAACAATGATGCTGCGTTTGCTACCAGCAGCGATCCACTGGTCGATCTGTTCTATGAGCTGGAAAGCTCTTTGAGCGGCGAAAGGCTAGAGAAGTTGCTTGCAAACTCGTGGAAAGAAGATCCCCTGACTACTCTGAAGGTGGTCTTCAATGCGAGATCTATCCATCTGGGTAAGAGCGAGAGAAAGACTTTTTACAGATGTGCTGGCTGGTTGTACAAGCACCACCCCCAAACGCTGATTGCCAATCTCGAGTGGCTCAGCCGCCCTGTAATTCCGAAGAAGGCCGAGAAAAAGAATGGCGAAGATGATGCTGTCATTGTTGACGTAGAGCCTGAAGAGGATGATGCCGCTAAATTTGACGTCCAGTTTGGTGTATCTCACGGGTACTGGAAGGATATACTGAATATTCTCGTCCTTGCCGTTTATGAGAAGCTGGATGTGCTCTTTGATCCTACCACTGTGCTGAATGTTGAAGATGAGCTTGTGAAAAGAGCTGCAATGGAAAGGCGTGGCCTTCAGGTCGCCCCACGTCGTGGCCGTGGCCGTGGTCGTGCTCGTGGTGGTGGCCGTGCAGCATCGCGAATGGTAACACAGGCCAATGCGCCAGCACTGTCTAAGCAGGAACTTCGACAGCATCGTCACACCGCTGCCGTCTCAAAGTTCGAAATTGATGTCAAGTACCGCCTGCTTCACATTGCTGCCGCCCGACTCTTTGCCGACCAACTGAAAAGTGACACTGCTGCGCTGCGGGGAGATGATACCAAGGCCAAGAAGAACATCTCCCTATGTGCCAAGTGGGCTCCCTCAGACGACCTGTTCCACGACAAGTACACTTTCATCATCAGCTCCATAGCTGAACTGCTATACCCCCGCGATAAGCTATTCGGTGTGTCTGTTGATGACTCTCGTGATGTGTATCTTCGACGTGCACGAGAGCAGTACCGACGAGATGTGTCTGCCCTGCGAAGGCATCTCGATGTGGTGGAGCGCAACATCTCAGCCAAGACGTTTGACAAGATCCGCTACGATAGGGTACCTTCCATCGCCATGAACAATTACCAGTCGCTATTTGTGAAGAAAGACACCGATCACTTCCTCAAGTATCTGGACAAGGTGGCGGATGGAAAGAGTCGCATCTCTGGCGCCACCCTGCTTCCATCGCTCCTGGTCATGCAGGCGTTCCAGTCACATTACAACAAGGACTTGGCACCTGCACAGATGCTATCAATGAATGCAGATGCAATTGTCAAGCACAAGGTTGCCACAGCAGCTGGCAAGGTTGTGGATGGACAGTGGAAGGCTCTGGTGCAGCGCATCAAGGACTCGGGCACGCTGGATAACTGCATTGCTGTCTGCGACGTATCTGGAAGCATGACTTCACCAGTGCGAAAAGATGGCACGACACCACTACACTCGGCAATCGGGCTCTCTCTGCTGATGGCCGAAGTGAGCAAGCCGCCCTTTGCTGGAGCCTTTATCACATTTAGTACGAATCCTTCAGTTCAGACAATCAACCTGGAAACAACTCTGAATAACAAAGTGCAAAAAATGCAGAGAGCTGAGTGGGGCATGAGCACCGACTTTTGCGCTGTCTTTGAAAGGCTGATCTTGCCGATGGCCATTCGGAACAAACTGTCGCAGAACGACATGGTGAAGAAGATCTTTGTCTTCTCTGACATGCAATTCAACCAGGCAGAGGACTCTCGCTACGGTGGTGATCAAACGGGCTATAAAAGTAAACTTCAGAGCTCTTTTGAGCGTATCAAGAAAGCGTATGAAGATGCTGGCTATGAGATGCCTGAGCTTGTGTTCTGGAATCTGGCTGATTCTAGAATGGGCACTATTCCTCATGCCGAGCACCAGGGAGCATCGGCAAAGCCTACAGATGCGTTTGAAGAAGGCGTGTCACTGGTGAGCGGATACTCACAGGGCATGCTGAAGGTGTTCATGGATGGAAGTGGATTTGGTGATGAGGAGGGCGAGGAAGAGGATGAGGCGGAGATGGTGGATGGTGATGGGGAGACGGCTACGGTGAAGACGAAGAAAAAGGATCCAAGGCACATGGTCAACCGGGCTGTAAAGCATAAGGCGTATGACATGATTGAAGTGTACGATTAATGAAAATTGGGAATATGATATATTAATGACAATTGTGTAAATCGATTGCTCCTTCTGCTCTGTACTGTGTGCTGCCGTGTGGTGTGGTAGATGTCTCAGACTAGCTAGTTGAAGGAGTGGCTAGCCATGTAGATCGATTATGCGGCATGGTGTGAAGTTGAGCAGCATGATGGCAGTTCCAAGTTTCCAGAGACACATGTCATCACCCGCATGCTGAATTGGGGGGTGGGAAATATGGTTTGTCCACGGGGTGTGAGATATGCGTGTATTGTTCGGGGATGGGTGTGATGCAGTGATGAATGCATGAGTTGTCGTACGACGTTGATGTCTTTGTATCTGTGGTTTGACGAGGTCATTTGATTTGGTTTTGATGCTCGCTTGCCAAGGTCAATCTCTTGGTGACATTTTGGGCAGACTGTCTAACAGATGATGCTGTTCTCAGCCATGAGCCTATCCTATGCGTCGACGGTGGATTTTTTGAACTTGATTTTTTCTTCTTCTTCTAAAGCACCATTATTTAAGATTGGGGTGAAAACTGCAACAATTCTAGAGACCAGTAAAGTACCATTCTTTGTCGATGAATTAATTTAATTGTATGTGACAGGCGTGTAAGTGAGTTCCCGGCGGTGGCAGGGACCCTCACGTGCAGAATGTGGCTGCAGCAGGGGTTCGATTAGCGCTAACGTGGCTGAACCATGACAAGCCAGGGCCCAACCAAACGTCGCTGATTGGCATTCAAACTTTTTTTCCCCCTTGTCGCCATCCAATTCCATCAATTTTTTTTATAACTTTTGCACCGGCGAGTCGTCTGCCTGCTTATCCGACTGGCCCTGCATGCACCTTCACATTCACAAAATTGTTACTGCCACTGCCGCTGCCGAGGTTTCCGCTTGGTTGCAATATTCGTCACCACCCACAATGGTGCGACTCCAGGGAAACACCATTTTCCCTGTTGTTGCAGCTCTAGAACCGCCTCACAGCTCACGGGAACAGGAAACAACGGGTCGACCAGCATAAATACCGGGACCGTTGCTACTATTCATATCCAATCCCCTTATCTTGTCGCCTCACGAGCCCGTGCAACTCCAATCGCCGCTCCACTGCCACCGCCGCGGTGGAGCTGCTAGCAAGTGCTTTGGCTCCCGTCCGGATACGATCAGGCCCTAAGGCGCCGGACTTGATAGGATGATTTATTTTTATTCCCCGAATCCTGTCTTCTCGAAGCCTTTATTCCACTGGAAAATTTGGTTGACGAATCCACCTGCCAAGCGCCTCTCGGCCTTCGGAACGCCTGGCTGCTTCTGGTAATCCGAGCCCATGGCCATCATGACTCTGTGCCTCACAACACCAAAATTTGGGACAAAGATGGTCAAGGTGTCAGAAATCAACAACAATGCTTTGAAAAAATAATAATGGAGAGATTTGATAACCGCGTTGCATCTGGGCCAAACGATTGACCCACGATGGATTTGCAAAACCAGTTTCCAAGGGTCAGCGCCGTAATCCACCAAACAGAGTTCCATCTTTGCCCACATTATTCGTCATGTTATCGGCGGGCTTCCAATGACCCGATTTTATGGTGTCTTGACTTTTTTTTCCATTGCCTTGTCTGGATCCCTTTTCTAGAGCTCCTTGCCACTGCCTCTTTCCAAGTATGCGGAATCTCTCATCCCTCTTTTCTCCTCTACTTCAACCTCTACCTTTCTGGTAGCTACCTCTGAGACAGGTCTTAGACAATCGTCCAACCAGACATGTCGACAGACCCTAGCACTCCTCCCCAGCCTGCCGCTGGTGATGGCCTCATTTCTACTCGAAAGGGCAAGAAGCGTGTCGGTTGGCATGCTGCGAGCGATAGCGGAGGGGCTGATTCGGCTGACGCACCCTTGGTGGTAGCTGCAGAAAGTCAGCGAAGAGATTGGTTGGGCGATGAGCTGGCCACGGGCAATTCGTCGAATTCACGATTGTCGTCGCCGGCGTTGTCTGCTAGGTCAAGCCCTCCACCTGGAGCTCCCGATGCCTATGAATTACGCTTGGCACTGTCACAGGTGCTGGCAGACGAAGGCGAGCGAAGGCCCTCCCTGCCACCAAACGACGGCAGCAGCCCGCAAACCCCAACAATAATGTTAGAGCCCTCTCCACAACAAGAGCCTACGAGGCCAAGGAGACCTGTACTTCGTAGCAATACAAGTTATGACGCTCCTGAGGAACGCGAAAAGGCAGACATAGCGGAGCGCTCTGCCACTCAGCGACAGCTTAGGTCTATGACTGATGCACGCCAACGCGCAAATCGGCTAGCGATGTCGGTGGGGAGCTATTCTGCACCGGGATCCAGGCGGAACTCGGATGAGCTCCAAGCTACATTCCAACCCTTGTTGGAGGATGCAGATGATCGAGACGAGAGGCTGGGCCATGACGCTGTCAAGACGTTTAACCAAGATCATAGTAGCGTCAGACAACGCACTCCACACTCGTTCCGAGCTCCAGATTTGGAACATCATAACGCAGCCGAGTACTTGGGTCGCTCCTCCCATACTATCCGACCTCCAAACACTTCCAAAGAATCTTCCAGCAACATATTCTACCACCAACATCACCGTAAAGGCAGCAACTCAGGGACCGTAACTCCTGTTGCCGACGAACAAGATTACATCCCTCGACCGTCGAAATATCGCAGTGGGATTCTCGCGTCCTTACTGAAGCTCTACCAAAATGAAAGAGGAAGCGGAGTGGGAACCTCAAACTCCAGCGGCGCCAACACACCTTCTGCCCCAGCAACTCCTCTCATGTCGCCTCGCGCCTCACCACCGAGTTCGCGACGTTCTTCTACAGCTGGGGGGCGATCAAGACCAGTTAGCGGTTTGTTTAACTACCACAGGTCGCAAAGTTCGACCTCTTCTCTAGCTCTCACTGAACTTTTAAAGTCCTCCTCCATGTTTGCTGTTCCCGGGTCTCGCGAGATTTCCGACCAATGGAGCGAGAAAATCAAGAAAGACAAGCCCTCAAAGCCGAAGAAGGAACAAATTCGAATTACTGTTCACATTGCCGGCATCATCTCTCGACACCGATATCTTATGAAGCTATGCCGCGCCCTTATGATGTACGGTGCCCCGACGCATCGGCTCGAAGAGTACATGACCATGTCGGCCAGAGTATTGGAAATCGAAGGACAGTTTCTGTATATTCCTTCGTGTATGATTATTAGCTTTGACGACAGCTCTACACATACGACCGAGGTAAAGGTGGTGCGGGTACCCCAAGGTATCGATCTGGGTAAGCTAAGAGATGTACACAATGTTTACAAGGACGTTGTTCACGACAAGGTTGGCGTGGAAGAAGCGACAAGTCGACTAGAAGACATCATGAAGAGGAAGCCGAAATTCCAGATCTGGTTCCGAGTCTTCATGTACGGTATTGCCTCGGCCTGTGTTGCGCCATTTGCTTTCGAGGGACGCTTCATCGATCTTCCGTTTGCCTTTTTGCTCGGATGCATTGTTGGTATTTTGCAATTGGTATTTGCACCAAGCAACGAGCTATATGCCCATGTCTTCGAGGTATCAGCCGCCATTATTACGTCTTTTATTGCTCGTGGATTTGGGTCCATCAAGAACGGCGAATTATTCTGCTTCTCCGCGTTAGCCCAGAGTAGTATTGCCCTCATCCTGCCTGGTTACATGGTACTCTGCAGCTCGCTCGAACTTCAGAGCCATAATTTGGTTGCTGGAAGTGTTCGAATGGTCTATGCCATGATTTATACCTTATTCCTGGGCTATGGAATCACCATCGGCGCCTCTTTGTACGGAATGATGGATTCAACTGCCACCAGCGCAACGCATTGCCAGAACCCAATGAACAAGGGATGGTACTTCCTCTTTGTTCCTGGGTTCACTCTGTGTCTTTCGGTTATTAACCAAGCGAAATGGAGCCAGATCCCCGTCATGCTTGTCATGGCAGTTGCTGGGTGGAGCGTCAATAGCTACACCAGCCGATATTTTGAGGGTAACAGCCAGATTTCCAACATGTTGGGTGCCTTGACAGTTGGTATTTTAGCCAACTTGTACTCTCGACTGGGACGACACGCAGAGAATGCCTGGCTGGATGTTCAAGAATGGTGGGAATCACGAGTCAACCGCCGGTTTACATCTCGCAACTCTTCAGATAATTGGTCACTGCCCACACTCTCCGACCCCGAAGCTTGCCGGCCTCCATCAGTCTTAAAGCGAGCACGGCGCAGTGTCGGATATAGTCTCGCAGCAGCAGCCATGTTGCCCGCTATCTTCGTCCAGGTACCTTCTGGTCTTGCAGTGAATGGCTCTCTGCTTGCTGGTATTACCTCTGCAGACCAATTGACGGGCAACGGAACACACATCAACACGGGCCCAAGCACGATTGGAAACCTCGACGGCACAGCATTCAACGTTTTATTCAGCGTCATTCAAGTTGCAATTGGCATCAGCGTGGGGTTATTTATGAGCGCACTTATTGTGTATCCTCTGGGCAAGAGACGCAGTGGATTGTTTTCATTCTAATTACGATATTGTTTTGTTATATTTTGGAGTTGGTCAACAAAACGGGTTCTGCTCGGATGGCGGCGTTTGGTAGCATACAAAATAAGCGACTTCAGTTTTTCTCTTCACAATTGTTGCAAATCTCTCAGTGATCTAAGTGGGCGATGAAGTGAACCCCATATTTGGGAGAGGTGGCTGGACGAATACCGCACTTGTCTGTACCTTTGCTTCAAGTTTCGTGACGTATTTGTCGCTGTCTATTCCACGTGGGTAGTGAGACACCGTGAGTGTATACGGGCAAGCGTATCATGGTGACGAACAAGGCGCCGAACCCATGTCGGCATTGGAATGTGTGAGGGAAGGGAGGGTACGAGGTCAAGACGTAAGCGAAGCTAATGTGTAACAGGCCAACATACCTGAAGTAGGTTTGTGCCCGTAATAGCCGTGAAGATTAAACTACTGGAGAATCTGTCCCGGAGGAGCAATCCTTACTGGCCACAGGTAACTTGGGTGTCTGGTGGTGATGACAATTGGAAGCGCATGTTTGAAGTTGCACACAGGTAGATGCACTGTAAGCGGGACGCCACAATCTACGCGATATTGCAGAATGAACCCTTGTAGAAACCGTCAAAATGCTCCGAAACCGGAAAGGGAAATTAATGGTGAAAGGTTTTGCATTTTGGAATGTTTTATTGGTGCCGGTTGGGCAGATGGTTGTGTGAGACAGTGCTGAGGACGTGTTGGGAGCTTGTCTTGGGCTTATCTGATGGTTTAATGAGACGGGGGTATTTGAAAGCGGGCTCGTGATTTGGGAGTCGAATGGTAAATTTAAAGTGAATTAATAAGTAAGAGTAAAGCGGAAACAGCGAAGTGGTGATGGCGGTGTTTGGTGTAGTTTCCCGACAAGGCTGGTGCCTAAGGCATGACAGAAATATATGGACACCTGGATGGAGGAGCCGACTGCCGAGATGCGTCACATCTGGCTGAACAAAGCCTTCAACACGCACTTAGCGTAACGTCGACAAAGCAATGCCTCACGAAATTTAATTCGTAACAGCAGTTCACGATTTTAAATCTAAAATACGGTTCATTGGCTCCTTATTGGCTGCTAATTATTCTGTCACCCTCGCTAGGCATCAGCACCAAGTGAGGCTTAGCAAGGCGATGCACCTTAATTAACAAACACATTGCGCTGCGTCCAAACGTGACCTTTTTCCGTGCTACGCCTTGAAATAGATTGCATATACCGCGTGAGTCACAGACTGCCGTTAGGTGCTTGACATAAAGTACTTGACATAAAACGATATTGTCGCCCCCAATTGTCCGAGCATTGCGCATGCCATCATGAGTGTCGCAACAGCATCACAGTCCCTCATGGACACAGTTTACGGCGCGTTTCCCGTCGTATTGGTGGGGTTACTCGCCCTGATTATATTCAAGGGTGTCTTTAATTCCGACAAGGGCAGCGGTCATGTTGTTGACAAGAAGTGTCAATGGCGGTTGCTGTGGATTGGCCCAGTCGCGTGTCTCCTATTCGTATGTTCTCACGATGGCATCAAGATACAAAGCTAATTCCACTAGGTCGCGGAAGCTATCCTTACGCACGCGCAGCAACGAGTTAACATTCACTATGAGCAACCACGCCCCCAAGCTGTACGTGCCTCACCCATCATGTGAATCTCGCTAACAATCTAGTCTTTCGTCATGTACTGCATTATCCTCTGGGGTTTCTTCTCCGTGACTCTTGTTGAGCTTACCACCTCCTACCCTCTCTGTATCGTAGCCTGGTTCCTAGCAGGAGTTGTCGATATTGCCCAGATTGGCAATAACAGCCTCACAGGCGCATGGAACATTTCTCACGCCGCCATCCAAGCCGTCAGAGCTTGCATCTTTCTCGTTGCTGCTATTTACACATGCTTGCGTCTTCGTAGAGCTGTGGTTGACACTTCCGAAGAAGCCCAATCTCTCCTCTCAGGCTCCGCCGTCGAATATGGCGCCGTTCCTGAAGCCAGCCCCAATGGAGATGACGACGAAGAAGAAGACGAAGACGAAGACGACAAAGAAATGAAAAAGCTCCGCGAAGAGCGCCTTGCGCGCGGCTGGATCGGCTACATCAAAGGCTTCACCGTGTTTCTACCATATGTCTTCCCTTTCAAACATCGTCGCACTCAATTCTGGTACTTCATTATGTTCCTCACCATCGCAGCCGATCGAGTCTTGACAGTGGCTGTGCCGCGACAGCTAGGTATTGTGGTTGAGGCGCTGACACGGGCACACGGCACCGGCGTATTGCCCTGGAAAGAGCTTCTCATCTACGCATCTCTTCAGTTCCCCGTGAATGCGATGGTGGAAATCATGCGCTCGTTCGCTTCTACGCGCATGGGTCAGTATTCGCACTACCAGCTCACTGGGCTTGCATTCTCGCACGTCATGAACCTCTCCATGGACTACCATACGGGCAAGAGTACGGGTAAAGTGACCAAGGCGATCGAACAGGGTACGAATCTTACTGCATTGGTTGACACGATGCTTACTGCTGGGCCGATGTTGATCGATCTGGCGATTGCGGTAATTTACCTGACGCAGAAGTTCGATGTTTCAATGGGGTATATTGTGCTGGTTACTTCGCTTCTCAGCATCTATATCGCGTTGAAGACGAATCAGTACACTGCTGATATAGAGCGAGTCACTATCGAGAAAGATCGCGTGGAGAATACGGTGCTATACGACACCATATCCAATTGGTATACTGTTGCTCTGCATAACAAGGCGAGACACGAAACAGATCGATACATGACGGCTGTGAAGAACAGTCTTCGGGCCAACAGGAAGTACTTTGATACTGTGGAGATTGCCTTTATGATCGAGAAGGTGGTTATGGACTTTGGTCTCTTTGCTGCTGCCTATGTTGCTGCTTCAAGATCAGTTGATGGTATCGCTGCGGTGAGCAGTTTCATCTTTCTCATCACCTACTGGGGCTCCGTTACCTCGCCCATTTCCGCCTTGGCATGGATGTACCACTCTGCTCTAGAGAAACTCATCAATGCCGAATGGCTGTATCAGCTTCTCCAAACGAAACCCTCTGTTCAAGATAAGCCCACTGCCAGACCATTAGACATCACCGCTGGCAAAGTCGAGTTCAACGACGTGTGCTTCGCCTATGACCCCGAGCGCCAAATTCTCAAAAACGTCTCCTTCACAGTGCAACCCGGCCAATCCATCGCTCTCGTCGGCGAAACTGGCAGCGGCAAATCCACCATTCTCAAACTCCTCTGGCGCTTCTACGACGTCACCAACGGTAGCATCACCATTGACGGCCAAGATTTACGAGACGTAACTCTGAATTCCCTACGCGACTCTCTTGGCGCCGTGCCCCAGGACCCGTCAGTATTCGACCAAACAATTATGGAGAATCTGCTGTACGCCCGCGAAGGCAGCACAGAGAACGATGTGCACGCAGCATGTAGAGCGGCACGGATCCACGATCAAATCATGTCGTTCCCCAGCGGGTACCGCTCCCGCATCGGCGAGCGAGGTGTCCGCCTGAGTGGGGGCGAGCTGCAGCGTTTAGCAATTGCACGGGTGATATTGCGAGCTCCAAAAATTGTGATACTAGACGAGGCGACGAGCGCGGTGGACTCGGATACGGAAGCGAGTGTGCAGGCGGCAATTAAAGAGTTGAGCGCGGGCAGGACCGTGTTTACGGTTGCGCATAGGCTGTCGACGGTGATTGCGGCGGATCAGATTGTGGTGGTGGATGGGGGAAGCATAGTGGAGGTTGGGAAGCATGCGGAGTTGTTGGAGCAGGGAGGCAAGTATGCGAGGTTATGGGCTATGCAAACTGGTGCTTTATTATAGATGTATATAGAATTATCGTCTCCCCTCTTGGGTTTACAGGTTGGCGGCGTCAAAGTTGCGGATGAAGTCGTAGTAGAATTGGAGCATCTTCATGTGGTCTTCCATGCGGACGCGTTCATCAATGGTGTGAATGTTTTCGGAGCCGCGGCCGAGGACGGGGCTGAAGCGGTAAACGTGAGGAGTGAGGTCTATCGTGTTAGTTTATTGAATGTGGTTGAGAGGAAGTTTGACGTACTCAGGTAGTGACGGGTGTCGGTGTTGCCGGTCATGCCTTCACCGGTGGGGACGACGATGCCATCTTCAATGGCGAAAGTGTGTTGGATAGTACCAGAGAAGATATCCCAAACAGGGCCGGATGTGGGCGAGGTAGGAGCAGCGCGTGTACCCTCCTTGGAGAAGATCTTGAGGGTACCCTTGTAGTCGACGTCATACTGGGCATCGAATTCCTCAGAGTCCAACTTTGAAGCATACTTGGCGTAGGCTTCGTCACCTGCGTAAGCATCAATCTTGATGCCGTACTTGTTGGCGATTTTGGTCGCGTGCTTGACGACGTTGTGCTGGACTTCTTCGTTGGTGTTTTGTGGTGCGACGCGGTAGTTAACTCCGAGGGTGATGACTTCAGGCATGGCGTTTATCTTTTGTCCGCCAGAGATGAAATCGACAGCTTGGGAAGTTTGCAAGAGGTAGTGGCCGGCAATGGACTGTTCAATTACCAGGTCAGTGACGGCGTCGAGGTTACCCTGCTTCAGAAGGCGGGTGAGCTCAGGGTCTGCATTTGGCGAATAGCGAGCCTGGCAAGTAAGATGACCAAACATGGGGGTCTCCTTTGTCAACTTGGGGGTGTAGGGGTGAGCTTCAAGACGAGTGACAATCTCCGACATGATGCCGATGCCAGTGTGAGGGAAGGGGGTGGAGGAATGGCCACCGACGACGTGAAGCTCGAGCCAGACGTCAATGTGGCCCTTCTCGTTGACGCTGGGCAATGCATACTGGACGTTGCCAATCTTGGGCATGCCGAGGCCACCTTCGTCGAGAATAATGGCAAGTGAGTTGTCGCCGTATTTCTCAGTCAAGTGAGGGCCAATCTTGCCGGCGCCGCGGTAGCCGGAGCATTCCTCGTCGAAGCCAAAGGCAAGAATCAGAGTACGGCGAGGTTTCCACTTTGATTCTCCGAGGAGGGTCTCGACGGCTGACATGATGCCGGTGAGACTGTTCTTGTCATCAGATGCACCACGACCCCAGAGCCATTCACCGTCGTAGTGGGCATCAAAGGGGGGATGAGTCCATGTGGATTCATCGGCGACGGGGACGACGTCCTGATGAGCTGCGAGAAGTGCTGGCTGGAGGGAGGAGTCGGAGCCCTCAAGAGTGAAAACGAGACCATATTTGTTGATCTTTTCAACCTTGGCGTGCTTATGGCTGGGACATGTTAGATGTGGTCCATTGAGGAGGACGTGGGTGGGTGGGCTTACACAAGAGGATAAGTCTTTGCAAGGACGTCGTGAAGCTTATTGAACGGCTTCCAGCGCTTATCGGAGTCAAAGTCACCCAGGTCGTCAAAGCAAATTGAAGGAACGCGAACAATGGCCTGATGGCGCTTGACTTGCTTGTTCAATGCATCCTTGGAGGAGAAGAGGTCAGTGGCGGACGGGAGGCCATCACCAACAGGGTCCAGGACGGGAGGGAGGTCGCATTGGAAGGTGCTGGCCGCAGAAGAGAGGAGAGGTCGTTGGTCGGGAAAGGCAATGAGGGCGGATGCCACTGAGGCGAAGAGAGTGAGCTTTGAGAAACTCATTGTGAATGCTCAATGGGTGATGAGAGAGGAAGAGAAGAAGAGAAGGAGGCAGAGGTGAAGTGTCTGGGGGTGAAATGGAGATGCGGGGCGGTGACTTTTTTGTTTGGCCGACTCTTTGGGGAAGAATTGGAGTAACGGGGGGCCGTTTGGGGGGGCATTTACGGGTTGTACAGTGACTTGGTGGAGGCTTGTAGTGACTTGGTGGAGGTTTGTAGTGGTTTTACAGTGACTTAGTGGGGGTTTGTAGTGGGTGCCCGTGTGGAGAGGGCGCTGTATTTACGGGTGGTGGTGCCGGTACAGCGCTGTCGGCTACCGAGGGGCCAAATTAGGAAGGAGGCCAGCGAACGGTATTGTGCTCTCAGACGCTACACACAGAGAATTGAAATTATACAAAGAATATTTTTGCACTCTCTGTGTAAATTAATCTTCATAGTTGCGCAGTTTCAAATTTTTCTACAGTTATTCACTGCTGCCATGTCACCGTCTCAGTCAAACTCCGAACTCGGTAGTGTGAACCCACTCGTTGTTGTCAGTGGACATGGCCTTGGTAATGCGACGTTTTAGCCGTCGTCGGTAAACCAGTTCCCAATCGGGTGCGCCAATCATGAAAAGATGTCAATAATAACGAGCGGGTATTTGACATGGTCACGTATATATATTGACAGGAGCCCGGCATGTTTGACCTTCACATCGCATACACCAGCTTCAATGCGCAGGTACAGTCTCAGCCACCCTACCCGTGAGCCCAATTCAATCAAGATGATAATGCCATGACCCCAGCTCGCCTCCAATTCGATCAAACACGGACCAATCCCCCATCTTCTCAATTGGCTGCCTCTCTTCGCTAACCAGGTATGCGCTCTACCAGCCCTACGTTGCAGTGGTAGCCTATCCCGTCAGCCTAGCACTTCGCCTCGTCCATCAAACAACAACGTTGCAAGGGTAAACCAAGGAAACTGTGCCCGGAAATAAACTAGTGACGCCCCATGTCGTCACGGATGCCCAAAACGCTTAACACTGTCCGTTGCTGCCTCGCACTAGTTAGGGCACTTTGTTGGTGGCGTCGACTGACTTTACAAATAAGGCTGCGCTCGCGGGCCAAACATGTCCGCATCTTGGACGCTAATCGCCCATTGACGAATGAAAATACATTGACAACACAGAGCCAAGACAACTGGTTTCGCCCGAGGGAACCAATGCGTGCACGACCAGAGCCTCAGTTGGTGATTTCATACCCGTGTATAAGTATGGCGTATCAACGCTTCAATAAACTGTAGAAATGCCCCAATCTGTAAACACATTGCGATTACCACTTATACTATACTTCATTTTCGCTTCAAAACATCTTCAAAATGACCAACTCGTACCTCCTAGGCGCCATTGTCCTCGCAGGTGCCGCTGCTGCTGCTGCCCAACAGCCCACCCAAGCTGGTCGCTCCCACTTCTACGCAGACATTGCGCCCGCGCCAACATCCCCTCCCATCGTCCGCCGTGAAGCTGATCTAGACTGCGCCTCATCTGTCGGGACACAGCTTCAGATCCTTTCCAGTGTCGACCCCGCATTATCCAGCTTCGTCCAAGAGAATCAATTTGAAGCTGGGTTAGGAGAATTCTGCACTGCCACCGTGCCGTTTAACCTAACCGAGGGCGTCAAGAGCGTGTACTCTGCTGAGAGCACATGGGCCAAGACCGTCTCCTCCAAGGCTGCTGGCATTCATACTGATTGTGGCAATGAAAGCCCTATAACTATCTCGCTCCAGTATAACTGCGTTGATGGCGTTACCATTGTGGGAACGGGTGCAGGGAAAGAAGCTCAAACATCTACGTTTCCTGGTATTACCGGCCCTTCCAACATTGTGGTAGGCAAGGATAGTAGCGCGGGTAGTAGGGCGGCTTGGTCCTGGGCGGCGTTGGTGGTGGCAGTTGGCTTTGCTGCTATGAATTAGATATTACTTCTTTAACGTTGAATCTGAATCTAAACAAAGGGCATTTGTATTATAAATGACACGAGAAATTGAGCAATGTGGGATATGGACACAGGAGTTTGTGAATGGGCAAGCGACGATATCAATTGAATGGTGTGCAGAGAATGAGAACAAGCTAATTGAAGGGCTTAGCCGATAATTACCATACATCACAATTATCGTGCAAAACAAAGGTATTTCTATGCCCCCTTCCCTTGGCACATGTTGTTGCGGACTCTGACACCTATTCAACTGTGACGACGCCCTTCATGCCACGTCCGCAGTGAGGTGTACAAAAATAGTAGAATGTGCCCTTCTCGTTGAATGCATGTGAATACTTCATGCCCTATTACCATTAAAACCCGGTCAGCAAGCTATATTATAATTATTTGGAATGTTGTTGCCGCGTACATTGCTCATCAATGGCGAGTGGAAGCCGCCGTCTAGGCGCGCACAGGAGTTGGCAGATCGGGCCTGAGTAACATCATGTCTAATGGCCTCGGGAGAAATGAACTGGACGGTGTCACCCGCCTTAATGGTAAGGGTGCTAGGCGAAAATTCCAGGCCAATGGTGCGGACTTGATGGACAGCCGCCTGTACGACGAGGGCGGAGGCAAGCGCTGCTTGAATGATAGTATGAACCTGCATCATAACTGCGTTATTTCCGTTGTGCAATATGTGTGATAAAATAACAGCAGAGAAAGGAGATAGCTCCATTTCAATCTGCAGATATGCAGTAGTTATATAGATAGTGTGAGCGCTCAAGCTCATAGCCTGAACAAACACACACATGCCATAGCATTATCGGGCCCGTTGCATGTCTTAGTGTGAGTACCATGGTTGGTTGTGTTTTTAAGCCTTGTCTAAAGTCAGTGGATATTTTACGACGGGCCACTACAACATGTCTCACTCTGTCGAAGCTCAACTATGAACAAGTCAATAAATGCAAGACTCTACAGGTATGTAGTTGCATTGAATGCCATGCAGAAATAACACGAATGTCGTAGAGTCCATTCCACTATTAACCAGTAGACCTGAACTTGCTACACCAACGTAGCATCTTCATCCATCGGCCATCTGTCTTCAGACAAGTTTGGGATCCGGCTCGGCTGGAAGTGAATGCAGTTACAGCGTTGGAGGCATGCGGACTCGTTGCGTCTACCTGTAAAATCCGTGTTGAGGCAGTGAGTAGTCGTTTTATATTTTGAATAATCTCTGAAAATGCGGTGATGGGAAATGGTCTTTGCGTCTTGCATTGACGATGGCTTCGCCCACTCATGTGCGTCTAACGCCAGCAGGTGATTCGCTATTTCCAGTCTTCGGATGGACTGAGAAACATATGCTATCTCTGGCAGTTGCCCCGAATTTATACAAATGGTAGCTAATTAGTCCATTATTGTACGAGTCGATGCCTCCGACACACTAATAAGGGGGTCAGATCGTCATGGATCGGACATAACCGCCGTGCTTATTTCCGACCGCCTCTAGGATAAACTTCAATCAATCATTCTAGAAGGAGTGATTCATGCAGAACATCATCTCCATGCTGCTTCCGTAGTTACACCATCCGCCAGCACAGCATCCGCACCACAGCTCTCATCTCGGTGGGCAAAAGGGTTCACTCCCGGAAAGGCCCCGACAGCGTCAAATCATTGGCATCTCACCTTTCCCAGTATTGTATTGCAAATCATATCGCCGAATCGCTGCATCACCGTGTTATCTCCGATACGACATCACGCTAGTGCATCAATACACATTCTGACGTCAAAGACCACTCCCGCCGGCTCCGACACAATCTACAAAGGTAAAACAATGTCCACGACCCTATAACCAATTCCTATTCAAGCATGTGAATACCAAAAATTGTATCTGTATCACGTTCCTACTCGCATCGCATCCTTCACCCAAGCATTCCCTGTCCTGTCCATGAATCTGGCGCAATGTCCGCCATAACTCGCATCCTCTCCCGTCCTGTAAACAAACCTTACCGCACCCGCAACCTCCCTCCGTCAGATCCCTACGTCAACAATGAGGGCCATGTCGACTTTGCGCCAGGGGATATCGAAAACCCCCAAAATTGGTCAATGGCGCGCCGCGTCTTCGTCACCATCACCGCCGTCTCACTCGTCCTCAACGCGACATTTGCCTCATCATCACCGTCGGGATGTTTCCCCTCTATAGCCCAACACTTCCACGTCTCCATGGAGGGAGCCGGATTGACGCTCACCCTTTTCTTATTGGGATACTGCGCCGGTCCGCTCTTCTTTGCGCCGCTGTCCGAATTCTTCGGTAGACGATGGGTATTCTACATCTCGTTTACTCTCTACAACATCTTCAACTTCCTCTGCGCATGGGCGCCCAACTTTGGCGCACTGCTCGTCGGTCGCTTCCTCACGGGAACCTTTGTATCCGCTCCTCTCAGCAACGCACCCGGCGTGCTAGCTGACCTTTGGGATCCTGTGCAGCGCGGAAACGCCATGGCTGGCTTCTCGACAATGGTGTGGATTGGTCCCGCTCTCGGCCCTGTCATTTCAGGCTTTCTCGAGCTCAAGAAAGACTGGAAATGGAGTTTCTACGTGTTACTCTGGCTAGGGGGTGCGACGGAAATTCTCCTCTTTACGCTCCCCGAGACGCACGCACCTACTATTCTCCGCCACAAGGCCAGACGTATCCGCCAATTGAAGCTCCAAGGCTACGAAGACGTCAAATCAGCCAGTGAAGCCGACAATCGCTCTCTCGCCGCCATATACAAGGTCGCTCTTACACGACCATGGATCATCTTGTTCGACCCCATCTCCTTCCTGGTAGCAATTTATCTATGCGTCGTGTATACGCTACTCTACATGCTGTTCAGCATCTACCCCATCGTCTTCCAAGAGAAGCGCGGCTGGAACTCTGGCGTTGGCGAACTCCCCCTCATCGGACAGGTAGTTGGTGCAGTGCTGGGTGGTGGGCTAGTCGCCATTGACACCCATCGACGCGCCAACAAGATTAAGGCTGGTACACTCAAGCTTGAGGACATGCAGCCCGAAGACCGGTTGACATTGGCCATGATTGGCGGCATCGGCTTTGCAGTGACCATGTTCTGGTTCGCCTGGTCAGCCAATTACAAGTAAGTACTTTGCCATCATCAGGATTTAGCCCATAACTAACATGCTAGTTCTGTGCATTGGTTCGTCCCAACCCTCGCAGGCGTCTTCCTCGCCTCGTCGCTGTTGCTTCTCTTCGTCGCGTTCCTCAATTATCTCGTCGACGTTTATAAGCAATATGCCGCCTCTGCCATTGCCGCAAACACTGTCGCCCGATCAGCTTGCGGTGCTGCTGCACCGCTCTTTACAAACCAAATGTTCAAGGCACTTGGAATCGGAGGTGGCGGTAGCTTGATTGGTGGTGTTGCTGCCGTGATGGCCATTATTCCCTTCTTGTTTTATAAGTACGGACGAGGCATCCGCATCAAGAGCAAGTTTGCACCCACGGACGAGACGCAGGCTGAGAAGGTTCGTGATGAGGAAGCCAATCCGGCAGACTATCATGTATCATCTGAGGAGGCATTGGACGCGACAGGAGCATCCGAAACACGGCAATAAATCTACATAAATGTATATAAGAGTCAAAAGTTTGTTTCATATTAGCTGCATTCATGGAAAGCGAAGGATATCTACATGCATATAGCTAGAAAGACGGCATTCGCAATAGATCATCATGATAATACTGTCAATTCACAATACTGATTACTGCTACACTAATCAATTCTTTTCCTTGCGTGTGCGATAGCCAGGGGGCACCCATTCGTGACTCGTCCATGCCTTCAGCTCGTCCTGACCATACATGACGTCGACATTCTCGAGACTAAGCGTGCGAGATTCATACAGGAAGAACCAGATCATCAAAGCAGCAGCGAGGTTGGTGCCAAAAAAGACAAAACCAAAACCATAGGAAATGCCGTCATCCGCAAGAGGCGTCAAAAATCCAATCATGACTATTCAGTTAGCACGGAAAGGTTCATAGTGTTGGCTGCGCATGTACTTACAATTACCCAACCAATTGCCTGCAGTCGCAAGTGATGCCTGCTTGGCACGAGTTCGAAGAGGAAATGTCTCGCCAATAACGACCCATGCCATCGGGCCCCAGGTTCCCGCAAAGGAGGCGATAAACATGCAAGCTGCGACAATCATGACAATACCTGAAGCCTTGTTTGTCTCAGGGTTCAATGCTGTACCGACTGATGCGAAGATCAAGAGCCAAGCTGCCTGCCACAGAGCACCCAAGAACAAGGGCCATCGACGGCCATATCTTTCCACAATGTACAAACCATAAAACGTCATGGCGACATTTACTGCTCCGAGAATGAGCTGTGTCTGAATAGGGTCCTTAATTCCGGCGCTTTCAAAGATGGTGGCTCCATAGTAAAAAAAGTAGTTGACGCCGGTCCATTGCTGCAGGAAATGAATGGCCACTCCCAGAAGGGTGCGATAGAACAGCTTGGGAATGTCAGAATTGAAAGAGAAGCACTCAGCCCATGAGCCCTGGCCAACTCGGCGCTCCTTCTCTAGAATCTCGTACATTTCCTTCAAATCAGCCTCAATTAATTTGTTATTGGGTTCGCCTTGTAGTCCACGGAGTCGAGCCATTGCGATGCGAGCACCATCCCAGTTCGATCTCTGCGCCAACCAACGGGGACTTTCTGGAACAAGAAGAATTCCAAGACCAAGAGGCAGAGAGCAGACAATGCCAATGCCAATGACAATACGCCAAGACGCGCTCGAGTCCTCAATGTTTCGAACACCATAGTTGACAATGTTGGCGACCAGAATACCAATGGTGATCATGAGTTGATATGAGGCAACGACGGCGCCACGAATCTCTCGAGGTGAGCATTCAGACTGGAACATGGGAACACCAACAGAGAGGTTGCCAACGCCAAGACCAGCGACAAAACGACCCATCATCATATGAACCCAGCTGTTCATGGCCGTGATCTGAATGACATTACCAATAATGAAGACGGCCACGCCAAACACCATACTTTTGCGGCGACCCCACCAATCAGCAGTGCTACAATGTCAACGACGGCATTCCATACATGGATGTGAGGAATAACTTACTATGCACCAAACAGAGCACCAATCAAGCAACCGATACTCATAAGAGAGACAAGAAGAGACTGAATAATCGGAACCCACTGCCTTTCGCCTTCTGCGTTGGTCTGCGCAAATCTGTTTCGAAAGTCGGAGAAGAGAAGCATGCCTGAGATCTGTCCCGTGTCGTAACCAAAGAGAAATCCTCCTATGGAAGTGATGACACCGAGGAGGAGGGCTTGGAAGCCACACTCGGCGCCATTGATTCGGATAGACCTAGAAGGGATTGTGAGCTATGGTTTGGAATGAGGCTAACGGGTAATGACCTACTTTTTGCCGAGCATGATAGGTGGAACGGGCTGTTGAAGAATACTGAATAGAAAATAAACTGAAAAAGAGGACCTGCCGTCGACGATGGGCATAAGTATATATATTCAAGTCAAGTCGCGCGCCCCAGGTCTTGGCCCCAAGAAATGCGGATGGGATAGGCTGGGGATTGTTGACTCGAGGGTGGCCGACCCCAGTTTACTTTCTTCTGGTTTTAATTTGGCGATGGCATCGCTGTTGCCCATTTTGTAGAGTCGAATGGCTCTTTCTGTCCGAGTTCATCTTGGCATCGTCATAATGCAGCCGCAGCTCCTTGTTGGTCTGGGGACCGCTGTGGCGTTTGACATGTTTGCTGCAGCTGGAGCCCTGGGTGAATGTCTAGATGATGGCGTTGTACATTTAGAGTAGATATTAGAGTATTAGAATAGGACATTGGTGATGATCAGAGGCAAATCAACGTCGAAATAAGCATGCTGGAGCTCTGTGGAGAGAAAACTGACTCGGTGGGAGAAGTGACCACTTTTGGGCCACCACAGCATGTCTTAATTTACTCAAATTGACAATAACGGGAGCGAGACGTGGTCAAATACAATGCAAACAAGTATAATCCAACAATGATGCAGTTAATCGGACCGATGTAGTCTGGGCGCTTGGCTAAAGCTTGTCGTTCATGTCGCTGTTCAGTAGCGTTACAGGAGGGAGAGCATGTCGGGCCGGGGAGATTAACTCATTAACCTTGAAATTCTCATCGACAGATCTGTCTTCAGATTGAAATGTTAAATTAACCAACAATTCAACCATGTATTACTTGCAGCTACAAGACACATGCCGCCAAATTGAATATCACGAGTCAGTGGCTTGTCGTGACATCACCAAGCCTCAACACCTTCTTGTCTTTCTTGTCGCCAAGCCAACTCAACCCAGACTGGACAAGGCTTGCACAATTTCAAAATGTGTTTGCCCACCTCTTTTGTCTTTTCGTGTATTTCCCCAAAATATTTCCGCCCACAATTCGGCGGAAACCATGTCTCTAAGCCTCCAGCCGTTTCCAAGCGCCAAGACGACACCACAAACAGCAAGCACAGTACACTCCAAATCATCCATCACCACGCCCTACAACTCACCATGATTCCCAAACAGTAGAATTCACCAACATGAAAACTGTCCAAACAGCCAAGTTGCCCTGCAACGTGGCCAACGCGTCATTCGGGGGTTCCGTCCCACTCGGGTCCGATGCCGTCAAACGATCTCCATCAGAGCTGACGACGCCGAAAGAAGGCTGCCTAGCACCAAATTGCATCACCTAGTCTATAATGCCACGCGACAACAACTTTACCTCAGCTTCTCGTTTTCAACCTCCAGCCTCCGCAGGCTTCCAACGTCGCACAATGTCTTCGACCATCGCAACTCTGTCGCAGCGATGCGAAGGCGCCATTTCTTCACTGCAGAACTTCTCGGTATCAGAGCAGAGCGAATCGCATTCACCGCAACTCGACGCCACGCTGCAGACCCTACAGAGCTTCTTAACCGTCACCACAAGACTTGCCACCATCCTGCAGGACTCCAACGCATTTGAAGGCTTGATTGCGGAAGCCACCCACGCCGCTGAACATGCAACGCAAGCTTCCACCACTCTCTTTAAGCAAATTGCCAGACTAGACGCCCAAAATGTCAACCAAGTCAGCAGCCAGTACTGGACAACTCTCAGCGTCTTTCTTGGTGCTCACTCACGCCTCTTCTCTCACTTCATAAAACTGTCCGGCGTGTAAGAAAATAGTCGCAGCAGCATACGCGCACCTACTAACGTACCACAGCGATGATGACATGCAACGAGCCAATCTAGAAGGTCCATTCTATTCAGAGCTCTACTCGCAAACCCGCCAAGCGGCCGACGCAGCCTCACAGTGCATAGACGTCTTTTCAGGCGAGGTCGCGCAAACCTCCACTCTGCCCATCCGATCCAAAGAGCAGCCTCCCGATGTTCACGACCATGACCAACTCCCCCCATCATACTCTGAGCGAGATGAAAGCACCTCGCCCCTCAACACGCCACAGTCAAGCTCCAGCTCTGGGAACTGGTTCTCCTCCGCCCTTTCAGCTGTCGCAGGCAGCTTCCGAGCCAAGCCAGAGCCCTTTGTGTCAGCGCTTTGTCAGGCCGTAGCCCGAGGCGAAGTCAATGAAGCTAGGGGTCTCCTCAAAGCCGGCGCCAACATCAACGGCCTCAACGAAGACAGAGACACGCCTCTCAAGGCGGCAATTCTCAATGGCCAAATAGCTGCAGTTGCGATGCTGATAGACGAATGCGCCGACGTAAATTGCACCGATGGCCGCGATCTGCCACCTCTATTCCTCGCAGCATACCTGGGAAGGCTTCCAATCGCGAACCTACTTCTTGGAGCCGGCGCAAGAGTAGATGCTCGCTCAATTACCGGCGAAAAATACTTTGCCGCCATGTTCGCAAAGGACAGCAGCGTCGACGGCGCTCGTCTCCTGCTCAAGCACGGAGCAGACCCGTGCTCACGAAACATTTCAGGACAGTGCATCGTCGCCACAGCCGCCAGCAAAGGCCGAATCGACATGATGGACATGTTGCTGCAACGAGGCGCGGGCGCCAACAGCACCGACATCTCCTCACAGCCGATGATCGCCATGGCTGTGCGCAAAAACGACATTGAAATGGTCAAACTGCTCATCAGGCGAGGAGCCAACGTCAACGCAAAGGAAATCGCAGGGTCGCATATTCTCACCAAAGCAGTGCAGGCCGGTAATATGGAAATGTGCAGGCTCTTACTAGAGAAGGGCGCCATGCCCGACGCAACGGACTCGTCCAATACGGTTGTGCTGGTGGACTGTGTCCTCAAAGGCAAGACGGAATACGTAAAGCTGCTACTCGAGCGCGGGGCTATGGCCAATGCCACAAACACCAGCGGAGAGAGGATTATAATCACGGCAATCGGGGCAAAGTTACAGCCGGAGGTCAAGGTGGAAATAGTGCGCATGCTGCTGGAACACGGAGCTTGGACACAAGCCATGGACTGCACCAACACTCACACGGCGATGATGCTGGCGAGAAAACAGGGCAATCCGGAATTGATCAAGACACTGGCTAGTTTTGGAGCCAGAGACTAATCAAATTAATACACCCGTCTATGAAGTACATGTTAAATACAATTAATAATACACAAAAAGAGCCATAGCCGCAGCCAAGGCACTTGTGAAAGCAAACGGCCTCACGCCAACAGCACCCGAAGCCCCCGAATTACCACCACTGCCAATCGGCTTGCCCGTAGCATCATTTCCCTTGCCGTCAACTCCTCCTCCATTTCTAATACTGTCTCTGCTCTGGTTGAAGCACGGCGCCCACACCGTCCATGCACTGAGAAACAATTCCAAGCCCTGTTGCTGCGGACTTTTCCCGTCAACAAGCGTCGCTCCAGACTCGCCTTCCTGCAAATCCTCTGCGTGGACAGCACCCAAGTATGTGATGCCGAAAGCCTTCTCCTTTGCAATTACCGCATTACATGCAGGAACATCCTGCACAATATCTCTCTTGGGCGAGTCCACTTCTTGACTCGCGACAGAAAAGGCTCTCCAAGGGTCAAACTCTCCATTGGCAAACATGACGTTGCTGACCGTCATGTCCCAACCGCCCATATCCAAAAGGCCCTGATTCTTAATCTTGGTGGGCAGGTCTGATGTTTTGAAACTGGGGAAATCCTCCTGGAGATATTCAAGCTCCTGGACTGCTGTAATGTTGTCGAATTTGCTGATGGCAGTGATGTTGTCTGGATTGGATCCCTGGAAAATGCCCGTCTCGCTGATGGTCTGCCAATTCCAGCTGTTGTCGTCCAATGTCTCGGTGAAGGAATCGCCACCACCAGGCTTCATGGGAGCCGTGGAGCTATCATTTGAGCTCTGCACGGCATTGACCATGCCGTAGACGTATGCGGCGAAGGCGTACCGGCCACCGTCGTCGCCACTACTGGCAGCAATGCCGTCTGGGCTGGGTTCCTTGCCGCCGGGATTATTGATCATGGCGCCAGCCTCGTCTTTGATGCCGTCAGCATTGTCCATATCCTTAGTATACTGGTCCACATCGAACATCTGCATCATGTCGCAGGCAACCTGGATCGTGCTTGTCGGGCCGTAATCCTGAAATCCCCTACTCAAGCCGCCTGCTAAACTGGAGCCGGCATCAAAGGGTCGCATGTCGGCTGCGTCATCAATGCTGTCCAATGTTTCATTCCCAGTCAGATAGGCCCCGGCTTTCACGAGAGCAATGGCCTTTTCATCGGACGAAGCAAAGACATCATCGACGTACTTGATGGCAGCTTTGATGTCGTTTGTGCAGTTCCGTGGTATCGAGCGCATAATTGGGTTGTAGTACAGGGAACCGTCAAATTGGTACTGAAGCGGTGCACTGGATGCCCATGAAGCATAGATAACCTGGGGGTACCTGACACGCATCCACGCCGCGCGAGCGCCGGGGTAAGAGCCGCCGATGAAAATCCACGGAGTGTTGTAGGGGTCGAGGCCGGTTGTACTCTTTACGTTACTGTTTTGGTCCATTGTGGTCTGGTTGAAGTTGTTGGCGAAAAACGCCACGTCTTCGAGTGCCTGCTCAACACTCAGGTATTTATATCCCTGAATACCGTCTTTGGGAAAGCCAGTCTTGTCATCAATGGTAACAGGACGACTGTAGCCGTAATACCGGTGCTCCCAGCCAATTACCAGACCGCTTAGATTCGCTGCTAGCTGCATAGGCGAGCTTGCACCACTTGCCTCGGCAAGCATGTCTGCGACGGAACCCGGATCAAACCCTGCTTCTCCATTGTCAAAGAAAATGACAGGTCCGCCAGCTTGGTAATAGGTATCGTTCACAAAGTATCTGTTGGGATAGGTATCTTTGTTGGTGTCGTCGAAGTGGTCCACTGGCATGGTGAAGTTGTAGGCGGGAACGCCGCCATCATGGCCTGATCCGGAATCATCTTGACGAGTTCTGATATTCCTGCGGCGTACTGGGCCGTGGCTGTTGGTGAGCTGAGCCGCCTCAGCAGCAAAGGCCAGAGCTAGAGCGACAAACGTCCCTTTCATGGCGACGAATTGTGCGGCTAAGCAACCGTCTGTGTAGCAAGAACTGAGGATTTGAGAGTCAATCAAAGTAATAATGAGTTTGGAGTATATTGAAAATCAGATCGGATGGGCGTGGACTGGTTTATAATTAGGGGCCGGCAGCTTCTTCCATCACCGCTCAGCTTCGGTTCTGTACCTGCTCATCTCATTGGGGGCGAGCACTACTCAATACTAATGCTGGTACCCTTGTGCTGGGCTGCGCCACGGCTAGAGCCGACCTGCCGGATCCAGCGTGCCGGTCTAATTGCCCCAAGCCCAAGCCACCTCATCTTGCCCGGAACAAGCAAGCGGCGAAGAGAGTTCAGCGTCAATCATTAAGTAATGAGTTTCGTCCAATTCGACGTGAAAACAACAGTATCAACCCTGTTATGCGAACACGCTTACAGAATGCCCTTTTGGGAGCTCTCCTAGCACATTCGCTGGTACACTAGATGGAGATAATTTAGCCTTTCGTTGCTCGGCTTAGTTGCCCACAAAGTCTCGCAACACAGAGCGATGAATCTCGCGGAATTTTACAATCGCCAGATGTAGAGAATCTTACAAGGCTGTTTCTCATAGGCAATCTCCCCCATCAGACTGTAAAATCAAACACCCGCCTATTCGGGTATGGTTCATCATTGGCAGGCTGGCTTGCTCATGAATCAGGACAACTCTCCGACAAGCCCCGAATGGCGAACTACGGTCGCTGTCCCCATAAGGCAGTGAGGCGCAGACCAGTATTCTCGCCCGAAGCAGGTCAGCAAAATGGAGCAGGTCTCTTCATGAATCGATAGACTGGCAGGCTACAATTGTGTTTTAGATTGGTGCAACGCATCCAGAAGAAGAAGAAGAAGGTGTGCCCAACTTACAAGTTGGAACGGGGAATCAATGGCAACTCAGCAATTACCGACAATAGCAACTGTGCTTCCCCAGCGCCTTAATTCTGCGTTGACACCCCGAGTACACCAATCTGATCACACTCCCTTCCGACGCTTCCCCTTCAAAAATAATGAGATTCGCAGCATGATATGTGAGGACAGTGCTGGCCCTTGCTACAGCCCATCCAGCATTTTGCTTGCTTCTAAATGAGCTGGATCTGTAGCGAACTGTGCCACGAGAAGACATTAGAAAGAATAAGTAAACCTATCCATCAGGGCAGTATTTAAAGAGAAACGATCACAGAATTCCACAATTTCTGATATAATAAGTAAATATGGTTATTAAAACACTCTAGATACCATTAACAACATACGAAAAGAGCCATAAGAGCGGCCAAGATGGCAGTGCAGCTAAGAGGCCTCACTCCAACTGCGCCAGAGCTATTGCTGCTATCACCGCCATTCATCGGCTTCCCACTGGCATCATTTCCCTTACCATCAACTCCCTTCCCGTTTCTGACACTATCCCTGCTCTGATTAAAGCATGGTGCCCAAACATTCCAAGCCTCGAGGAACAGCTCCATGCCCTGTTTCTGGGGAGTTTTGCCATCCACAAGCGATGCCCCAGAGAAGTCAAATTCAAGCACATCTTCAGCATGCACCGCGCCAGGGTAGATGAGTCCAAAGGCATCACCATTCGATGACACTTTATTGCAGTATGGGACATTCTGCACGATTCTTCTTTTGGGTGAGCTTTCCTCTTGACTAGCGACACCAAATGCCCTCCAAGGGTCAAATTCTCCATTGGCAAACATGACATTGCTAGCTTCCATTTTCCAGCCACCAAAGTCCAGTATACCCTTATTATCAACACTCTTGGGGAGCTCCGACGGGTCAAAGTCGCCGAAGAACTCTTTCTTGTCCTGGATATTCTCCACAGCAGTGAAGTTATAGTATTTGCTGATAGAAGTAATGTTATCGGGGTTCGATCCCTGAAAGACCCCCAGCTGGCTAATCACCTGCCACTCCCAGCTTGCATAGTCCTGATTCGGAGTCAATTCTTCCGAATCATTATCATCTGTGATAGAATCCACGAACTCGTTGAACTTCTTCTTTGCCTTGACGACACCGTAGATGAGAGCGGCGACAGCGTACTCTGCACCGCCATCCTGGGCACTGATACCGCTGGGGCTTGGCTCCTTGTTTCCCGGGTTATCAATCATGGCCCTCGCCTGGTCTTTGGCGCTCTCTGCATTGTTCATGTCCTCGGCATACTGGTCAACATCAAACGTCTGCATCATGTCACACACAGTTTGTGTCGTGTGCTTCGCACCGTAGCCCTGGTATGCGTAATCAACAGTGAAGCTACGTGCGAAGAGTCTGGCAGCCATAAAGTCGCTTATCTCCTGCGCATCAGCAATGTCGTGCAAAGATGTATGATAGCCAAGCAGATGAGCGCCGATTTTGACAATGGTACCGTGGTCTGACGAGTTTGCTGTAAAGACCTGGTCAATATATCCGACGGCGGCTTTAATGTCGTTGGTGCAGTTTTGCGCCATGGATCGCATAATAGGGTTGAAATACGATGATCCATCGACCTGGTATTGAAGCGGTGCACTTGACGCCCACGAAGCATATATGATTTCAGGGTATTTCACTCGCATCCACGCTGCACGAGAGCCTGGATATGAGCCGCCGATGAAGATCCAGGGGGTATTGTATGGGTCGAGATGTGAAGTGCTTTGCACATTGTGGTTCTTGTCCAATTTCGTTTGATTGAACCTGTTGGCAAAGTATGCTACATCTTCCAATGCCTGTTCAACACTGAGGTACTTGTATCCTTTCGCTCCGTCTTGGGGAAACCCGGATTCATCGTCGATTTCTACCGGGCGACTATAGCCATAGTATCGGTGCTCCCATCCAATAACCAATGCACTAAGATTGGCAGCTAGTTGCATAGGCAAGCTAGGCCAACGTGCCTCTGTAAGAAAGTCGGAGACTGCTCTAGGTTCAAATGCAGCTTCGCCATTATCGAAGAAGATTACCGGCCCACCAGCCTTATAGTATGTGTCGTTGACAAAGTACCTATTGGGGTAGGTATCTTTGTTAGTGGTATCGAAGTGGTCTACTGGCATCGTGAAGTTGTATGCAGGAACGTTGATATCATCATCTGAAATTGAACTTTGGCGAACATTAAGGCTCCTTTGGCGTATATGATTGTGAAGATTGGCATGATATGCTGCCTCGGCCGCAACGGCCAAGGTGAAAGTGATACAAGGCCACTTCATCGTGGCTGTCATTCGCCCAGTCACTCACTTGTTTTCTCAACTCAATGCTTCAAAACTATCAAGTGATATGAAAGTAAGCCAAGCAAAAGGATATCGACGCTCTTTAATAATGTACAATGCAAGACAAAGGGGCAGCATAAAAAACTGAATCAGGGCATAATGCAATTGTCCAGGGCTGAGTCCATGGGACTGTTCAGCCTCGCGCCAAATCATCCAGCTACTACATCCATGGCTGGCTGCGCCACAAGCACAGTAAAACCCTGTCAGAGAGCGTAAGCAAGCCTGCATCCCCCCAAACTTCTAACAAGTATAAGACAAGACAAGAAACCCTCGGCATCCACCGTTTGGGAACATATAACTCAAGCGTGTATTGGTCAGCCTATGGGCTTGAAGTGTCCGCACCTCGCCGCTATGAGGCAGCACGAAGCGCAACTTGGCATGATGACTGTATTCTGACGCATAATGCTGCCAATGTGGTTTTCGAAGCAAGCTCGGCGTGTTTCTCTTCTCTTTTATAGATCAACCCTATTTCAAAGTATAAGCAAAGTTTGAATCGCTCTGGTTTTATAAAGCGCAGACGTTGCTCATCGCTGTAGGACACAGGATGCGCAGACCAGGATGCCCTTCACGCATGGCGACCCGCCTTGACTGGGTTAAATATGCTTGGCAGGGGTGCCTGCATAGCTACAGAGAGACAGCAGTGAGGCAGATACTCAGCCTGGCTTAGAGCTTCAAGGCTAGGCAGATTGCAAGATATGGCTTCGTGCAAATGGCAATGGCCCCGGTCCCGTGCAGTGACAGCAGCATTTTAGAAGTAAATAACCCCAGAACCTCACGTCTCATAGTCTTGTATGCTTTCACCGTAATTGCCTCCCGATGGGTTCGCAGAGCGTATTGGAGCAGCACCACCAGCATGGGCCTCCTGCTGTTGCTCGCAGACCTACCGCACGTTGTAAACAGATGATAGACAAAGTTGCAAGACCATGATACTTTGGGATATGAAAAAGAGGTCAAAATAATTGTGGACTTGTTAGTAAAAGTGTTCACAAGGTCGTGACGATGTTCAGTTTTGGTGATCGAGGACAAAAATCAACAGTATTCATCATTTCCCACGCTAGCAGCGTTGTTGCATATTTAGTAATTATTTAAAGACCGCTATTTCACCTATTCACATTAATCATGCGATTTTCAACTCTTAATAACCACTTGGCTGATGTTAATTTATTTCGTGAGCGGCTATGCAGGGTAGGCCGCCATTTCTGGCCAACGGCTCTGCTTCGACAGCCTCACTCGGCCAACCAAGCTCTTCTCTCTCACGCCCCAAACTGTTTCTTTGCATTTTCTTTTCATTCCAATTCTCATGATTACAACTCCTTCAATGTGCTATCGTATCTACCATTACTACAACTGCGGCTGTCGTCAAAAGCGCCGCTTCATTCAATGTGAGGAACTCAAGTCCCAAGAGCTGTGCATGCGGTGTGACGTGCCCGAACACGTCGTGGATGACGTCGACTCGTACTGTGAGAGCCACCTCCCGTCGCGAGTTGGAATCACCAATCCTGTCAAGATGGCGAGCAAAGAGGAGATAAGGCAGGCGAAGAGGCCGCCTGGAGCGAGGAGGTTGAGCGACTTGGAAAAGTGAAGTACAGTGGCGTACAAGTACTTGAGAAGTGTCACAGCAGCGACAACTCAGGGAAAATAATCTATCATGGGGTGGCTTGCTCAAATGATTGACGTGGGAATCGAGTCCAAGTGTTGTGTCATGTATTACTGGGTTGGAGGCGCTGGTTCGTGGCATGTTTGGTTTGCCACACAGATGAGATGTGATTCCTGGGGTAACGCCTCTGGGGAAACTATACATCAGACGGTTCATGTCGCTCACACGGTTTGTGTCACAAGCTGGAGTTGCCATTGTCACCGCTACATACGATATTAACTGAGAGTCGATGTATCAGATCTATTCTATTAGTCTATCAAACGGCATGACTTCATCAAAGCGCTAATGCAAACCATAACTCCATAAACCCACATTGAACCATTTATTGCCCAAAAGCCTCCTTGAGCCACCAGACATGAATACGCTCATCAGGCGTCAGCTCAGGATGGAAGCTCGTCCCCAGTACATTATCCTGTCGCACAGCAATAATATCCCCAGAATCATCCTTGGTCTCCGCCTGCGACACACCGGCGACCGCCTTATTGACCCTATCCGGCAACTTGGCCAACACGCTGACTTGTGAATCCCCCTTGGCGGACAACACCTCCTCTACCACCGGCGCACGAATAAACACTCCGGGAAACGGCTTGCCGTCCTTCAGGAACGGAAGATCCAACGGCTCCTCAAAGGATTCAATCTGGCGACCGAAGTGGTTACGGTGTACACGGACACCTAGGCCACCAATAGTCTGCTGGCCACCCTTCTTGGTGGCATTTACTTCTTCGGAGAGGAGGATGAGACCGGCGCACGTTCCCCAGACGGGTTTCTTGTCGATTCTGAAACGGGATGTTAGTTGCGACAGGTGTAAGTTGGTCCGAGTACATACTTTACAAAGGAGCGCAAGGGCTCGAGGAGGCCGCAGGAAGCTGCAACAAAGGCCATGGTGGTGGATTCACCACCGGGGATGATGAGAGCGTCGCATTGGGAGAGGTGGTCAGCGGTGCGGACTTCGATGGCTCGAACGTCAAGAGAGGCGAGGTGGGATGCGGCTTTGCGGACGAGGGTGATGTGCTCGGCGAAGCCGCCCTGGAGGGCGAGGACGCCGACTGTTTTGGTCATTTTGATTCTGTAGAAGATGGAGATGCAGGAGGAGAGTTGGCGAAGATGGGAGAGGGAGGAAGGGGAGAGAGGGTGGAAAATGTAGTTGGAAAGGCGCAGGCGTTTGGTGGGATGAAGTTGTGACTTTTTCCTAATTTCTGGAGTCGTCCGAGTCGAGCGTGGCAAGCCAGGGTCCGAAGGCGGCGGGACGGTTCATAGTGCAGGTGACTTTCGAACCTGGACCATACGAACTGATCCATAAGGTACAGCGCAACACAGCACAGCACAGGCACAGAGTAGCTCAAGTGACTACAGCCTCTGTAGTGGCTGAGAGCCAATTTTCAACGGGACGAAAAGTGGAGGCAAACGTAACGGAAAGGTAATGGAAAGGCAAAGAGCTCCATAGAACCGGGACAGCATAGAGGTCACTGCAAGACAATGTATATTTGGCTAATCACCAGCATCCAATAACATGACATTGAACATTGAGATTACAATGATGCGTTAGTAGCAGCTCACCGTTATTTTTGAGACGGTGTGATGCGTGCTGTGACCTCGTGTACAAATACTTCCTTCCCTTGATGCGGGCCGACAGAGCACAGGTTAAGCGTTGCGATGGCGTTATAACTGAGCGCACAGGGGCTCTGTTTTAGCGGCATGCACTCACTAAAACAATTTTCTAGGCAGTGGTCAGGGCGCTAAGCGTGGGCTGCCCGCCTGCAGACACGCTAATGCATGCTCGGAGGGACCCGCCGGAGTGGCCTAATCTGGACAAGACAGTACTGTAGACGCTGAATCTACGACCATCCATCTACGAGACAGTGTTTGATAGACAGCAGAGCAAGGATACAGATGCAAACATGCTTCCAAAAAATCCGAAAACTCACACACGATCAGCTGTTGACTCACTGAACATGTCCATTGTTTTAACTTGTCTCAATTATTTTTTTGGGGGACACGAAGGCCTCGTACGGCCGCGTGATGAGGGTGGTGACACGCCCTATGGGTGACACTGAGCCGTTCCAGCCCGCATCACCGAGTAGTGACGCACCAGAACATAGCTGTATTGGCTTAAAAAAAATTACATGATACTCTTACAGTCGAGTTTGATGCCCTTGTAGATTTCTCCCTTTTTAAACTGCGGTTGCTGAGTTTTTAAAAAAAAAAACAATTTGAATCCGGTATAAAAACATCTTGTAATCGGCAAACAAGGCCGACAGTTGCCGCCGCTACAGATGTGTTTAGTGGGTGTACTGAGTGGTACAGTGTCCGGTTGCAGGTACCGCCAAGTGGGGAACCCCTCCAGTTAGCCCCCCGTCTCTATTCTGTATCTGAAGCGGTCGCCTCAGCTGTAGCGCCAATCCAGGCTGTCACCACTATGGCCCAGCAACAATTTACTAGCGCCATTCTTTAACCCCCCCCGGGGCTATAGTCTAGCACAGTAGTGGTGTGGTCTGGTGTTGCCCCTCCCCCGCTCCGATACCCTCCGTAACTCCAACCCAGAGAGAAAAAAAAAAGTACATTACTCGCTCAAATCTCTAAATCTCCCGTGACTCTTTCTCTTCCTTCCCCCGTTTCATTAACCACTATACTGCTTCCTCTCTCTTGATACCCTCAAGTCGATTCATCCCCAGACTTTACATCACACACACACACATCCTTCAAGTATGTCAACTTTTCGACTCCCCCACCAACCCCTCGCCCAATTGACTAACTTCAACTTGCTAGAATGACTTCCGAACACAACGGCACCGCCAACGGCGTCTCCAAGTCCACCGTCACCCTCAAGGCCGGCCTCGCCCAGATGCTCAAGGGTGGTGTCATCATGGATGTCACCGATGCCTCGCAAGCCCGCATCGCCGAAGAAGCCGGTGCCTGCGCCGTCATGGCCCTCGAGCGCGTCCCCGCCGACATCCGCAAGGACGGCGGCGTTGCCCGCATGTCTGACCCAGCCATGATCCGCGAGATCCAAAAAGCCGTCACCATCCCCGTCATGGCCAAGGCCCGTATCGGCCACTTTGTCGAGTGCCAGATCCTCGAGGCCCTGGGCGTTGACTACATTGACGAGTCTGAGGTCCTCACTCCCGCCGACGACGAGTCCCACGTCGAGAAGGGCCCTTTCAACGCCCCCTTCGTCTGCGGATGCCGCAACCTCGGTGAGGCTCTGCGCCGTATCGCCGAGGGTGCTGCCATGATTCGCACCAAGGGCGAGGCTGGTACCGGCGATGTCGTCGAGGCCGTCCGCCACATGAAGACTGTCAACAAGCAGGTTGCTCAGGCCAAGGCTGCGCTTGCTGAGGGCGGTGTGATTCGCATTCGCGAGATGGCTCGCACTCTCGAGGTCGATGCTGATTTGCTCCTCCAGACTGCCGAGTTGGGCAGATTGCCTGTTGTCAACTTTGCCGCCGGTGGTGTTGCTACCCCCGCTGATGCTGCGCTCATGATGCAGTTGGGCTGCGATGGTGTCTTTGTTGGAAGCGGCATCTTCAAGTCTGGTGACCCTGCTAAGCGTGCTGCTGCTATTGTGCGCGCTGTTACCAACTACAAGGACGCCAAGATCTTGGCCGAGGTTAGCGAGGGTCTTGGTGAGGCCATGGTTGGTATCAACTGCGACAGCATGAAGCCCGAGGAGAAGCTTGCTGGTCGTGGATGGTAATCACCATTGCGGATATCAAATGAAAACTCAAAGTTTATGGCATAAGCAGCAGTCGTGTATTAGCATGAGAAAAGTCATGGTTTAATGATCAGGAATAGTAATATAGGCGTTTTGGCTCAAACACATTGACCACAAGTGGAAAATATTCATCATCACAGCAACACTCACTTCACATTATTGACTACATTCCGAATGCAACACCCTTAAAACTGCCTTCATCCTTCCACCTCTTCAACGCCATACCATACCCCATTCACCCCAAACCGACACATCGCTCCCCTCATCAGCCTCCCCATATCTACCTCCGCCAGCTCATTATTCACAGGGACGTGTACACCAGTCAGGATACCATGGTTTGAGATTCTTAGCAGTGGTGCCATCAGTGACCATGTCATCCACTCGTTATGCTAATACTCCCTGCGTGCGGTTTATCATCTTCGAGAGCCTTGTTGATGAGCTCCAGGACCCTGCTCCATCGTGATAGGCTTATCGTGTGCTGCGCCTAAGATATGCCTCATCGTGGGAATTCTTGACCAACTATCGCTCACAGCATCTGCGCCAGGTGTATACTCCCCAGCCAGGAAGCTAGCCCACTTCTCCTTTCGCTCTCTCTGCCACCCAGCTTATCCGTATATGCAAAATCTGCTTCATTCAGCGGCTGCTAGCCACAATCATCTACCGTTGCAGCAGTACGTTGAAACACATATACCTCCGACGCCCACTTTGCCAACTCCGGCACACACTGCACAGCCGTTGCTCCTGTGCTGACAATAACAACTCTCTTCCCTTTAAGGTTGTCCAGTGTCCAATCGAGCCCCCTGTGACGGAATTATTCTAGCGAGCTGTATGCAGAATCTCTCCTTTGGACGGTTTCTCCATATTTGGTATCTTCGGATAGATATGTACCCCGGTGGTAATGTAGACGAACTGCGCAGCGGTAGTTCCATCGCGAAGCTTCACTTGCCATCTTTCCACTCCATATTCTCGACCTTTTGCCCAAAGACACCCTGTAGTAGTTCGGCCATTTCAATCGACACAGTTCTGAGTGCTGGGCAATTGGAATCGTGAGGGGCATCTTCCTTCTAAGTGACTAGTAGGGTAGCACTTGTCAAGTTACGCGAGCTACCCCTTGTGGTATACACAACGGGCGTCACGAAGCTGAACCAATCATCATGGTCCGACACATTTGCAGCCTACACTGCCTATTCTTCATTCGTCTTCAGCCCGCTAGCCAACCTAGTTCGACAGCCACGTTTGCCGATCAACATCGGATGGAAAATACATCATGCCTGGCAACTTCTCTTCTCCCACCACAGCCCATCCTAGATTCTCATACAATCTTCTCCCCTCATCGCTTGCTTCGAGATATCCTGGCACACCCGTCTCGTCACACTTCTCCATCCCCCACTTCAGAAGAGCTTTGCCCGCGCCTCTGCCGCGATACTCCTCGTCAACACAGAGAAACATTAGAAATGCATGTTTGCGCCCCTTTAAAAAGTTTACTCTCGCATCAATCATGGGCTTCATATAGTTTAAGCATTTCTGCCGTTCAGCTTCCTCCATCCACTCTAAACGTAGAATGTAATTCTCCACAGAGTACTCGTCTTCTGTGCGTCCCCTGTCGTAGACAAGCCATTCCGCAAAGCCGACTATTCTGGAGTTACCTCCTGGAGAGGTATATATGCATTTAACGGCGGGTGGCACGTTGGGATACTTTGCAGCGTGTTCTCTATGGCCTGCAAGATGGCGCTCGGAGAGGAGAGCGCAATCGCGGGCAGTATTTTGGCCGAGCATGGCAGCGGAGATGGGATCGTTGGCAAAGGAGGATATGATGATGGCGGCGCAGGTGGGCATGTCGCCTGGCAAGATTGGTTGGACCATAAACATGACGCGTGTGTTTCAAAGTTGAACAAAGACAGATCCATGTAAGAAGGAAGATGGGATGTGAAGTTCGAGCTAAGGTACAGGCAGAAGAGGGGCATCGCTGACTCCTCGCCGCTCTCCCGCCAACATCACTGTTGCAGCCACAATATTAACCAACTAAACTTTACATACACAACTATCACGACATCAAAGATATATAAATATATCTAACGCCCACGTACCACGGATAAATGCGGCACGCCCTTGACGCAACCAATCTAACTCAGAAACGAGCTACTCTGCTCAGCCTCAATATACACTTGATGCGCAAAACGACACCAAGCACGTCAGATACCAACATGTGTACATTCAAATCGCTCTAGTCTCATACTTCCCCTTGTGTAGGTGCCCTCGGTTTCATTGGCAGAGTATCTGCTCGATCAGAAGACGTCAGTGTTCAACCAGGATTCTCCGTCCACAACATGATTCCAAGTAACCACTGTAAGTCGGGGCTTGAGCATTTGTGCGAAAAGTTTCATAGTTATATACCAGATAATGTTGATGGGTATGGCAGTAGCATGGCTTTTATAAAGAGTATTTCGGGAAATCAGACAACGGCGTTTGAGAATCGGGAGATCGTTTACAAAGTAAGATAGCGTCACCTATATCTCAGTAGCTTACAGATCAAACTGGCCCTGAGAAAAAGGAGTCCAACAAGGCTAGGGTGGCAATGTCGTTACTCCAGGTTCTGGTGTCGTGATTTCGAAGCGAAGGTTCCTGTAGCCCACCTCCAAGCCTTCTCAATCAACCCAGTAAACAGGAGATGCTGTAAGGTGAATCATTATGTGATCAGTCCCTTCTGTGTAGTAGCTTTCGCGGCGGCAGGAAAGCCTACGTGTAGTAGGTGAATTATATTGACAAAATCTTACAGGCTATGTAACTTGCGTGCCGTTGCCTAAGGCTGCACTATCAACTTTCTTTCTTGAATTCCGCTGCAAAGTAGTTTCCTCCTCGCTACATGCGCCAAGCTTTGCAATCGAACTTCCGCACGAGAAAAACGGATAATCCTTGCAATGCGTATCTCATCCACTGCTATTTTCGACGACTCGCCAGATGGCCCGCCGAGGTATGGTTCGTCGTCATCCATTCGTTGTCGTCTCTGCGGCTGCCGACTTGCCCACGCTATTTCTACACATGGGTGCTCCGTCTCCTTAACCTCGCCTAAGCCGCCATAGACTACAAGATCATATAGAGCGCCCATGCGCAAGCCCTCGGCGACCGTCACCGTCTTCTCCTCCCCGTAGAGCCCCGTGTATCGCAGCTTCGTGATTGGCGGCGACGCCAGCTGCATCTTCCTCCAGCTGGCGTTGGGTCGCGTAAACTTTCTGTGCTCGGCTATGGCACTGGCCACTATGGAGATGCTCATGCCATGGAGGTGCTTCTCGCAGCCGGCGACGCACCCGATCAAGTAGTAGTTTGACGGCTTGGTCCAGGTGTAGGGCCCATAGCGACAGCGATCGCAGATATCGAGTGTCGCTTTGTGCAGCCCTCCCTTTGTTTGATGCTGCGTCACGCCGAACATGGCACGGAAGTGTTGAAAGAGTAGAGGGTTGAACTGTGGCGCTGCGTGGTGGCTCTCCTGGGGAGGTACTTTGTTGAGATATGTCTCCGGCATTCTCGGGACAATGTCCTTCCAGAGACGGCAGACGCCTCGCACATTAAGGATTAGATCTCCCTGCGAGACGTGGGAGAAGATGCCCTCGAGTAGCTCGACTGTGCCCAGGACGGATGCCCGTGCGACGAGATAGCGCGCGTCTTGTTTGATGTTGGTCGGGGGGTAGAGCGCCCTGACGGGTCTTTGTGGTTCAGAATTCTTTTTTCTAGCCATAGTAGATTGATACCGGTATAATGTTTCAACTTGTTGTGATAGATATCGGTGTGGTAAACGGGCGTCAAGGTATTGTTATACATTGATATGTGACTCACTGGGGCTGTGTCGACGAGGCTGCATGCGCGGTTCAACGCCCAAAATAGCTCTGGTCGGTCTTGCCCGTGGGAAATACGACACGGCTATAGATTCTTATGCATCTACTTTTACTTGCTTGGCACAATAATTTATCTGTTCCAATCCAGCGTTGCGCGCCACCACTCGAATGGTATCTTTGCCAAGTCCGAGAAACACAACCTTGTCTTGTCCCCAAGTGCGTGAAAGGGTTGCAAAAGAGGAAACATTGTCGGATGTCCGGCCTGGCGTAATGTTGTAGCTGACATTGCTGTCACGTTGCAGGAGATGCATTTCAAGGCAGCAAGGTTAAGGAAAAGGGAAGTTTGCCAATTGGCGTTCTAGGGCCTTGCTTGTATCGAGCGCTAGCCATACGTGTAGTTATTGCAAGAGAAGCGCAGTTGCGGGTAAGGGTATATTTGTCAGAGCCGAGGTAAGTGGTACGAGTTGAAGGAGGGTGAAATAGCAGTGAAGCGCTCAGTTTATTTAATAGCTGCCTAATAACGGACAAGTCAACACCAAACAGAGGCTCAACTTGCGGCCGCTTGACCTTGCGCCCGCCTATTCTTGTATTAACCCCTTCCTTACACTAAGCCTGTTCTTGTGCCCGCTTGTTCTATAAGGCATATAAGTAGTAAAATGAGCTGAAAGCATATATCAGTGGCACCATGTAAGCCCAACGGTGCAAACATATGATTCCAACTCGACATCAATCATTACCAAGCACAAATTGCAAGGACAGTACTTGTTATAAAATTTGCATTGTATGCATCCATTGTTATAGAGTAGTACATAGGAAATAGCGTGGAAGAAAAGAGAGAGATATGACCGAAAATAACAACGAAACTATCTTCTCATACCACTTCTGACGGCTGGGATAAACAGCATAGCAAATCCCAAACTCTCCATCTTTCTCTATATCAGACGATAAAGCAACCTTTCAAGACGCAAGAGAAAGATCAGGGAAAAAAGAAAACCAAGACCTCAGGACAGTAAAATCAAACGACCGCAAACAAGGGGTAGCAGCATCCATGGACAAAGTACAAAATGTCAGCTCCAACGCCTTAATACACCTCCTTTTTGTTGTGTTGCCACATCATCGACCGAAGAATAAACTCAAATCAAATCATATCGCAACCAAAAAAAGGCAAATGGCGAACTGCAATCTAGTCGCCAGGGAAGCGAAAGCTCAAAACGCAGAAACTCATATCAAAACTCGCACCGGGTCCGTATCTCTTCATGCTCTGTCGAGTTATTCAAGTCTTGCCGTCGTTGCGTCTATACATAATTTACTGTTCCTAATAGTCAGCGTTCAGTACTTGGCAAACAAAAATAAAACAATGCATATAAGTGACATCAAGCCCTTACCTGAGGGGGTCCGGCTTGGCCAGGTCCGGCAGGGCCACCTGGGCCGGGAGCAGGGCCGCCAAAATGCTGAGGACCATAAGGTCCAGGACCAGCATTGGGCATGCCCATGTAGTGAGGAGGAGGGGGAGCGGGACGGTAAGGAGTACCTACGCCAGAGTTGTTCTGAGAACGGCCCCAGCTCAGACGGACGCGAGAGTTACCAATAGGATAGCCCTGCATCTGGTTGATGGCCATCTCGGCAGCGTGGCGGTGGACGAATTGGACGAAACCGCAGCCCTTGCCAGGAGGGATCTTGACATAGGTGATTTCACCGAAGCCCTGGAAGAAGGAGCGGAGCTCATCCTCAGTAACGTAGCCAGAGAGACCACCCACGAAGACAGTGGTGTTGTTGGGGTCAGTGAACTGGTTCATCTGGGTAGCAGGGTTGAAGCCTCCGTAGCCGAAGTTCTGCATGTTGCCTCCCCACATGGGCTGCTGAGGCATACCGCCACCCATCATCTGGCCCTGGTGGCCATGACCGAATCCACCGTGGTTGCCGCTGATACAACGTTAGTCTCACTATCGATATGATTACTATGCAAGTACAACTTACCGGTTCTTGGGGGTGGCAGTGGAGATCCTCATAGGACGGTTTCCACAGTAAACACCCTGCATCTCCACGAGTGCACGCTGCTGGTCATTCTCATCAGAGAAGCGAACGAAACCATAGCCACGGCTCTGGCCGGTCATGGCGTCGGTCATGATCTTAGCAGACTTGCAAGAGGGGAAGCGAGCCTGGAAGAGGGAAACCAAGACGTATTCGTTGACTTCAGGGCCGAGATCGCCAACGAAGATGCTATACTCGGGTCCGCGGTCATCCCTTTTGTGAGACGCCATTAGCAAGTGTTCAATGAGAGAAAACCAAAGTGTAGTTGATGCGATGGAAGAATATATGAATATGAGAAAAAGTAAAATGGTATGCACAATAGTGAAAAAGGGTACTGCGTGATGGATGTGGAAAGTGGTTGGAAATCAAGTGTGTGTGCAAGGTGGGGATAAGGTGAGAGGAAAGTCAGTGACTGACGTGTACATACCTGCGATCAACCAAACCGCCGCCAGAGGCCCAGTTAAGCTTGAACTGACGCGAGCTGTTGGGGACGGGGTTTCCGTTAAGAGCCAGAGCCTTGTTGGCGGCATCAGGAGAGGCAAACTCTACGAAGCAATATCCGGCATTACTAGTCAAATGTTAGTTTTATAGCTCGGTCCAAGTAGTCTTCATACTTCTTCTCCAACTTACCCAGAGTTCTTGTCGCGGATCACCTTGACGTTGACAGTCTCGCCAGCAGAGGAGAGGAAGACGCCCTTGATGAAGTTCTCATCCATCCAAGGCTCGAGCTCACCCATCCAAAGGGTAGTCTTGGACTGGTCGGGAGAACCTCCAGAAGGAGGGGGCACGGACATGTCCTGTGCAGGGGGGGTACCGTTCTGGAAAGACATTTCGAAAAAAAATCAAGCCGTAAAAATAGATACAGATCAATACAGAATGTAAGAGACCTTTACGCCAAATCCGCACGGGGAAACGATGCTAGTCGCACTTCGGAATCGAAAGAGATCGAAAAAGACTGAATGGGATCGGATAAATGCCGACACACCGAATAAACCTGGTCGCAACACGAAATTTCTGTGCAGACGCCGAGACAACTGTTTCTATCAAGATGCGGATTTGCTGTTCTACCGGAATTCCAAAGGACGGTGGTACAACAGTTCAAGACGCTTACGAAATGACGAGAACCTGGAAGCTTGGTTAGTAACTTGTTATATACCTAATTTGTTTGCTGTGTAATGTGTTAATGTGACGATTCTTGGGTTTCTTTTTTTCATTTCAAATTTGCGATGGCGAATTTGGTAGTCCGGGCGATATAAGGCGCCGACGATCGATTGTTGGACGCGCACCCGATCTGCCCCTTTTGGCACGGCCCGTGCAGGGAAGCGATAATTTGTCCGTTTTTCACCGTACAGCTTTAATTCTTAATCTTGTCGTTGGTATGGTCGGTATGACTAGACCATAGCAGAAATGATTGTAGCATTGGTTGCTAAACCAGCAGAGGCATGTGGGAGAATACGCGACAGCGTTGGTGAAAGAAACTTTGATGCGTTCCGAAACGAGGATTGAGAATATAATTGCGCTTTGCCGCAAGTTGCTTTGAAGAACGATCGCATATCGGCTGAAATAATCAAACGATTGATATAAAAGATGGCGTAGAACTTTTTTAGTCGTCTCTATTGAGTTTTGGCCCCAAAATTTGTTGATTCTGCCTCGCTCCCGACATCGCCGCAATCGGTTGTAGAGATGTCGTTAGAGCCAGTGTTGGCAGCAAGGTCGAAGAATCGCCACTGTCGCGACATAGACAATGAATATACAGAATTGTAAGAAGCGTTCGTTTCATTAATCGGGTGATAGGAGAAAGATGGATGGAAAGGAAAATGTATGTCTTTGTCCTGCCAAAGGTACCAGTAGTGCTTGGCTGCCGTTGATCCGGGTATGTTCGATCAGGGTGAGGCAATTCGTTGATGATGTCAAGGCATTGCCGAGAATTGTAATTTGAATAATCGAATACTTGTCGAGCATCTATTGCGCATCGCATAGTCGAGAAGAAAGCAAAAGCATCGCGGTTGTTTCGTCATCGCGACTGAGGGGCAATTTTTTTTGTCGCCCAAGCTTCCACAAGAAAGAGACCACAAGAATCGTCGCGGGTGATGCAACACAAAACAGAAACGCAAAATAAAGAATAAACTTACTTTTAAGCGCCAGCAAAAAGAACCGTAACTGTGCCTACAAAAGATCCGAAACAAACGCACAAGGGAAAAAACCAAGGTGGCCTTTTGACGGAAAGAAAAGGAGGGGGTTAAAGAAAAAAAAAAAGAGGATGCGAAAAGATGTAAGAAAAGAGTAGGACGAGGGAAGAAAAGGAAGAGGATGGAAGAAGTGGGCGAGTCAAAGGAACAGCGAGGCGGAGCTTTTTTCCTGCGGGCTGCCTTGATTAGTGCAGTGTGTGCGTGCAGCCAGTGCCTGTTACGAGCCCCAAAAAACGAAGAATCAGTGGACTAAACAGTGGAAACGCACGCTAATGCGCTAGGCTTAGTGCTGTTTTAGGCCTTTTTTTTCTTTCTGCTGCTGTGTCTGTCCCCTGTCCTGGACGGTTCTGTGTTGTGTCCGGCTGCTTTTTTGGTGCGCGGGGCGGCACCTAAAAAATGGGGCACTTGTTTTCGTCAATGAGGTGATGCAGGTAGCCTCTCGAAAAGAGATCTGTAACAAAACGAGAAAGTAAAAAAGACAAAAGAAAAAAAAATGTTTTTGAGTAGGATAGAATGCCAGATTGAACAAAAGGATGGCTATAGGGTGACGATAATGACGACCAAAGGGCGCCCAAATGCGGCTCGATAGGTCGGAGCTGGTATGCGGAGCTTCAACAAAGGGAGATGGCGTGTCTCACTTCGTTCTGAATAGAATCAAGCGAGACAAGAGATTGGATATTCAGTCGACTCGAAAACGGAGAAGACAAATATGATCTAGTCACAAGAGACGAAATATTCGACTGAGCAAATAAATGTTGCTTCTGCAATGGAGCGTGGAAATGATGGTATCAAAGAAACGTAACTCGAAGACCCTGCTTCCACGTAACGGACACGGTGAAAGACTTATGCGGAGAGGCAGAGAGAAATAAAAAATATCAGAAATGACGAGAATGGCAAGCAAAGCAAGAGATCTGTCAATGAAAGATGTGTAGGAGTGAGAGCCACGGCCAAAGAAGACAGATTGATCTGGTTCACTGATATCCGTCGCAGCCGAGCTTGTGCAGAGATAACGACACAGCTTGGCAGATACACGCAAGACATGCCCAATTGTTGCACCGTAAATATACCTAGCTCAAGTGCATCACTTGGCGCATTTCTTCGCGGATGATTTACGAATTGGGAACTGTAGAGTGGCACGGCGAGTTTAATGGACGAGCCAATCAGTCCTCTTTTGGGGCTATTAAAGGTTGACTGTCGCTCCAGAGGCTACAGCACAAGGGTGGCTTTAGCTTGGACAGCTGGGAGAAGATGGTGTGCGGATGGCACGGTCGATCGCCAGTGGATCCAGTCGCTCAGCGAAAGCGAAGGGCTAACAGCAGTGGGCATTTCGCAGCGTTGTCCGCTACCCAAGGCACTGTCCACTGTACTGTACATGTCGTCCAGCAGCCAAGTCGACCTAAGAGGCGTCCGAGATTGTTCTAGCGCTGTGGTGCTATGCCTCCAAAGTGGGCCTGCAGAACCCGACAGAACGGATTTCCCACTAAATGCCACCCAAGGGCACCTACATGTAAACCAGAAGGCCACTCCAGGCGAGGCATTTTGCGCCACTCGCTCGCTCTGTCTCCCTGTCTCTGCTCTCCGTTTGCAGCCATTTCTGGCCCAATATGCCCCCTCTCCTCTCGCGACCACTTTGCGGCACTGCGATGCAATGTAAAAGCAGGGGGGAGGATCAGGCTAACAAGATCTGGTTTTCTTAAGCCTAACCAGAAGGCTCAAGCAAAGTTGTCTTTCACCAATTCACTGCAAAAGCTGACTGGTGCCCACATACATCCTTCCAACTTGCCCATTCCCACCCAAACGCTAGCACGCCACGGATGCCCATCGAGGTATGTCTTCTTGTCTTCTCGACAGAACCACCATTTCGGTGGATCTCGCGACGTTCGACAACCATGCCAAATGCCCTCTCGGCACTCTGACTGGCTCGCCCACCATAACCCCTGTCCAGCGCAACTCTTGCCCTGCAGTAGTGGATCAAGCCAACCATGCCCGTGTCTGCCAGGCTTGGGTTGTGCCACTGGTTACTACGCTGTCCAAGCTTGCACAAGGCCTCCACACCAGCTGAGTGTACCGTACCATAGCTATTGCCTTCATCTAGTACGGTACCGGACCATAGTGTAGTAGAGTGCCAACAAAGGAGACCCGCTTAAGCTCTATTACTGTGCTATATTCCAGTAGTCAGAATAAACGAGATAGAGGCTATTTGGAGATCTACGGTGTCGTCCTGGCAAGCGTTTCTGAAGGAACTTCGCAACCCTGCTTGGACTGTTGAGATGACTGATAACAGCCCGGTGCACCGGTCTTCAAGACCAAGTTAGACGGGCCTCCCGAGATCAGCCTCCTTAACGAACAAGGGATACAAAATGCAGTATCTCTCTATGTTATGCTCCAGGGCGATGAGCCAGTCACTGTGTCTACATCTCAACTCTGGCGCGCTGATCTGACATATGCCCTGGGGCGGCCACACCCTCCGCCTCAACAAGAAGAGATAGAGTGGATGTCTTTTCGGGATGAGGAAGGGTCTGGCCGGATGCTAATTTGATGACCAACCCGATATGAGGTCGTCGTAGGTAACAATGACAAGTTCAAGTGTTAACAGACAGGTGAGACGTGGACAATCAGAACAAAGAGAATACCAAGCTCCGACGACTACCCAACCCTACAATCTGGTGATCAAATTGCCATCTCATTTATGGGTGCCACTATTGAGTTGTGGGATCGGGGTACACTCGAGGATCATAAAGACACTAAAGTCATGCTCTGTGGTCAATTCGCTGGCGGTGGTGTTACTGATCCCAAGGATAATGATGAAGACCAGAGCTGTCGTTACCTGCAGCAGAAAAAGTGACTTGTCACATAGTTGAATGATTAGAATTGGAAACCGGCTATTATTTAGCCTCGAAAAGCTGTCCGCTAGGGTGAGGTCGCATAGCTTCTTTCGCAACTCTATTAAGCCTCGAATTGAGCTCTTTCGATAATGGTGAGGTGCAGATCCCATGGAAGTCACACTTTCCTTCCCGTCAAACCACAGGTTGTTAAAATAGCAAACTAGACAGCCAATTACAAGTCAACACAAATAAAAGAATCCTGCAACTCGTGCCAAAGCTTCCGGATTCATTTTTGCATAGTCACGTTAACAGCCGAGGGCTGATGCTGGACCACTATTTGCACTGTGCTAGCTATCTCCAAGTGGTACCGATTTAGAGTTTATATCTTTTATCCACTTAATATAGTCCTGTTAGGGCCTGCATCTTCCATCTCGGTACTTCTCCCTTTCACTTGAATACAGTGCTCAAACAGTGCATTTCAGTCATAGCATGGAGCGGCGCTCCCTTGCAAACCAAACAGCCGAGCCAACCAGTTTACGCAGGGAGTCGTTGACCAGCCAAGGGGGGAAAAGCAAATAAACATTGTGTCTCGGCGACTCCCATTTAGTACATTGGTTTTGTTTTGTTTTCCTCGTAATGATTGTCGTATCACTTTAACACCACCTGAGCCATCCTGCAATTATGAAACCACGATGACGCGCGCATAGCAAATTACTGATAGACGCGCACCGTCAGTCCACTAACCTAGCTTACTTCGTACAGGCACAAAATGGCTGAATAGCAAGACACCTACGCCCGCTTAACACGGCTTCGCGAAATCCAAGGAACCTAGCGTCAGTGGAGAGCAAGCCACCAACACGCCATACATTGACCTTCTAGCAAATAGGGGCCAGCAGCAGAGAGAGGACATATCTTGCATCTTTTGTCACAGTGACGTTTCTTTGCCACATACGGACACTCCGGCCAGCGTTATTGCAGTAGGAGCAGTCACCAGATCTGCTATATGGACCAGGACCAACCTAGACGCTTTATTCACATAATAGAACACAAAATGTTTCCCCGAAACCCCAGGGGCACACATGGCAAGGCACATTGTTTGCCACCTCCCTGGGGCCAGATGCAAATAGAAACAGCGAGCTGCAAGTCATTCGAACATCCATCCTGCCAGGCGATCCACAGTGGATGCAGACATTGGCAAAGGTGGCACAAAGCAGTATAGAATGGTGGACCAATTGCACAAACTCTGTTCCTCGCAGTTCCTAGGAGTCGTTTCAAGTGCCGATAGAGCCGTTTTCTCGTTTTCATGGATAGCTGCACAGCCTCCACGATGTCGTGTCTATCGATTGGCTCTCCGACTGCGTTGGTTGATTGTAGTGATCTAGATAGACAGAGTGGCATCCGTGTGCGACCGAAATATTCCTTTGGTGGATCAAGGCTGCCTGTGACGGTCTCCGTAATCGCATAGCTTCAGTGCTGCCTGTGGGGATGGTTGGACAACGCAGATGCGAGACATTTTGCCTAGCTTCGATGAGGATGGAATTCTCCGTATTGTTCTCAGAACGTTTAGCTTGCTTGGATTCTGGTTTACTGCTGCCAAGGCTTGGGTTTGAGTGGTTCCTGACCTGAAGATCTGTGTGCCCTGTCGGCCAGCAATACTTGCATCCAGCCAATAACAGGTCGGGTCTATTACGCCCTCTGCCATCCGGTACGATGTCCAATATTGACTTGCCGCTGTTGGAGAAATTTCAGATAATTTTGTCGATATAATTATAGCTTCATGAGGTTTCGTAGAATAGCACCAGCCTGAGAGAAGCTTCTGGCATTGTAGCTGTTCCGCCCAAGCACCCTTTTGGCAGTGAATAATTCTTAGTCAGCGGCGTCGTCAAGCTGTCGCCGCCTACCTCACCTCTCGCCATCCGACATGTTGGAGCGTCATCTGAAGCTGCCTGCCCTGCGTATTGAATTTCGTTTAATTTGCACCAGCCTGCCAATTAGTGCTCTGTTATTTTTCTCTTACGCATTGACTCAATGATTTGAACCGTAAAGACTACGTCCATTCACTTCCACCTATCAAGCTTTCTGCAAGCTTCCCCGCTGCTTTACCAGCCATGGCGACAGCTTCTCCAGAGCAGCGCGAGCTGCAGTTGGTGGAAAGTGTTGAGTTCAGGATTCTTGGTGTAGCAAATAAAGAGAATAAGCTTCACGAAATGCTGCAGCGCTATCTTGCGCCGGTCATCCTCAAGGGCGCGAGTGAGCATGCTTCTGTGCGAGCTAGGGTGTGTATCTCACGATCCACATATGATACCAAATATCTAACTTCCTTAGGTGATTCAAATACTTACACGCCTGAAAACCTTCATTCAGCCTCCAGAGTAGGTAGCTGTGGTGCGACAAACATTACTAGTCCGGTCTAACTAAAGCGTTATTGCAGAATCGTCCTACCAGTGAAAGCTCTGTTAGAGCAGTACAAGTCGCAGGACTCTCCCGTTATCAAGCAACTGGATCTTTCATTTATCCAACATAGCCTAGACCGTCTAGATGTAGAAGACCGCAGAGACCTTCTTCCCATAGCCATCGCTGGCTTGTCTGCAGATGAGGGCAAGCCCAGAGCCGCAACTCTTTTCAACTTTATACTCCGCATGATTTTGGATGTCAGAATACCTCCACGTGGCAGCAAAGATGATGAGGCATTCCGAAAAACGCTGGGACTTGATAATGAAGCTGATGCCAAATACTTGGCCAAGCTTATTGGTATCTTCCTACGGCTCCGTGCACCAACGGCTGCACAAACCCTTCAGCAGGCCAATCCCACATTGAAATCGGAAGAATTAGCCTTATTTCCATCTGAGAACCCAGACACAGAAAAGCTGTTTAAAAGAATATCAGAGCTCAAAGCTAAGGTCATGACGTTGTTGGCCAGTGCTGCGTTCACAGACAACGAAAAGTTTCTGCCAGCTCTGCTCGCAGCGGGCAGTTTCGATGGAAGAGTGGCGTCCACTGCTGAGGAGATCATCAAGCGAAGCTCTGTTTCGTTGGAAGATGAAGCCCTAGTCAAGAAGCTGTTTCAAACACATTCAATTCTCCCAGCAGCCAACCGCATACGAATTCTCAGCATGCTTTCCAAGTCAGCAACCTCGACAACCATGTCTGACGATATAGCCAAGGTAGTAGCCCTTGACTTTGCACCGCAGCAATCCGAAAATGCGTCTGCGCTGGCTTTACAACCTGTCAGTGCCTTGGAGCGATCTAAACTCCACAAAGCCTTGTTCCAATACATCTCTTGGGTAGCTCAAATCGGACCCTCCAAGCAAAAGTTCACTATTGGTCCTCAGCTCATTCAACATATGCGGGGGTATATCGAGAAGCAAGGCTGGCCTATCTCAGAACAAACATCGAATGATGATCTCGAACTACGTTCAAGAGCATACGAAACAATTGGCATTCTTGCTAGAAGTGCTGACATGGCTGAACAAGACAGGTTTGATCTTGCAGCGTGGCTATTTCGATCGCTCTCCGAGGATAATTCCAATAATGCAACTGTCAATATTGATGGAGCATTATCCAGTCTGACAGCCAGCATCACTGTCAATAGCGCAAAGGATAACGCTGAGTTTAAAGCCATGCTGCTCAACTACATGTCTTTACCAGAAGAGCCACCCGCCGTCCGGAGCACACGCCACGCCGTAGTGAAGTGGGCAAACCAGTGCCTGCCATTCTCCGATATCCAAGCCAGATGGATTAACATTCTTGCCGTCGGAGGCCAGCTTAACGAACGAAGCGATGTTATTGAACAAGGTAACAAAGGCCTTGATCCCTGGACGTATTTCGCACACAATGAAACCGGCACCTCGTTACCAGACTGGAAAGACATGTGTACGACATTTTTCGACACTGTTATAGAACCCTGTCCATTGCCATCGACTCAGGGGATCAGTGGCCTGCCGAAACTGCCTGACACAACCACCTTTCAAAACTTTCATGGCAGTCGTTTCAACGCACTGCCCATAGCACTCAAATACTGCAAACAGATACTACTGCTTTCCGCTTTACCCGACTTTACCGTTCAGCCAGACTGGATGCAAGCCTTGGACGCACAAATCACCACTGACATCTCAATTAGAGATAAAATTCGAGCCTATTTGAGACAAGCTGACTCCGCATTTGTCGCATTTTACCTTAAAGCCTGCTTGGACGGCGCCTTTGTGGAAGATTCTCCAATCGTCGAAGACTGCATTCGATGCTTCGTTGACGTCGCTAGTCTGGCACCGGGTGGTGTAATGGGATACTTAAGTGGTTGTACCAATGATTTATTGAAGCTGATCAAGTCTAACAAAAAAGAGGTCAGACTGCTTGCAGCTAAAGCTATTGGTATCCTGGCGTCACATCCAATCAATGATTCGAGCTCGGTTGCAAACTGGTCGCAGACCCTGCAGTCCTTGTCTCGCGACGCTGGAAGTCTGGTCGGTCCAGACCTTAATGCTGCTGAAGGTGCACTTCTTGGTCAAGGTTACTTGGCCTCGAGGGCTATTTTCTACGACCGAGATGAAAAGGTTGAGCAGCTTGTGCCTCTTTCTTTGATTCTGAACGAGAAAACCCAGACTTCCCTTTATGAAGCTGCAGTGGATAGTTTGGCTCAGCTATGGTCTGCAAATTTAGCTGTTCCTTCCACCGAGGGTGATGAGTCACTGGAAACTGTTGTTAAGAGCTTGTCCAAGCAAGCTAAGAAAGGAAATGAGAAGGCTATAGCCGCTCTGGGTCGTCTCGGTATTGGACTGGATATCTCTGATGAGACCGACTTCGCTGCAGACGGCTGGAAGCAAGGCATTATTGGCTCAATTCTTGAGGAACTATTTGCTCTACATGAGCTCAAAAGAACTGAGGTTCATTTCACTGTTGGAGATGCTTTGACCGCGGTGATTGCTCGATGGGACTCAAACCGTGTTAAGTTGACAATGGACGTCGATCCACGTACAAGGAGCTTCCAAAAACCGGCGCGGAACTCTCTAGTAGAGTCTGTTCTGGCCAAGCTTTTCACCGACTGTAAAGCTACGAAGCCTTCGCTCTTGAAGGCCTCTGGTATTTGGCTTTTCTGCATTGTTCAATATTGCTCTCACCTTCCGGAAGTTCAAGGAAAGCTTCGTGAGGCTCAAGCTGCATTCATGAGATTGTTGAGCGCACGAGATGAATTGGTCCAAGAAACTGCCTCACGAGGCTTGTCGCTGGTTTATGAACGTGGAGATGCAGATTTGAAGAGCACACTGGTTAAGGATCTTGTCTCTGCCTTCACTGGCTCTGGCACACAACTGAAGGTGGAAGACGATACTGAACTCTTTGACGCAGGAGCACTTCCAACGGGCGAAGGCAGCTCTATCACATCCTACAAAGATATTGTCAGTCTTGCCAACGAAGTCGGCGATCAGCGGCTAGTATACAAATTCATGTCTCTTGCAGCGAACGCGGCGACATGGTCAACGAGATCTGCGTTTGGTCGGTTTGGCCTGAGCAATATTTTGGGTGATTCTGAAGTAGACCCTAAACTCTATCCAAAACTCTTCCGATACCGTTTCGACCCCAATTCCAATGTGCAACGTTCCATGGAGGATATTTGGAAGTCTCTTGTCAAGGACTCTAACGCGACGATCGATACGCACTTCGATGCAATCATACAAGATCTTCTTCAGAGCATCTTAGGTCGTGAATGGCGTATGCGTGAGGCTAGCTGCGCAGCTATTTCAGACTTGATTCATGGTCGTCCATTCATACAATACGAAAAGTACTATCGAGACATCTGGACTTCGGCTCTTAAGGTACTCGACGATGTGAAAGGCAGTGTGCGAGAAGCAGCCCTTCGACTCTGTATGGCTCTGTCAAATGGATTGGTGCGACAACTCGAAGACGGAAACTACAGCAATGCTGCCAAGGCCATGATGCAAGAGGCACTTCCATTCTTACTCTCTGACAAGGGAATAGAAAACTCGGCTCAAGACGTACAAATTTTTGCTACCGTTACCGTAATGAAGATTGCCAAACAGGGTGGTAAATCTCTCAAGCCATTTATTGCCGAGATGGTGCCTCAACTGCTTGGTCTTCTCAGCACCATCGAACCTCAACAGATCAACTATCATTACCAGCGCGTTAGTGAAGATAGCAGAGATCAGATTGACAAGCTTCGTTCGCAGATGGTTAATCAGTCCCCCATCTCAGAGGCTATCGATAACTGTCTGCGCTTTGTTGACCAAGCAGTCATGGGCGACCTTGCTCCGAAGCTCGAAGCTACCATTAAGAGCGCTCTTGGTCTGCCCACCAAGATCGGCTGCAGCAGAGTGTTGACAGCTTTATTTACACGCCACACCAATGATATCAAGTCAGTGTCAAGCCGCTTCCTCAAGTTACTGGAGAAACAGTCTCTTGATAAGAACGATGAAGTCAGCCAAGCATACGCCCGTGCAGCCGCATACATCATGCGTGCTGTCGGTGATGCAGAAAAGCAAAAGTTCTGTAGAAATATGGTAGAATTGTATTTCAATGCGGAAGACGAGACTCGCCGACAAAAGGTTGCTGATGTAGTGGTATCTTTGGCGAAGATTTCCCCAGACCACTTCACATCACAGGAGGTGACACTGTTGCCGTTCTCATATCTTGGCTCACACGATATCGATGACTATACTGGAAAGGTATTCCGCGAAGTATGGGACCAGCATGCTGGTACTAGCCGCACCGTCATGCGATACGTGTCGGAGATTGCAGGTCTGGTTGACCGCTGCTTCGGTACTGCTCAATGGTCTCTGCGACACACTGGTGCTTTTACTGTTGCGGCCATGGTTACAGACATGGCAAGCGCCAGCGAAGCAACTGGCGAAATTTCTCTTCCCAACTGCAAAATTGTCTGGCCAGTCTTCGATAAGGCCCTCGCACTGAAAACATTCGAGGGCAAAGAAAAGTTACTTGTCGCTTACCCGAAATTCGTGGAAAAGTCTCGACCGTTTTTGACAGACGATAGCCAGGTTTCTGCTCAAATGAAGAAGATTGCGCTCCGAGAGGCGAAGCGCAATAACAATGTTTACCGACCACATGCATTCCAATCGCTGTGGAAGTTTGCGAAAGCCAGAGAAGACCTCGACTTGTTACAGGATATCGTAGATATCGTCACTCCGTATCTAGATGAGCTCAAGGACGAGGACAAGATGGACGTCGATTCAAAGGAGAATACCATCGATGAGACTGCCAAAAATGGCTTCGAAGCAATTGCCCGTGGCTACACAAGATCTAGCACTCGCGATGTGAGCACGGTAGTGGAAGGTATTATCAAAGCCTTGGCGCCGTATATCCCAAGCTCCCACTTTGCCCACATCAAGCGCGATGTATGGTATAGCAGCGTCAAGGATCTCATGCAAGAGGTGACGCCAAGTTCGAATACTTCTGGCGACGCGGGCTTTGACAGCCATGGAATCTTCATGGCCTACCTCCACAGCTTAGATCTGGATAAGGCGGATACGGGTAGCTTGACACAGAGACTGGAGAGAATAGCGGCTGTTTCGGCTATCCTTAAAGCGAAAACGAAGGGAGTGTTTGGACATTCTGAACAGGACTTGGGAGACGTTGAAAAGCTGGTAAACAAGGCTCTGCAGGATGAGAGGTCACTAGATGGGCAGAAGGCGTGGAAGGGCGTTATTGAAGAGTTGCATGATGCTCAGAGAGGATAGACTTTTAGAACTGATGTAGAATTTATAAACTTGTTTGTTTCATCTGCGTTGCACTCACCCAATATAACATTAGGCCAACGTGCACCAACCAAGATTGCGTGACGGGGCACAACAATCGATTTGCACAAGTCATTGTGTAACAAAATATTGCAAATGAATGTCAGCTCAGTTACTGTCATTCCAATGGTCACGCGAGCACGCTATCGCGGCTCCTGCGACAGATGTCAGGACCAAAAGATTTGGTGCAAACGCGACAACGACTCCTCAGCCTGTCCGTGCTGTGCAGGATCAAAGGTCACAAAATTCTTTAACATGTATATTAGCAGCTATAATGAGTACCTTCTAGGTTCGCCCCTTTTCACAATGCACTTAAGCGTTTGCACCTGCAGCCGTCCAGTTAAAATACCCTGTCAAGGCAAATGCAAAAGACCCAAGGAGGCGGAATAAAGCCCACTTTGGCTTATTGAGCTTCTGAACCACCAGATAATCGTTGATGCCGAGAAAGGCCGCACCCATCAGCATCATGTCGCAAGCGCGATACTGCTTGGTCCAGTAGAAGGCATGCATAAGCAAGCCAAGCAGTATGAAGCGGCCCTGCCCAGCCTGCCAGACGAGCTCTGCCTCGGGCACTTTGGAGAAGCTTGGAGGGAAGCCAAACATTTCCATTGTGGCAGTGTTGCCGCGGAGAGGAGAGACTACGACACCGACGCAGAACGAGCAGCCAAAGTAGAGGGCGGGAAGATGAGTCCAGCGGAAGTCTTGGAACATTTTGGGTGATAAGATGGACGCTTTTAGCTGTTTGTTTCGTGGATGTATAGTAGAGGGGCAATCGTAGGAATGGCTTCGCGGTGGTAATAGATGGATGGAATAGGTTAGGCGAAGAGTGAGAGAGAGAGAGAGTGTGTGTGTGTGTGTGTGTATGGTGGGTAGGAAAACGTGTTATATTTTAATCAGAGTCAGGTCATTATCAAATCTTTGCAGGCTCGTGTTGTCATCTTTTGTGAGCCAGGTGTGATGAGCGCCATATCCGACTTTGTTGGGGCTAAGCGCTGCGCTGCACTAAGCTCAGACCTGAACAAGCCTTGTTACATTTCTTAACGCGGACTCTCATAGCCTGGCAAACAATCAACCTTTTTTTTTTTTCCTTCTGTGCCCAACTGCTCCCTCGGATTGCCTGTATGGCAACTGCTGGCATTAGTACCCATGAGCACTGCGATCCAACTCTTGCATTTGCTCATATCCCAGAAATGGTTCATCCGGAGTCGTTTTAAACCAGAGTCTTGACCTTGGCAAAGCTGAGAGCCGCCGATGCCGTGGCCGGGTCCAAACCGAACTCAGTGGGGAACCCAACAGAGTCACAGCCTCTGTTGCTTCCGCTCGTGTTGTCTTTGAGACTGGAAGACCAACACCACGGTGGGAGTTATCAAGTCAATAATATCGTGTAAGAAACGTCGGAACTGGGAACTCGGACGTGCTAGAAACCATGGCATCTTGTTGCTCGTTGTAGAACATGTCGTACTCGGTGTCCAAAAGAGATGACATCTCGCTGACAGGGACAGAGAACTCAATCGGGTCGGGGAAAGCTGGTCAATGTTGGCAAAGCATGGCTTTGAAGCCACGTCCTCAAGGCAGCAATATTCTCCTTTGGAGGCGGTGGCTGCATTGATTTCATCCTTGGTGAGCCACTTACGGCAGTTGGGGCTCTGGGGGTTTGTACTGTTTACTGCCCCTTTCCGATTACGGAATAGCTGCAACAATTAATCCAGACAATGGCGAGGTGCCGAAGCAATATGGATGCACAGCTGCTGTAATTTACTGTACATGTATTGGATAGTGAGATTCAGCAACATCGAGACCGTCCTTGTCATCTGCTCTTGGTGCGCTAATAAGCTAGCTAAAGTAGTAGTACAGTCAGGCAAAGAAGTAATGCCCGTACTTGGGTGGTCGCTTAGACCAACAGGATCGCTTGGCCACAAGAATCAACTTTGGCTGCGGAATTGTCACCACAATTTTAGCAACGTGGAGCCTCGGGTTCCTGCAAACGGTTGCTCCTCTTCTCACGTGCACTAACAGGGATTCTCTGCTACATTGGCACCATGGAAATGCTGTTGCCTGCAACTGGATGAGCTCTACGTGAGATTGGAGACCAGCCCCTGGCTGCCCAGTTGGAGCTTGAAGCCATAACGAGCCACAGTCTCCATTGCCGATGCCAGACTTTGTCTAACCCACTACATGTCCAAAGCAGAGGTAGCGGTCGAGACTCGTACAAATTCACAGGTGAGCCATGTGTGCAGCCTCCTGGGGGATGCAGTACTATTCATGTGCAAGGACCCGAAAACAAAGCCAAAGCTCTGTTTGTATGCGGCTATTTCGAATGCAAAGCCCCGCCTTGGCGGCTGCAACACAAGCTGCTCGTCCAGGGTTTTTCAGATGCGTGTGTATTTAAGACAATGAGTTTGCATTCAGCAAGGTTGGCGACGCTTGCGCTGGTGCCATTGGGTTTGACTACCCAGTCACTTGCCGTCGCCGGCGACTCATTTTCAAGAACTGGTGCAGTATCTTTTGGTAGCACAGACTTGGACAGCACCCCATCGATCGAGAGATGCTGTGGAATGTGCGGTAATTAGCGACTGTGCTCCGTAGAAACGATGGCCATCAAATCACAACAAAGAAAGATCCAGGTGTTGACTTGGGGCACGTCCTGCTATCCCGGAAAAATTGGTCAACATTGTGGATTGCGCCATCGACTTCTAGACCCCAGGAATCACAGTTGCAAAAAGGCTGCCTAAATTTTTGTCAATTTAGTGCGCCTAAGTGAATGGCGCCCTGCTCAGTGGCGTTGGGGATCGCGGTGTTTTCCTGGCCGCTTTGACCAGTCGAAACGCCGCATGCTATTGGGGGGGGGGGGAGGGTGGCATGGTAATTCGGTTCCGATGCTCCGTCATATTACCCAGTGGCTTGCAGCCAATGTTTATTTTCTTATCTTGTGGCAAAAGGAGGTCTCACGAGTGTGTGGCCGACTTGGGGCGCGGGAAATTATTCATTGTCTGGCCATCCTTGCCAGCCACATACGTGCAGTCTCAGCCGCTTCCGTACGCCAAGCTGGAAATAACATGACTGGCAGGCATAGCAGTGGGCCACCATCTGCCAGGGCCAACTCAAGATGCGACGTTCAATGAGTTGTACATTCCTCTCGCGGTTGTTGACAGCGCGCAAGTACACAATTAAGAGTAGTTGCTTGGGGACGCAGCCTCGTGAGCACCATGGAGTTCGGCAAAAGCCCATGCAACAACACAGTTTGCGTATTGCATGGTGCTGTGTGTCTCGCATTGGTGGATTCAAAGGCGCATGCCAATCGGGGAGAAGTCGCAGCCCAGTGAGTTGGCCATGCATCCATCCATCCAATAACGGACTGTCCGGCAACGGAGACTTTGCCAAATTACCAGAAGACAAGGCTTGGCAGCCTGGCGGACTGATGTTTTCATTCAATTTGTACAGCCTGTTGACTCCTTCCGTGGTTAGTGTGCTGGTTTGGCTGCCCCCTGTGCCCTCTTGTATGTAGCCGCCATTGACAATCCTGAGATCACCATCCTTTGCCTATCGAGGAGCCGGGCACTGTTATTTAACGCTATTAAATCAACGTTCACGCGGTCGATTCTTAGTAGGAGCATCCCAAACTTGTTAGATCTCTAGCGCAAAGTACGAGTCAGCGTCTTGAGCTGCTCAACTCGAGGCTCAACTCGTCGAGGTCCAGATGATCGTTCTGTTGATCCCACCTCTTGCAACTGGGTCGCTTTTCCCCAGAGCGGGGTAAATTGGGGAAAACATGCAGCACATTCTCCGCTTCTGCTTACAAGAAGGGGATGGGCATGCGGCATGGACCAATCAAACCATCCCGAAAGTGAATGCCTAGAATACAAAGTATTTCGCCCATGGGGCCAGGGACAACATGCATTCAGCAGGGACATGACCCCCGAGCTACTTCCCCTAGTATATAAGACATGCCAGTGCTCTCCGTTCTCCACGTTTCATACCGTATTGTAACCTCGTCGATCTCATTTGCAACGGCCAAGAGCGAAACCGCAATCATGGGAAAAGAAGAAATTGACCACTTGTCCATTGACGACACACGTCCAGAAAAGAATCTAGGTGGCATCACTGATGATTCCAAGCCAGAGACATACCTTGCTGAGACGGCTGGCCGTAGAGAGTCTGTCGCTGTGAACATCATTAACAATCCTCTCGAGGTAAGATACGCGCCGGTGATGGGGAGTTAGGTCGCAATTCGCTAACACTGCTCCTCCCTATTAGGGCAAATCAAACGACCAAGTCATCGAGGATGCCACTCAGTTCGCAAAGTCGCATGGGCTTGCTGAGCATGCTGGCCTCTTCGGCCGCGCTGCGCTCGTTGCGCGAGACGGTGATGACCTCAGCAGGGTTGATGGGCTGGAGCCCGACGAGCGCGCCGCGCTCATATACGAAAAGGACCACAAGTGGCATGGTCCCAAGATGCTGTGGTATTCGATTATGCTGTGCGCCGTAGGCGCAGCCACGCAAGGTTGGGATCAGACAGGTTCCAACGGTGCTAACCTGTCGTTCCCTGAAGCGTTGAACATCAACAGCGGCACACGCAGAGATCAATGGATCCAGGGCCTCATCAACTCCATCATTTTCTTGACGGCCGGGTTAATGTAAGTGCACTTGAATGAATTTGCTGTCGCAATTGACGCAGCGACTAACTCTGAGCTCACAGTGGTGCCTTCATCGTCGATCCCCTCAACCACTACCTCGGACGACGAGGTGAAATTTTCCTCACGGCCGTCTGCTTAACTGCCACTCCGATCGGATCTGCCTTCGCCCAGACTTGGCAAAGCCTTTTCTGGGCTCGTTTTATCATGGGAATCGGAATTGGCGCCAAGAACGCCACGGTGCCCATCTATTCTGCTGAGATGGCTCCTCACCGAGTCCGTGGAGCGCTTGTCATGTTCTGGCAGCTTTGGGTCGTGGCTGGAATCTTCTTGGGTCTTTGCGCCAACGTCATTGTCAAGGACACAGGCGACATTTCGTGGCGTCTTCAGTTTGGCTCAGCTTTCATTCCCTCATTCGTCCTCATGTGCGGAATCTGGTTCTGCCCCGAGTCTCCTCGTTGGCTCATGAAGAAGAATAAGCATGCTGAAGCCTTCCAGTCCATGAACAGACTACGAGCCCACCCTATCATTGCGGCGAGAGATTTCTACTACTCCTACATCATCTACATGAAGGAGCTGGAAGTCGCCGGCGGTGCTGGATATTTCCAACGTCTTTGGGATTGCTTCGCCGTGCCTCGTATCCGACGTGCCAACTATGGTGCTTCCACTGTCATGATTGCCCAGCAGATGTGCGGCATCAACAGTAAGTTCATTACAGCTGCATCACCCGATTGGAATTCTAATCTTGCCATACAGTCATCTCCTTCTATAGCTCCTCCATCTTCAGCCAGGCTGGTTACAACGACGAGCAGTCTCTGTATGCCTCGCTCGGTTATGGTGTAGTCCAGGTTCTTGCCACCATTCCCACTCTTTTCCTCATTGATACAAAGGGTCGACGAACCCTGTGCTTGATCACATTCCCGCTCATGTGCATTTTCTTGCTGGCTGCTGGTCTCTCACTCCTCAACCCCAACGAAGGTGCCGCAAAGCTAGGACCTGTTGTTCTGTAAGTGCAATTTCTGACACCCTTGAGCCGTTTTCAATCTTGCTAATAGCACTCTCCAGCTTCATCTATCTCTTCACAATTTGTTACTCGCTGGGCGAAGGCCCCGTTGCCTTCCAGTACTCCGCTGAGGTCTTCCCAACCATCCAGCGTGAGCAGGGTATGGCCTGGGCTGTCTGCATCAACAACACTTTTGGTAAGCCACGCAATTTTTTTTTGTCGATTTTGCACCTTGCTAATTGTTTTCCAACAGCCGGTCTCCTGAGTTTGACCTTTTTCAGACTGCAAGCCAAGGACGTCCTTGGGCCAACTGGAGCCTGTAAGTAACTCTAATGGATGCTATCTGCCGGACTGTGGCTAACATACACTTTCAGTCGGATTCTACGCTGCGCTGAATTTCGTCGCGTGGATCATGATCTTCTGCTTTGTCCGCGAAACGAAGCAGCTCACCCTGGAGGAGCTCGATGGTACGTATCCTGTGCAAAGTATTTGGAGTTTTCTGCTAACAACCCAATAGACGTATTCCAAGTCCCAACGAGGCAATACATCAAGCACGAACTTACTGTATGGCTTCCCTACTTCATCAAGCGACACATTCTTCGAAAGAACATCCCCAAGCCACCTCCCCTCATTGGAAGAGCAGAGAAGTCTCTCAAATAGGAAGGTGGACGACTACAGCATGTCATCGTGGGATGACTTCAAGCAGCTGAAAGTTTCAGCATGCTACTTCACTGGACATATTTATTGCAATTTCGTAATGTGATGACGGGTGTACTGGGACTGCAGACATCCGGGCCGTTCTTTTCTTTCCCAGCTAGAGCAGAGATGGGCGTTACGAGAAGCCGTAATTAGACACAGTTCATGTATGCTGACGCCCAACTAAAATGCGCCACTCTGCAGACGGAACTAGAGCTGAAATATAACCTCCGTATAGACAGACAATAAATTGCTAAATATGGTATTTGTAACCGAATCTAATGTGCAATGTGCGGAAGGTGCGCGATGAACCGCGGAAGCTGTACAAGGGTGATGGGATATAAATATAGCTTGACCTGGACCAGCTTTGCATTCTCTCTTCTCACGATATTTTATCCTTTGATTGATTTTCTCTCAATATACCGAAAAACTCATCTGTCATTATGAGGTTCTCTGCCTTAGCCGTTGCATTTGGTGCCATGTGTGGGTTGGCGATGGCCGGCGATCTCTTTGAGAGGATTCCAGTCTGTAGCGAGTTGGGCGGTCCATGCGACTACCGTCTATTCCGCTGCTGCACGGACCAAAATCTAGTTTGCGTATGTATTTTTATCTGTCCTAATGCTATCATCTGGGACGATACCTAACTCTCACAGTCAAACCAGAAGTGTGTGAATTGAATGGGACAGCAGTGGAATCCACCAGCAACTTGTACTTGGAACGAGTAGTAGCATGAGGCACAATAGATACAAGTTACTGTCATTAGGAAATATGTCCAAATAAGAATGAAAAGATTAAATGAGAGAATCATTTAACAGAGACTGACTTTAGAAGCGCCTTGACGCGATCTAGCATTTGACGGCTAAATGGAGCCTGTGTTTCGTCCTTGTCGTCGGTGTTAGTCGATGTAATGTGCATCTCCGCAATGTACCTTGGCCACGTGTTGGTGACCACCAGATACTTAATATGATCCTCGGCGTCGCTGAATATTCGTGTGTCAAATCCGAAGGGGATCCTGCCAACGTACTTTTCGGCGTCAACAGCGGATGTAGCGGAAGTGCTGTTATCGGAGGGAGGAGACCACGCTACCAAGTTCTTCAAGCAGGAGGGATGCTGTACATTAATTAGAATTTTCTTCTTGTTCCCCATAGACATAGACTAATGCCATGAATGTTGCCCTCTACAGAATTATCTTCAGGTCCCATGTGCTCCTAGCCTTCCTTGCTGAGAAGACAAGACCCCCGTAAGAATAAACAACGCTCCACATGTGCCCGTTCGTTATGAGGCTGGTGAGGGTTGGCTTCTAGGTGCCGAGTCAGTGGCGGGCTCCTCCGCAGTCACTGACATACAACGCTGTGGGGGTTTGTAACGATCGTCACAAAAGGCGGCGTTATTGCCGGCTACCCGAGAGAGCGTGATGATGAAGTCGTCCAATGCCCGCGGCTGGATCTCCATCAGCCAGTATATGTTGGTGATGTTTCCCGTTAGACTCAAAGCACTGTCCTACAATGATACATGACGGGTTTCGCTTTGAGCTGATAATGAAAACCTTAAAGGCAGCACGGTTATCCCCGTTCAGTAGCGCACTGTTTTGCCGCATACAACACTCGATGTGGAGAGCGTACACCGCTGATGGACCCGATCTCGGGGAAATTCACCGAGCAAGCATCACAACAATTAATACCCAGGCTGCGATTGACTGTAGAGTTTCTCTCAGCTAGATTCGTCGGTGGCTTGCGGGGTACAAGACAGCAAACTTTGCTGCATCGTTTCTAATGGCAAGCAGCGGCTGCTAGTACTTAAGGCTTTGGGCGCCGCTGCCAGAATGCAACACCACACCAAGTGCATCGTCAGCACCATTCTGCGTACATAAAATGCACATGAATTTGATTGCCAACGTTGCTTTGCTGGCCAGCACTGCCTGTGCCCTGACCAATGCTCCCGTCAATGCCAACCGCTACACATTCGCGGCACCATATGACCAATCCTTCTTGGAGGGATATTCGATTCTCAAAAACATTGGAAATCTTGGTCCATATGTAAACCACCGCTCATACGGCATTGGCCGCGACCCTCCCGACGGCTGCCAAGTTGACCAGGTTGTCATGATTCGCCGTCACGGCGAGCGTTACCCAGAGTCCGTTGACGCACAGCCAATCACCGCCGTCCTCAAGAAGCTGTACGGCTTCAACATCTCGCATTGGCAAAATGACTTGCAGTTCGTCAACAGCTGGAAATGGCAAGTCACAGACAACATTTTCGCACTCGAGACTGCTTCTGGGCCTTACAATGGCTTGTTGACTACATACAAGCACGGCGCTGAGTATCGCGTTCGCTACGGCCACTTGTTTGATCCCATGAGCGAGAACAAGGTCCCAATGTGGTCTGCCGAGTATGAGAGAGTTGTGCAGACGGCGCGCAAGTTTGGTCAAGGTTTCTTTGGTTGGAACTACACTACCTCTGTTGCTATGAACTTTATTCCCGAAACGAATGAGCAGGGTGCCAATAGTCTGACTCCAAAGTGCCCGGCTGATCCAGACTACGGGGAGAAGTGTAATTCGCTGAGTGCCAACCGACCTCAGTTCGCTGTCGCTGCGGAGCGGTTGAACAAGCAGAACCCTGGCTTGAAGCTCAACGCTACCGATGTTTATCAGCTCATGTGTAGGTTTCCACACAATGCACGGTGCTCAAACTTTACTGATGGGAGTTACAGATCTTTCTGTTTTTGAACTCAACTTCCAGGGTTACTCTGACTGGACCAATGTTTTCACCCTCGACGAGTGGGTTGAGTTCAACTACAAACAGGACCTCAAGTTCTTCTACTGCTATGGGTAAGCGCAGATCAGTTAATTGGAAATGCAAGCAACGAATGTCGCTAACATTGCCACAGACCGGGAAATAAATACGCCAAGTCCCGCGGATCCGTCTACGCCAACGCGACAATGACCCTCCTCAACGAAGGCCCAGAGACACATGGACCGCTGTCTTTCACGTTGTATGAATCACACCATCACGCCATTCCCGAGAATCAGTCTAACACTATCTCAGTTCCCACGACTCAGACATTACCCCAATCCTATATGCACTCAACATTAGGGTTCCAGAAAAACAGCTACCCGTGGAGCGCATCGCGTTTCCGAACCCTTACCAGCTCGGTGACATCATGCCCATGGGCGGCCTTCTCACGTTGGAACGCATGCAATGCAATGCGACGGCTAGAAGCGACAAGGGAACCTATGTCCGCGTGGTCTTGAACGAGGCCGTGATCCCTTACCAGGACTGTCAGGATGGCCCAGGCTACTCGTGCTCCCTTGCCAACTACACCGAGATGGTCAAGCACGATCTACCCAATTTCATCAAGGAATGCATGGTCAATAGCACTGTGCCGCAGCATCTTTTCTTTTTCTGGGATTACAATACCACCTCTGACTTGAACCAGCAGGAAGCCAAGTATATCCCTTACCAAGGCTTGACGGCGGTATAATTGCCTTTTGCGTTGGCCACATGTCACTAGCGTGGGTGTCTCATCAAAACACGGAATACTTGATGGTACCTTAGCGATCATGAAGTAATAAAATTAGATGAAATCCGATATGACGACGTAACTCTAAAATGCGACAACAGAACCGGCACTGACCGCCGACTGAACGCTCATACTCTCGGCCTCTTCCATCTCATCCTGGAATTCCACCCATGTGCCCATCTTGTCCAGTACAAATTCCTCATAGCGAACTTGCTTGCCCGTCTCTCCGACCATGGCATTGACTCCGGGCTCACAAAAGAATGGTACACTGTAACGCTCGCAGTTGGAGCTGCGAACTCTGTGCATGGTCGCCACAAAGCGCCCACCACTCATTTGAGCCATGAGATCGCCAACATTGACTACAAGGCTTTCTGGCACGTACGGAGCGGGAATCCATTCACCGTCCACGTTGCGCACCTCCAAGCCACCAATTGAATCCTGGTGGAGGAGTGTCAGCAGACCAGAGTCGGTGTGCGGCGTGCAGCACAGTTTGTGCCCTTCCTCGCCAGTTGACTCAGACTCTCCAGATGGGCTGTAAGGGTAGTGGAGAAGACGGAGAGTGGAAACGCTGTTGCGCATGATGGAAATGAACGATGACGGGTTCTTTCCAAGTGAGGAAGCTAGAAGAGCGAGCAAAGTATTTGAGAGCGAGGACAGCTCGGCATACAGAGATTCCACATTTTCCCTAGCATGGAAGTGAGTGTCGGGTGGGAAGCAGTTTCCCTCGGTCAAGTTGAATGGCGAATTTGAAGGCTTAGACGAAGGTGGAAGGCGATGAGAAGGACCAATCTCGAAGCCGGCCTTGAGGTTGTGCGGATCAGCGCCTGGTTGAGCGGGAAAGTAGCTATAACGTAACGCATGATTAGTTTAGATGAAAGACAAGACAGCGCAGACATGGGCAGTTAGCTTGGACATTGGCAGGATAATCAATCACCAATGCCAAAGTGGTTGTCAGGGATAGGACGCTGCTCTTACCCGCGATACGTATTCTTATTAGCCCGACGGAACGTTTTCTTAGCCACGCCCATCTTCACTTCTTCCGGCAGGTTGAAAAACTCCTTTGCGATTTCAAACACATTTTCGTGACTAAATGATAGCGGCGCATTCACCAGGTACGCAAATCCGACCGTCGAAAAGACTTCGTGAAGCTTCGCGGAGAGGCTCTGAAGCTCATCCTCAGAAGCGTTATCGGACGCCAGAGGGCTCAAATCCACAATAGGCAAAGACGTGAAAGATGTCGTCATCGCAGGCAAATGATTGAGATTAAGTCAAAGAAAATGATGCAAAAGTCAAGTAGACACTAACCACGGGGAGCACCAGAAAAGGGAGTCCATCTGATTTCTCCACGATTGCCTCTGATTAGTTGGGGGTCAGCCAGAATTGGTGAGGCCGATGTCGCGTGACGTTTTACAGTGTGCTGTCTCATATCGTAGTTTGACGCGGGGTTACAATTCATCGAGGCGCACGTCCTGTCAGCAAACCGAAGCATCTTCCATGGTTGCCAAGCGCCCTCCAACTTGGAAGCTTCACACAAAATTGGGGCTGTGGTCTGTTCTTCAGACCGCTCAGTAAGATTACAGACAAGATCGCGAACTTGCTGGAAGACGATGCGATCTCGTTATTAATGTATTCCCTGGGGTCCGAATTCAGCTCAGCACTGCTTTAGGTAGGTGAATGTTGCGCAGGAGATTCTTGTTCGGTTTTCCTGGCCTGTGATTGGACAACCCGGGCATTATTCCGGCTTCAAGGGCACCATGGGGAAGAAATGGATGCCCAGTCGCGGAAAGTTAGTGGTGTGGTGTGCCGCATCCCTGCCTCGAGCGTCACCGAGCCTGACTTAGCAGTGCGTCGGTTCAGTCTTTAGTTTTCGTGGGAAACATGTAGCTCTGGGGAAATCACATTCTGAGCAGGAATACGACGGGATATGTCGATACTTGAGTTTGAATGGTCTGAAACTTCTCATTTATCAGCCTGTTTACTAAGTGATATAGTCATGTATGCATAGAACGGAAGCCATCTAATCATTCCGGGACAGTATCCATGTCAAGGAACTCTGGGGAGGACATTGCACACGTGCCCTCTTGCCTAACTAGGCAAAGCTCGACATGCTTTCGGGGTTGCGTCGTTGTTGCGCGCTCAGCACAACGTGGAGTAGCTCCGGGAGCTATTGGTCATTTACGTAAAAGCGATGACAAGTTGAATCAACAGCCGAAGTCAGTCTTTGACAGCCAATCAACCGTTGGTCGTTTATATTCGCCAAATCGCCAAATCACGGTCACTTTCAAGGCTTGGAAATAGAAGTAAAGGACCGAAATTAGAGGCTGATAGACCCTGTCAGGTGTGCCCTTTGTGCAAACTCAGATCATTACTCAACGAGGAGGGCGTTCCCGACAAGCGGCTCACCTGGCCTGACTGGGGAGAGGCAGTGGCTTACAGCGGCACGGAATTGCCGACTGTTGAAGAATAGCCTTGCACACATTATCCACATCCTGGATCTTCATTGTTTTTGTCCCGCACTTCGGGACTTCCATTCAGGTACGAAATTTCGTTATAGAATGGAGTCATGTAACAGATACGAGCAAAGTAAAGTTTTGACTGAATTGTAAAAATCGTTTGCCGTTAGTATCTGATCCTTTTGGCGATGTTACATGATGCTAGGTTACATACAAGTAGATGCAGCGAAGTGGTGGGTAACCAGCAACATCCTGGACGGGCTACCTTCTGACCAACCAGCGAACAGTGGATGCTAATCCACGGCAAGTACCCTTCAAAAAGACCTTTGTACATAACCACCTACCACTTTAAGTAAGATGGCCCCGATCTCGTGCCGTATACTGGACCCGTCTGGCAAAAGTACATATTCTCTGGTTTGGCCGTCTCATACGAAGGGCTAGCTGAATCGTTTCTTCATTCCCCCACAATGTACAAATCATTATACGGACTTGCCTTTGCTGGGCTCGCCGCCGCGGCCACAGTGCCACTGAGCAATGTGCCTGGAAAGGCGTTTGACCGCATCGCCATCATCTACCACGAGAACCAGAATTTCGACAAAGCTTACGGAGATGGTGAGAGCCTCAATGGCAAAGGTTCCTTGGCAGTATACTTACAATTGTGTTATTAGAAAACTTCTCCTACTTCGCCAAGCGTGGTGTTGCTTTGACCAACTACTATGCCACCACCCACCCCTCGGAGCCCAACTACTTCTCCAGCATTGCGGGAGACTACTTCGGCATGGAAGACGACGACGTCTACGATGCACCCGAGGAAGTTTTCACAGTCGTCGACCTTTTAGAGTCTAAGAACATTTCTTGGGCTCACTACGAAGAGGACATGCCCTCCATTGGCTTCACTGGCGCCAGCTACAACAACCCGCAGAACGGTCAGAGCGACTACGTTCGCAAGCACAATCCCGCCGTGTCATTCAAGAGCGTTTCTGGAAACAAGGACCGTCTCGCGCGCCTCAAGACCCTCAACCGCAACGACGAATCCAAGTCCGACTTCCACAAGGATCTCAAGGCTAACGAGCTCCCCCAATGGATGTTCATCACCCCCAATATGACCTCTGACGGCCACAATTCTGACGTTGCCACCGCCGGCCGCTGGACCCGCGACTTCCTCAAGCCCCTCTTGAGCGACAAGAACTTTATGCAAAACACTCTTGTGCTCATCACTTGGGACGAGAGCGAAGTCTACACCATTCGCAACCAGATCCTCGGCATCCTGATTGGTGATGCCGTCCCTGACGAGCTCGTCGGCACCGAAGACAAAGGCTTCTACAACCACTACTCTGAAATTGCCTCTGTTTCTGCCAACTGGGATCTGCCAACCCTCGGCAGATGGGATGTTGGCGCCAATGTCTACAACTTGGTGGCCAACAAGACTGGTGACAAGTTGCGCGAGTGGAAGTGTGATTCTGAATTCCAAAAGTACTACTGGAACGCCGCCTACGGTGGCGCCTACAATGAGAACAATGACAAGAAGCTTGTCATCCCCAAGCCTAACCTTGACTTAGATGACAGCTACTCTGGCCGTCACATCTTGCCTGCCATCAAGGCTAAGTTTGCCGACAGCAAATTGCCCACTTATTACCGAGACACAATCAAGGTCAATGACCCTACTCACCCTCCCGAGGGTTACCCTGCTCCCCCAGAGGATGAGTAGATGATGGTGAAGAAAAAATTGCTTTCGTGTTGCCATGCCCGTCAAAAGAATCACTTTAGTACATAGAAACTGAATATAAATTATTTGATTGGGGGCATTTTTGTATTGAATTGCGTATTTATCTACAATGGTGCTGAGTCTCTGAAGAGCATGGGAAGCATTCTGTGACATTGTTAGTCTAGTAATCCTTGGCAATAAGTTTGCAGTTACTTACCCGGGCGGATAGCGGCCACCAGGCAGTTCCGTTTGCTTAGCATAATCTCTGATTAGCTTGACCTCTTCGTCACTCAGCTTAATATTAATGGCGGCAACATTTTGCTCGAGATATTTAATGGTGGTTGTGCCGGGGATTGAGATGATGTCGTCGCCTTGGGCTGCGATCCAAGCCAAGCAGATTTGAGCAGCAGTTGCCTTGTGCTTGTCGGCAACAGTCTGGATCTTGTCGACCAAGGCCTGAATCTTGGGCCAGTTGGTCTTGAGCTTCTCCACGTTAAGTCGGAAATCGTTCGAGGACAAGTCATCGAGAGACTTGATTTGGCCAGTCAAGAAACCTCGACCAATAGGGCTGTAGGCAATGATGCCAATGCCAAGCTCTCTGCAAGTTTCTAGGATTTTGAATTGCTCAGATTCAATGTCGAGGAACAATGGGCTGTATTCGACCTGGTAGGCAGTGATGGGGTGGACAGCGTGAGCGCGTCGAATCGCAGAAGCAGAGCACTCAGAAAGACCAAGATATTTGATCTTGCCTTGGCTCTTCAGCTCTGCTAACGTTTCGACCGTCTTCTCAACTGGTGTCTTGTCATCCAGTCGATGGCAGTAATACAGATCGATAGTATCGATACCGAGACGCTTCAAGCTCTTGTCGCAAGCTTGTCTGATATAGTCGGGGTCGTTGCTGACAATTCTGTTGCCATCTTTGTCGGTGCCCAGCGCAAACTTGGTAGCGAGGAAGATGTCGGAGCGCTTGCCAGATCGCTTGAACCACTCTCCAATGATATCCTCGCTTCCTCCATACACGTCGGCTGTGTCCCAGAATCTTTCGCCAATCTCATGCGCCTTGTCCAAAAAGTTGAGCGCTGTTTCGGAGCTGGTGTCCTTTTGGCTGTACCAGCCTGCGAAGCTCATGAGGCCTAGGCCGATGGCTGTGACTTCTGGTCCATTACGGCCGATTTTGCGGGTTGGCAGGGTCATTTTGGTTTGAGTGGGACAATTTGTATACTTGTCTGTGTCTCTATTTTGTTCTACAGGATTTACAACTAAGCAGGATGAGCTGGTGCTGAAGTCCTTTTTATATCAAGCCAACGTGCGGGGGGGCGGCAATTCTATCGGCATGATATCATGGACTAGTGCTGAAACAAGACTTTGGGGAACTCGATGCGAAGCAATTGGCCACAATGCGCCTACGCGAAGCATCCACTTTCGGATTTTTTAGCCACTATCTCCGCCAGATTGAGTGGTGTTGCCGCGGAGCTATCAGGGTTGCTATGAGGGGTTTGGTATCTTCGCCGATGGGATGTTGGTTAAGCCCGAAGAGGCCTTTTACGAGGCAACGGACATGGGGTAAATGCCAATGCATGAGATATTCGTTGCGAGGTCTATGTGCGATAAGTCCGTTGGTACCCGGCCTTCGCATGCTATTAACGTACACATTGACTGGCAAGTCGTGTCCCTCTCTCATTGGCACCCTCCTAATGAGAAGTATTTCAAACTTTGTGACGATGTAGACATGTCGCCTAGTGCGGCCAGTGCCCGTGAATAATTGTTTTTCATGTTGGAAAGTTTATGTATCCAAGCGCCAGCCAACGACGGACGAGGCTTTACATTGTTACTTTGGGTGAGCAATTACGATGCTAAATGTAGCCCACTAGTTGCGGGAGGATCGCTTGCTGGAGAACAGATCAGGTCCCTTTCCCCCCGCCGTCACATATCAACAATTACTTTTATTAATACCTACTCTTGAGTCCACTTGGCTAGATGGGCTAGATGTGGATGAGGGGACAAGAGCCTGCTAGGGATCCGCACCATGTGCTAAGAAACTTAAACAGCATCGATGTCCCCTGAAGAAATTATTGTAATGATTAATTCGCTTCAAGACTAACGCATTCCACGCTTGTATGCGGTCCAACGGTGAACGTGTCTTGGGTCAACACATTTTCCAGCATCCATACCAAGGCCATGGAATTTCACGCAGTTCAGCAGATGGGCGATGCAACAATTCCTTGACGGAATTTATGTAATGAATACGGGGCTGCTATCTCAATGGCCGTCGCTGTATGGTTGGCTTTGCTGTGTCACACGCCGCCATCAGTCGAGCCTAGTCAAACCTGGAAGCCAAATGTAACAGGCTGTAGTCCTTCACGATGTGATCCAATAGAGCTGCGATCTAACAGCTCAGAGCTTTTGTTAGCGCCAATCGAGACGCCGCGGAGGGTGCCGTCATGCCCGGTAAGCCACGAGCTGCTAAGACAACAAATCTCTCCCCTCCCCAGATGTTTTGAAGCCAACCAACACCTCTCCATGTGCAGTTCTGTTTATCAGACTTTACATGCTGATAACGCTGCAAGTATGCTTAATTGGAACATAAAAATCACCTACGGCATTCCGCCAATCCTATTAGACTCTTGAAAATAACCAACTACGAATTTGAGCCGGCCTTTGGCAGCACACTGCAATCATGAGCTCTGATCAGGATTTCAGGCCAGAAGTAGGCAGCGCCTTTGACTTCACTCTGACCTATGATCACTCTATCCTCAACACTTTGCCCAGTGGCCTACTCGTGTTGGCCGCGCCTTTCTTCATCCATCACTATAGGAGCCAGGCGCAAGTGATCTTGTCCAGTACATAGCTCTGGAGCAAGCTGGTGAGTGCCAGTAAAAGCCAACGCCGCCCCAAGAAACTTACCAAATATTCTATTCAGGGAACCACAGCGATGTTCTTCGGCGTAACCCAGCGTATGTATCAGCTCACATAACAGCGATGAAAAATCATTTTAACGCCAGGCAGCGCAATTCTTTGACAGTGCCGACCGAGTTCTATTTATTGATGAACTCATAAGTATTATAAGTTGGCTGCCGCTACATCTATCACCCTAACACAACAACACCTTGTTATGTTCACCGTTTATTAGCGCCGGTCCCCCGCGACTCTTGCGTCCCTTCTTCAACCCGCTGCTCGGGGGACTTAGTCCCCTCTCCCGTTGCAGCCTTCTTAACACCATCTACCACTCCAGACGGTGTAGAGGCATTCGTTATGCGCTCAGGAACATTGTTTCCACGACCCTCCTACTTGGTAGTTAGAATCTGGGCTTGCAAACAGTGAAGGGATCTTCCTACCTGGCCGCTATCCCTTGTAAAGTTGGAATTGCTATTTGGCATTTCAACAGCGCGGGCACTGGAACCACCTGCCCCAGGACCTCCGCCGGAGCCACCAGACGGAAGTGCATCTCGGTTCTTTGCCGTGGTAACTTGCTCATCAGTGTGGCCGGCCGACCGTTCACCTCGCTCAGTGCCCCCAGCGGTGCCTGTTCGCCCTATCCCAGCGCCGCTGAGGCCCATATCGCGCTTTTGTCTCGCGCTATTGCGCTCGTCGCGGTGTCGTGAAGCGTATATGCCCGCGCCGATGACCGCTGCACCAGCGAGTGCGATGCCTCCTATTCTTTGTTGGGACATGGTTAATCAATGCGAAGTAACGATACTGTAGGATTTCTTAGCATTTGTGAAATTTATTTAGTTTCTTGACAATATTTATATACTCGCGCTTTGTCTTGACGTCAGGCCACCATCATGTAAAGTATGATTCTCCATCAAATTGGCATGACATCACCCATGATGCGCAAACTGCTCAATCTCACAAGTTTTACAGGGTCTTCTCCAATTATTTGGGCAGTAGCCGCCTTTGCTCCGGTTACCATTCACTTTACCTCTGAACCAAAGAAATAATACTTCAGTATCAATGTGCGGCCTCCCCATCCCTGCTAGCTGTCTGTACCCGTGCCGCATTCTCTCATGTAAGACATTGACGACTTTGTCACAAGAACAACCAGGACGGTTGCAGTTGGACCCCTACCATGTCGGACTGAGGACCAGAAGCGAAATGCCAAGGTGGTTTAATGGACTAATAGAAATCCTCCAGCTGACAGCGGCAAGATGCTAGCCATGCGACCATGCGAGCCATGTAACAGTAGGGTATCACTGGGTGCAATTTGACCGAACCTAATCGTTTTGTACCTGCCTAGATTGGGAAGGTTGCCAATGAAAGGTTCCCCGCGAAATAATTCAACAATGAAACATTGCAGAGCTTGGGGATGTACAAATAATAAGGAAGTCCTCTGGGGCGTGTAGTTGCGGAGGTGATTCGCGGTTTTCAGTATTCGCAGAGGTTGTTGAAAATGCGATTCATTACTCATTTGCCGCTCCTGGCAGGCGTTTCTAGCGCTCTTGTGCCGACTGCGCTCACTTACCAAGGTCCGGAGCCGATCCCTGGCGCGTATATTTATGAATTCCATGATGGTTCAGTATGTTTTTGTTCCTTGGCAGAATGAGCAAACTGCTTTCGTAGAGTTGGTCGTGCAATGTGTGCTAACTATACTGCAGGGCCATGGCGACTTTCACCGCGCGCTGGGTAACTCTGGCAAAGTTCGCATGAACTTTACTTCCGAGCTTTTCCAGGGTGTTTCTGTTCAATTAAATGATCTGAAGACAGCTGAGGCAAAGGCGTTCAATATATCTAAGCACGACGCCGTTAAAAAGATATGGCCTGTTTACCTATATGACCTGCCCAAGATAAAGTACGACGTCGTTAATCCTTCGTCGGCAGCGCAGTTCAGTAGCAATGACACCGATACTTTTGGACCTCATATCATGATGCAGGTGGACAAAATGCGCGCCAAGGGCATTACAGGAAAGGGCATCAAGGTCGCTGTTATTGACTCCGGAGTAAGTCCCCACCAACTACTGTTAGAAGAACGGGAGACTAACTGCAGCCTAGGTCGACTACAAGCACCCTGCCCTTGGTGGCTGTTTTGGCAAGGGCTGCCTTGTATCCTTTGGGTACGATCTTGTCGGCGACGCTTACACTGGAGGCAACCAGCCAGTACCAGACGACGACCCGATGGACTGCGGCTCTCACGGCACTCACGTCACTGGTATCATTGCCGCTCAGCCCAACGAGCTGGGCTTTACTGGTGTCGCCCCCGGTGTAACAATAGGCTCTTACAAGGTCTTTGGCTGCTCTGGTGGTGTCGGCACTGACGTTCTCGTTGCTGCTGCCAACCGCGCTGTTAGCGATGGTGCTCAGATCATCACCTCTTCCATTGGTGCTGATGGTGGCTGGACCGTCGATGCCTGGACTCACCTCCTGGGCCGCATTTCCAACGAAAAGGGCATTCCAATCACCGTTGCAGGAGGCAACTCTGGCGATCGTGGAGCCTTCTTCCCTTCTGGGCCTGCCAACGATAAGGATGTCAACAGCGTTGCTGCTTATGACAACATCGAAACAACCACTTTGCTCACTGCTTCCACTTATGATGTTAACGGAGGCTCCGAGTCAAAATTTGGTTACTCTGCTGGCGATCCCAAGGCTTGGGGCAACGTTACCCTGCCTCTGTGGGCATTGACTCTCAACACCAGTGTCGCTGATGATGGCTGCGCCGCATTCCCTGACAGCACTCCCGATCTGAGCGACAAGGTCGTCCTTTTGCGCCGCGGAACTTGCACCTTTGTCCAGAAGGCACAAAATGCCGCTGCCAAGGGCGCCAAGTATCTGATGCTTTACAACAACGGTCCTGGAGCAATCGGCATTGGTGTCACTGATGTCAAGCAGATTCTTGCTGCTGGTATGGTTGATCCCAATGTTGGTCAAACATGGATTACTGCTCTTGCAGACGGAAAGAACGTTACTGTTCACATGGTTGACCCTGCTACGGCCGGCCGCATTGTCAGCACTGTCAACAACACTGATACCGGCGGTGCCATTAGCGGATTTAGTTCCTGGGGACCAACTATGGAGATGAACTTCAAACCCCAGTTTGGAGCTCCTGGAGGCAACATTCTCTCAACGCTTCCTCGAAGCTTTGGTTTGTATGGTCTTGCCTCTGGAACTTCCATGTCCACTCCCATGGCAGCTGCTGTTATTGCTCTTTTGGGTGAGGCCCGCGGCACCCTAAACCCCAAGGATACCCGTGATGTTTTATCTGCCAATGCCAACCCTCAGCTATACAACATCAATAAAAAGTTCTCCAACTTCCTGGCTCCCGTTGCTCAGCAGGGTAGTGGTCTGATCCAAGCCTACGACGCTGCTTTCACGACTTCAGTCTTGGATCCTGCGGGCTTTTCTCTCAACGACACAGATAACTTTGTCAGTCAGTTCAGTTTCACCATCACCAACAAGGGAAACAAGGCCGTAATTTACAACATCACCAATACTCCAGCCATTGGCGTATATGTCTTGGGGCAAGGGAGCATTTACCCCTCTCAGCCCAATGAAGTTGTCAATGCGCCAGCCACGCTAAAGTTCAGCAGAAACAGAATCACAGTCGGTCCTCGTGGATTTACCAAGATTACTGTCAAAGCCTCCCAGCCAACCAGTGTCGACACAAAGCGTCTTCCTCTATGGTCCGGCTACATCACCGTCAACGGCACCGATGGCTCATCTCTGTCTTTGCCTTACGAGGGTCTTGCTGGTTCTCTCAAATCCTCTACGACCCTGGCTGCGGACGGGACTTGGATTGCCAACTCTACAGACAATGCTCAGAAGCCACTTCCTGCAGGTACTCATTTCAATCTCCCCAAGCCTGGTACAGCCAACGTCGGCGACGGTATTCCCCTGCTGTTGATGAAACTGGCTCTCGGCTCTCCCTCAGTATCCGTCGATGTAGTCTCATCTGCCGGAAAGACGGTCGGAACACTCGGTGGTGTACCTTTCCGCTGGTTAACCAGAGGCACTGCTGGGTTCTACTGGGATGGACAATTGAATGATGGATCATACACTCCTGCAGGTGATTACAAGCTTGTCACGCACGCACAGAGAGTATCTGGTGGGCCAAAGGACATCGATTCCGCGGACTCCATCGCTTTCTCTATTACATATAAAGAGTAGTGATTAGAAGGGACATTAAATTGAAGATTACAAATATACATAAACAGGAAAAGCGTGAAGGTCGAACAAATGCCATTGAGGGTCAGTGATTTCCCACCAATAAAGTAGCTATGATGTGGGCTGTGATACATTTTGTGAATTTTCAAAGATAAGCGCGCCGTAGCGATTCACGATGGCATTAACCCACATTAGTAATGAACGCTGAAGCATGGAATACATTAACTTGTGTTTTGAAATATAAGTAGCTTGCCCTTGTATTCACCAGTAACAGTCATTAACTCTGCATTCTTCAACGCAATTCGCAATGTTTGTACAGATATTGCGCTTTACGTTAGCTCCCGCGCTCACTATTTTGAGCGCTGAATTTCAGCAGCTGCAGAAAGTCGCTGCAACTGCTGGTGCACTCAGTCAATTCTTTGGATACTCGGTCCAGACGCGTATCAATCCAATGCCCAAGAAACGACATGAGATAACCTGGGTTATAGGTGCATGAGCTTTCTCCTCAGATGCGATAACTTGCTAATTAACTATTTAGAGTGGCCCAACAGAGCAAGAGTCGCGGAGCTTGAGCGTGCGCTTACCGCGGTAGCAGACGATGCCAGGGAACTCGTTGTTGATATTGATTCCCGCAGCGCAAGCACACTGATCAAGGGCCTTGCATCCCCTGTCTGTGAGCTGGTTGTCATGGCTTTGACGCCCGAAGCGCCACTTTCAGACCCAAGCCTGCAGGACTCAGTGCACAAGGCGTACACAGACTGCGACAGGATGCAGGGCTTCGTCGCTGGTGCATGGGGATATGCCGCCAACACCGACTCTACAGATGGAACCCCAATTCTGCCAGACGGAGAAGATGCGACATCAGACAAGAGACTAGCCGTATATCTGCTGGGCTGGGAAAGCATAGAGGTGAGGTTTGGTAGTCAGGAAGGCCTAGAATGGCACGTTAACAGATTATAGCTACATGAGGACGCCAGCAAAGGTCCGGTATTCGCGGAAGAAATGCAAAAGTTGGCAAAATGGATAGAGCCGTCGAGTGGTGCCTGGTATGCCAATCTACGGCGCGCCTGATTCTAGACGGTACAGAATTGAATTAAAATGGAAAATGATGCTCAAGAGACTCTCACTGTTAAGACAATTTCTCGTGTGCAAATACTTCGCCGCAGTGAGGCTGCTACCTTGCTAGTGCGCCAATGGTGTATGTCCACTTGCACGATCAAACTAGAAGCTGGGCGATGAGCAGGCGAGGCGACAGGGTCCCGAGTCAGCCGATTCATATCTATGCAATCAAACGGATCTATTTTGCCGTAACCACAAGCCTGGCTCCCAATGCGTGTGATTGTGACTAAAGCCCACTGCCATGTCAGCAAATTATTGGAAGCCATTTCAGCCTCAATGGCAGTGCTGCACTGGCATGTATATATTCACAGGGCCGCAGCACTATCCCCCACTCATCTAGTTATCGTCAATTTCAAGCGCATAATAATGGACCTGCTCGTCTCGCCTCCTACAGGCGAACATGTATACAGAACACCATATCTCTGTACCGAGAATTGGGACGGAGGAGACTTCAGAAGTTATGTCCTTCGAAAAGAGAGAGCCCATTTCTTCCCCACGGGACTGTTTCAACTTGGGCAATCTGATAGGCTGGCATTTGAATTTGACAAACCGGTTGGGCCCGAGTCAAAACCAGAAATTCAGGCATTTCTTCAGACATGGCTTTTTATTGGGCTGATCTGCGAATTTCTTGGTCTCAATGAGGCTCCTGACGCTCCTGATCATGACTCAGACGCCGCAACTATTCGAATTGATCATGTCCATAAAATATGTTCCAGAGAGGAAGACGGAGAGCAGATTCTGACAGGCACTGCGGTCATAGATATGAAGGAAGAGATGTGGGCGAGCGTCAAGAGTTTTCCAGATACACAGCAAAGGCTGTTTTATTTGAGGGATTGTCTCCAAGCGGCCAACATTATGCTTCACTCGCCGCAGTGTGAGATTGACCATTCAGTACGCTATTCGATTTCAGCGCTTGGAGAGCTTCTAACAGCAGCCATTTACACGTCCTCCTCATTCGCTAACCCCAAGATCGATCTACCAGTCGTAGGATTCAATTGGCAAAGGGATTACATCACTACTGGTGGTGTGGTGGAAAGGCGCATGCTGGATTATGGCTGGTGTCCAAGCGAGATTCAAAAAATACGAACTCAGTTCCAGGCCATCAACACACTGCATTACTTCAGCTGCATTGTCAAAGATACTCTGCCAGAGGCACACAGTTCCTGTTCAACTCATCATTGCCAGGCCTTCCAGATCGACTTGGCTTCGTACTCTCCGGCGCATGCTACAGAGGGCTGTCGGTGTGCTCATATCGAACTTAATCCGAGTGAAATATCACGCGTACTCTTTCACACAGATACATTCCCTGTTTTGGAGATAAAGGGCTATGAGAGATCTATGGATGATGTCGAGATCGTGGTCAAGCCATATCAAGAGGGTATGGAGTATGTCGCATTATCACATGTATGACAACACCTCATTTTCACTTGAGCTTTCTGCTAACTTTGACTTTGGATCTGGGCTGATGGACTGGGTAACCCCGACAGTTGTTCATTGCCTCGCTGTCAAATGGCCCGCATTGGCGACTTAGTTCACAGGCTGAAGCATAACACGCCGACAGCCAAGTATCACATTTGGCTGGACACAATCTGCTGCCCAATAGAGCTCGATGGAAAACGGATTGCGCTGGAAAGAATAGCGGATGTCTATAGAAAAGCAACCCATGTCCTTGTACTTGAATCATCTCTGATGAAGATCTCGTCTGCAGACGTCCCGCCTGGATACTTGCTGCTACAAACATTTGGTGCGTCGTCGTGGATGAGACGTTTGTGGACGCTTCAAGGTATGGCTTCTTCCTTTTTTTTTGTTCTACCTTTCTCTCTTTTGATCCGCAAGAACTGATGCCTTCTTGATATATTAGAGGGCGCTCTTGCGCAGAATCTGATCGTACAATTTGCCGACAAAGCAGTCGACGTCTTGGAGCTCGTGGAGCAACTCTTCAAGTATGCAATGACCGATGTCCGCTACATGAGGCTTTGGCAAGATATGATGAACGAGGTATTTTTTGTGGGCAATTGCCATTTCTCAACACTCTAGCTAATTCAACAGTTCAATAATTTGCGGTGCTTCAAGTCACGCTTCGGCCATAGTCTCGACTTTCCTCGCCCTACCCTCGTGAGCCTTCAGCGCTCTATTCACTTCCGCACCGTAACTGTGCCCTCTGACGAGCCGTTATGTATAGCAACACTGCTATCCTTGGACCTTAAAGCGGTCGCTGCTGTTTACAGTCAAGAAGAGCGGATGGTTGAGATTTGGAGGCTCGCCTCGGCTGTCCTAGGTGGTCTGCCCACAAGGCTGATCTTTTATATGGACGAGTCTCTTGACACACCAGGCTGGCGTTGGGCTCCCAAGACGCTACTCAGCCCTCCTCTCTCCGACTATGTGATGGATTTAGACGCTAAGTTTATGAGATTTGCCGTTGACGAAGTGCCTGTCGATGATGAGACAGTTATGCTAGGTGTTCCAACACAGCTTGGCCTCAAGATGCATGGGCCGGGTTGCTTGATAAAGGCATTCCCACACGGGAAGAATCTACCAAATAATCCGTGGCCGGACCTGCTAAACTCTGCAGAAGACCAAATTGTCATTTTCAACGAAGAACGCAATGTGTGGTATCGGGTGATTGATTGGTACCGCAGCAAGAAAATTGGAATCTGGTCCCGCGAAGAGAAAGTGGCGTATGATAAGCAGGCAAACAACCCTTTGCACAGAAGCATTGCGAGCGGCAACTGTGCTCTCATATACGACACTCAGTCAGCAATTGGCGAGACGATGGTTGCATGCATGGCACAAATCGACCACAAGCTGTCAAGTCCCGACAACTTAGTCGTTAGACGAGAGCGAACTGTGATCATGACGGCTCTGAGTGCAAAGGAATCACGAATAATGAAGTTGGTTTCTAATTTGGCTAGTCAAGTTGCATTGGATAGTGTAACGACCGACCTGATAAATACTAAAGACAAGCAAGGGGACAAGTTGGAGGCTGGTCTTAGCAATGTCCGTCAGCTGCTAAAAGACTTGACTGCCTTAATGGCCAAGACAGACTCCAATTTTGTACAAGATGTTTCCGACACTATGGGTCCTGGATTAGAGGACTTTCTCTGGGTATTGCCTCCAAAACTGTTTCCCTGCCGAGCGGTTATGCAAGACTTGGCGGCAACTCAGACTTGGTCGGTGGATTAAGCTCAATTAGCTTGGTGTTGAAGAGTTGTCATCACTGCTGGCGAAGCATTCACATTTTGATCTTCAGCCTTTTTACAAATGATTTATTAGATTCTATGTTAAGCTATAGATGCCTCCACTATTTCTTATGCTTTCTTAATCATCGATACTGCTCTTAGCCGGTGATCTGCCAGTTGTAGTTGTACGAGTTGGGAGTAATGTAACCGTTGATGAATCCCTTGTACTTGCCATCAGCAGACTGGAAGGTGATGTAGAAGCTACCAAATTTGCCACCCGTAGCCTTGAGAAGGAAATCGCGGGAAAGGTTTTGAAGCTTAGACGAGAGCTCGGCTCCAGTGCTGCCCTCGATGGTGGTGCTACCAGTGTTCTGGGCATCAGAGGCACTCTTGGGGTACTCAGTCTGGTAGCTAGCGCCAGAGTCCGAAGAAGTGCTCGTAGGCTGATTACCAGCTCCGTTACCATTACTGGTGGAAGTGGGCTTAGGGATCTTGCTGTCCGAGTCGAACGATATGCCGTTCTCGCTGAAAGTACCAGAGACGGTGCCGACCTGGCCGCCACCGCTGCCAGTCAGGGTGATGACGAAAGCCTTGCCGTAGTCATCACCAAGAAGGTCTTGGAGATCCTGGTCAGAAACCTGGCCGGCAGCAATGATGCTCTTGGTCAGAGACTCGCTGGCAGTCACGGACACAGGCTTGGGTGCGATGCTGGGCTGGAAGCGCACATCGGGGAAAGAGGCGCCACTGGGAAGCTCACTCCTTCTGTCAAGTTTAAGCTTACCGTCAGTGGTGAAGTAACCAGAGAGGTAGCCAACGTAGCGTTCGTTGCCGCTGTTGTAGAAGTTGAAGCGGAAAGGTTTGCCCCAGTCATTGCCCAAGATCTGCTTGAGGTACGAGTAGGACAAGGAGTCGATGAAGTTGTCGATACGCTTAAGGGTACCAACAATGTTCTGCTTCACCTCAAAGAAGTTGTTTGGTCCGTCACGCGCCTGCATATCGTTGGTGATGCGCCATCTGCCAACTCCGTCCATCAGATTGTCGGCAGACATGCCGGTGGCAGCGGCATATCCGGCCAACAGAGCGGCCAATGTACCAAGAGACAACTTCATTATGAAAGAGTAAAGTGGTTGGTGAAGCAAGTGGGAGCTCCAACTAAAGAATAAGTAGAGTTGGTGAGATACAAGCTACCCAGGACAACATCTGTGTATTTATACGCTTCCGCAGCACAGCTCAGCCAATATCAGGTATGAACCTTGACCTGATGCCGTTCTCTTCCCATTTGCGGTAGCATCAAGGGAAGGTTTCTCCATGGGTTACCGGCATCTTCGGAGTATGCGCAGCATTCTTCCTGAGCATTTGACGTTCTGGAAGGGCGAGATGATGCCCTGCAGCTACCTCCGGCATTTGTTGGCACAGGTAACTCTTCACCCGATATCTGCAGGGCTTTACCAAACCCTTGTGGATCTAAAATCCCTTGAGAGGAGTTCATCCTGTTGCTATGTGGGTGTTTGAGATTGAGATTTATTCTCTGTCTCACTCTAAGTGCATGTTTCAACAGTTCGTGGGGTTCAAAATTGAAACTAAGTTTTCAGCGCTACGGTTGGAATGATTGCAGCAGATTCGGACTTTGGCATTCCATGTCAATACACTATGTAACTCTAATTTCAAACTTGATTGTGGCATCGTGGGAACTGCAACGACAGTGGTAGCACTGTGGGATATTCTCCGATGCTCACGATCACGATCTGATCCCACGACGTCGACGCCGGAGTCAACGTCAACCTCGTAGAAATGGCCAATTTCGCCATCGAGATGTTTAATGCAGATGAAAAACCAGCTTTTTTTAATGTGCAGCAAGCTGTTCTCAGGATGCTCCATAGCTTAATTTAGCGATATTTATGAGGTCTACAAAGGTCACAGAATTTTGGGAGTATGTAGTGATCTAAGTTAAGATGATAATGGTTTGTTTTCTATTAATAAACTAGTTTCGAAGTCAAGATTTTGACTCAGTGGCCACCCATGATTCCATCTGTCCATCCAACTTAACCGATAAGGCACTAGCAGAGTTAGTCGAAAGCTGGCGACTTTACCGAAATATGAATTTAACATACCGTGATGCCACACTTGACAATGTAGCAAGCAGCGCTGATGCCATTACCATTGCTGGGGTCGGAGCAGTACTTGGCGCACTTGACGCACTCGGGCTGGCTTTCGTCAATTTGGGACCCTTTGCCGTCTCCCTTGCCGCCCTTGCCGCCCTTGCCGGGGGGGTCAAGGTACAGGTTGGGCTTGTCCAAGATGCTCAGTGCATCCTGCACAGCCTTGATCTGCTGGTTGATTTGGACCTCTTGAGAAGCCTGCTCAGCAGGGACAGCGGCAGCGAGGCCGACGAAGGCAGCGAGGAGAACGTTGGAGAGTTGCATGTTGGCGGATTGAACAAGTGTTGGCTTTGAATAAATGAAGATGATGTGATGGTTATGATGGAGATAAGTTGTCTCGTGAAAAGGGAAAAGTTGGGGTTAAATACTTGGACATGTTCCTCTCAGCAACTCAATTCATCTCTCATCGTCGTCTGGTCGTATCTTGTCTCTTGTATAGTAACCAGGTTAGCCTTTCATGCATCTTGGGGAATCATTCCAGGTTTGGAATGTGTCCAGTTGTCAACGATCGATCATCTCCTCCACTGGATACAGTCAATGTGGAGGGCGGGGCGATTTCCGGAACCTCCAGCCTCGAATTTAACTCTAAGCAATCGATGGCCGATCTCCCAAAAGGTACAAGGTGTCATTCTTGAGGTATGTAGCTAGCCTAAAGCCCCTCTTGGGTTTGGTTCAGTAACGTGGGATATGTTTGATCGCACTCTCCACTTTCCACATATGCACTTGGCGATAGCTTCACAATTGTGGGCTATAGATGGGGGGCAAGAGGCACAAGACAACAGCTGAAGAGCTTTAGCCCCACTGGAGCTACTAATCCAGTTCAGTTCAAACGGCCAGTTCGGGCAAGATTCGTCTGGTCTCGGTATGGGGATTGCCTAAAGGGTACCAGGGGACGGATTCTGTCTCAGATCCTAGTCCATGTCTTTTTCGGGTCATTCCATAGGACCAAGATATTTGTAGAACCTTGAGACCCAATTGCACTTAGTTTTCTCTCATTAGAGCTCATGTCTCACCACTGAAGCAGGTACTCTGAGTTCAATCCAATTGCTGGGTGTTCTTCCAACCATTCTTGAGACATCATCCATTGGTCGACGTCGACGTCGAAAACAACATCCGACGTGGTTGGTTGCTTTATTTCCAACGGTCCAGCTTGGCCAAGAACAGCGTTTCCGTAGAATAGAGCGGGTCCTGCATTGAAGAAATTGGCTATCTGGCCGTCGTGGAGGGAGACAGCCGTTGCCCTGGCCATTTCATCCTCACGTTTGTCTGCGACTTGTTTCATCAACTTCTCGAGGGAGTTCCATTCCGGGAGGTGTGAGATAACTGCGAGGCTGTTTTGAAGCACCTTGTTGGCCAGTACCCATGATTGTTCAGACAACTCCGTCCAAGTTCCGTTGCACAGGATCAAAAATACGGCACGCATCGCATGCCAAGGAAATTGCCCTCTAAACTGCCATGTCCACTTCTCCCAATTAAGGTTCACTGAGAGATCATAGGAAGATTGCAGCGCTTGTAAAGAGGTCCCATAGAAAGCTTTCAAAGCATCTCTTATCTTTTGTCGATCTGCTTCCATTTCATGGCAGGAACTTGATAGCTGGCGAAGATAACTTCCGTAGATGCTTTGCTCAATCTTGGAGAAGAACAGTGTTGTCAGCGTAGACAGGAACGATGCCCATGGTGTTTCGGGTGGATCAGGCAGATACTGTGAAAAGATGCGCCCTTTACAAACTTGTACGGAATTCAGCAACTCTGCCAAGTCGGATCCTTGATGTTGGCCGACATAGTGTGAGAGTGTCCACATCTCACAGCGAATGAGGCATGCCGTTGTCTGGGTGGGTTTTGACCCAGAGGTCGCCAAATCATGGACCATATCAGTATCGTCTAGATCGGCAGGGAACTTGAGTCTCTTTTCTGGTTTGTCGGAGTAGAGTGCTCGCTGCATGGTAGGATGAAGGGATCTATGGGCAAGGAAGCAAGTATGCCACCAAAGTCGGTTGCGAGTCTCCCGTTCCACAGTTGTTTCGGTGGCATGTTCAGTCTTTTGGTCTTCAATTTGGCTGCGGATGCTCAGCACAGTCTGAAGTAGGATGCCTGTCATCTGAGCAGCGACGTCATCTCCGCCTATGTACGGGAGTGTGAAGACGTATATCGCCAGGGCTTGCGCGACTCTGATGTCCTGAGACGAGAGAAATCTGACCTTACTCAACTGCGCTTCTGTTGCTGTTCGTAAGCTTCGTTGCAGCTGCACTTTGGAGATACCAAATATCATGGGTGGCCAGTCATGGTCAGACGCAGTCGCAGCTGCTAGTGATACCGAATAGGCAATGAGGACATCAACCTCGTCTTTCAATTGCTGGCCGGTGAACAAATGCTCCATTGTAGGAGTGTGAAGGACATTAATGAATGGGTCGACTCTCTCAACAAACAATTGCCAAATCAAAGGCAAATTAGATTGTATGGCATTCTCATAGTGTGAGATTTCTGTATCATCAAAAACGAAGCTTTGGCAATCGCAGGGTTTCAATGGCTCATTGGACTCTTCTTGCGGCTGGCCCTGGCCTTGAATGGTTTCAAAAATGGTATCAATCTACTCATCAGCACCTGCAAGGAACGCATGGCACAGAAAATGCTCACCTCGTCGCAAAAGACGCTCCAAAAGCCCTTTCCTATTCTCATCTTGCCCTCTTCCTCTGCCAACAGTTGGCCAAAGTCGTCGCCTCCGCCCGCATCTTGGTCATCAGGAGAGATTTGGGACGCCAATTCTGTGACTATAGACTCAAGCTTCTGCAGCCTCTCCAGCAGTTCAGCCTGCTTCATGTGTTGTGAGCTCCACGTCGCTGGCATCCGGTCTCGTTTGGGCACCCGTCCCGACACAGGGTAGTGACACTCAAGGCCGGCTTTGGTGCAATTGCTGCAGGGGTCGTTCCGGTCACAGCGGATCTTGCGGCGTCTGCAGGTGATGCAGTTCCATATCTTGGTCGGTTCGGCATTGCTGGTGCCGTTGCCGAGCACAGGAGATGACATGATCAGTGGCAGGTGAAATTGTACCCTCAGCAAGCGCATGTAGGAGGGTGACGAAGAGACTGCGTACAGCGCTGAGTAATTAGTGGCGGACACGTTGTTCGGCAGCAGGACGAGGCTCCGATGATGCCTCTGCAGCCAATCTCTGCGGCTTATGTCCTGCTTTATTTCATATGGGCTCTTGGCTGGTATTAGGCATCCTCATTTTAATATTTTGATATTTTGATACCGACTACTCTCATTTCTTCGACATCGCTCTCTTCCTGATTGAACTATCGCCTTGAAGCAGACTCTCGGGTAAGCGAATGCGACTGCGAGCTTACAACACAGACAGTGATCGAATCATAGCGACAATGTATTCGCATTACTTCGTCTATTGCCAGTCCATCGTTCAACGGCTGATGAACGAACAGTCAATCTGATGATTCAGCAACAAAAGTGCCGAGCACAGAATTCGTTCTCGTTCATCAAACGAGGCTCTGGCGCTATCTAGGGCTTAGCGTAGCGCTGTCAGTGGATCGCGGTTGCTAATAGCGCCCTTGGACGAGCCCTGGAACATTCTGACAGCGACAAGCAGTGGACCGAGCCGCCTGTAGCATCCGCTATTGACCTTATTGGTCCCTTAAATGGGCTTGTTTAGTGCGCTGCGCCCCCAGCTCGGTGAGCATACGTGTGAAGCCCCTCAATCCCCTCATCGCTGGCGGTATGACTCACGGCGAGATTGCTGATGTTGTGTTATATATCCCAATGCTGCTCTGAGGCGAATTACATGAAGCATACTCACATTAACTGGCCTAACAGCTCAACCCACCAATATGGAGTTCTTCAAGTCTGACAAGTTCGCTGACCGCGTCAAGGCCGTCATGGCTAAGAACCACATCGTTGGTGTCTCCATGGCCATGGTGCAGGATGCGACTATTGAGACCAGAGCTTTCGGCTCGGCTAGCCTTGAACCAGAAAAGGCGTGTACGCCAGATACGCTCTTTGATCTGGCATCGGCTTCCAAGAGCATGACGGCCGCAGCTGTTGCCCTCTTGGTGCATGATAAGGAAAAGTTCCCTGATGTTGAGTGGACCACGCCAATGAGCAAATTGCTGCCCGAGGATTTTGTCATGTCTGAGGAGGAGTATACCAAGAATATCACTGTTGAGGATGTGATAAGCCATCGCACTGGCCTGCCTAGGTATACACTTCTTCTTTGCATGGGTTGCGTTGCTTGTTGATCAACTGCTAACGTGCTGCTCAGACACGACCTATCTTACGTCGGTCCCAAAGCCAAAGTTCCAGATGATGCAAAGTCAGTGACCAGAAATCTGCGCAATCTGAAGCTGGCTAGCCCGCTTCGCACAACGTACCAATACTGCAACATCATGTACACGGTTGCGACTTATCTTGTAGAGAACCTCACCAATTCATCCTTCGCCGATTTCCTCGAGACTCGCTTCTTTGCTCCCCTTGAAATGACTTGCTCCAGCCTTCAACCCGCAGCAGCCAGACAAAAGGGCTGGGGCGACAGAATTGCCACGGGATATGAATGGGACAAGGAAACCTCAGCTTACAAAAGCATTCGTGCCCCTGACTGCCCAGAAGCACAAGGCGCAGGATCCATCATCACAAATGCTAGCGACTACGCGAAATGGGTGCGAGCACTCATGAATAATCAGGGGCCCATCAGTGAGGATGTCTATAAGTCCATGGTTCGCCAGCGAACAATTACCAAGCCAGACGCTGAGGGCTTGCCACCCTTCACCAGCCCAAAAGTATACACTGCAGGGCTTGAAATGAAATACTACCGCGGCCATCAAATCATTTCCCATGACGGAGCAATTGCAGGCTTCGGCTCTACCCACTTCTGGCTGCCAGAGTTCAAATTCGGTGGTGTGATTCAAGGCAACTCAGGCTACACATACAAAATCGCCGCTGTTCTGGTAAATGAGCTCATTGATGAGCTGATCAAGGTCCCCGAAGACCAAAGGGTGGACTGGGACAAGTATTACACAGAAAAGTTCGAAAAGGCCGAAGCAGACAGCCCGGTACCCACCATTGACGTTATTCGCCAAGAGTTCAATCCTGAGCTCAAAGAGAACGAGCCCCTAACGCGCTCATTGGAAACCTACGTTGGCGTGTACCACAGCGCAGGCTACGGAGAGCTGGAGGTGCAAATCAAGGACGGCAAACTCTTTATCGATGCAGACGATAGATCTTTCGGCTTCACCTTAACTATGGTCCATGTCTGCGAGCAAACCAAGTTCGCCGCCAACCTTGTCTGCGGAGAGGACTTTGGCGGCGAAGACTTCGGCTACGTGAAGGCTGAGTTCGAATTTGAAGATGATCGGGCAACCAAGCTGGGCATAGACTTAGACGAAGATATTGGAGAGTACATCCGGTTTACGAGAAAATAGCCGATAGATCACATATACATTATCATAGGTAAAAGGGTTTAATACTTGCACGGTCACCTTTTCCAATCAAACGTGTCATTGCAGTTCTGGACCAGCATGTAATGCTATTGGCGGAAGAATTATTCTGCACTGCAACATCTCTAGCGGATGCGGGGAAAACTGGATCGTGCTACCAGAACAACAAGGGATCTTAGCGAATGAGGAAGCTGGTATGCGGCTTATGACTATAGAAATTGTTACAGTGAACTTGTATTTGCCCAATGAACGGCCGACAGGACACAGGATGATCCTTGTTGCAACCCACTTTGGATGTTACAATGGGAGGCCGACAACGATATAAATAAAGACCTCGAGCTCCCCACAGGCAACACAGCAGAGGCCTCATTCCTCCATTCCTTCGCGACGAATATGAAGATTTGGTCAATCTTTCTCGCCAGCCCCGTCGCTGCAGCCGGCAGCTTATTACTCGGCCATGCAGACACGTATATTGACAAGGGCGTCAATCCTACCGTCGACTACCAAGTAGCTACTCTGTACATGGGCATGCAGTCTGCGTATGAGCTGCACCATGACCCTAAGCTGCTGGAGTGGCTGCGATCGCAGATCGATGGCGCTGTGCAGCCCGATGGCACCATCAATGGCTGGCAAGCGGATGTGTATTCACTCGATAACTACCGCATTGGCAACCAGTTCTTGTACTTGTACAACCAGACCTCGGACGACAAGTACAAGATCGCTGCCCAGACACTCCGTGACCACATTAACACACACCCACGCAACCCGTCTGGTGGCTTCTGGCATCGCTCCAAAATATTCGAGAACCAGATGTGGCTGGATGGCTTGTTCATGGGACAACCATTCTACGCTCGCTGGACACAGTTGTTCGATGCGCACAACAAAACAGCCTGGAACGACATTCTGCACCAGTTCACTCTGATCGACACCCACACGAGAAACAACGACTCTGGTCTCCTTGTTCACGGCTGGGCTCAGCCAACTGACAAGGCTCCTTGGGCGGATCCCGTCACCGGCAGAGCGCCTCATGTTTGGGGTCGTGCAGACGGATGGTACTTTATGGCTTTGATGGAAGTCTTGCAGCACTTCCCAGAGTGGCACTCTGGGCGCAAACGCCTGTTGCACTACTTTAGAGGGTTGGCGCAGGCTCTCAAGGAGAACCAGGATGAGACTGGTGGATGGTTCCAGGTCATGGATCAGCCATACCCTGAGCGAGAGGGTAACTACATTGAGGCTAGTGGCTCTGCCATGTTTACATACGGCCTGCTCCAGGGCATTCGTTTGGGCTACTTGAAGAAGAGCGAGTTCCTGGGCACGGCCAAGAAGGCGTACCAGGGCTTGGTGAACTTGTTTGTTGATGAGTCGGATGGCCATGTGAACTACAAGGGAACTGTTGCTGAGTGTGGCCTATCACAGAAGAATGTCACTTTCGAGGTAAACGTTGCCACGCATGAATTATTTGGAGTCTCACACTAACATATTACAGTACTACATCAGCGTTCCCACCCACACCAATGACTACAAGGGCTCAGGACCGTTCCTATCAGCATCATATGAATGGGAGACATGGGCAGAGTCTGCATAAAAGTCGTGATGAATATATACGTTTCTTTTATATACAATATGTCTCTTTGAATATATACAATGAAGAGAAACATTCTTTTTTGCTCGTTTCAAACGAATGTCACGCCGCTTAGTAGCGACCGAGGCTGATGTCGACATGACCGTTCCAGGCCTGGCAACCACCGCTGGGGTTGTTGTCATAGTAGCCGATAGTAGCACCAATCTGGCTACCGTTCTCGCAGTTGACGAGGTCATAGGTCTGAGACTCGCCGCAAGTGTTGCCGTTCTTGCACTTGAAGACACAAGTCTCCATGTCGCTCAAGCAGCCGCCGCCAGTACGGATGCTCATGGTGTTACCGCCCATGTTGACCTCACGAGAAACATCAATGGTGCCGTATTGTCCAGAGGTGAACTCACCCCAGGTGTTGAAGATCTGGCCGTACTGGCTGAGGGTGGTCTCGTGGTTGTTGAGGGCAGCGAAGCCACCGGAAACGCCATCAGCGAGGGAGATGGTGACCTGGTCGCCGATGTTGGGCAGAGAGTAAGACACCATGGGGGTGCGAACGTTCATGAAGCTGGACTGGTAGTCGAAGGGCGCATTGTACCAGACAATGAGGGTGACGGGGACGGGAGAAGGATTGGTGGCCTGGTTGGTAAAGGTGAAGGTGCTGGGGCCGTCGGAGCCGATCCAAATGTTGCCGTTGTTACCAAAGTCGTTCTTTCCCTGGCCGGCCATGCCGATGTTGGACATGTGCTGGCAGTCTCCTTGGCTCAGACCGTTGACGGGAGAGCCGCAGTCGAATCCACGGCGCTGGAGAGCGGAGGTCTGCGCAGTGGGAGCGGCGGCGCTAAGGCCAATGGCCGCAGCAAGAGTAGCAAGCTTGAAAAGCATCTTGAAGGAATGTAATTGGGTGTGGGTTGTAAGGAATGTAATGATCAAAGCGTGATCGAAAAGGAAGGGCTGATACGATGTATCGAAGGAATGACTTGCACTCAAGCTTGCTGGTGATAACTCTGGCTTGTGAACACACGGACCGAGAAGGAATTCAGCACGGGGATCACGGCCATCTTAAATCATCCCCTACAAGGTATAAGGCGAGGTATTATGGACTGCATAATGGCTTTCGTTGCCCCTTTGGGGCGCAATGAGTGTGATCCAAAACTAGGTCAGTAAGCACTCCTCTTTCTGGCACTAAAAGCCTTGGGGAGGTGAACTCTACGCTTACATTCAGGCACCAGGCACAACCGCATTGTAACTCTAACAACTTCTGGCGATTGGGCGCGACGCGTACCTGCAGACGGTAGTGCTGATCGTGGACTCGATCTAGAACATGCGTTGGATTCTTGAGTGCAGGCCATGGTTGGCTGTCAATACTAAGCCAGCTGATAAGCAATAACAGAGCGAATGGTGTAATAACGAAAAGTGGTTAGTGCTGATGGAGAATGAAGAAACCCGCCGCAGAGCAGCAGGAAAGCTACCAAATCGGCAATTTATTCTTCAACGAAAGCCCGCCAAGCAAAGATAGAGAGCCAATAAGCTTACGCTTCGCACCAAATGGCACGTTGCACCCTGGCCGATTTGGGAGGTAGCCGAAGAATCGAGACAATTAGCCCCCGAATTGGGGATCCAGAGTTCTCGCTCAATTCGGTGTCAAGTCTCGTCTGAACTTGGGTTCGAACTAGCCCAAAAATTTCCCTGTTTCACTCTAATTCGACGATCCGGCGCAGGCCGACCAGTCACATCCCGGTCATTGCTCCCCCGTTGGCAATTTCATTTCTCTAGCTAATTAGTGCGCTGCGTCGGAAGTCGTGGGAGGCATTTCATTCGGCGACATTTTCTAACAATTGAAATTGAAGCTTCCCTAGGAGTAGGTGACTGGTCCGGCTTTAACGGGCCGAGGGCATGCGTGAGATGATACACATGGTGTTTGAGTCCCTGTCCCTGCTGACATCCCATAAGCATGCGACTATGCGTACCTATCATTTGTCGACGCCTCAGTGCAGGTTGGCCTTGCGAAGAACTATATGGAAACTTTTAAGGCTGTTCGGGCCATGTTACGCCGAAGTGTTTGTGGCCGTGCAGCGAATGCCTCGTGGCAGCACACTTGTCAGACTGGTCATATACTAGTCAAGCTTACCGCTGACAAGGTCGTGAAGCTGTTCTTCGCCGTCGTACATCGTTTACAAACTATACACAGTCTTCAGGAACGAAGGGTAACAGGCTCGCGTACTGGTTGAACAATTGAACGAACTAGACATTTCTACTCATCCAACACACGCAAAACCCTTCCCATACATACAGATACATGGTACGTTACTCAATCCCCACGAATCCTACTCCCACTCCATGAGAATCTTCCAAAACTCATCCATATGATACATGCTACTAATATGGCCGCCGGGGACAATCTTCTCTCTCGCGCCCTTGTACGTACTCGCCAACCACTTATTCGCACTGCCGCCCATCTTATCCTCGCTCGACCCAACAATCAGCATTCTCCTCTCCTCCTCGTGACCCGGCACAAACCCCCAATCTTCCCTCAGGACATCCGACACCTCCATGAAACCATCCCAATTATTTCTACACCTCATCGCACTCTCCGCCTGTCTCTCCACGAACTCATCCTCGGTGATTCCCTTTCTCGCTACGTGATTCCTCATCTCCTCCCTCTCCGCATCGTCCATCATGTCCCACAGCGTAGCGCGCATGAACTCCTTCGTGCCAGCCATGTCCTTCATCTTGCTCCCTATGCCGGCCTTGAACGTCTTCTGCAGCATGCGGAACGGCATCTGAGACGGGGGACCAATCGATATCCAGTTCTGCCAGGTGAGGGACTTTGCGTACTCCGTATCGTGCTTGATTGGGCTGAACCCCGCCATGAGCATGCAACCTACGAGTTTGGCGCCGGCGGGGAAGATGGAGATGGGCGCGCCGTAGAGCATCTGTGCAGGCACAGTGCCGTAGGAGCCACCAGAGACGTAGAGTTCATCGTAGTCCGAGCTGGGGTATAGGTGGTTGAGGAGGTTGGTCATGTCGCGCGCGAGGGTCTTGTAGTAGAGTTCGTTAGGGTCGCGACTGGAGGTGTTGCCCATACCGATTGGCGTGGGTGCGATCCAGAGGGCCCCTCGTTCGCGGCATGGTTCGGGGACGTCGTAGGCTGTGCCAACGGAGAAGAGGCCGCTGAAGAAGATGATGACGGTCTTTGCGTCGAGGGGCCCGTTGAGCGCGTAGGCTAGTTGTCTACCGTCAGGGAGGGCAAGTATGTGCTCTTTAGCGCCTTGTTCAGTACTATATTGCGCCATGATGAGGAAGTCGCAGGGTATGATGAGCTGATGCTATTGATGAATGTGGTAAAGATTGAGATATGATGCGATTGATAACTGCGCAAAAGGGTGAGATGCGGCTGAGGAACACTGCAGTCTCAATTGTGTTCCAGCGATTGATAACCAAGTAAATGTCGGAACGCAGCATATTTAATCTTTTCAACATTGCATACGTTCAGTGTTTAGATTCAATCACCAGGCAGCGATTTATTCACCAGGCACCCGAATTAAGTTGGCCGGAAGAACGGGTCTGTGGGGAGAATTGCCGCGAGGAATGCAGCCACGATGAGGCTGTACAGAAACTCCCACCACTCGGGTTCGTCGTATTGAAGTTACCAGTGCGTTTTCTACGGATCAAGTACCCAAGGCAACGAGATAGTTGTTTCATATATAATAGATTATCACAGTAATTCTGCAATTGATGTAACCAGCATTATCAAAGCATCGTCATTCATCAGCTACTAACATGACTATAAAGCAAATTGATATCAACAGAATGTACTCTGCGCTACTCACACGCAGTAGAGATTCGTACTACAGCCAATTTATGCCTTGGTAGTAGTCTCCTCCTTCTTGGCGACAGCATCGTCGCTGTGGTACAGCTCAGGGCAGGGACCAGTCTTCTTCTGGAAGATCCATCTCTTGGTCCACCAGGGCAGGACCTGGTTCAATTGGTATCGGGAGTGCTTTCTGTTGGACACGCTAAAGACGTAATCCAATTCCTCCAAACTCTTCTGCTTGGTCTCAGGCACAAAGAGGAAAATGAGCGCGAGCGCGACCAAGTTTAGGCCAGCGTAGAACCCAAAGGCACCAGTGGGCGTCATGGTGCGCAGCATCGATGGGAACGTGAGCGAGAGGATGGCACCCCAGAAGTTGTTGGTGGCCACAGCCCAGGACATACCGACCTCACGATGCGACAAGGGGAAGACTTCGGCCGAGTACATGAACGGAACGGGGCCCTCGCCTATGAGGTGTTAGATGATGTAGATGAGATTGAGTTCTGGGTAACTTACCAGGTGAGTAGAAGGCTTCGAAGAGATAGATGAATGTAGCAACGGCTGCCAAGCGAGCGTTGCTAGATTCTTGGTCCTTGTCAATCAAGAAGCAGAGACCAGCGGCCAACAGGGTCCAAAACATGTTGGGGAAGGTGAACAGGAGCAGGGTTCGGCGACCAAAGGTGTCAATAGTCCAGACTGCTGGCCAGGCGAAGATAAAGTTGACGAGACCGGTACCGAAGCTGGCCCAGAGGGCAGCATAGGCGGAGACACCACTCTGCTGGAAAATGGTACTGCTATAGAAAGAAATGATGTTGACTAAAAAGGCTGTTAGTGAGTGGCCATGTTCGCGCAAACAATCGCAACTTACTTCCGCACATCTGCTGTGCAATCATGACAATACCAGAAGCCCAAGTGGCGCGTCGAACTCGAGGAATAGTAAAGAGTTCAATGAATCGAGTGAACAGACCACCAGACACATCCAATCCAGCTGCCTCAACGAGCTTGTGTTCTTGCTCGAGCAGACAATCGATGTAGTACAGGTCGCGGGCGGCTTGGAGAGGGGTGTTTCGCAGCTTGAGCAGCGACTGCCAGGCCTTCAGATACTTGCCCTTCTTGAGGTACCAACGGGGCGACTCGGGGCAGAACCAGACGCCCAGGACGAGAGGCACGGCGGGAATGAAGGCTGAACCGAGCTGAAGTCTCCAGGAAATGACTGCCACCTTACCGACAGCAAGGTTGGAAGCATAACCGCAGAGGATACCTGGAACTTTGTTAATGTACAGTTCTTTGCGCCAAGGCAGCAATTCTGAATTATGTTCACTTACCGAAAGCAGTCCAAATCTGCCAAGACATGACCAGGCCACCACGAATGATGGTTGGCGCGTTTTCTGCGGAAAAGACTGGGACGGTGACTTCCTTCAGACCCATTCCAATACCAAGCAGCATACGGCAAACCAGCAACTGGGGCCAAGTTTGGGAAGTTGCCATGCCAAAGGGGGCGATGAGGGAGAAAATGGCAGCAATGAAGATGACACCACGACGACCAAGCCAATCGTTCAGAGGATCGGAAATCCATCCTGCGCTGCAACCGCAGTCAGTAAACTAGTAGAGAGGTGCCACATGCGTTTAACTCACAGTACGGCAATGGTAATATATGGAGCAGCGTTGATCAATCCAACGAGCCAACTGTTGCGGTCACAAAAGGCTTTTCCGCCAGGACCGTTACAGGCTTCTCCTGAGTCTGGGATGCCTAGAGCAAGGGGGAAGCTCAAGTTGGCACCGTTTGAACCAGTCTGTATCGCAATTAGCAGCGCTCAATTGAACTGACACAATCAAAGCTAAAACTCACCTGATCCCAACCCTGAATGGCAGCAGCAATAGAATTGAGGAAGATGGTGTAGTACAGAGGCCAAGGGTGCTTCCAGCGATTGGTGACCTCTTCGCGCAAGGCCAGCTTCTCCTCGGGAGTGAGCCGATCCATGTTCTCAAAGCCGGCAGGGTTCTGCGCAACTAGCGCACCCTTCTCGAGCAAGGGCAGGATGTCGTCGGGCAGGCCCTTGTTGCGCTGGAAGTTGGCGACATTGACGAGCAGAGTCTCTTCGTCGATACCTTTGAGGGGGTTCTTGATTTCGCCCTCAAGGTTGTCCGTCAGCTGTGCCAGCTTCTGAGCAGTCTCCGTCGGTTGCGCATCAGAGGCAACATGGCTGAGGGGCAGAAGTGTGAGCGATGCGACGCTAAGCAGAGACGGGGGGGGGGGAGGAATGCGACTGAGAGGGCAGGTGTTTTTGGTTTGTTTACTTACACATGCTCGTTGTGTTCTTCAGTGACGACCTTCTTGTCGTCATGGTCGACGGCCTTTTTCTCGTCAGCCATGATGGAGAGGAATCAATGGATTGAAATGGGATTCAGTCAAACAAAAGGCGAATTTGAACCACAGCCAGAGAAGAAGGGTGGGATGCTAGTGGTAGGGGAGAGGAGGGGCGAGGGTCCTTCCTTTTATTTAGAAGAATGAGGAGGTGTCACACTACCAACAGCTCGAGGCTTGCGGCGGCCATTTTAGACAGGAAAAGTAACAAACCAAACCAAACCCCAACTTTCTAGCCGCGTGGGTTTGGAGACGGCCAGAGGCTTTTCGGGGGTGGGCGTGGTGGATGCGGAATGGCATGGGGTGGGCTTATTACAAGCTTGCAGGACAGGGCTAGGGAAGCCCATGTTTTGCTCGCATTTGGCAGGTCTCTCTGTTCACATTACCAGAGGATACGGCCAAAGTTTACAATTACCATTACCGGGTTGAGTTGACTTGATTCGAGTTAACCCGACTCTATTATGTTCAACTTTGCAGTTGCTCTTGTAACGCAGAAGTCCATCTTTCAAAAAGCGCCTCTTGTGCCACCAGTATTCCTTGTTACCCAGTTACCATTTAGGAATGGAGCGATGCTAGGTGTGCCAAAACAAAGCCATTGCCAGGGGAAGCCCAGACCAGAAGGCCGTTGAGCCTAGAGCAAAAGGGCGGTGCTCTCCTCTCAAGTCTACTCGGCTTGTGTACGAAGCAGCCTCCTGCAGGAGTAATTTGCCAAGCAATCCTTGTAATTAACTATATTGATTAATTAGGCTTGACTCGAATGTGAAGGGGGGAAAAAGAGAGACCTGAAATTTTCACAGAGCGCTGGACAACAAACAACGAAGCCCAAGAGGAGTCGATTGGCAAAAAGCCACATTTTGGTGGCGCTGCACTAACGGCACCCAGCACAGGCCATTCAAGGCAGCAGTATTTCTCCAAGTTTCTTTGGTCGAAGAAACGGAGTCGACATATTGGATGGACGCCAGCGAGAATCTTGCTCTCTCCAAACACGCCGATGCTTTCCTTGTCGTGAGAGGCAGTTGAACGATAAACTCAACCCGTGTAAGTCATCCATCATCGACAGAGCTTCTATTCTGGAGACTGTTGAGAAACAGTGGGTAGATCGCTGGACAGCTTGGGCTGGAGAGCGAAAACAGGCTCCGGCAGAGCTCCAACTACTGTGGAGAGCACCCGATGATGGCGCTCACATCGCCTACCAGTGCGGGCTAGGCAAGGGCTCAGAAGCCTCTGCCCCACTGATGGAAAAGTCACCTGGATGGCGGCGATGGGATGTTGGAACCAAGAGCAGTAAACGACGGAGATGAGCGACTTGAGGCGGTGGAATGATGCAGTTCTGACGGCTGTGGTGGCTGTCTGTAAACTGCAGTTCCAGCTTCATTGAGTTGAACGTAACAGTGTAAATTGGAGGCCTTGCCAGTGTGTATTGGAGACTATAGTCAACGGTGACAGAGACAAACGGTTACTGAGGGTATATGCACTGCAGCAACACGGAACCGCATCCTCCCGATGCATGCCGTCGTGTAAATAAACACCGCACCGTTATAGTATTGTCCTGTTGCATATTCCAGGGCCCCATTACATTCTAGTGCAGTGCATTCTAGTGCACATTCTAAGCGACAATAACACCATCTCGCAGCAATAGATGAGACAAATGCAGCAACTGAGACAGATTACACACACCCTCAGCTCCCTAAAGGCACAATACGACCTGAAGGGCCCTCCGCCGTCTTGTCACTTTGACGCTTTTTACTCTATCCATGTCACTTTACTGTACTACATCACTTTGACACTTTACTCTACCCATGTCACTTTACTGTACTAAATCACTTTGACACCACACTACTGTACCATCCATCCATGCCCAAAACTAGGCTTCCTCAAATGCACCCTGGTTCTAATATTACCAACTTGCAACCCCACAACTCCAACTCAGAACAGTCAGCTTTTGCTAACGGCTGGCCTTGCTGCCTGCTTATAGTGCGCCACTGGCGACGGTGGCGCCTGGTGAATCGGACGCAGTCCTCGCCAGGTTTTGGCTGCCGTATGATGTATAATTTTTATCCAGACTATGACAGTTACAGTACCGGTACCGGCAGGGATGGCAGACTTGGGGATTGATGGAGTGGAGATTTTCTTCCTTCTGTAATCATTGAGGGACATGTTGCTCAGTAATCCATCATCTAATGAAAATGTCTTCCAACGTTGCTGAATTACAACATTGGGGGCCAATCGACGAAGTGAGCTTTACTGTAATCAGAAACACACAATACCATGTAAATGCCAGTCTCCAACACCACTTAGGCTCGCAATAATCATCGAATACAAGGGAGTTCACAAATGCAAGTACTTGAATTACTGCAATTGAGTTCTGTGTCGGTATTCCGTGACAACCGTAGACCTCAAGCCGTCTGCCGGGTAGTCCGGATGGTCACGCGCCCGCAGTGACAACACTCGTCTCCTTGCTCAATCTCACATTCTCACTCAATTCAGGCTTCTCCATGCAATCACACATCTGCACTCAATTTAGGCATCTCCATTTGCTCCCAAAGAGTCTATTGTCTAGTAAATCTAATTGCATCTATTTCTTAGACTCCTGCAATATATCTTTTTCACGGCAGTCAACGCCGCTCTACATGTATATCTTTTCACCTCGGCAGCCAAACACTACCATATCAAAAACAGTGCTCCGAAATCAACAACCCAACGCAGGCAACAATGTGCATTAAATAATGGGACGACCGTCGAATGTCAGCGACCGACATGAATACCAGCCGAGACGAACGAAGGAAAAAAAAAGGCGAATGAAAAAAGGGGAAATGAAAATAAACAAAAGTCATGTCCGTCATACAGATGCTTAAGCAGCCATCTTGATGGGCTTGGGGCCGTGGCCGTTGACGTTGCGGAAGAACAAGACGCCCTTGCCCTTGCCCTCGGCCTCAGCGCTGGGCTCAACCCATTGGCACATTCTAGCCGAGCGCCACATAGCTCCCAGGAAGCCAAAGAATCCACCGCGGGTGTCGGAGCGGTAGTGCTTGCCCATGATGGGACGGATGGCGTCGCTGGCCTCGTCGGCGTTGTAAAAGGGAATCGTGCTAACGTAGTGGTGGAGAACGTGCGTCTCGACAATGCCGTGCAGGAGCTGGCGGCCGATGAAGCCCATCTCGCGGTCAATGGTGGCGGCGGCACCGCGGACGTAGTTCCACTCCTCAGCAGTGTAGTGAGGCAGGGAAGGGTCGGTGTGCTGCAGGAAGGTGATGGCGACGAGCCAGTGGTTGACCCAGAGATAGGGGATAAAGTACCAGACGGCCATGTTGGCCCATCCAAAGGTGTTGCCGAGGTAGAAGAGAGCAGTGGCAGCCAGGGCGACACCAATGTCGCTGTAGATGATGAGCTTGGCGTCCTTGGAGTCGAAGATGGGGCTGTTGGGGTCGAAGTGGTTGACACCGCCGCCGAGACCGTTCTTCTTGCCCTCACCACGGCCCTCGCGCTGGCGGTGGTGGAAGTTGTGGCCAGTGACGTTGGCAATGAGGTACTGGGGCCATCCGATGACCTGCTGGCCAACGAGGTGAAGCAGAGTGAAGAGGGGAGTCTCCTCGGTGAGCTCAGAGATCTCGTGGACGAGACGACCGGCGCGAGTAGCAAACTGCTCACGGGTGCGGGGCAAGAAGACCATGTCACGCTCCATGTGGCCGGTGGCCTTGTGGTGCTTGCTGTGGGAGATTTGCCAGCTGAAGTAGGGGACGAGGAGGGAAGAGTGCAGGACCCAGCCGGTCAGGTTGTTGATGGTGCTAGACTCGGAGAAGGCACCGTGACCACACTCGTGGGCAATGACCCAGAGTCCAGTACCAAAGAGACCCTGGAGCATGGTGTAGACGGCCCAGAGGGCGCCTCGGGCGAAGGCGTTGGGGACGTACTCGGGGGTGACCAAGTTGTGGAAGAGGGTGAAGGTGGTGGCCAGGCAAGCAATATCGCGGAGGATGTAGTAGTAACCCTTGAGGGCAGAGCGTTCAAAGCAGTGCTTGGGGATGGCATCACGGATGTCCTTGATGGTGTAGTCGGGAGGGGAGAATTCGTTGCCGTAGGTGTCGATGAGCTTGCCGTAGGATTCCTTGTCCTGGGAGACGTCGATGGAAGAAAGGGAAGACAAAGAGGTTGAGGAAGCCGACGGACGAGGAGAGTCCATGGGAGAGACGACGGCAGAGGAGTCTGCAGAGTCGGCAGCCTCAGAGACATGTCTGCGCAACACACGGTTGCTTGGGATGGCGGTGGAAGCCATGATTGTGACTTGTAGAGTGGTGGTGTAGTTTAAACCAATTGAATGGGACACCGAGTTGACGATGTGGTAGTCGTCTTTTGTTTGTGTGGGTGAAGGGGAATGAGTGTAGGCGAAAGTAGTAGGAGTGGAAGAAGAAGAAGAGACGGGAAAGTAAGAAAAGAAGAGTGGCAGGAAAAGGAAAAGAAGAAAAGGAAAAGTCGAGATTGGGTTCTATCGCCCCCTCTGGATCGTCTGTGATGTGGAGAATAGGTGCAACACTATGCTTTTGGTAGCAGAGGTGGTTTAATTTTTTTTGTTGCCCTGTTGTCTCTGCTTGGGGAGTCTTTGACCCTTTTTTTTTCAGCGCTTGTGCCTGTGCCTGAGCCGAGGAGGGACTTTGTTGGGGTTCTGGAGACCGGAGGCGTGTGGGAGGGCTCCAATAAAGTTTTTATTTTATTTTATTTTTATTTCCTATTATTATTTTTTAAAGGAGCGGCGGTCAGGGTCCGGGTCGTGGGGCATGTACCAGAGGTTAAGAAACGAGTAGTAACTGAATGCAAATAATTGGTTTCAAGGACGGGAAAGAATAAATGAGATGAGGATGAAATGAGATTTTTTTTTTGGAATTAAAAGAGAAACAAGAACCAGGATAACATAGAAGTGGTGGGATCCTCCTTATAAATGGCATACCCAATCATCACCTCCAACGCAGCCACAAGCTGTATCAATATGCATTCTCACATGTACAGTACATGTACAGTACTGAACTCGCTCCCAAATGCTGTAAACACACAGACACGCACTGTAAATAGTCGGTCATGACAGCTGTAAACAGGCGGCTGCAGACCAGAGCCTGCCTGCAATGGGAAATCATCTGAGCACCATGATGTGATACAACAGCCAATCCAGCTCTAAGCCAATGGCATGTGGCGCCTCAGTTAGGAAACACATGCTGGGCCCGTCTTGTCTTGTCTGGTGTCTCGCTGTTCCGTTTTTCCCCTAGCCCACCCGCCTTGATTCATATCACCGCCAATTACAGTCCTCGATATCAATGACAACCCATGACGATGCATGTTATAATTCTTTTCTATTTTAATTTTTCAATCCATCAATGGATTTCCCCAGATTCTTCACATGATGCCTGTCCATCTACGCACAGTATATGCCGTGCATGTATTGAGTGCTGAATGCCGATCATCGCCAGAGCCAAGATGGGCACCAAATGAAGCTATAATAGTACATGTACCTTTTACCCGTACATTACAAGCTATCTTTCTTTCCTCTTTCAAATCTCTAGTTTCCACGTGAAGCCGACCCTTTGCCACCACACACCAGACCCTGACGATCGACGGGATTGACAACACCCGAAGAACACCTGACCAGACCAACCTTATCTACTGCCGTTATTGCATTCTAATTTTCTAGTAATTAATCCTCTCAACCAACTTCAATTCTTGCTTTCAGTCGTTTTCAAGCTGTTGCACATGTTACAGACCACTCAGCCGAGGCGCTGTTCCCGATTCAGTTGGTATGTTTCTCCACTAAATCTCGCGGCCCTGTCCCCTGTCCCCGGCCGAGCACGCTCTGCTGCATACTGTGGACAGCTGGACCATTTTTTTTTTCCTTTTTTTTTTTCTTCGTCTTGGCTCAACAAATTTCCCAACAGATTTACTGCCACTAAAGGCCCATTACTCCGTACAGTACCATACATACAATAGTGCATTTAATTAATCATTACTCCATAATTTGTCCATACGAATTAAACATAATTAAGTCTCGACAATAACCGTTAGCTGACATAACATCCCCAGACTCTTCCAGACGTCACACACACTTACATCGTAATCATTTCTAACCCCCCATATCCAATTCGCCATCATCCTCTATATTATCTAATCATTAACATCATGACTACCACGGAACCTCCCTCATGCCATCCTCAACCTCCCAAAACGTACCCTCTTTATCATCACCGTCCACCAACCTCACCACCACCTCCGCGCCCTCCACTGGATCCTTCGTTCCTCTAAACCCATTAAATGCCGTCTTGCAATGTCCCGGACTCACAGCCCAATACTTGACCTTCTTCGTTTCCTTCTCCTCCGCCGTCTGTAAATGTAGCACTAACATGTTTAGTCCCGCTTTGGCCACGCAGTAATCCGGGCGGATGTTGATCGTTCCATGCGGGCAGCGTTGCTGACCAGCACTAACCACAGTACATTAGCAGGTTTCCTATGAAGCATTTTGTATATTGATGCTGGTCAACGCACCGTCAAGTTTGCCATATTTGGCGTCTAGGGTTCGTACAGCGGCTGCAATGGACTCGTCGTCCTCGATGTCGTGCACCACTACATCCAGCGCAGCCTCAACACCGTCCTTCTTCAAATTGTCTATGGCTTCGGTACCACATGCTGCGTCTCGACAGCCAATGACGACGGTTGTGTCTGGGACTCTTTTGCCCAGCACTTGTACCATGGCGTAGCCTAAGCCTCGATTGCCTCCAGTGACGAGAATGACAGACATTATACTGACAATAAGCCGAAGTGAATGACTGGAAGCGAATATCTGAACTGCAAATGATACAAATGTAAATAATCCGATTCATTCATTCAATCCAATTGTAGCATTTCTCGCTCATTTTATACCCCTTCTAAAGATACAATTCAAGGCAAGGCACGGGTTTATCAATCTATCCACACATGGCCAATCCGAGTTCACTCACCACCAGCCCAAAATTACGACCAAATCACTAAACTCCCTCATCTCCACCGTTAAAATGTGATAAATTATTCATCAAAGCAAACAAAGCTCAAACAGTCATATACTACATCATTCATTACCCAGCAGCGTCCAGTACTGCACGCCCTCACCACGGCACCATCCTGCCCCCCAGCTCAACCACCTGCCTCAGCCTCGACGGCATAAATTCCACCCACAGATTAATCCTATCCTGATCAATGACTGCCCACGCCGCCTGCGCCGCCTGCTTCAAATCACTATCCTCCCAGCTGTCCCCATCCGGCCTCGTCCACGTCTTCCCCACCGGCCACAGCGAATCCAACGGATTCAAATCCGGACTCTCACTGCATCCAAACCTTGAATCAAGCGAATGCCTCTCCTTCCACGTCTGCACCAGATTCACCTTGCTCAACCCGCCATGCGCAAATACATCAAAATCTTCCTCCAACACAAAGTCATCACCCCGCTCCGCCCAGCCCTTGACCACCCCATCTAGTATCTTATCCCTATAGTCCGCCATCTCCAACGTGCCCTCATAGAACACCAATTCACTCTTGAACCCATACCCTATCGCAACCCATGCCGACACCGTCTTGACATCCTTAGTCCACTTCCCGTCCTCAGCACAGTTGACACAATGCCGCTCTCCTTCTCGTGGCACCAACCTCACCTTGCCATCTGGGTCGAACCCAAACGTCAACTCCCCGCTGAACCTCACCCGCCGCCAACTCTGCGGCTGCGGAAACAATTCAGCCATGCGTTTGCTATATTCAACCCGGCGCTCTCTATTCTTCTTATGGACCCATGAGCGTCCACATCTCAGACATCGTCTATACCCCAACGTGCCCATGGTGCGATGTAGCGTCCTCTTGCTACAAGACGCATCTACGCCTGCTTCCTTGGCCAGCCCAGCCCAGGTGAGGTCCGTGTTCTCATACTGCTCGTCCCACAGGATACTCTCCATCTTGGCTTGGTCTTCTTCTGAGATTTTGCGACTGCGCCCGCGCTTTTCTTCCCAGTGCGGGTCGTTGCGCAGTGAGGGTGGGACAGTCATGGCTGAGTATCCCTGTGAGCGGGACAGTTCAAAGTGACGAAAGATGGCCGACTTATTGACAGGCAAGCCCTGCGACTCGAGGTACGAGATGGTTCCTCGTACCATGGCCTTTTTCTGCCTGTCGGCTTGCGTGGCGCTCGCCGGCGACGCTTTTTCTTTGCTTTGTTTGCCCATGGTTGATGAGTGTTGGCGTTTGTCGCGTACAAGTGAGGTGTTTGGTTGTTTTTGTCGCAGTGGCGCAATTCGTCCAATGTCTGGACCAACGCGTCACGTGCCAAAAATAAGCAAGACATGTCACTGCACCAACACTGACACAGTAGCCAAGGTTTGGGTCAATTGATCACTGTTGGAAATGCATTGCATTCTAGACGTAATTATCTCATCCATATGAGCTACCTGTAAGTACAAAATTTGTGAGATATAGAAAGTGAAATTAGAAGCGTTGCAATTCTCCTCGATTGCAACGAGAACGCCCGTGTTGGTTCCATAAACCGTCTATCCCATTAAATAAAAATTCATACGCTGCATATTATCCAACAGTCCTCTTTCCCTTATTATATATGTAGAGGTAGATGGTTCGTTTGTTCGTTATTTTTTCACCTTTGCAGCCATGGTTCGATGGCTTGAAATTTATGATTAACCTTTACCAGCTTCTCGTACGGACTGCATGAAACGGTCTTCGGCACCGACTTCACCAACCGCGCGAGGAGCTGTCGTTTCTGTAGAGGCCTTGGACATCACCTTCCAGACCTCTTCCGAGGTTTTGGTGCCTAGAAGATCCATCTCTCGATGGAGGAGCACCGCGACTGCGGCTCGCACCAGCAAGGCATCGCCTTCAAAGACGTAAACATCCCAAAGTCTTGCTGCCTCGTCGATGGCCAACAAGCTGGTGAAGATGCTGGTGAAGAGATCGTAAAGGTATAGAGAAGGGTCCATGTTTTCGATGCCCTTGGTGAGGTGGTCGTGTAGCCTGGAGGACTTGTGGCTGAGTGTCTGCAGCACCAAGTTGTATGCTGAAGCCTTTGCAGTCGGATCAGAAGTGTAGAATGATAGTGGTAGTGGTCGGTTGAGTACGTTAGCAAGGGCGATGAAAGCCGTCTCGGCGTCTGGGAGATTGAGCAGTAGCAATGCGGCGATGGTCTATTATGCATTTGTCAGTTGTTGCTACATCTTTAGCGTCGTAATAGTAGTATACTTACGTTGCATCCTGATGTGTAGCCAATGTCTACACGATACATGGCGTATGCGCTCAGCACATCCACCAATGCATCGTGGAGAGGGCCACCAAGTTGGAAGATGCGCAAATCTTTCCAAGTTTTCTCGCCAGCATCTTGTCGGATGTGATCAAACCATTTGGCCATTCTCGCATCTTCTGCATCACCCTTGTCTTCCTTGACGCGTTGCTCCACATCCCGAGCCCTGGTCAAGGCATTGTTGTACGATTCGGTCGTGAGACCTAGTTCATTGCCGATGGCTCGAGTCCAGACGGTAACACGACTTCTTGGTGCAACACCCTTCCACCACAAGTCTCTTGTACGCCGCTCGCGGATAGCGTCTTGCCAGCGTGGAATGATGTCTTCCTCCCACAGCTGCATCGAATTGTCAGCATTGCTATCTCTATTTTTCGTCCTTGATCGTCTGGCAGCTTCGCGTCGCTCATCGGCTTTGGCACTTGCGGCCATCATTCTCTGATATTCCTTCAAATGACGCTTTTCCTCGGCAGGATCCTTGGGGGGGAGCCATGATGGACGGGTCCGGCTAAGGACTGCTTCCTTTTCCTTGGAAATTGGTAACGGGTCGACCATGATATTGGTTCGTCGAAGAGGAGGCAATTCAGGTGTGGATGACTTGACACGCTCCTTTTTGTCATAGGCGTAATCTGATGGCATCTGGGCCGAGTTCCATGTGTTGGGCCGAACTGTGCCATTGGCGCGCTTTGCCTGTCGCTCCTCTATTTCACCGGCGTGTTCTTCCAGTTTATCAGTCAACATTCTCGTTTCAGCGCTGAGCTCCGCGTGCGCAGCGGTCCAGCTGTTGACTCTTGTCTTTAGAGGGCTTGGAGGGGGCTTGTCTGCTGGGAACTCCTCCGACTTCCAAGATGGAGAGCGCAGTGATCCTTGAGCCTGGGCAACGGGGGGTGTACCATTGCCGACACTCCTAATTCGCTCTTTTGGCCGACGGCGGTTCGGTGACGGAGATATCGAAGGTGTGCGGCTCGGCGTTGGCGTACGTTCATGGGGAGGTCGCGGTGAAATGGGCACATTGTCAAGAAGCAAGCCCTCCGGGATATCGTCATCCCCTTCATCTTCGTCACAGTCTTGCTCGCGCTGCGTTATGGACCTGCGCTTGTGATTGGCCTGGGCTTGCCAGCTTCCACGACGCGGGCGTGAGGGATGATGGGGGTCGCGAGGGTCCAAGGCGAGTCCAGGGCTGCTGCTGCGATGGCGTCGGGCTAATGGCACAGAGGTCGTGGAGTAACCTTTGGTCAGGGTGATGGGTCGAGGATCGGTTAATCCGGCGACACTTGTGCTCCTGGGATTCGAGGCATAGAGCGTGTTGTGAAGATTGGGAAACGAGCGGCGTGGAAGGGGCGTTCGGCGGCCAGTAACCATCCGCCCAGGGACATTGGTGGATGAGGAGGAGGGAGTTAGGCGGCCAGGGGCTTGGGATGAAGCCTTGGGAGTAGCGGTGTTTTCGTCATCGAGTCCGATGTCTTCGAAATGAGCAATATCAGACATGACACTTCCATCATCGCTGTGGAGGGATTGGAAAGAAGAGGATTTGGAGCTCCTAGAGGTTGGAATGCCTGGCAAAGGCCCAGGGTGCGTGAGCGTCGAGGTATTGTTATCGCGCATCATGTTTGCATTTCGCAAAGGCAGCGGCAACGTGATGCCTTGGCTGCGTCCAAAAAATGTCGCGGACAAGTCGCGTTGGTGTTGTATTTTTGAGTCCTGGATAGGTCGAGGTTGATTTAATGAGCTATAGATGCGATCTCTGCGAGGATGATGGATTCGAGGTAAATCTCGATGCAAGAGTGTCGATCGGGGGAATCGACTAGGTAAGGATTGGTGGTCGTGTGTTTCGGTCGCAAGAAAGAGAGGCTAAAAGAGTGTAATGCGAGAGAGGGACAGGGTTGGATAAAAAAAAATAGAAACAAAATGATCAGGTAAAGAATTGATGATACAAGAATGAGAAGAAATGGTAGGAGAGTAAGAGGGGGAAAAGAAATTAGCGAGCGTGTTGTGCGATTCGCGGCGAGTCGAGGTAAAGGTGAATTGAGTTGGCTACTGGACCAGGAGCAGGATGGAGTTTGGGTGGAGTTTTCAAACAAGGACGGGATGGTCGGCCTTGCCAGGGAGACCGTGGGCTGGACGAGGAGGAAGACCTTGGAGACCTTGGAGAATTTGGGGGGGTGGTTTGGAGGGGGAGTCCACTGAAGCATTAGCAGCAACAGAAGCCTCAGTGACACCTACAACTGGGGTGCCCTGGCGTCACAGATGGCTTCCCCTAAAACATAACGAGACACACTACAGTACATGTAGAACCCAGAGACGCAAAGACAGGGGGTAAAGCCTGAACCTGACGATAGCAACAGCAGCAAAAGAAGGAGGGAATAGCCGATGCAGGGGGTCTGCCAGCCCAACAGGGGTTCCTGGTGGCCGCTACAGCACGCTACAGCGCTGTATCGTCCCCTACCCGTCAGTGTTTGGTGGGTACCCCTGGCCACACTTACTGGCAGAGAGGCAGCCCCAGTGGCTTAGTGGCTGCACTGGCCCTCACTCTGCACCCATTTCCCATTTCTTAGCGGCTGATGGTCACAAACTGGTGGCTTACTGGCGTGCAAAAAAAAAAAAAAAAAAAAAAAAAAAAAAAAAAAGGACGTTGAACCCGTCAGGACCTTGAAATGGCCTGTGCAGTGGGCTAAGCGTGCGTTAACCTCTATATGGTTTCCTATCCTGTTCACCCCCCCGCCATTTTTGGTCCTTAATTTTTATTTCTTTAACCCCCTTCCGTCCCTTTCGGCGTGTGCTGCTGCGCTAATTATGGCGGGCGTGCGTGTACCTGCGCTACCTGTGGTACCTGCTTTAGGGGCTGCCCACTAATTATTTTAGGTGCATACCTCCCGGAGCTGCACCGTCAGGGGACAGCCTTGTCGGTCTCCAAGGTGTCTCCTTTATTAATTTACAAAGAGGAGAAATATTGTTACAAAAAAAACACACACAGATGATTACAAATAAGGATAATTCTATGGAACTGAAAAAATTTCATACGATACTGTTAGCGGCCTCAAGTGCAGTCTTCGGGACAGTCATCCATACAGATTGTGGATGGCTGATTTGGCACATCTTCATTTACAACGACCATCACCTTGCGTCACTGGCTAAAATGAAACAAAACAAAAATCACAAAGCCATTTTAATGTATATCAATGCTGCGCCTTATCTTGATCAACCTCAATGTCATTTATGCTCTGTACCTCGGATGATCCCATCTCACAAACACGCACTGATCGACATGCCAAATGAATATCAAACCCAGGTCTAGATTCATCCGTCCATCCATCCCTCTGCCACTACAATCTCTCCAGGGTTTCCACAGCAAATTCCGCCTTAAACGACATGCCCTCGACACGTCAAAAGATATACAAACGTAGCAAGAAATTCGTTATGATGCCAGATTCATCCCTCTCAGCCAGTCCTAGCATCACCACCCTCTCTGCCTTCCTGCCTGGTCTCCTGATCGTCCAACCAAGACATGATCCAAGGAGATCGGGCTTCTAAAATCATGCAAAACAAACAACCCAAAAAAGCAAACATTCATCATTCAGCAACAACACCCCTGTCTCACTCTCTGTCAAGCCCCTCATGCTTCACGGCGCTCTCCACCTCCTCGTACGATCCTTTCTTCCTGCCAAATAGCGGCGGTGGCAACCGTGGGATCGATCGTACCAGCTTACGGAATCCGTCTTGTACCTGTTCCTGTCGCATGTTCCTAGTGCGGGACAGATACCGGAGCGCAGCTATGTGGTTCTGGATGGCCTCGAAATGAAACCGCACAAGCCCCAGGTCGTCGTCAATCCGAGCTGGACAGATGTTGCTTGCGCTGGGAGGTGACTTGGCAGCGCTGGAGGACGCCTGAAGCGTTGCAGATGGCGGGGGAGCTCTGGTTGAACAGATGAATTGAGGAGACGGCTTGTTGGCTGCAGCGGTCTCTATCTTGATTTTGCGTGTGATTGTTCGTATGTCCTTTCGTGGCGTTGATGCTTGCTCGTCCACGATGCAGTCGGAATCTGAAGGTGCATATGGCGTGATGTCTGTATTGGATTCTAGCCTGCCAAGAACCCCCCAGAGCTGTTTCATAAACTCACCGTCAGACTTTGGAGCATTGGCGCCCTCTCCATGTTCCTTGTTGTGCTTGTGTTTTGACTTCTTAATAGACGATGTCCCTTCTTGCTGTTGTGTGCCATGTGCATTGCCATTATCCTGTACATCTCGAACTTGATGGAAGTCATTTGTCTCTGGCGCAGTCGAATGGGTGTCAACTGAGTCTTCGTCTCCTTCGGCGTTCTCAACATGTTGTGACCGATCTTGCTCCTGCTTCAACCTCTTTTCTCTCCTGCGTCTCTTCTGCTTTTTCTTTCTCTTCTTCTCCTTTGCAGCATCCACATCAGTCACAAGTAGGTCATCATGAGCAGAAATGTCATCTGCATCGACACTGGCGGCAGGCTTTCTCTTTCCTGTCGCTTTGCCATCGATCTTCGATGCACCTCCAAGTGACTCTTCCGAAACTTGTCGTGGTTCTGTCCTTGGCGTACCAATATCTTTCACAGTTCCCTGCGGAGGCTGAGTCTGCGGCGCTTTCTGTACCGAATTGTTCTTCACGGGTGTAAGATTCTTTGTCGGTGTTCGAGGCACCTCTGTATGTTTTGTATATTTCACCGGTGCTATTTCAATCTTGATACGCTTGTGTCGAATTGGGGACTCGGCCACATCCGTTGCCGTCAGCCCCTGACGGCGCTTCGTTTCCTTGCCAGAGAGCGTGACAACCTTTTGTATCTCGCATTCCGAATCTTCAGTAGATAGGTCAATCACCTTGGGCGTACTGAGTGGGATGGTTGCATTCTTGCTGCCTTTTTTGGGAATACGCTTCACAGCAGGGCTGCTTTTGATGGCAAGAGTGTTCTTGACGGCTGGGGCAGCATTGATGGCAGGGGTGCTGTTATTGATTAGGGTTTTCTTGCTCACTGCATTGTTGTTTTTGGGGTTGCCTTTCTTGTTTCCGCTGTTGGGCTGCGTAGAGCTGGGCTTCATCATGATGGTGAAAACTGCGAGGCAAGCTGCAGTGCAGAGATGGGGGTCGTGTTGAATGGTTCAAGTGAAGACCCAATAAGAAATGATGAGTGAAGGCTTCAAGAGCAGGGGCTGTTGCAAAAAGACCGAAGAGTTTTCCATTGTTTGTCTCGGCAGCTGTCACGGTCCGTCTGTCCCTTCGCCATGTGGTCATGTGTGAAAGCACGCTCAGTCACTTCTCGATCAGCTTGATCTCACTTTTCGTCTCTTCACAGTGTCGGGCACAAGCGTGCAATTAATGGCGAGACAGACATCCCAAGTATCACAAGCATCATATGCATCACATCATTTCGGGGCATGTCGTTGAACATCGAGTTCCATACCATCTAATTCACTTTTCTATGGTATCATTACATATTGCACGTGTGCAGTAGCTTTTCCCTGTCTAATCAATAGATGCCATGCCCTTTTGTACCGTTTCTTTTCATTTTCGCTTTTCAATTTACATGCCTTCACGTCGTCGAGGAGCCGCGCGAATAATATCATCTACACGGAGCAGCAGTTCAGCAGCTTCGCTAGCAGACGAAACAACAGCGCGCTTCAGCTTGTAGCTCTCAATGACACCGAGGTCACGCATATCCTCGATACCACCACCGGGCGTCATCAAGTCCAGTCCTCTGGTGTAGTGACCGTCGTAGATGGCCTTTCTCAATCGCGAAACAAGGTCTCCAGAGTCTAAACCAGCGTTGTCGGCAAGGATAGTAGGGAGCTGACGTAGGGCAATGGCAAAACTGGTGACTGCCATTTGGCGCTTGCCCTCAATCTTGGTGGCGGCACTTTCAACGGCCTTGGCCATGAGCATCTCAGCGCATCCTCCTCCCAAAGTGGTGCGAGGCTCCAGAACGGTCTGGGACAGAACGGCCAGAGCATCGTGCAGACTTCTCTCAGCTTCGTCGAGGAGCTGCTCAGTAGCACCGCGCAAAACAATGGTGCAAGCCTCACCGGCAGAAACACCAGAGAATTTGATAAGGGTGTCCTCTCCAATAATAACCTCCTCAATAACATCGCACTGACCAAGCTTGACCTGGTCAGGGTGGTCAAATGTAGAGGCAATCTCTCCTCCAGTGACCAAGGCCAAGCGTTCAATACCATCAAAATCAGCGTGCTCGATAGACATGATGCCAGCGTCAGTGAATAGCTGCTCTGGCCAGTTGTAGATGAGTTGACGGTTGATGAAGCAGTTGATGCCGTGTGCCTTGATCTTTTCAACCTTGGCCTTCATCTTATCTTTCTCAGCCTTCTCCAACTCGGCCAACTTGCTCGTGGATCCAACCTTGACACGGGCACCGAAAATCTTGACCTTATCTGTGTCCATGGAGGTGTTGGCGACCAAAATTTTGGCCTTCTCCAGACGCTTGGGCTGGTTGACACCGATCTTCTTGTCCAAAATAAAGCCCTCGTCCAAGTATGAATCGCTAAGCTTGCCACCGGCCTTCTTGATGATTTGAATATGGCTCAGATCGCTCGACGTCTTCAATCGGAGGACGGCATCGCAGGCAAGCTCGGCAAAGTGGTCGCGGTCTTGTGCAAGCACCTTGGAGCTCAGGGTCGTACGGGCGATGGCGAGAAGATCGTTGCGGAAAGCCTCGGGGTTCTTGCTGTGGTCGACTGCAGAGTCTGCAAGGGCCTTGAGGGCAGCTTGGCTGGCTATTCTGTAACCTTCGATGATGGTCTGGGGGTGGATTTTCTTGTCAACCAGCTTCTCGGCCTCTCTGAGTAGTTCGGCAGCGAGAACGGCGACGGAGGTTGTTCCATCACCGACTTCGTCATCCTGAACCTTGGAGATGTTGACGAGAACCTTAGCAGCGGCGTTGTCGAGGGCAATAGACTTGAGGATGGTAGCTCCGTCGTTCGTTACCATGATATCGCCAGTGGAACTGCTTGTTTTGAGCTGGAGGACTTGCATATTTGTTTCTGGGGGCATTACTTACGCAGACTGAAGAATCTTGTCCATTCCCTTGGGTCCCAGAGTGCTCTTGACCAGATCACCAACGGCGATGGCTCCTACGAAAGCTGCGAGACGCGCATTCTCTCCTTTCTCTTCCGTCGTCCCCTCCTCGAAGATCTGCGTGGGCATAAAAGACTGCGGGCAAAATTGTATCAGCAAATGGGCGGAATAGCCAGACTGAGTTCATCTTTTCAAGTCAACTTACCATAACAGGCGACTATTTTTTGTATCGAATGCCTACTGTGTGTCGAGTGTGTTGCTTGCTGGTCAAATGTTCTGTCCCGCCTTTAGCAGCAGCCTTTTTTTCTGGAGCTCCGTCTTGGTCCAGCACCTTCCAGCGCCTGGGCTTATGGCGGGGTGCCTGGCGGTCCGCTACAGTGTGGCCTGCCACTACGCTCCAGTATGGTGTGGTGGGTGGTGCAGTGCTTTTTCCTAACACGTGACTTGCACACACGGCGCAGGAAGATCGCTTCTCCGCCGCACACTTTGACGAAAGTGCTGAGAACCACCAAATTTGCAGCGTCGCGGATAGCATTCCCTTACTCACTCGTCCAGCGAATCCCCACCAGGCCATAATTTTTGTGCCTTTGCAAGTCGACACAGCTGCCCGACGACGTGACCGCTCGATCCAACTTGAATCCCGTCAAGTTATCTCTTCTGAGCTGGGCTTTGACTGACTTCCTGCCCTTCAACTTTTTTTTTTATCATCAAGGCGGGGCAAGTTTTTGCGACCCCTCGCTAAGCGACAACCACCGCAATCATGGCTCCCTCGTTCGATCACCTCCAGGAGACCAACCTCGACGACGATGAGTTCAACGAAGATGAGATTGACTTCTCCGACATTCGCGAGAAGTTTGAGGTTCAACTTGAGCGCGGATACGATACCTTCGTAGTCATCGATGGACTACCCGAAGTCACCGCCGACCAGAAGCCCAAGCTGGTTAAGTTTTTGCTCAAGAAACTCAACACCGTGGGCAAGACGAAAGAGGAGTCTATTTACATGCCCATGGGTGAGGATGGAAAGTCTATGAGGTATGAGGAGGGCTTACAGGCTGCATGGAAGTTGCAGACTTCGGCTAACAGGACCTAGATTTGCTTTCGTAGAGTACTCCTCCCCCGCCGAGGCTGCTGCCGCGACCCGCCAGCTCGACATGGTACCCCTCGACAAGAAGCACATTCTGCGCGTCAACAAGATTAGCGATGTTGAGCGATACGGAGCCGAAGGACGAGTTGACGAGACCTACCACGCCCCCACAATCGACGACTTCCAAGAGCGCGAGCACCTTCGATGGTGGCTCAAAGACCCCTCTGGCCGTGGCCGCGATCAGTTTGTGATGTATCGTGGTGACAACGTTGGTGTGTTCTGGAATAACGAGAAGGATCAGCCCGAAAACATCGTCGACCGTCAACACTGGACCGAGACCTTTTTGCAGTGGTCTCCTCTGGGCTCATTTCTCACTTCGATCCACGCTAAGGGCGTGATCCTGTGGGGTGGCAAGTCCTGGTCCAAGCTAGGTCGTTTCCCTCACCCCTTCGTCAACCTCATCGCATTCTCTCCCAACGAAAACTACCTGGTCACCTGGTCCAACCGCCCTATTTCTGTGACCGATGACGCCGACGGTATTCTCACCATCGATGACGAGGGCAAGAACTACGTGATCTGGGATATTGCCACCGGAAAGCCTCTGCGTTCATTTGCCAACCTCGAACTCCCCAAGGTTGAGGAGGGCAAGCCTGCCCCCAAACTGCAGTGGCCCGCTTTCAAGTGGTCTGCCGATGACAAGTACGTCGCTCGTCTGAACCCTGGAAGCTCCATCTCTGTCTACGAACTGCCCCGCATGAACCTCCTCGACAAGACTAGTATCAAGATTGAGGGCGTTATTGACTTCGACTGGGCCCCCGCTACTGTCCAGCGTGAAGGAATTAAGCAATATGAGCAGTTGTTCTGCTTCTGGACTCCTGAAATCGGCAGCAACCCTGCCAAGGTCGGCTTGATGAGCGTCCCCTCCAAGGAAATCATCCGTAGCTTGAACCTGTTTAGTGTCAGCGATGCCAAGCTTCACTGGCAATCCGACGCCGCCTACCTGTGCGTCAAGGTCGACCGTCACTCCAAGTCAAAGAAGTCACAGGCCACGACGCTGGAGATCTTCCGTGTCAAGGAGAAGGGTGTTCCCGTGGAAGTCGTTGATACCATCAAGGACACAGTCATTAACTTTGCCTGGGAGCCTAAGGGAGATCGATTCGCCATTATCACCACAACCGAGCCCCCCGGTCCTACTGCCGTTGCCCCCAAGACTGCTGTGGCTTTCTTCTGCCCGGAGAAGGCCAAGGGTCCATTCGCCGGCAACTTCAAGCACTTGCGCACGTTGGACAAGAAGAACAGCAACGCCATCTACTGGTCGCCTAAGGGACGATTCGTAATGATTGCTACTATCGGCAACCAACAGAGCTCCGACCTCGACTTCTTCGATTTGGACTTTGAGGGCGAGAAACCCGAGTCTGACAAGGACTTGACTGCCAACTTGCAGCACATGAACACAGCCGACCACTACGGTGTCACTGACGTCGAGTGGGATCCCTCTGGCCGATTCGTCGCCACATGGGCGTCTGCTTGGAAGCACAAGGTAAAATTTAATCGGAACTTATAAGTCTGCATATCACTAACATGTTGTAACAGATGGAAAACGGCTATCACATTTATGACTTCAAGGGTGAGGCCTTGAGAGAGGAGCCTGTCGATAACTTCAAGCAGTTCCAATGGCGCCCCCGCCCTGCCACGCTGTTGACCAAGGATGAGCAAAAGCAAGTGCGCAAGAACCTGCGCGAGTACAGCCGCGTATTCGAGCAAGACGATGCCGACCGTGGCGCGTCTGCCGACTTGGCTGTCGTGGAAGCCCGCCGCCGCATGTTGGAAGAGTGGTTCAGCTGGCGCGAGGAGGTGGAGTACGACTTGGCTGAGGAGAGAGAAATCCTTGGACTGCCTGCTGATCCCCATGCTGCTATGCTTGAGGCTAAGACGAAGGAGCTTGAGGAGGCTGGAATTGATGCGGAAGAAGCTCAAGTGATTGAGGAGATTGTGGAGGAGGTATTGGAGGAGACGGAAGAGGTCATCGGTTAAGCAAAGGAAAGCAGTGAAAGGGAAACGAATAAAGGGCAAAAGAAGAAGAAGAAGATCATTTGCGGCGTATATTTTAAAAGGGATGTGCAATTGAGTCGAATTTTCCATTGCTTGTACGGGTAGACTTACATGAGATAGGGTACAGCGAAGGCTCAATAATTGATATGTTTTCATGACTATTTTTGGTATGGGAGGATTGTCTGGGAATTGAATTGATTTTCAAGCACAGTGTAATGATGCACTATCAGACCGGATGCACGTGCAATATGCGAGACTTGGGCGCCTTACATGAGGCTGTTTTGATGACGGGCCAGATGATGTGTTTGGAGTCATGCATTGAGAAATTTACGATCATGTATAACCTATTTTGCCCTGTGAAATTGTTTGTTAATTTCCGAATTAAGTGCTTCTTTTGAGTCTTGGTCTTTGGTGTCAGGCATCCGCTAAATATTGATGATAGCACAGCTATGAAACAATAGCTGGCTGGCTCATACGTAGCAAGAGTTCCAGCATGTTCTGAGGTGGGGCAGCCTTTATCGACGAGCAGCAATTTTGAAATGTTTTTGTGCGTTGACAGGGGATCGAGGGACGGGAGAAATATGGGGCCTTGTGGCCTCTTTTTTGCTGGCTGATCGCCCTGAGCGGCATCCATCAGTCTCAGCCATTCAGTGTCCACTCGCCTGGAAACGCACCAGTAAAGGGGGGGTGAGGGGGGAACAAAAAGCTTACGGCGCAGCGACAGTGCATTAGCTGTGCAATACAGTGCACCACACTACAGAAGGAGCTGCGCACGCACACACCTCAACTCACCAAGCCCACTAAAAACTGGCGCTCAGTACCCTCCAGTGTACGTTTTGTCCGCCGCTTTATAGCGGATGCTGCGGCCCACAGTCTTCCCGCTCCTCTCCCTCAAACTCCCCTTCAAGGCGTCTCCAGCTTCCATACCATCTCCCCCCAACCACCTACCGTATTGCACCTAGTTTCATTTCAAACCTTTTTTTTTTTCTTCAAACATCTGATACTAATCAACTCTTTGCATCGGGTTGACATCAACTACCACTAGCGATAACCTCCAGCGATACCATTCTGATTTCTAAGCGGAACCTCGATCGCGTATTCGTGGTGACATCCTCCCGACTTCGATTCTCTTCCATTTGTCACATCCTCCACGCAAGTCTGGGTATGGCAGATGCCTCTCCGCATCAGCCTCTCCCGGCGCTCAACTCGACAACTCTCGATTTGAATTAATACCATCGCATGATTGGTCGGTCCTGCTGAATCCGATCTTTCATCTGCAGATATGCGGCCCCCTTTGGCAGAAGGTCGCCGCTCAGCGCACCAGGCAAATAATAAATTGCTTCTGGCTTTTGCCTTTATTCTCCTTCCCTGGCTACAACTAGCCGATGCTCAGCAGCAGCAATTTGGGAAACAGGCGGCTCAAGCCGACCTGAACTACAACTCTCGCGCATTCCACGATGATGGTCGCAAATTTTCCGCCGTAACGACTGCCATCAGTGCCGTCACTGACGACACCCGCGAAACACCTGTCCGCGGCGACCCATCGCAGCAGCTAAAGAAAGCAAAGCTGCAAAAGCGAGCAGAATATAAACAAGACAAGAACATCATCCAACATGATGAGAGCGCCCTTGCAACTCCAGCTCCGGCAGAGCCCGTCCGAGCACATCTACCCAGATCTCAAAGCTCCAGCAGCTACCCTGCTTCTGGTCTTAACTCGCCGCACAGTGCGCGGAATCTGGTTGATTGGGAAGTAGAAGACTTTGTTCTTCTGGCGACCGTCGATGGAGACCTGTATGCCAATGACCGCAAGACGGGAAAAGAACTATGGCATCTCGAGGTCGACCAACCCATGGTCGAAACCATACATCACCGATCCAACAAATCCGCTGATGACGCCGATTATAGTCCTGTAGACCACTATATATGGGCCGTTGAGCCAAACCAGGACGGCAGCCTCTATATATGGATGCCTGACTCGGAAGCCGGCGCTGGCGGTCTCACTCGCACCACATTCACCATGAAGACCCTGGTAGAAGATCTGTGCCCTTTCAAGTCTGACGTCGCTCCTTATGTGGCCTACATGGGCGACAAGAAAACAACAATGGTTACGCTTGATGCAACCACTGGTCGTGTCCTCAAATGGTTTGGATCCAGCGGATCTCATGTTAATGAAGCTGAGAGTTGCTTCCAGAAAAACTCTTTCCAGGGCAGTGATGAAGAATGCAGCACCTTCGGTACTATAACTTTGGGACGAACCGAGTACACGGTTGGAATTCAGCGAGCGGACGGCCAACCCATCGCAACTCTTAAGTACTCCGAATGGGGCCCCAATAACTTCGACAGCGATCTTTTCCAGCAATATCATGAATCTCTTGATAGCAAATACATGGCGAGCCAACCCGATGGTAGTGTATACGCTTTCGACCAGAACCGACCAGATAAAACGTCTCCATACTTTAAACAAAGGTTCTCCACCCCAGTTGCTCGCGTTCTCGACGTCTGTCGACCATGGAATGGCGTTTCGGATAGTAACCCACAGCTCGTCGTGCTACCGCAGCCGCCGATGCCCTCCAAGGACGAGAGTATGAATCAGCTGCGCAGCGGCCTCATCTTCCTCAACCAAACAGAAGCCGGAAGCTGGTATGCCATGTCTGGTCGAGCATATCCAATGATCATCGACGCTCCTTCTGCTCTGGCTGCGAGTTCGGACTGGTGGCCATTTGGACAGCCTGCCGACCAATCCATCATTGAAAAGGCGCTGGTTGGAACCCACAGCCTCGACTATCTCCGCACCAGTACCAACCCCCCGAGTATCGGTGCTGGTCATGACAAAAAGGGCATCGAAGGGCCCGAAAATGAGTCCGGCACGTCAGACGTGCCCAATGCCGATGTTGATGATGATGAATCGGGGATCGTTCAAGCGGTCAAGGCTCTCCCACAGAGTGCCGCAAAAAGCGTGATGGATTTCGTTAGCAACCCAATCCTCATTATCCTGTTCGTCACCGCTCTTGCCTACAATCAAAAGAAACTGCGCCAATCATATCATCGCCTGAGAAAGCGTGGTGTAGTGCGAGTGGCCCAAGAATACTTTGCAGCAGATGAGGAGTCAGACGACGATATCAAGGCTGTTAAAGGTAATAAAGAGGTTAATGAGGATAAGGGCTTCAAAGACGGCAAAGCTATCCAGGATGATCAGGAGGCAAAAGACGACAAGGAGGTTCATGACGTTAAGGACATCAAAGACGACAAGCTTGATGAACCAACTTCAGAGCAGGCGATGGTAGCGGAAGGGCTCAGCCAGGCTAAAACCAAACCAGATGAGGTGGCTACCGTTGAAACCCAGTCGCAAGATGTTCCGGTCGCTGAAGAAAAGCTTCATGAACCAGTCGAGGCCCAAGCAGAAAAGGCATCACCGGAGAGCCCGACTGAATCGTCTATTGCTGAAACCGAGGAGCAATCTCCTTCATCCCAAGAGAAAGCTTCTAGTGAATCACCGGAGACTGACAAGCCCCTTCCCGCAACCCCTGGTCAGGGCAAGAGGAAGGCTCGCCGTGGGCGACGCGGAGGCGTCAAGCACAAGAAACAGCAGCGACGTGAAAACTCACAGTCTCGCGACGATGAGACACCTGCGACGCTTGATGAAACTGTTAACATTTTGATGAAGCCTGACAACCCACACAGTATACAACCTGACGTCAGAACGATTGGAAGTAATGACATGCAGTCTGTCAACGGCCCCGTCATACGCATGGGGAATATTGAAGTGGATACGGACAAGCAACTCGGAACAGGAAGTAACGGTACTCTTGTATTCGCAGGTCGATTCGATGGTCGTGATGTCGCTGTGAAGCGAATGTTGATTCAGTTCTATGACATAGCATCTCAGGAGACACGTCTTTTGAGAGAAAGCGATGACCACCCCAATGGTAAGTGGTAGTGAGCGCTGGCAGTGGTGTGATTATCATGCTAATAACCTCTAGTTATCCGTTACTACTCCCAAGTCACACAGGATAATTTCCTCTACATCGCATTGGAACGTTGTGCCGCTTCGCTGGCCGATGTCGTTGAGCGTCCAAACACCTACCCTCAACTGGCAGATGCTGGCAGGATGGATCTTCCTGGTGTTCTGTACCAAATTACGAACGGTATCAGCCATCTTCATGGCTTGCGCATTGTTCATCGCGATTTGAAACCACAAAACATCCTGGTCAATGTCGATAAGGAGGGTAAACCAAGACTGATGGTATCTGACTTCGGTCTCTGCAAGAAAATGGAAGACGGTCAATCGTCCTTTGGTGCAACGACGGGTCGAGCAGCGGGCACGTCTGGATGGCGTGCACCAGAGCTCTTGCTCGACGACGACGCTCGCGACATTAGCATGGTTGACGCCAGCACGCACAGCGCATCCAGCTCTGTGATGGCCGACCCCAACCTGGTCAACAACAGCAAGCGAGCCACCCGTGCCATTGACATCTTCTCACTCGGCTTGGTGTTTTACTACGTCCTGAGCAGTGGCTCCCACCCCTTTGACTGTGGAGGCAGATACATGCGAGAAGTCAACATTCGCAAAGGCAACTACAACCTCGACGCATTGGAATCCCTAGGCGACTACACCTATGAAGCGCAAGATCTTATCGCGTCCATGATTGACGCCGAGCCCAGGAAGCGTCCATCCACTCGTGAAATCATGTCACATCCCTTCTTCTGGTCTCCAAAGAAACGACTCGCTTTCCTCTGCGACGTTTCGGATCACTTTGAAAAGGAGCCTCGTGATCCACCATCGCCCGCGCTGGAGGAACTCGAGCGCCACGCCTACGAAGTGACCAATGGCGACTTCCAACGCATGCTCCCCAAGGAATTCATCGACTCCCTGGGTAAGCAACGCAAGTACACCGGTTCGCGGTTGCTTGATTTGCTACGTGCCCTGAGGAACAAACGTAATCACTACGAGGACATGTCGGAGAGTCTGCGTCGTACGGTGGGACCTCTTCCTGAAGGCTACCTTTGCTTTTGGACGGTCAAGTTCCCCATGTTGCTGATAGTTTGTTGGAATGTGGTGTACAATGTGCAGTGGGAGGAGACGGATCGATTCAAGGAGTATTATGAGCCTGCTGGTCTATAATCTGTGAAGCGTTATTTAGTTGTGTGTGCTTGTATAATTGAGTATTACTATACTTGTTGCAATCACTATGAATTGAGTGTCTATTACTATACTTTGTTGCGTACATCACTATAAATTGAGTGTCTATTACTATACTTTGTTACGTGCATCACTATGAATTGAGTGTCTATTACTATACTTTGTTGCATACATCAGTATAAATTGAGTGTCTATTGCTGTAATTGATTGTGTGCGTCATTATAAATGTGGCATCTATCCCAGTGCTTGCAACTGTGCATGTCAGTGTAGTTTATATCAGTGTAATTGATCATGTACATGACCGCAATCAATTATGCATGACTGCTTCATTGTGTCTTATTGTGTCTGTTATTGAACTTGACATCTACATCTACATGCTCGCCCGCTGATGCCCTACAAATTAAAAAACAAGAATACACCATAAAAAGAAACATGAAAAAAAAAAAGGATTTATCCCCACTGAACAAGAACCTTCTTACCCTTCTTGCCCTTCTTGCCCTTGACATCTTCTTCCTCAACAGGAGCCTCTGCAGACGAAGACTCGCCCCATTGGAAATTTGATTCAGCATGTCCGTAATCTCTCCTTACGCCACGGCCACTGCCATACCCAAAGATTGTAGTTTGGGGCTTTGGCGCAGCGGGGAGTGAAGGGAACGCATCCTCGCCGCCGCGGGTACCTGCGCGGGAAGCAGTTGCTTGAGATGAGGCGGCTACCCATGAGGGACGGGACGATGATGCAGTAGAGGATGTCTTCTTGGTTGGCGGGAGGGTAGGGAATGACGTGGCAGGTGGTGGACGCACAGCGGGGGCGACAGTCCAGCCTGGTGGGACGTTGGAGCTCACTGGCGCCGGACCGGCGAGTCGAGTACTGTTCTTCAGTTTGAGGACTCGGTTGGAGTGTTTTTGAGATGGAGCCGCGTTGGGGATTGCAGGGTTTGCGGAAGCGGCTGCAGACCAACCGCTGGAAGACGACGTCGCGCCGTGCATGCCCGATAAACCTGGGAGGGAAGGGTAGTCCTCATTGATGGCACGCCAGTCATGCAAAGCTTTGCGAAGGGCTTCTGCTTTAGCTTTGTCTTCGAAGAGGTCTGCCACTTCTCGGGTGAGGGTACCGAGAGCGTTGGAGGACACGTCTGCGAAGAGGGTGAAGAGGGCGTCGATGAGTTGGGGCGCTGTGAAGCCGCCTTGGCGGTAGGTGGAGATGTGTTGGCGGAAGGTGGCCAGCTTGTGGGAGTCGTTGCCGAGGAGGTTGGTGGCGCGTTCGATGACGGAGTTGTGGCGGAGGAGACGAGCCCGTTCTTCTGGTGACATGTTGGCCACCTCGATAGAGGGGCTCTGCGTGGGTTGAGGGGTGGTTGCATTGCGCGGAGTGGTACTGCGTGGTGTGGTAGACGCAGTGGCGGGCGCGGACGCTGTTAGTTGTCCGCCAAAGTTACGGTTGGACACTGATTGCGCAGTGTGAATGGCCATTTGGCGCTGGAAGGCAACTTCGTCTCGACGGAGGGATGGTTGATGGGCAGGTGGGACGGTGTCCTCGTTGGGATCTCTGCCTCTACCGCGACCGCGTGGGCGTCCATCTCCGCCTTGACGGCCGCCGCGGCGTTCGTGTTGGTATGATTCTCGGAGATCGAAGCCAGACATGTCCACAACTCTTGACTCTCTGCCAACGGCCTTGCCGCCGGCATGCTCAGCCAATTGGTGGGCTTGGAGGTCCAGCTCTGATCCAAAGACGACAAACTTCTTCTCGAGACACTCGCGGTCCGAGCACAAGAAATGGTCCTTTTTAAAGTGTTTCTCCAGGGCATTGTAATCCATGTAGTAATGAGGTTGTCTTGAGTCTTGTCTGTCGCAGATAAAGCATCGCTCGTGCTTCATTCGGCAATGTTCATACAACTTGTCGCCGTCGTAGAATCTCTCACCACAGAAGCCACAGAGAGGGTGGCCTCTGAAACCAGTCTGATCGGCTGCGCCAGGCTTATCGTCTCCATGACGCATATGCTTCTCGAGCTCACGTTCGCCGAACAATTCGTGTTCGTGGGTGAAGACCTTTTTGTTCCTGGTGCACAGGTCGCACATGCGCTTCTTATGCGCAGATTTGACATGGCGATGCAGATCGGGCCATCCATAGCCGGCAAAATCGCAAAAGGGATCCGGGCAGTTATATCTAAGAAGCAGCACGGTATCGCCGACGATTTCTTCGCTTGTGTATCGGATACCAATGTGTTTGTCTGTAGTGGTGATTTCGGAGTCTTTGTAGTCGTCGAATCGCCTCTCAGGTTGATCTGTGAAGATGACATAGGGAGCAGCAGTCTGCAGAGTCTTAGTAAAGGAACACTAGCGCAAGCAATTGTCTCGCGGGATACTTACTCTGCAGTGGGCGCAGTCGTTGGACTTGTAAAGCGCCCTCATGCGTAACCCGCAAATATGGCATGTGGTATGGTTACAAGGCGCAATGGAGTAATGAGCAGCGGGGTTCGCACAGATGAAGCAGACCTCAGCTTCAGAAGCCTCGCCATCACCCGCCTCTGCCACTCTAGCAGTCAAGGCCACAGCAGGGTTGTTGGCGAGCTTGTCGGCGTCCGATTGAGCGGCGGGTTCGTGTGGGTGTGCGTGTGGGTGTGCATTTGTGTCGGCATTCTTCTTGCCCTGGCCTTGTCCTCCGCCTCGTCGTTGGCCTCCGCGGCTATTTCCTCGGTTGCCCCCTCCTCTGCCTCTGCCTCGTCCGCGGTTGTTGCCTCTGGAGGGCTGGCTCGTTGTGGTGGACGAGCCGGTTTCTCCGGTCATGATGAGTTGTGTCGATGGGTGTGGGGAACTGACGACGGTAATTGTAGGATTTTTTTTAAGAAATTAAATTCAGTGGAAAGTGTTGGATTTAGTATGGTGTAGACGGTGATGTTTGGGGTGGTGGAACGTGTTGGAAGTGTAGAAGAAGCGTGGTGGTGAGGCTACGTCGAATAAATAAATATTTTATTGTGCCATAGCCATGCCACTAGCACACCACTACAGCCAACAGTAGTAGTAACAGTGCCTGGTGCTGTAGTGAGTGCGGGTGCTGTAGTGAGTGTGGAGGTTTATTTTTTATTTGCCCCTCCTTTCCTTTTTGCTACTCCGTACAGGCGGCCTAATCCAATCAGCCTACGCCAATTGCTGGCGTGTTCTGGGCCGCTGGACTTCTCTTGAGCCCTGAACGAGGGGCAGGTTTTGGCTGATGACTCAGCGCTCACATCTCACTATTGGTCATACGGCCAGCAACTGCGCCTCTGGTATGGCTCATACTTAGTAAACCTTGCACAATAAATGCGAACGTATAAATAAAAATCATGAAATAAAAATAGACAAAATAAAAGTGATAAATAATAAATACATAATAAATAAATAATTGATTTCCATAGCAGTGGCCTAGAAATGATCCATCCATCATTTCTTTAGCCAATGTATCAGCACATATTTTACCGCATTTTACACCAGCCACTCCAACATACACCTACACAGACTAAACATCAAACCTTATAGAATCCATTGAAATGCTACAATAAGAGTTATAAAAAGAAAAAGAGTCCCTGCTACTCCATCTGGCGCCTGTAAAAAGATACACGATTTCATGAATAGGAAAAAAAAGAAACCCAGAGTAAACATCCAGTTTCCAGCATGTCAACACCATTTGACCCTTGACCATGGCTCTGTTCCCAAATAGCTTCACCATTCATTCAACGCACCATCCGCCATATAACACAACTCCAGCTACAAACTGTCTCGGCGGCAGCTATGACTCTTCCACTGGGTACAAGTGATTACCGATTTCCTTGTTCATCTTGAACATGTCCACCTTGGATTGCTTGAAAACCGCGTGCATCCTGTCGTCGCATATGATCTGTCTCTTGTCGCTGGGGTCTTGCAGGTTGTTACCTTTGATGTGCTCCCACAGCTTCTTTACTACCTGGGGCCGAGACAACTAAAGCAGAAATGATTAGTATTCCAAACACAACGACGCTCTGCTTTGTCATCGTGAACATACCTGGCTCTCGCCAACAAGCTCGGCAAGCGGGTGGCTGAGGTTAAAAGGCTTCTGGAACCCGCCACCAGCTTTCCTTTTCGGCGCAGAGTCACCACTAGCGACGTCACTATCGTCATCGTCGCGTACTTTCTTAGAGCTCTTCTTCTTGGGCGCCTTCTTCTTCTTCACCACCCTGTCACCGCCTCGGGTCGCGCGACCTCGCGCCATTCTGTTTTCTTGAGCCTGCAGCTCTGCCGCCAAGCGAGCATCGGCATCCTCCACAGGGGAGGAGCGCTTGACCTTCTTCTTGGCCGGCTCAGGAGAAGCAGATGGATCGCTGTCGCCGTGGTCGTACGATCCATTAGTTGCGGAGCGTTTGTGCGGTGAAGGCTCTGGTACAGGGGGTGTCCCATCGTCGTTGCCAGAAATGGCATCGAATCGTGCCTCGATCAGTCTTTTGATGGCATCCTATTATCCGCAACTGCGTAAGTAACTTGGACGACGGTGCGCAAGCTGTTTCGCATCCAATGCCTTACCTTTTGGCTGTCCAGGTCAAAGCCTATCCGAGCCTCTAATCCCTGTCGAATCTTCTTGCGCGAGATGGTTTCGAGATCGGACGTTTCAAGGATATTATCAATGATACGCGTATATCGTGCGCGCTCTTCGGAAGTGACTGTGGTTGATGACAATGGTTAGCTTTCATGCTTGCGTAGACGGCAAACAAGGGTGAGCCCAGGGCTGCGACATACGTGGATCGCTCATGGTGAGAGGTTGGCGTCAACGGAGGCGCTAGTCTACCAACGGTGTTGTCTCTCTGTGGAAAAGAAAAAGAAAACGAGCGCGAACCCAATTGAGTCTATCAAGACGAGTCGTCGGGAGCGATGCAAGTCAAAGGAGTGCGGTCAAACACGGGCGCAGCGGGCACCACGAGTCAGTTCATGCCTTGCTCAGAGGCGTTCAACGGTAGCTTGCCGTGCGGTGCGAAGCGGGAGCTGACACGGGCACAGCAGTACGCGCGGTGGACTGGTGGTCGATAGCAAGCAAAGGGCGGATGCGCAACGATGAAGACGATCGGTGAAGCGTTTGGTGGAGATAGAGTTGGGAAATGCCGAAGTTAATCGAGAAGCAGCGACGTCACGAGGGACTCGGCTGTAGAGACGAGGAACAGCAGTGGTATCCGATAAACGTGAGCTTGGTCCCAAAACAATAATGCCCCAAAGCACGGCGAACGAGCGGAGAGTCGGCTGCGGCACACAGATAGATGGCGGGTGGGTGCGAAAGAAGGTCTTGGGTCGGCCGGCCAGAGTCGTGTGGTGTTTAGGTTTGGAGGGATGAATTGGACTGGAGTGGACGAGGATGGATGGGTGAGGTGAGGCTCATGCTGTGGCTCAGTCGGAGCGTCTATTGGTTGGCAGGCGGCTAGACTGACTGGGGGTGCCACACAAAGGACAAGCTTGTCGGCTGCACCGAGTGGCTGGTATAACCGAGTGCCCAACTGGGAAAGTAGCTGTGGCCGTCCCGTCACGTGCATCCCCGGATTTACCCTGTACACGTGCAGCATGCACCTGTTGACATCAAGCTTTTGCGTCGGAAATGTATTTATTTACTGTTAAATACTTTATCTATACGATATTAAAGGACTAGTTTTAATTGCGAACCCATTGCGAATGCTTAATGGCAAAGTTTGGTGTCTGGAGTAGCGCATTGGTTCAGCACAACGTTAAAACTTAAACGCCATCAATGCAACGTCTCCAGCCGCATGCTTCCCAACAGTCCGTTAATGATAGTATGAGAGTCTGCATCTCTGAAGCTTTACTCATATAGTCATGACATCAATGCTGCTACAGAGCTCAGCCGGAAACTCCTACAAAGAAAAACACTGTTTGCCAAAGCTATTCGGTTGCGTTGCGTTGTGATGCGAAGGAGGTACTAAACATGGCTTACTTTGAGCAGCAGTACCCAAAAGTTGAGTAAATCTTATATATGTCCAACCCATTGGTGACGGAAAGACCGTATGCAATCTAGCCGCCTGGGCACACAGCTGGGCTGAAACTAAACGGATGAGAGAAGGTTGAGTGCCATCCTTTCTGCTGGCATGTCGGATAAATGGCTGGTATTGAAGCAAACACGGTGATTGGAAGATTGGTATGCCAGAGATAGTCGTCGGCAGTTGTCGATATGAAATGATTGCCGCAGTTTGAAGGGACACGCTGGTGTGAAGAGCAATGGTGATAGAGTCCCTCGCTCGGACCAACACCGTCAGTATCCCATCTAGTGTTAATTACTTTGTTGTGTCGTGTTGGCAATTGTCGAGTGGAGCAGTAGTAAGGAGCCTCCTACTGAGATTCAGTCGAAGCTTACACACCGTCAACGAATTGAACCAACGGCAAACAGCCTCTGGTCACAGTCATTTCCAATAGCTTCTCAGCATATATTCCACTGATTCTAAGGCTACTCCCGCAAATACTCACAAACCCTCTTCCCCCACCTCACCGTCCCCTTATACTTCCACATCCCCGGTGCATTCCCTTTTCCCAAGCCCTCAATCGCCTGCGCAACTTCCTCCCCAATGCCCTCGTCCTTCAACTCTTTCACAGGATACAAATACGTCTTGAACGAGAAGAGCAATGCCCCAGTCTTGGGCAGCCTCGTCAACGTCTGCAACTCCATTCTCGCAAATGTCTACCGTCATTAGCTCTTATCCTAGCAACCGTTGTGTCACTCACCTTTTCCATGTCTATATTCTCCTCCTTGTCATCTTCATCGCCATGGTTTCCTTTACAGTTGAATAGATCCTCATGCGTCTGGAAAGACCACTACACCAATCAGCAACAATCATAATCTTGGATATGCCACTTACGTTGATCCGCTTCACGCTCTTCCCTACTTCCAACTTGGAAAAAAATTTCTCCATGCTAGCCCCAATCTTCTCATAGCTGGGCACACCCTCGTGAATTTGACTCAGTAACCGCCCCAGCTTGGTGCTTGGGTCAAAGCCCGACGGGAAGCAACACATGAATGCGACGCTCTCGTGCCCTGCGTCCGTCTTGCGCAGCAGAAACAGGTCCTCTTCCACTGTCTCACCCAACACCCTGAGCGCATATTCTGTGTCTGCTGGCGGAGTCACATCAAACATCTTCCCCGTAGCGCGGTTAAGTAACCTCTTCCCATCGGAAGTCTTGTTGAAAATGGTAGGGTACCGCGTGGGCAGATACTCCATCAGGTAAGAGTATACCTCGTGCACCGCCGCACCACCATGTTGCGTACATCCATGCACGGTCGCTGGATGCTTCTCAATGAGAGACCGTCGCAAGGTCACCCTGTCCAAATAATCCTTGTCGATGGTGATGAGATCCGATGGGGTGTCAGACTGCAAAGCCATGGTAATGTGATAGATTGGCCTGAAGGGACGGAGAGCGCGCGGAGAGGCCGTCGTCCAATCAAAGTCAGGAAGGGGCTCAATGACATTTTCCAAATCTCCATGTTTGACGCTCTGTCTTGGTTGAATCTAATGAATTAGCTTCTGCCGTCTGCGTTTGACGTGACGCCTACCCTCTTGTAAAGCACCCAAAGCACAGCCAGCAAGGCTGCCAACGCAACCTGCGTACCGAAAGTCGCCATAACGAATCAACCGACCAACAAAAAATGCATGAACAATGCAAAGTTGATGAAAATGAAATCAATGGAGGTTACAGTTGATAAAGTCATCAGGTGAGTCTCCCCACTCCGATTGCGGCATGACATGGCTAATGGCGGGAGCTAGACCAGGCATCGTCACTTCTCCACGTAGAGCGCCTTCTCGACAATATGGTGTACAACATAAGTGGTTCCATGAAATGCGTTTCACGTCCGGCCGCTGTACTTTATCCCACGTCGGCATTGACGAGTTGAGAGCCACAATGTGATGAGTTGAAGGGCGTTGTGTCGTAATCATGTATTTATCATTAATTAATCCCATGTACGCCGATGCATGCAAATATACAATAAACAAGAATCCAAGACTCCGTGTGGTATCCTTTTCCAAACCGAATAATCGCACTGGGGTAAATCACGACGTTCCAGACCAATCCCATAAGAATTCAACGACTTCGTCCACTCTCTTTTCGTTCTCCTCTTCGTCTTTGGAGGTTGGTGCTCTGCGAAGATATACCTGCCTCACTTTGTTGCCGACCTTTTCAGAGTCGATTATGATGTAGCTCTTCTTTTTAGAGCTGTCCAACTTGTCGCGCAGCTCTCCGAACGCCTCCTTCCAATGTTGGCGGAATTCGCTAAGGGCCCATGTGGCTTCCATCTTGTTAAGGTCTAGATCTTTGGTACCTTGCGGGTATTCTGCGATGCTGTAGCCGTTGGTGAAGATGGCGTTGTCTCCCAGCCTCCATCTCTGCATGGTGCAGTCGCCACAATATTGTGCAATCTCGGCCATTTCGCCAACTGCGACTCGGTGCCAGGATTTCCAGTGGTGCAGACTGAGCGGTACTCTCCCTGATTCGTAGAAACCGCTCACATCGCCGCCCATGTCGAGCTGTTGTAGGCCGGGGACTCGTGTGAGATTGGTGTCGGTTTTGCTATAGATGCACTTGGACAGAAGGTGATCTCCCTCGCGACCAGGGATCTCTTTCATGCAGTTTTCGATTTGAGGTTCAAGCTTGCTAGCCAGCGGCCTCGTGATGAAAGCACCCCCGCCGCCAAAGGCCATGTATCCGTGAATTCCGACGTTGAAGCTGCTTTCGGAAATATCACCCAGGTATAACGGCTGCGAGGCATCGTGTTTGTTCAAAACTTCTTTGATGGGGTATAGTGATGGGAAGAACGTATCGTCGTCGACAATGGCGATCCATTTCTCGTGAGCAGTCGTCTTGTTTAAAATAGTCCGCAACATGGTGAAATGCTGAGCATTGCCAGGAGTCATGGGGTCTTCTGGCTGGGTGGCCACCAGTTTGATGCCGGCCTTTGCGTATTCCTTTGTAACAGCATTGAGCTGTCGCTTGGAGACGTCACCCTGAACGATGGAGACCATGGTGGCATTTGTATCTGCAAGCCAATGCTTGAATACCGGCATTGAGTCTCGCAATCTATGTAATTGGGTGGCCACAGCAAATACAATTTCGGAATAATCTTGCTTTGGGTATGGCTTTGACACTTTAAGCTTAAGCGTCTGACAGGGTACTTCGCCTTCGGTAGGCGGCTCTGTCTGGCACTTTTTCGACAAGTTGAGAACTCGTTTTTCGGACGCGCCAAACTTTGGAGGAGACTGGATCTGCTCAACGCTCGTGCGGTCGACATTATCGCTGACTTGAGGCTGGACGCATATTCTCTGATAATTGACTTGGTTGGAGAGGCCGTACGTGTTGCGGCGCAAGTAGTCGAGGTCCTTGGAGCACACCTTCTTCTGGTGCAGTCCCTTGCGATCGGCTATGACAGTGCCAAAGTCCCATGGCAGCTCATATTCGACTCTGCGACCGAAGCGGGCGATGGCGAACAGCAAGGAAGCGGAAATGAGGAAAGCGAGAGCAATGAAGACGGGGCGCCGCCGGCGCATGAGTGGCACGAGCATTGTGTTTGTGCCGAGTCCCAGCCTGTGAGGGCGGTACAGGAGTGTGTTGTGTGGTGTTTGATGCAGTCGGTGGCAATGTCGCAGTTTGAGTTGTTTGATTGTTTCGACGTTTGGAGGCTGCGGCTGCCCAAAAATAACCAAAATCCAAAATAAAAATCGTCGATCGCCAACGCAAGGGGAGCTGGTGTAGAAAAGAAAAAGCGAATCGACAAGGGTATGCTGAGTGCTGTAACGAGCGAAGACGAGGCCAAGCCAGAAAAAAAAAGAAGGAAGAAGCAAATTGACAATCAATTCATCGACGGGAAGTAAATCAAATCTACGTCGTGGGAGAAATTGGAAACAGGACAAACGACTCGGAAAAGGGCTTGCGTGTCGGGACAAGGGGAGAATGACGAGATAGCCAAGATGCAGAATTCGATGGGACTCGACACACAATGACGAAAGTTCCTCTGGACTGGCCTGGCGACGCTAGAGAAAAGCGGATTTGAAAGATTGACGCCAATTATCTTAATACTGGACATGGGCGCGTCCACAGAAGCGTCCATTGATGGATGCGTGCATTTGTCTACCCATAAAAAGTCCATAAAAAAAAGCCATTCTTAAACGTTACTCACCCTCCATTGTTGATCGCCACTGTGCATCATCATCACTCAGCACTACAGCAGGGTGCAGCAAGGTACAGCAGACGACAAAAAAAAAAACAATAATCGACAGCATGGTACACTTATATGTTTTGCAATTCTCCCCTCGCCACAATGCCGTTCAATGTAAATTGTTATTATTTTTCATTCTTGTTTGACAAGCAGCATTCGTCATCTTGCATCGTCGTTCATTTAACCAACATGCTAGATCAGGCTAAGCTCAAGAGGTCTGCCTAACCGAGTTGTGGCAAGTCTGGCCAATTAGTCTCAGCAGCTGCCACACGCTACGGCCGCATCGCCTGTACATTTTTGGTACACTGACACGTTCCAGCGCTCCAAGGGTACATCCACTGGTACAAGCTGGGTACCAGGGTACAAGTACTTTGTACTCTCTGCAGCGACTCAAGCAGTGGATCCCCCATGTCCGCCGCAGTGGGCTCGCTCAGCGCCAGGCCAGCCTCTGCACAGGGGGGTGGTGAACTGCTCTGCACAGGCTCGCAGCTGGTTCCACAGCAGGCCATGGCACCTCCCCCTGGACCTTGGCGGGCTTTAATCAGGCTTTAGCGCTGCCCTTTTGCCGGCTCCAGCAACTCCCACTCCCGTCGCGGCAGCTCCACGCCCATGCTCCTTGACTATTACAGTGCATGTATTATTATCTCCCTAGCGACCCGCAGCGTGTGGCTCAGTGCAGCACCAGTGTAGCATCGGGCCCCGTCCGAGCTACAAAACGACGTCACTCCTCGACGGCAATAATTAAACCACAACACCAAGCGACGGGACATGGCCCGTTGTTCTCGTGGTGAAGTCTCTCCTTCAGCTCATGGCCGCGGTTGTCCATCTTTTTCCTTGCGCCGTGTCTCTTGCGCTTCTTGGCTGCCCTGCCTTCCAACCCGGGCATCGGCTGACCCAAGTTGAACTTGTACTTGGGTTTCTCCTTGGTTGAGTTCGGAGCCGTAACATGACTCTGCTTGCTGGCCGTATCTTGCCCCTTTCACCGTTTTCGAGAGCCGAGAAGCCCTCTAGGGCTGGGAGACACTTGAGTGTTGGTGCCATCGTATAAGTGATGCTGCAAATGACAGAGAATTAAGAAGCAGACGGAACAGTGAGGCTAAAGGTGAGAAAGAAGAAGAAGCAAAGCAAGGAATGAATAGAAAGTGAATGAATGAAAGTTGGCCATGTGCAGCTGGCCACCTGCAGCACATGTTGGGAAGCTGCCGGAAACTTACATTCACTTCACAGCGCGTCGACACAATTCACGCTCTACAGTCCAGACATTTTCCAAGAGTCATGGTTCTATTCTTTTGAGCGCCGTATGCTTCTACTCCCATTTCACATGCTGCCATCCCACCACATTCTTGTCCCAACTTTTAACCAGTCTATCTAGCGAAACGTCCCCCACAAGCTCTTTAACCTGCTGTCCTCTCTCATCCTCCAGCAGCCACTTCTTCACCCCGCTCTTCAGTCTATCCGTTGATGCCAAGTCCTGCTTCAGCTGCGTCGTCCATGCCTTGCCCTTCCTCAGCACTGTATCTGCCGAATTCATCAGGTTCTTGAACTGCGATACTGTTTCCTTGGGCAAGCCGCTTTGTGCTTGCTTCTGCCCTTCGCTGTAATGGACGATCCATTGACCTGCCGCCTTTACTGCCGATGCCGAGTCACGCAGCAAGGACGCTTCATGGAACTTGCTCAGCTTGGAGACTACATTGCTGGTGGTGTTTTCCTTGTGGTCGTCCAAGAACTCTCGCTGTGTGTCTAGAGCTGCCTTGGTTGCCTCGAGTAGTTGAGGCAGGACTGTCGACAAAGCAGCGCTTTGATCCACTACCAACGAGACGAGACTGCATAGCAGGCCCAAAAGCTCATAGTGCTGCACCTCGGCAGGGGTAAACTCTGTCTCGTTGGGTGGGAACTTGGCGAATGAGTTGCTGAGTCTTGCAACGCTTTCAGCTACGAATGTGCTCTCGCCAATGGGAGATGCTACCTTGTACAACGACGGAGCCTTGTAGCTAAATGTGTCGAAAAAGCCCTCTGCCAGTTTTGACACGTGCATACGATTGCTCTGACAATTGTTAGCAAGTTACCATTGAAGACATAGAATGACGCATAGACGAACCGATAATAGAGGACCAAGGCGAAGTCGGCTGTGAATACTAGGGTTTGAGCTGCGTGACCATGATGGGAAAGAACCATAGTCGACATGTTCCACCAACTTGACACCATCTGAAGCTTCACCTGCCACCTGTTAGCACTCTTACTCCCTTTGATCAAACCAACATCAAACTTACGATATCTCGGATCCTGGGTCAAATCAGCACCAGATCCCAACAGGCGTCCAGCTCTCGATTCTTCCACCACGCTCATCACTCTTGCGCATCCCATTCGGAGATCATCGATATACTTTGGAATAAGCAGCACACTTCCGTAGCTGCTGGACTCGAAGGCATCAATCAATCTTCTTGGCATTCTCAGCTTGAGCGAGCTTTCAAAATGGGACTTGATTGAATAAACTAGTTCCCGGCCAAGGCTTTCCGATGTCGACAGCATGGATGGGGATATCGTCGATAGGCGGTCATAAAACACGGGTCCGAGTGAGTCCAAAATGGTGCGCTTAACTGCTAGCGGCTCCCATACGTGGTATGCCTCTTGGACGGAACCAAGGAGAAGGTGTATCTGAACGAGTACAAGCGAAACCTGGCTGTGCTCGGGTGTAATGCTAAGCTGGTGGTCAAGCACGGCTGCTGCTAAGATGAGAGATTTGTGTGCGCTTTCAGACTGTGGCAGGCCAGAGTCCCAGTCTACAATGCCAAGCAAGCAGTGTGACAAGAGGATTGCAACCTCAGCAGAGGCATCGCCAAATCCAGCTTCGCTCGCCTGGGCTGATATCGACTTGTAAAGGTCTAAAGCACCGTCTAACACAGCTCCTAGGCCTTTCTTGTCATTTCCTGCAGCAAGGTACTGCAACTTCAGAGATAGTAAATGCTTTCGCGTGGCCGCAATATCTTTCTTCTCTTGTTTAATAGCCGACGCAAGATGCTTAGTTGCTAAATAATCAAGGGCTTCGGCATCCAGCTTTTCCACCCACGACTTGATGTCGTCAAAGCAGGCAGGGCTGGCACCTTCAATCTCAAGGTAGTTGAGGAGTTCGTTGAATCGTCGTGAAGAAGGTTTTTCGCCAACTAGGTCGCCCTCTTCTGACGTATCGAATGCAAAAGCGGCCGCAACTCGCGCCACCTGTATATTGCGCTTGTACGCAGGGAGAATGTTGGTATTCTTAATGGCTTTGAGGAGCAATTCTTGAACTGTTCGTTGGACCCTAAAGAAAATTAGCTGTTATGCCTGTGAATACCCGACACCCCCCCCCCCCCCCCCCCCCCCCCCCCCCCCCCCCCCAAAAAAAAAAAAAAAAAGGAAGGACGTACTCAGAATCTGTGTCGGCAAGCTTCTCGCCCGCGTCAATGAATTCCCGCCACACAAGCCAATCTGCAGCCAACGTCATATATTGACCATTCTCATCAACCTGTGATAAAGCTGATTTGCACAGATCAAACAGTCCTTGCCAATTTGCTGTGCTGCGATACTTGCGAGCGACTCGAAGCACCAGCTCTTTGCGTTGCTTTTGCAGTTGAGGGATGGGACCGAATACCGAGCTAGCAGTGAGCTTTGCGTAATCCTCAGCAGTTCCATGCGCCTCCACCACATCGTAAAGAAGTGAAATCTCTTCCTCAGTCTTGATGCCTCGCGCTGGTACATCTTCAGGCTTCTCCGCCGCCTGTCACAGTCAGCCCCATTTACAACATAGCACAGCACAGACTCACCTCCGTTAACTGTGCAGCACGCTCAATCTGTTTTTGTGCCAGCATCCCAAACAACTTCTTCTTATCCGGTGGTGACTGTGAACTGGTCTATTTCCTGTCAGCCTCGATTCCGCATTGCTCCGTGAGAAAAGGACTCACCGCCAACATGTGCGTGGTAATAATGTTCCAGAACATGAAAGATCTCTCCTGAGGAAACGATCGATCTATTAAAGCCGCAATCTATATCCGGTCAGATCATGCGCAATCGTCCATCCCATCCTTAAAAATCTCACCTGCTGAGCGCTGACAAGGTCCCAATGCAGCAGACATGATTCCAGGCAGCGCGTAGTAGCAATTTTATCCTTCGGTGCAGCCTTTGCCGCCCTCACCCTCATCACTCCTATCAATTCGGTAAAGTCCGAATCCGACGTAAAATCAGTCGTTGCCCAGTCTAGTAGGTCAACCGCATCGACATCCTTAATGGTGGTGCCGTCCTTGACATATTTGCGAAGCGCATTCACAGCGGCAAACTTGACAGATGGGTCGTCAATCTTGCTCTCCGCCACCAGCTTAACAATCTGCCATCACTTATTAGCTGCAAACTTCACGAGTGCAGTATAGGGCGGCTCACCTCGTAGTACTGGTCGTTCAAGGTGCGAGCTCGCTTCTCAGCCAGTCGAGCAGCCACCAGCCAGTTCTCGCGATAGAATGCGTCCTGGAGCTGGAGGTCGACGCCGTTTTTCAAACGAGGGCCCTGGTTATACATGACGCGACACGAATCCGCATACAGGCTGGTGAGGGCGGGAGCTTACAAGAGCAGTTGGAAGGATGGGATCGAGAGACGGAGAAGTGGGATGAAATGCTGCATGATGATGCCCCACCATATTATTTTTGGTGCGGAACGGTTACAGCTCCCGATTGATGAGACGCAAAGCTTATACATGTGGCGTGCTTTTCGTGAAATATAATATAACATGAGGATTTGCATATTGAGGGGTTTCGCTATTTTTTTTTTTTTTTTGCACATTTGTCTGATGGGGTTCATCTTCTCGGTGCACAGATTCAATACAGTGACATTACTGTCCAAGTCCAAGAGCATCAAAAACAATAGAATGCAGCAGCAGCAATATTGCAATCTGCGCTCTTCACGGAATTGGATCATGCAGAATGAATCAGAATAAGCCATTGGAGGTGTATCAGCCCATAAAAGTACAATATCCTCCCAATGCCGGGTATCAATGTCAATCCTCAAAACCAGTTCCCACCTTCCTTCTTGCGCTTCTCGACCTACATCCCGTCAGTCTTTTTATCTTTTTATTCGGTCGGTCCTATTCGATCGTTAAACATACCCAAGCCTGCTTGCAGTCACGATATGCCCTGTCACCATTAGTCTCGGATCATCTACCCGGCTGTCGTACGTACTGAAAGTACTCTCCGCACATGGACTTGTCGCCATTGTTTCGGTAAAGGCATCGGTAGCTTCGCTGGGCGGCTTCTTGGCACGGGTCGTAAAATTCGCTCTTGGGTTTTCTGCGCATGTCAGCGATGCCTCGATTGTTGCGATGCCGTGCACCGATGGCTTGGGCGAATGCAAGCTTGGCGCAGAGAGAGGCGGGCTACTGACGTTTCGAACTTGCTCTTGTTTTCTTTGTTCCAGGGATCCTTGGTGTCCTTGGAGTCTTCGGGCGGCGTGTCGTTCGTGGATGACATGGTTGCGGTCGGATTGATGATGGAGGAAGGTTGAACCTGGTGCGATCGCGGTCGGATTAATGTCGGACTCCACATGAACTCGACCGGAATACTTGCCACGGCAAATACATTACAAGTCGAACGGCTTTAATTCTTGGATAAATGTTACTGGGTGTATTTATGCATGGTAAACTAAAATATCTAACATTTGAATCAGTGGTTCCAAAATCCGTCATCCCACGCCCCCTTCCTCTCCTCCGCCTTAATCAACCCATCTCTCGCTAGTATAATAGTCTTGGTAGTGTCCAGACTGCAGCACAACCTCGCGTCGAACTCTTTCAAATCCGCTTCGCCCATGACAGCCAATGCTGCCAAGCCAAGATATGAATGGTAAATATCAGGCGGCCCTCCCACACTCTTTGAGAACCCGCCTATTCTATGCTGTGTAACATCTAAGATGTAGTTGCGCGCTGCGTCGCTTGACACAAACTGTAATTCATCGAGAAGCTGAATTCATGATTAGCTACATTGCCAGTGAAAAGAATGCCTAAATACGAACCGATAGTGCGCCGCCAGCCCACCAGCAGTAGCAAGTATCGGCTTTCTTGTTCCATCGACCGTTGAACCCAACGTGTGATTTGCAGTTGTCTAGTTGCAAATCTGCCAGTTTCGCTTCAATGAGGTTTTCTGTCTCTTCGTCGTCTTCTTCCTCCTCTGTCAGGTATGGGAATTGGCGAAGAGCGAGAAACTTCAGTAGAGTGCCGTTGTCCTTGAAGTTGTCATTCAGAGCAGATGTCTCGCATCCTGTTGTGGTGCTGCAGCCATCGAGGAGCGCCAATGCAGAAATACCACAATACGTATATCCACCTAGTAATCATCAGCGCATGCCACAAATCCTGTTCACAAGCTTGTACTTGCCATGCGATTCGTGTTCGGAGCTAGACTCTCCCAACCCTCCATCATACGTCT